>JARQOC010000005.1:306545394-307145394 GCA_033576535.1 Allobates femoralis | reverse complement strand
CATGGGGGCCTATGGGTGCGTTTTTTTACATGCGTTTTTGAAAACGCAGGTCTCCAAAAACGCTTGTGAAAAATGCAACTGTGACCCTAGCCTGAAACAGTGATGTAAAGAAGATAGTTTTTTTTTTAAATAACTAAGTACACTGGCAGGCAATGGCCATAATACTTTATAGAAGACTATAGGGGTGAACTATACTATATAAAAGACTATGGGAAAATCATTATACTATTTGGAAGAAATATGGGAGCATCTATATACGTAATCGCCAGTTTTGCACTTCCGGCCACTGTGCCGCTATCGCGAGCCGCTGACACTGGCCGGAAGCGCAAAACATCCTGGCGCCACACACCCGCCCGCCGCTCACCCGCTGACCCGCCACATCCTCCCGCTCCCCGCCGCTCTCCGGCTCCCCCTCCAACATCCTCCCGCCCCCCGCAATTCCCGCCCAGCGCCTACCGCCGCCTCGCGCACACGCGACGCCACCCGCAATTACCGCCCAGCTCCCACTACACAGCACACAGTGCGACCCCAGCCCGCCCACAGCCGCGCACTGCATTGATGACGTCACCGCCCGTCCCGCCCGCACCAATGTATATATACAATCTCTGTCTAATGTCTCTGCACCCTCTGTCTAATGTCTCTGCACCCTCTGTCTAATGTCTCTGCACCCTCTGTCTAATGTCTCTGCACCCTCTCTCTAATGTCTCTGCACCCTCTGTCTAATGTCTCTGCACCCTCTGTCTAATGTCTCTGCACTCTCTGTCTAATGTCTCCGCACCCTCTGTCTTTTGTCTAATGTCTCTGCACCCTCTGTCTTCTGTCTAATGTCTCCGCACCCTCTGTCTAATGTCTCCGCACCCTCTGTCTAATGTCTCCGCACCCTCTGTCTAATGTCTCTGCACCCTCTGTCTAATGTCTCTGCACCCTCTGTCTAATGTCTCTGCACCCTCTGTCTTCTGTCTGATGTCTCCGCACCCTCTGTCTTCTGTCTAATGTCTCCGCACCCTCTGTCTTCTGTCTAATGTCTCCGCACCCTCTGTCTAATGTCTCCGCACCTTCCTGTCTAATGTCTCCGCACCCTCTGTCTAATGTCTCCGCACCCTCTGTCTAATGTCTCTGCACCCTCTGTCTAATGTCTCCGCACCCTCTGTCTTCTGTCTAATGTCTCCGCACCCTCTGTCTAATGTATCCGCACCTTCTGTCTAATGTCTCCGCACCCTCTGTCTTCTGTCTAATGTCTCCGCACCCTCTGTCTAATGTCTCCGCACCCTCTGTCTAATGTCTCCGCACCCTCTGTCTAATGTCTCTGCACCCTCTGTCTAATGTCTCCGCACCCTCTGTCTTCTGTCTAATGTCTCCGCACCCTCTGTCTAATGTATCCGCACCTTCTGTCTAATGTCTCTGCACCCTCTGTCTAATGTCTCTGCACCCTCTGTCTAATGTCTCTGCACCCTCTGTCTAATGTCTCTGCACCCTCTGTCTTATGTCTAATGTCTCCGCACCCTCTGTCTTCTGTCTAATGTCTCCGCACCCTCAGTCTAATGTCTCCGCACCCTCTATCTAATGTCTCTGCACCCTCTGTCTAATGTCTCTGCACCCTCTGTCTAATGTCTCTGCACCCTCTGTCTAATGTCTCTGCACCCTCTGTCTTCTGTCTAATGTCTCCGCACCCTCTGTCTTCTGTCTAATGTCTCCGCACCCTCTGTCTAATGTCTCCGCACCTTCCTATCTAATGTCTCCGCACCCTCTGTCTAATGTCTCTGCACCCTCTGTCTTCTGTCTAATGTCTCTGCACCCTCTGTCTAATGTCTCTGCACCCTCTGTCTTCTGTCTAATGTCTCCGCACCTTCTGTCTTCTGTCTAATGTCTCCGCACCCTTTGTCTAATGTCTCCGCACCCTCTGTCTAATGTCTCCGCACCCTCTGTCTAATGTCGCCGCACCCTCTGTCTAATGTCTCCGCACCCTCTGTCTAATGTCTCTGCACCCTCTGTCTAAAGACTCTGCACCCTCTGTCTAAAGACTCTGCACCCTCTGTCTAATGTCTCTGCACCCTCTGTCTAATGTCTCTCCACCCTCTGTCTAATGTCTCTGCACCCTCTGTCTAATGTCTCTGCACCCTCTGTCTAATGTCTCTGCACCCTCTGTCTAATGTCTCTGCACACTCTGTAATGTGTCTATACAGTGTGTCATCTCTGTATACTGTGTGTAATGTGTCTTACTGTCTGTAATGTCTCTCTACTCTGTCTAATGTCTCTTACTGTGTGTAATCTCTGTATACTGTCTCTAATATGTCTTACTGTGTGTAATGTCTCTATACCTCTTTAATGTGCCTATACTGTGTCTAATGTGTCTATACTGTGTGTAATGTCTGCATACTGTCTGTAATGTGTGTCTACTATGTTAATGTGTGTAATCTCTGCTACTGTCTGTCTATACAATGTCTCATGTATGTTATACTGTGTGCTTCTCTCCTACCCTCCACCACTGAGCCTATCTCTCCTCAAGCCTATCACGTTTAAGCGCTTCTCTCCTTATCCCTCCACCACTAAGCCGTTCTCTTCTCAACCTCCCATGACCCGCTTCTGCTCTACCCTCTCACACTAACTGCCCATCTCTCCTCACCCCTCCACCACTGAGCCGCATCTCTCCTCACCCTCCACCACAGAGCCGCATCTCTTCCTCCTCACCCCTCCACCACAGAGCCGCATCTCTCCTCACCCTCCACCACAGAGCCACATCTCTCCTCACCCCTCTCACCACTAGCCGCATCTCTCCTCACCCCTCCACCACACAGCCGCATCTCTCCATCACACAACACCTCCACCCACAGAGCCAGCATCTCTCCTCACCCCTCCACCACACGCCGCATCTCTCCTCACCTCACGCCTCCCACCACCACAGCCGCATCTCTCCTCACCCTCCACCACAAGCCGCATCTCTCCCTCACACCCATCCCTACCACAAGAGCTTCACCTACTGCATCCTCACCCCTCCACCACAGCCGCATCTCTCCTCACCCCTCCACCACAGAGCCACATCTCTCCTCACCCCTCCACCACAGAGCCGCATATCTCCTCACCCCTCCACCAGAGAGCCGCCTCTATACTCTGCTACCCACAGAGCCGCCTCAATACTCTGCTACCCACAGAGCCGCCTCCATACTCTGCTACCCACAGAGCCGCCTCGATACTCTGCTACCCACAGAGCCGCCTCGATACTCTGCTACCCACAGAGCCGCCTCGATGCTCTGCTACCCACAGAGCCGCCTCGATGCTCTGCTACCCACAGAGCTGCCTCGATACTCTACTACCCACTGACCTGCCTCTATACTCTGATACCCACTGACCCGCCTGTATACACACAATTCATTTCACCGCGCTCCCGATGCAATTGCATCGGGCCTTTTACTAGTTATAATATATTCAGGACTATGGAAGGTGCACTATACTATACAAATGACTATAGGGGTGCACTATACTATTTGGGTGCATTATAATGTCACGCTTAGCAGGATAGGGAATCAGGTAACTAGATGGTGTGATGGGTGAAGGGGGTCAAAGGAGCCTAATCTGACTGATGTTGGGGTCTCTGGCTCGCCCTGTTCTCGAAAGTACATCTGATGGTGAGGAGGTCCAAGCCGTCACCCTTTTTCCTAAGCTCCTGATTAGCACTAGGTTGAGAGCCCCGACCTCTACCCATGGGTCAGGAATCACAGCTACTCCCAAGGCAATAGAAATCCAGGAGAGACATGAGCTCAGCAGCGTGGCATCTTCACAGCTCAGTGACAAACAGTAAATAACTTTATCAATGGCATCTGACAAAGGAAAGGGAAAGTTATTTAAAGGCCAGAGTGAGGGAACTCCACGTGACCCACACCCAGCCTCACATCAACCAGCAATTAAGCATAAGGCTGGCTTCACATTTGCGTATGGGAAGGCAGCGTATTGCTGCGTTCCCATACGCAGTCAAACGCATGCGCACTGCGTTCCTATGTTTAACATAGGAAGGCATGGTGCCTGCGTTTGCTGCGTTCGGGTGCGGATGCGGACGATATCTGCTCCTTCCAGTGTCCAGCGTCCGCACCCGGGACGCAGCATGTTGGTTTTTTTTGTGCGTTTGGGGACCTTGGAAAATCAGCAAGCGTCCCCAAGCGCACAAAAAATGCATTGTCTTCAATGGGTCCGCAGTGTTCAGCGCTTGACAGCGCAGGAGAACGCTGCGGACCCATTGAAAAATCTCTCGGTGGCCGCCGGTGATGTCACAGGAGCTCACCGACGGCCACTGCTGTCCTCTTTCTCCCCGGCGCTGGTAATCTGCTAGCGATGTCGGCGGGGAGAAACAGCTGATGTGACAGCTGTTTGAATCTACCCGCGCCGACATCTCCTCTCGGTATCGGCGTGGGAAGATTCAAACAGCTGTCAGATCAGCTGTTCTCCCCGCCGACATGTCCCGGAGGTTACCGGCGGCTGGGAGGCGGAGATCTCCGGTGCTGATCTCCGCCCCTGACAACGCCGATTGGCTGGCAGCCTGCACAGTGATGTGTCCGCAGGCAGACATTCTCCGCTGCGGACACATCTTTTAGACCCTGCTTTGCACTGCCTATGTGTCTGCATGCAGTCAGCATGCAGACACATACGCAAATGTGAAGCCAGGCTAAGACCTTCACATCCTTACCTCATGCAGCTCATGAAGAAATGTAAACACAAACACATACAGTGGCAAGAGCAAAGTCAGTGCAATCTGAGCACGTGACAATACCCCCCCTTTATGAGAGACCTCTGGACTCTAAACCGGACACGTCTGGCAACAGTCTAACCTTCCAGAATGATGACCTGTGAAAGAGATTTTGGGTAAAGAGCACAGGAGGAAGCTCTAGCTCGAACAGCACGGGGTTGCAAATGGCCAAAATTCTAAATGGACTAATAACCCCAGTGGTAGGAGCTTCAGCTGCACACTTCAACCTTACGTGGTTTGACAGCACCCACACATACATTCGAAAAACTGAAGTTCTTTATTTCACCATGTTACAGTGCAAACGTTTCGGTCCACCATTTTGGACCTTTGTCAAGCATACAGTGTTACAAATCAACCCACATTATATAGCACAGATAATCATCTAGTACCACCCCAAATAAAATCAACCTATCAATACACAAGGCGATCAAAACAAACGGAATACATATATATAGGCTCATTATACACAGATTAATACTTGTACCATATTCCACTGCGTCCATCTCTTAGTTAATATATATGAGCATCGACTGCTGAAGTGCTGCTCTGATCATTTAGAGTGACCTTCTTTCTTCCCAGTGACAGAAAAGCATTGTACGGACGTCATCCAATCATAAACTGGCTTCCCCGAATAAATGCTGAAGTAGTCCCAGCAGCATATGGGGGGAAAGTTCAGTGACTGCAACACCCATTGGGGGGGACTCCAGACTCTGCACAGCTCCCGGCAGTGTGACAAGCCATGAATTCCGTGAGGTTGTCTTAGGTTACACAGCACATATTGTTAAGGAGAGCCTTAAGATCAAAATACTTCATTAAGCCTAAGACATAAGGGCATGGGAGAAATGATATATAGAGTGTATTATTTTACATTGTATAAGTTGTGATTTAAACATGGCTGCCATTTCCTGCCACATCACACCATGTGCTGAGAGCAAGATGGAGTCCAAAGAAGACGGACCAATCACTGAAGCTGGAGGTCAGGCAAGACGGACCAATCACAGAATAACATACTTGATCAAGACCACACCCCTTGATGACCTCATGGATCCGCCCATGGACTGCCCGAGCCTCTTATTGCCCATGGACCAATGAATACATCTGAGTAGGGCTGACCGAGCCCCTTATTGCCCATGGACCAATGAATACATCTGAGTAGGGCTGACCGAGCCCCTTTTTGAGTAAAAACCAAATGTCTTATAATAAACAGGCACTTGGAGCTTGGGTCTGACCAAGGAAGGGTGTACATCTGACTCTATGTGTCTGGTGTCTACTACTTTTCAATGCCGGCGCTTGGTCTATATTGATTTGGTCAGGAGCAGCAACTTATTAACATTAATATTATAAAATATTAATCCATTACAATTGACGCTCCAACGTGGGACAGCAGTATAGGAGAATCCCCAAACCTTGAATGACCGGTGAAGGAGACGGCAGGACGCACTGAGTACCCCGAGCCAGGAGACTGATCACCTCCCTAACAAAAACAGTAAGTCTGCTGATTTTATTATAATCTGTTGACTTTACCTGTTTTTCGGGGTACCTGTGCAGATTGCCTGACCGCATCCGGTCTTTAGGGTCTCTGAGACGGCAGATGGGGTATTCTCCGCTGTTGGCCATTTAATTGCGGAAGAACCGTCATGCTAAGTTGCTGCGGCCTGTTATATGTTGTGTGGAGGGGAGATGACTGGTAGGAAAGAGGGTTTTTGAGCAGTGTCTGGAGATGAGATAGATCAAAGTGGTCACCTGTGCTGCAATAGGTCGAGTAACTGGACTCCCATAGGGCATGTAACTTAGAGTAACTTGACTCAGTACATAGCCTGATAATATATGATTTTTGGTTCTGGAGAGAATAGGTCGAGTAACTGGACTCCATAGGGGCATGTTACTTAGAGTAACTTGACTCAGTACATAGCCTGATAATATATGATTTTTGGTTCTGGAGAGAATAGGTCGAGTAACTGGACTCCATAGGGGCATGTTACTTAGAGTAACTTGACTCAGTACATGCCCTGATAGTAGTCTACAGAACACGGAAATCAGACAGGGACAGATAGGAAGGGTAGACGGCTGTGAAGGTCTTGTGCCAGGTTTGTCATCTCCCCAGTCTTAAGTGTTTGTTTTGTGTCCATCATCTTAGTCTACACAGAGAGAGATGGAGAAGTTAATGCAGCTGTGTCGTAAAGGTCCTAAGCCTAATTCAGATGGCAAGATAGATCTGTGTACATTACTTGTGACTCGTGAAGGAAAAAGTTGTTAAATGATGCACATAGCTTATGAAGTTGTGTGGAATGGCAGAAGTGCAGTGAAGATTGGGTTAAAAGAGAGACAAGGTGTTTTGGAAGGTAATGGATTGTTATATACTGCTAGGGGCATGGGAAAGAGTCTCTTACAGTTTGTATAGAGAAAATTGGATAGAAGAGGAAAGGAAAAAGAAAGACAAAAGTTTAAGTTATGTGTATTATAGAACTGTACAATGTGAATTCCCACCACCATAAGCTGGAGCACATGTTTCTTTGTTGGGGGGCCAATTTGTTGGTGGAGCACATGTTTCTTTTGTTGGTGGCCATCTTGTTGGTGCTTCTCAGACCTCCTCTGGGGGCGGCCATTTTGTGGGAGGCAATACCTCTTGCAGCCAGTTTGTTGGCATGGGCTCTCTGATGTCAGCCATTTTGATGACTGACATGGGCTCTCTGATGTCAGCCATTTTGATGACTGACATGGGCTCTCTGATGTCAGCCATTTTGATGACATGTGCTCTCTGATGTCAGCCATTTTGTAATGCTATGTGCTCTGGTAAATGGGCCTTGTGGTAACTAGTGCTTGGTTTTTTTTTGTGCCCTTAAAAGATGCTAGCATATGGCAAGTATGAGAGACTTGTCGAGCATAAATGAAAATATGTAAGTAAATAGCAGATATTCTAAAACAAATGTAAGACAGCAGAGAAATGAGAGTTTAAATAGTGTTAAGACAGAAATGCAGGAGTATAAGAGAATGTGTGGGAAAGATGGGTTAGGATTGCCTCAGATTGAGAATCTGGGAATATACTTTTGTCCATGCAAAGATGGCCGCCGAGTGAAGGCCACATGGTTAGAGACAAAGACATGAAGGAATGTTTGGACAATAGGTTTAGACAGGAAGTGATGTGTAAGGACTAAAAGCTGTCTGACCAGTTTTGAGCATACACACTGCTAGTTTCAGACCCAAAAGAAAAGGTAGCCACCCCACCCCCTTCCCACATAGAGACATGTGATGAGTTAATGCAGAGAGATTGAATGATTACATGAGTATACTGGTAATTAAAAATAAATAATAAAAATAGAATAAAATAAGGCACATATAAGTTCCTTTGTTCAGAGAAGTCCAGTGTGCTGGTCAGATATAACCATGTGCTGAAAGCTATAAGAAATTGCTACATGGGAAGGTAAAAGATGTGAATGCATATATTAATGAAGTATTAATTGAGATTAAATAAATAAATATATATAATTGGCATGGGAGACCAAATAACATACCTCAGAGAAAAGATGAGATGAAAAAATAAATAAATAAAAAATAAAAAATAAAAAAAATGTTGCCAACGGTGAATGGATAATCCAGGGAAGAATGCAGTTTTTCATCATTGTGACTCCACAGGAAAAGTAAAAAAAAAAAAAAAATACAAAAATCCAGGAGTTATGTCCATGACCTCTCTCTATTCAACAGGAAGTGTGAATGACCTGCCTGTTGCTACTGTTTGAATTCGGGGGAGGAGACTTGATTGCAAACCAGGCCAGTCCCACAGAGAGGCACCACCCCACCCCCTAAAATGCCTAGGCCACATGCTTCATTGTATCTTTTCCTCTATATTTTAACATCTAATTTTTCCCAGTTCATGTTTTATTTTATTTTTATAGTCTCACTTTAGGGTATTGGTAAAAGTAATTATCTATAGTTTTTAATTTTTACTGCTTCAACCCCAAATATTTTCATAATGGACACCTTTTTTTTTTTTTTTTTCACATGAATGTAGATTTGTATTCATGATACTGTAGATATACTGGAACAAACAGTGTGCTGGGTTTACCTAATTAGCAAATCAATTCCAGGTGATTTGCATTTCTATTCCATGTCCCTGCACTGATATATTTTCAATCCAGCAGCCAGAGATCTGTACCTGGAGGGGGGTTGACGAGCCCACAGGACTAAAGTTACACATCACATAGTATTTGGGCTTTGTGCACATAGTGAGATTTACCCCCCAACTGTTCATCATGTGCACACAGCCTTATTGTATTCATAGTTAGTTATAATCTAGGGAGTGGGATCTTTTCTGGATCTTTTCAGGCTCCAAATGTGAAATTCAGATAACATAGTTTTTGAATCCAGATAGGCTTTGGATATTGGATTCAAAAAGGGGGGAGATGTGAGATGTAAAGTTAGTGCCTGTTTCCAATGTTTTTTTAAAGTTTTAATAATTCATTAACGTCTTTATATTTAAGTCTCTTCTTTATATTTTTGTCTTAAATAGAGGACAGAGCAACTATGTATGAACATGCCCCAGATGAGCTCATTACTAATGCAGATCTTGAGTTATTTTACAGATGTTCGTGGATTCTACCACTGAATGAGCTGTGATTACACAACAGGAGGTAATAAAGCAAAACCACTCCCTCTTCACATATCGCCATGAGGAGGTAGATGGGGATCTGCAATCACTGGAATGGGTAGCTGGCAAAGGGTAAGATGATCTGCAGATCTTTCCTAGAGTCACATAAAGACCCACAGAGACCGCAGAGAGTGTATGAGCCTGTATGGAGGCTTTCCTGTGATCAGATCAGTCTGGTAGAGTGCAGGTACTCACACCTGAGCTGGCGCTCATTGAGCCAGAGGTAATGCTCGCACAGGTGCAGCTGCCAGAAGCTGTGAAGAGGCCTAGAGTCGAGAGTCTCAGACCCCAGCACCAGGGCAGACCCTGACACCAGGGGCCCCTGTCACTCCTGATGTTCTTACTCCCACAGAAACAGGTGATCAAATGGAAAGGAGTGCAACACGCAGGGAGCAGCTGAGGAAGGTCTGTAGACACCAGGCGGTAAGCGTTCTCTGCCACGACTCTCTTCTCAATGATGGCTCAGGTAACAAAAGAACTAACTCATTTGTCATTAACTGCTACCTGTGTTTTAGTGGACAAGGTTTGGGTGGCACCAGGGTTCAGTACCCAGGTGGCCAGGTACACCCAGCCTTGGTTGATGTGTGACTGGTACAATGGAAGAGAATCTGTAGTGACCCCGCAGAACCACGAATGCACCCCTCGTCCACTCTACCATTACAGTGATTGCAGATAGATTATAAAGACAGCTGCACATTAGGTGTATGCGGGTGTGCCTGTTGCGGTAATCTCTTTTCAGGATCCAGAAGCTCCCGATGAAGGTGGTATGTAGAAATGAGGCTCCTGATGAGGTAAAGCTGCATATGTTATACTGAAGGTCATTAAGGGTATTTTACAGTATCTGGGAGTCAGCAGCTTTCTACAATACGTATCATGCATAAGACAGTGGACAATATGAATGGGAGATTAACATTAAAGGTGCAAGGTAGAGGAGACGGGCAAGACATATCTGAAATGTTTGTTTTTGTTTAATTTTCCTCCTCAGTAAATAAGTTAAAATAAGATAATTCTCGATCCAACACCTTGAACAGGGTTGTAATTTCTATAAAGTAAGTGTGTAATAAAGTTTAGTCTGATATTAAATGAATGGGACCCGATGAGCCTCTCACCTAGGGGGGTTAAGAACTACAGGTCAATAGATAGCTGCTGCAATATTAGCATCAGTGAGATGAGTATCCAGTTAAGAAAGGGTTAAACACTGCGTTGCTATCTTCAAGTAAGGAGAATTACAGGCAATGTTCTTCAGAATTTGTGTTTTATTTCCCACAGATGAAATCACCAGCGATGTCCAAGCCTTAAATAATTGTTTAAATGGTGTGATAAAGAGATGTGTTCTTCAATTCCAGATCCTAAATCAGTGTCAGGAGCGCATGGTCTCATGTCAGGAGACCGGGTGATCCTGAAAAGATGCGAGTAAGAGCCGTGAGCCGAGATTAGATGGCCGATCCAGCATCTCTGAATTACAGCAACTTCAGTGGAGACTGAGGGAAAAGGACGCGGCAACTGTTGGAGACTCCCCACCAGCAGATGATGAACTCCGTTAATGATAGTCACTGACATACACCACATAGTGATACACTGTCACATACATGACCTTATAACTCCACATTATGTCTGATATACATATGGAATATCCAAACTAAGGCAAAATGGTTACAGGAACATGATATAAATGAGGACTCAGTGAGGGAGAAACATTCACGTTCCTGAGCAAACCATTAGTTCAAGGGTAGATAACACTGAGTATAACTGACATTACTCTAATAACTTGTATATATAGCCGTAAAAGCGCTATTTTATGTTATTTTTAAGGTAATCGGGTTAATGTGTAAAGGGAAAATGTTACCAAATAATCTCTGGTGGTAGAATATGGCCCTGAGACGGAAATGTCCATCCATGAGTGTTGTGATACAATTCTGGGTATCCAGGTAGGGAACTGAGGTGAAGCAGGTAGGAAAGTCCCGAGGACGCGGATAGCGCGATCCTATATACCTCCTGATATACCAAGAATTGTTCATAAGAATTGTTCATAAGAATTGTTCATAAGAATTGTTCATAAGAACTGTTCATAACAACTGTTCATAACAACTGTTCATAAGAATTGTTCATATCGCATGTATTTGAAGCCAGAGATCAAGTTAAAGTAGGTTTTGAATCCTTTATCTCACCCCTAGTGGCCATAAGTAAGAATATAGTCCAGATAAATTACATCTATGAATAACAGAGATTCGTCAATTATACTACAGAAGACCTTCAAGGTTTAGCAGACCAACTAGGCCCTTCATCGATAATGGTGCTCCAAAATAGAATAGACCTGGGCATGGTATTAGCAAAATAATGAGGCGTTAGTAAAATTGTACGAATATTCCAGATAATACAGGTCCCACCGGGAGGTTACAGCAGCCGTACAGAAACTGAACTCTCTACAATCAGGTGTAGAAGATCCCCGGGACCAATACTTTCTGTAAATGAAGAGATGGCTGGATTAGATAGGCTTTGTTATCCTTGTCATCTTAAATTATTGCAGCTATCATTGTTTGTTGTGTAAGTCTGTACCAAGGGGGGTTTTAATGGTTATCAATTCTCAGCTAGCGGGCAGAGTTGAAGGCACATTGGGCAGATGTGATAGGCTCTGGTAGGGATTGGTTAATAAAGTATTTAGGGGGGACTGTTAAGGAGAGCCTTAAGATCAAAATACTTCATTAAGCCTAAGACATAAGGGCATGGGAGAAATGATATATAGAGTGTATTATTTTACATTGTATAAGTTGTGATTTAAACATGGCTGCCATTTCCTGCCACATCACACCATGTGCTGAGAGCAAGATGGAGTCCAAAGAAGACGGACCAATCACCGAAGCTGGAGGTCAGGCAAGACGGACCAATCACAGAATAACATACTTGATCAAGACCACACCCCTTGATGACCTCATGGATCCGCCCATGGACTGACCGAGCCCCTTATTGCCCATGGACCAATGAATACATCTGAGTAGGGCTGACCGAGCCCCTTATTGCCCATGGACCAATGAATACATCTGAGTAGGGCTGACCGAGCCCCTTTTTGAGTAAAAACCAAATGTCTTATAATAAACAGGCACTTGGAGCTTGGGTCTGACCAAGGAAGGGTGTACATCTGACTCTATGTGTCTGGTGTCTACTACTTTTCAATGCCGGCGCTTGGTCTATATTGATTGGGTCAGGAGCAGTAACTTATTAACATTAATATTATAAAATATTAATCCATTACAATATCACGCAACAGGGAATCAGACAATGTGTCTTGAGATACCCTCAGTTGTATCAATGCTCATAACACCAGCTGTTTTGCGAGAGCCATGATATATCACAAGACATAGTGTGTATATCTCACTGGTATGGTGAGACAGCGTGTGTGACGAACAGTGATGTCAGGGAGTGCAGTACAGTTTAAACTTGTGGGATAGCCACTGTGTGATCCTTCAAGTCTGAAATGTAGGAATGTTTGTGATGGCATCGCTTGTCACACTCACCACTACCTGCGTGCCTGCTCTCACAGTATAAGGACGATACTTTCTATTAACATGACCACAACATATTATTCTAAGGCCCTGTGTTTAGCCCACAGTACATTGTTTGATGCTTCTTTTGGAGCAAATTTTGAGAATTTGCATCAATATCTGCATGTCTTATCAGAAGCCAGCAAAGTCTATGAGAGTTCAGAAGTGATGTGCAAACATGTTTTTTTTTCCTTGCAGATTTGGTACAGATTTTAGGGCACAAAAACGAAATCCAAACCACATGTTCAAGTGAAAAAAAAGCAATGTGGGCACAGCACTTCTGAACGGTCATAGACTTTGATGGCCTCAAGAAAGACAAAAAATGCATCAAACAATGCACCGTGGGCACTGGACTTTAGAGGGTCCAGGGGGAGCCACAGTTTTGGTGAAACTGCTTGAGAATTTCTCTTGCCCTCTGGCTACCTACACAGAGAATTCTAGGGCAGGGTTGGTAAACTACAGTCCTCAAGGTCTGAAAACATTTCAAGTTTTTAGGATTTCCTTATCAATGCACAGGCGCTAATTTCATCACCTGCAGAGATGATGATTCCAACACCTTTTGCAATCCTAAGGAAATCCTGAAAACATGCACTGTTTGAAGCCCTTGAGGACTGCACTTAGCCAGCCCTGTTCTAAAGGAGTGTGTGTAGTGTCTTGCATTTCCATACCTCAATCAGACCAGAGGCCTCAGAGCTTGTTCACCAGTATCTGTAGGGCAGTATCAAAGCTCCTCTTCACAGAAACAGTCCAGCACACAAGGAGTGAACATAAAAGTTTAATGTTAGCAACTTTTGAAAAACGGCCATGGTGGTACATGATGCAATTTGTAACAATAATCAGACACAGTTATAGTTTTAGCATAGGCACTTAGCACAGACTTTAATAATTCTAAAATATACATATATCAATATACACAGTGTATACAGTGTGATATAGCAACTGCCTATGTTGTAAATGGCCGGTATGTATGGCACAGGCAGAGATCTTCTGCAATGTAAATTTGAATGTTTCTGGGACTTGCAGTACCTCAAATGGTTAATGAATTTAGAATTTATGCTGAGAGCTATGAGTGTGTCTGATTTGTCACATAACTACAGCCATGGGTGAGTCTCAAATGGTAAAATGCAGGCTGGTTGTTATCCATGTGGAGTGGGGTGGAGCAGTGAGGCAGACTGCCATTGTGTGGGATGCTTTCTCTGAGAGAAGTGCAGTGTGAGCCTCTGTGAGGTTACTAAGAACTGCTGAAAGGACTCAGTGTGTAAACGCTGACCAAGTCTTTAGTAAGGAAATAGTCAGCCTATTGCGTATAGACATTGCTTGTGCTATTGAACAGCCAGAGCAAGGCTCATTCTGTGTTAAGTGTCTGGTTTATGGAGGTCTAAATAAACATATAAAATAGGAAGGGGGAACAAGAGGCGCAATAGTGCCCTATCACTCAGACACTAAGAGATGAGAGGTATATTGTCAAAACCACTCACCTATTCCAGTTGTGATGACCCACAACTGGCTTGAAGGCATACAATCAATACCGGCTGCTGCAGGACCTCCACCAACCACTCGCACGTGGGAAGACTCTCAGGAAGCTGGGAAAAGGTGTGTGACAGTCCGCGCCACCGGGTACCAAAGAAATCACCTGGGATGCAGGAAGTTATTTCAAGCTTTATCTTTATTCTCCAACATGTTTCAGCGCTCCACCTGGCGCCTTCCTCAGGGTGTTTACCTGAGGAAGGCGCCAGGTGGAGCGCTGAAACATGTTGGAGAATAAAGATAAAGCTTGAAATAACTTCCTGCATCCCAGGTGATTTCTTTGGTACCCGGTGGCGCGGACCGTCACACACCTTTTCCCAGCTTCCTGTAAATAAACATATGAGCTTTGAAATGGAGAGTGCCGTTCCTATTGATACCTCGGTGACCGGCAAAGCGAGTGAGTAACCTCATATTATAAGATGAACAGTTACAACGGAAAGTTCCACAGGGATCAGCAGTATCCATTACAATGGGGGAAAGTCCATTAAGGGCACAATTCATTTAGAGCTTTGAGGCGTAGCTCAAAGGCTGCAGTCCCACTAATCCAGTAGGGGGAAGAGCAATGGGTGCTAAATTTGGAAAGTGAAAAAATAAAATGAACAAAAAAAGCAGGCCTTGCTCTTCTAAGAACTCAGAAGCTACTGAAAGAAGTCCTTCTCTGGACAACATGCCAACTAAAGGCTAGGTCAACTACCCAACAACAGGCCTTTTTTTAGGACAGTCCTCTTTATTTAGATAAAAAAGACTTGAACAGTTTCATTGAATGCTGCATGGGATTAAGTTTTCCTTTTCACATGGTACTCTGCTGCCAGATGATCTCAATGGGTCACAGGGGCTACTCTTCCTGGGTCATTGTCTGCCAGCACTTGCCCCTCAGCACACCCCATCATGGCTCTCTCTTGAGAAGACGACAGAAGAATTAGGGGATGCCCACCCCCTCTAGGACAGATGGGAGAAACTTGTGCAACATCGCCAGGCTTTTCAGTATCAATGGCCACTGTGGAGTGGTCTGCAGCTGGCTGGTCAAGCCAATGCTTCGTGTCAGCCTCCTGCTGCCAGTTTTAAATCCGTCCATGGTGGTGACCCAACTTACGACAACTACAAACCAACGCGTTTTGCCCTTCATCTTCATGAAGGTGACCTCTTCCTCAACATAGAGTGTGCAGAATCTTTTGGGAAGATGGTCACACCACAGAGTGTAGCACCTATAACCAGTCCCTTCTTCAGCTGCAAACTTAAACCCCCTCTAATGGATGTATGTCAGCATCTTGCCTCTGATACATTGGTCATAAAAGTCATTGGCCTTAGGCTCATGCAACCATTCTCAGGCAGTGGCATACATGAGCCGAATCTTCTCAAGAAAGGGATCAAAACGGGGTGGTTCATGCCATACTATATAGTTGCTTGGAATGGGTAAGGGTCCCCACACAGCATTTTCCCAGTCAAAGGCATCTGGGGGGTGCTACACAAGGTGAGAAACAGGGCCTTCTGCCTCTAATACCTAGTCTTCTTCCTCATCCTCCTCGGCCTCCTATTATGCTCCTGGTCCTGGATTTGCGGAACCACTGGTTGTGGCACGGGCTGCAGGTGTAATAATGCCAGGCATGCTGCAGGATCCTCTTTACTGTGACCTCTGCTAGCATGGGGAACTGCTTACCTCCTGACTGTGATCTTTGTTGCGGAGGGACCTCCTCAGATATGTGAGACCAACGCTAGTTCCTGATCACACTGCATGTCAGGTACAATGTGGGTAGCACAGTGGAGCTCCAGGTCACACATATGTCCATGTTCTGTGGGGGCTACTCCATTTCTGGTGGGGAAGCATCCTCTGCCCTTAGTTTGTTAAGGAAGATCAAATTCTCAAGAGCTTGCATGTCTGGTAGTGAATCCATCATGTATCCAAACTGTGTACTGCAGGCATACTGTAGTACACTGTAGCTGTGTTGTACAGCACTGTGAAAATAGTGCTGGGCTCCATGGTGATGCCTCTTTGATTGGCTTCCAGTTCCAGGACACAATCACTTAGAGTATATTATTGTTTGAAATATGTCACCGAAATTTGTTTAGCGAGATTATCCAATTGGAGACTTTGGCTGGGGTCACACATAGAAATCTGTTTTTGGAAGTGATTTCCATGACCAATCCGGTTTTTTTTGGGTGCTTTTTGAGCCTCCTACACCCCTGACTTAGCCATTTTTTTACCAAAATTCTCAAAAAAATGGATCCCTTTTTTTAAGGCACCCCAAAAAAACGGATCCATTTTTCCATAGGACCCATGTTAAAATACTTTTTTTTTTTTAAAACGGACCCCAAAAACGTTGCTAGCAACGTTTTTGGCTCAAAAACGGACATAGCAATGTTTTTAAGTACAGAAAAAAACGGACAGGGTGTTTATTACATCCAATCCGTTTTTCTATCAGTTTTTGGACTTAGAAAAAAAAATGCCAAAAAGGAAGCCAAAAACGGACCAAGGGCTTATGTGTGACCCTAGCCTAATTCAAATAATATATAGCTCCTCAAACAAGGGAGCTGCGCCACAACTGGACTTCAGGGAAAGATTCCATATTAAGGAGCCAATGGTGTGTTAACCATTTCCTTGGACACAAATAATCTGGATAGGATGGCATAACCAGCAGAGGGATTATATGGACAGTAGTGGTTTCCACCACAAAACCTTCCATTGTGTTCACTATAAGAGGATGGACAGATCAAATGGAATATAGTGCACCAGACCAGAAAAGGAGATACTACTAGGAACCTAGTCCGTTCTGAGAGAGTGAAACAAAGACACAAAAGGGAGACTGCAATCACATTTTTCCATAAAGGGATAGAAGAGGGCTTGAAAGAATAACTGGGATATAAAAACCTGATTGTGGATTGATAGGATAACTTGACCTTCTACAACCATTGAGGAAAACTTGACCTTCAACAACGACTGAGGACCCCTTAGGAATATTATCATTTTCCCTGGGATTTCAAAGAAAACCCATACCTCACCTCTGAAAGACCACGGCAATCTCCTGGAAGCCCCAAAAGTCTGAAATTTTGTGCATCTGAACACTAGATCAATAACATACAGGCTACATCAGAATTGTGCAATCTGTTTATCTATACAGCTATATTCCGATGCCCCTGATGAGCCTCTCATGCTAATGGGAGAGGTGAAACGTGGCTGGCGGGGTACTAAATATACAATATCATTGGTTATACATTGACAAAGTTACCTGGTTTACACAACTGTAGGACTTTGAACAGTGGGTCGGGTTGGACCTATGACCCAGGAACAATATATATAGAACATTGCTACACCAACCGAGCGTTTTTTCCAGGCCTGGTTTGGTTTTGAAAACAGAATGTGTCCAAACAGGTCTGCCCTCAAAACCGCATTCATGACACACAACATCTAGTATATTGTTACCCAACCACAACAGACTCCCAAAAGAACCTATTTGTGCAAACAGTTGTTTGTTTAGTGTTTGTTGTTTTGTTTGGGGGGTGGTTTGTCTATGTGAACATCACTTTCACTTTTATCACAAATCCACACGGGATTTTTAATTAACAAAATAAAATATAAAAAGAAAGACAAAGTTTATCCTCATTTATTTATATTATTGTTTGCACAGTCTTGTTGACTTGCTCCTCTTTAACCCCTCCATGGGGTGGGCTGCAGAAGTCACCTGACTTACAAATGTCATTCCCCATGCCACAAATAACACCTGGGCTTGTGATTGGGTGCAGTTAATATTGAAGCCTGACATATTTGGAGGACAAATAAGAAAAAGAAAATAGTTTATTCAGGTCACCACCAATTCATCAGGAATGTTGAATAAGGCTAGTGGGCAGCAATCCACAGACAGGTCCAAAATAATGTTACATATAAAACACTTGTGCATGTGCCAAAAACCTGTATTCTAAACATACAGTATGAATACAATTAAATAAAGTGATCGCACACTTTCAAGAAGCAATATCCATAGTATGGTGTTTCATGAGTGTGAACAGACTTATAAGACCATGTATGGCCTTGTTCACACATACCTGCTTTTTTGGCATTCTCTGCATTTTTTAGCTGTTTATAAAATACGCAGATGCGTTAACGCATGGTACACTTAAGTGTAGCTGCGTTTTTTAACAATACATGCGTTTTTTTCACCATTCCAAAAAACACTGCATGCAGCGTTTTTTGGGTGCTGCAAAAAAAAAGCATGGGTTGCATAAAAACACGCATGCGTTTTTTTAACATGGGGCCCTATGGAAAACGCATGCATTAATGCATGGCACATATAGGCACCTGCATTAACGCATGCGTTAACTCATATGCGTTTTTAATGAAAAAATGACCAAGTCCAAAAACTTCTCAAAAATGTTCAGAACCACAGGGGGCACTATTTGGCACCCACAGAAAAACTGGTCAGTTTTTCTAAGGGCTAAAAAAACGCATTGGTATGTGTGAACAAGGCCTATGTGAAACATGTAATGGCCATATGCTATTTTTATATGAATTGCTTTCACATAAGTAGAGAACAGATGGCCTCACACACTGCTGTCCCTCTGCAATAATAAAGGTATGCTCTCCAAAAAAATATAATAATTAAAAAAAAAAAATAATAATAATAACAATAATTAAAAAAAATATTCCAAAAGTTTTTAAAAAATATTAAGCTCTTTTAAAAGGATGTTAAAGGACATTTTAAGGTTCTGGACTTCATAGCTGCTGCCCATCTCGCACTGTTTCCAAATTTCACACCCTGCAGGTGTCAAAACAACTCCAGGAACGGAAGCTTAAAAAAATTATTATCAAGCTCAAAAAAAATTCTATAGGTTGAAGGAAAATGGTAGACTTGATGGCTGGAAACTTCCTGCGCTTTTACTTACCTCACCATGCTCACCGGTGACCACCGGTGATGTCTCCTCATTTCCACCGGGCCACAGGGAGTGAGTTCTCTAGGACCCCACAGCACCGTGTGACCGGGTGACATCCGGTCACATGGTATGATCTCGGGTTCTCCAAAGGTCTGGTCCCATGTCGATGAGGATCAATCACCGGGGAACGTGGCGAGGTAAGTAAAGTCGCAGGAAGAAAAGTGCAAAAATAATTGACATGGTCATTTATTTTGCGGATGTGCTTTGCAACGTAAAGCACATCCGCAAAATTACGGACCATATGACCGAATTTTTGCAAAAGTCATTGCTTTTGCTGGGATGTGTTATGACACTGCATTTCACTGCATTTACGCAAGTGCTAAATAGCACTGTGTAAATACCCAAATACACAAGTTGTGAACATAGCCTAAATGTAATTTCTGGACATGACAGGTGCTTTTAAGGGTGCGTGCACATAAACAGTGTACGCAGCGCCTTGAACACAGTGTCTTGCCGCTGCATCCAAAATGCTGCGTAGTAAAGTATAAGCATAGTGGATGGGATTTGCAAAATTCCCATGCCCACTATGCTTAACCTGACCATAGCGTTCTTTTAGCTGAGGTGCAGGTGGCCGGCATTCTGCCCCTCTGCAGCATGTTCATTTCATGCTGCGGAGTCGGAAGCGGCTCCCATCGGGTGCACAGAGGGAGAAGCCGCCCCACAGCCACCGCACATGATGAGTACAGGGAGGCTGTGGTCCAGTGGCGTAGCAACTGTTTGTGGCGCCCGGGGCGGTTGAAAAATTTGCCGCCCCTTTGGTTGTTGATAATCTGGAAGTATACATAGTATACACTGTCTGCCCCTATATACAAGAATATAACTACTATACTAAAACACAAAGAGAAGGGGTGCAATTGCCAACTCTGCACAACCCAAGTGTATGGCAACAAGCAGGACTCAAGGAGGGCCCGGGGCCGGAGCAATTTTCGCCGCCGTGCTGTGGAGTTTATAATGTAATATAAATGCAAACAAACTTTATTCTTAATATTATGTCACAATACCCGGATCTGATTGTCTTCTATTTCGAGGTCAGGGGCTCTCTGATGTCATGTTGCTGTCTGCCTCGCTATCGTTGTCTTTTGACACTGCAGTGCGGTGGACAAGAGAGCATTAACTGGTTAATAACAAGAAGTATGGAGTGTACTAACTGAGCCATAAATCCTCCCCATACCAGTAGGATTACTATATGGATTTTAGTATTAGGGTACGGACACACTGGCGTGAAACTCTGATAAGTGCAAAGTGTGATTTTCTCGCATTGCAATCAATCTCTCAGAGCACATTGGTGAGTGTCGGACGCTTTTTTCTCATCCAGATTCAGGATGAGAATAAAGTTGCAACATGCTGCGACAGTATGTGATTCCCGCGCGAGACTCACCAATGCAAGTCTACGGATCCGACAAAATCACGGACCGCACACAAACCATCCGAGAGGCATCTGTTTTTTTCACTGATACATTATCATTCTGTAGCTGAGACATCTGTAAAATGTTCCTGTAAATGATTATACAGTAATAGCTGCTGAGGAAAGAACAGATTGATTGCACACGGATGTGATCTGAGAATCTGAGAAAAATGTTGGACACTCGCACAGCAGTTGCCAAACGGACCAAAAAACAGATGTCACTCATCCGACTCTCCTGGATGGGAAACAGACCGATTTTAAGGCGGCGGAAGACAGTGTACCAACAAGTCCCCAGCTCCGTGCTGTGCACAGGCAGTGTACGGTACACTGTCTGTGCACAGCACGAAGATGAAGACATGGTGGTACACTGTGCACAGCACGGAGCTGAGGACATGGTGGTACACTGTCTGTGCACAGCACGGAGCTGAAGACATAGTGGTACACTGTCTGTGCACAGCACGGAGCTGAGGACATGGTGGTACACTGTGCACAGCACAGAGCTGGGGACATGGTGATACACTGAGCACAGCACGGAGCTGAGGACATGGTGGTACATTGTCTGTGCACAGCACAGAGCTGAGGATATGGTGGTACACTGTGCACAGCATGGAGCTGGGGACATGCTGGTACACTGTCTGTGCACAGCACGGAGCTGAGGACATCCCAGAAGAGGCACAATAACCACAGACAGGTGGCGGGAGAACATTGAGCCCGCCCAGGAGAACTACAACTCCCAGCACCCAACACACTGCCCAGAAACCATACAATAACGCCCGAACAGGCAGGAGAACTACAATTCCCAGCATACCACACCCTGTCAACACAGGAAGATGGAGGCTGCCGCATGCAGGCAGAGACACCTGGTACAGCCACCATTATCACCACACACAGCCCCACTCCTCCTGCACCCCCGTCCTCCTTTCCTCTGTCCATCCTGCTGCCCCCCTGTCCTCTTCTCCTGTCCCCCTGTTCCTGTCCTTCTGCCCCCCTGTCCTCTTCTCCTGTCCCCTGTTCCTGTCCTTCTGCCCCCTTTCCTATTCCCCTGTCCTTTTGCCCCTGTCCTCTTCTCCTGTCCCCCTGTTCCTGTCCTTCTGCCCCCCTATCCTTTTCTCCTGTCCCCCTGTTCCTGTCCTTCTGCCCCCTGTCCTCTTCTCCTGTCCCCCTGTTCCTGTCCTTCTGCCCACCTGTCCTCTTCTCCTGTCCCCCTGTTCCTGTCCTTCTGCCCGTCTGTCCTCTTCTCCTGTCTCCTAGTTCCTGTCCTTCTGCCCCCCTGTCCTCTTCTCCTGTCCCCCTGTTCCTGTCCTTCTGCCCCCCTGTCCTCTTCTCCTCTGTATGCTGTATATAGCATATGGCCCATATCCCATATGCTATATACAGCATTCATCTCCATGGAGCCACTTAGTGTACCTGTTAGGGACAGGGAGTCAGGACTCTCCCTGGTTAAATTCAATGAATATTAGCCTCCCTCCAGGATCCAGAACGGCCGGAAGTGAAGTGTGGGCCGCACTGTGCGGCTGTGCGGGAAGTGACGTCACCGCACAGGTCCTATCATGAAGTGATCACCGCGGTCGCTCTGACAGGTCCTGCAGTGGCG
Source organism: Allobates femoralis (assembly GCA_033576535.1). Lineage (NCBI taxonomy): Eukaryota > Metazoa > Chordata > Amphibia > Anura > Aromobatidae > Allobates > Allobates femoralis. The sequence goes on along the minus strand of JARQOC010000005.1, from coordinate 307,123,026 downwards.
CGGCTGCATCTTCGCTTCTCCCAAGGAGAGAGAGGAATTGCTGCTGCCGCGCGCCGCCCCCACACAAGTGCCGCCTGGGGCGGACTGTCCCCCCCCCCCCCCACATGCTACGCCACTGCTGTGGTCGCCCTGAGGGCACTTGCAGGTTCACTCAGGTCTGCAGGACCTGCATCCAACCTGCAGCTCCTCCGGACCATGAGCAGATACCCTAAGGGCCGCTTTACACACACCAACTTGTGTGACCAACTTCTGAACAGATCTCTGGTTGCAGTGAAATCATGGACACATTGCTCCATTTTGTGGCTGTGTACAAATGGAACAATGTGTCCATGATTTCACTGCAGCCAGAGATCTGTTCAGAAGTTGGTCACACAAGTTGGTGTGTGTAAAGCGGCCCTTAGTCTTGCGCCTCTTCTGCCTCTATATTGATGGTACAATCTTTTACAATTTCAGGACATATATTGAATCCTTTAATGGATAGGCATACTTTGTGGACTGCAAATAGTTGCTTGTCATCTGCACTGTATAGAGGCTCCAGGTGCTCTACTAAAATTATATACCATTCCAGGTATTTATGCTTAATAAACTACATGTTGCTTTGTGCGATACAAGATCCTAGAACTGATTACATTGTTCTCTGCATTCATATAATTTGTTTAATTAATTCTATTTTATTTTTTCTTCATTAAACATTTTCCATATTTCATTACTCTATACATAGTAAACATTATCCCATCAAAGCGACCAATCACATAACACATAAATCTTGGGAGCAAATATTTCATGAGAATTTTTTCATGTGTGCATGTCGACAAGGTCTTGTGGAACGAAGGCATGATTGAAATGATCACCAAAACCAATTTCAAAGTGCTGCAGGCTCACTTTGAGTGACGACTATGAAGCAAAGTGTCTAATTCTTTGATTAACACAATAAAGAGGAATGGTGAATTTTGATTGCCGCCTTCTGGACCATAAATGACAGTTTAGTGACACAAAAAACTTGATTAAGAGAGGTTACATTAATAACCTTTTAGCCATTTTCACATTAAAAGAAGACTAGCTTTGTAGCTACAGGTTACACATCACATGCACATCATTTAAGCTCTTGTCAGAGTCACATTTCTTTTTAATCATCCATTTCCAAGCCATAAATTGTAGAACATGAACAAAACTAATGCTAGTCAGAATGGAGAAAGTTGAAAGCTATACAAAAGGGAATAGAATACAGTAATTGATAAAAAAGATTTTTAGACAGACATAAAGGCATGTAATGCAAATTAGTACTGTTGCTAAAAGGGTTTATTGAGATAAGTGTATAAGGCTGGTTTAACCAGGGCTGTATTTACTACTAGGCAGAATTAAAAAGGGGCCACATGGGGGGAGAACAGGATGAAGGAGGGGACACCAGAATTAAAAAGGGGCCACATGGGGGGGGAGAACAGATTGAAAAAAGGGCCACATGGGGAGAACAGAATGAAAAAGGGGCCATGTGGGGGCACAAAAGAATGAAAAAGGGGCCACATGGGGGGAGAGCAGAATGCAAAAGGGGCCAAATGGGGAGAACAGAATGAAAAATTGGCCACATGGGGGCATTTGACAGCAGCAGTGTTTGAATTTCACCAGAATATTAACCACATGTTTCTGTCATGCCAGTTTGTGTTCAGTTATGTCCACACTCCCTGAACACAAACTGATATGTCAGAATGTGTAATATAACTGGAAAAAGAAAGGCACACAGTGTGTATACCTGTGAGACCATTTTCAGAGTTAAAATTAGAATTACTCGCCTTTTACACTTGTGAAAGTCACAACTGCTGTAGCAAGTCTCTCAGTCTGCTGTGATCTCCCACTATAAGCATAAAACCATAAAAGACCAAAGAAATTGGGAGTGTGCCCGCGCTCCTGTTGGCATTGAAAGAAAATTCTTCTTGACCAAAAAATTTTTAATTATGTGATTTTACTTTCTTATGTGTTTGAGGGGAACCAAAAAAAACCTTGTTCGGGAAAAATCACACAGATCTACCTCTGAGTTATTTTTCCTAAAGAAGGGCTTTTTGGTTACCCTAAAATGCATAGAAAATAAAATCACATGATTATTAATTTTTTGGTCAAGAAGAATCTTCTTTCTATGCTAACAGGAGTACGGTCACATTCCCAATTTCTTTGGTCTTTTATGGTTTCATCAGGGGTTAATGCAGTTTTTTAATAAAAGCTGGCAATTACTGCTATTCTGTAATGTACTGTATTCTCATGCGGTGAGCAGGAGTCAGGAGCTTTCCATGGTTCTGATCACTATAGCTGGGTGCTGACTACAATCTGAACAGCTTCAGATTCGGCTTTTATTAAAAAAGTGCATTAACCCCTGATAACACATTCTGACATCTCAGTTTGTGTTCAGGGAGTGTGGACATAACTGAACACAAACTGGCATGACAGAAACATGGGGTTAACATGCTGGTGAACCCTGGGAAATTCAAACACCGCTGCTTTGACAGCAGGGGTGTTTGAATACGCTGGTAAATGCTGTCCGCTGTCCTGAAGTTTTCTTCAGGACCATGGACAGCATCAAGCTGACACACACCACACACTCATTCATGCAGCAGACTTGCAGCACACTCACATGCATACAGCCATGCACACACACCCACACTCACCACACTCGCACCACACTCACAGCAAACACACAAAACACTCGCATTACTGTCATGCATTAAACACTCTCCATGTTTGATGCATGACAGTGTGCCTCCAGCCTAACAAGAAATGAAGGATAATCAAAGAAAATAGTACAATACACAATCATAAATATATGAAACATAAATGAAATATTGTTATGTTCAGTTAATTAAGAGAATAGATAACAAATATTATATAATGTTTAACTTAATCCCTTTCTCTCTGTCAGGGAATCATCAGAGTCAATGCAACTAGTCACAACTTTCCCTTATACAGTTAATTCAATATATCAATGCACAGGGCATAATGGGACTATGATACAATGCTCTAGGCAAGTCCAATTCATGTTAGCAACCTCCTCAATTGGTACCATACATCTTGGCAATAACCACTGGCAGTGCTCACTTAGATATTTTTTAAAGGTGATATATGGTTTTCTGGTTCAGTAGTCAGTGTTTGTTCTTCAGTGCTTGACCTTTGATGTTTGGTCTTTGATGCTTGATTTGCGGAGTCTACACATGGGTCTTCTCCTGGACCTGGTCATGAGTATCCTCTGAGACTTTTCATAGCCTTCCTCTGGGAATGGTTAAAGTCTTCCTATTTTTGCTAAGGTAAGGAATATTCAGCTGTCTGCCTGCTCTGCTGCTCAGATAACTGTTTTTTTCTAAGTCTAGGAGCCAACTCCTCTCTTTTTCATATTTATTAATTTCACCACAACTGTCACCTGACCCAGCATCTTTTGTAATCTCTTCCCCGAGGAAACACCAAATTTGCTAATTAGTCCCTTGTTGTCTTTCTAAACCTGTAGATTGCAATATTCTCTTGCAGATACTGCACATTATTAGCTGAGTGAGTCTTCTGCTACTCACGCCCTGTCACACTGAACGACAGCTCCAGCGATCCCGAAAGCGATAAAGACCTGCCGGGATCGCTGGAGCGTCGTTACCTGATTGCTGGGGAGCTGTCAAACAGGCAGATCTCCCCAGCGATCAGGCCATGAGAGCCACCTCCCACATCGCTAAAGGCAATGTCAGCGTCCTCCCTGCTTAGCGCTGCCTGTAAGGCCGCGCTAAGCAGGGAGTACACTGGTAACTATGATAAACAGCGGGTATCCAGGCAGCACGCGCTGCCTGGATACCCGGTGTTTATCATAGTTACCAGCGTTCTCCCTGCTTACAGGCAGTGCTAAGCAGGGAGGATGCTGGTAACCATGGTAAACACCGGGTATCTAGGCAGTGCGCGTTGCCTGGATACCTGGTGTTTACCATAGTAACCAGCCCTGTGAGGTCACTGATCGCTGGTTTCTCGCGGTCACACGCAGCGATGCGTGCTGACCAGCGGGAAATCAATGATCAGAAAATGATCCACAGCACTTTGCAACGATCAGTGACCTCACAGCAGGGGCCTGATCGCTGCAAAGTGTCACACATAACGACATCGCTGGAGAGATTGTTGTAGCGTCACAGTTACAACGATCTCTCTAACGATATCGTTATGTGTGACTGGGGCTTTACTCTCTTCTCTAGCTCTTATTTCTGCTGCTCTTAGGCTGGCTTCACATTTGCGTATGGGAAGGCAGCGTTTTGCTGCGTTCCCATACGCAGTTAAACGCATGCGCACTGCGTTCCTATGTTTAACATAGGAACGCATGGTGCCTGCGTTTGCTGCGTTCGGGTGCGGATGCGGACGATATCTGCTGCTTCCGGTGTCCAGCATCCGCACCCGGGACGCAGCATGTTGGGTTTTTTTGTGCGTTTGGGGAGCTTGGACAATCAGCAAGCGTCCCCAAGCGTACAAAAAAAGCATTGTCTTCAATGGGTCCGCAGTGTCCTCTGCATGACACAGCAGGAGAACGCTGCGAACCCATTGAAAAATCTCCCGGTGGCCGCCGGTGATGTCACAGGAGCTCACCGACGGCCACCGGGAGATCAGCTGACCCTCTGCTGTCCTCCTTCTCCCCGCCGCCTGTAATCTCATAGCGATGTCGGCGGGGAGAACAGCTGATCTGAAAGCTGTTTGAATCTTCCCGCGCCGACATCTCCTCACAGTGTCGGCGCGGGAAGATTCAAACAGCTCTCAGATCAGCTGTTCTCCCCGCCGACAGTCCCGGAGCTTACCGGCGGCCGGGGGGCGGAGATCTCCGGCGCTGATCTCCGCCTCCGGCCCGCCCCCGGACAGCGCCGATTGGCTGCCGGGCTCCATAGTGATGTGTCCGCAGGCGGACATTATCCGCTGCGGACACATCAAAGTGTCCCTGCTTCTGACAGCGTTTGTGTCTGCATGCCATCAGCATGCAGACACAAACGCTAATGTGAAGCCAGCCTTATATCCAAGACCCATGTGCAGTGATTGGGCAGTGTTCATAACAGTACACATAATATTATTTGTGACAATGATTCTGTGACTGAATCCCTTAAAATTTTCAACCCTCCAAGAATAATTTTCACCTCTACATACAGTACATTCACTAAATTAGCACTAATTGAAGTAATAATACTAATCTGTAGATTGAAAAAAATGTGTAAATATTCATTTAGGCTGAAAAGAATCAACATTTAGTACATTACTGTTGCTTTAGAAAGCTTTATAAGACTATTTCACGGAGTATATTAAGTGGAATACAGAACATGTAGAGGGATTCCCATTCTAGTGGTACACAAAGTCAATTCTTAATGAAAATGATCCATAATGACACCTGCCAGTGTATTACAATTTAAAACACATTAGTTTAAGTGGGCAGTTGGTTTCTATAAATCAAAGGAGCACCCAATTTGAATCTTTTAAATGCAAAACCTTCTGTAAAGTATTCTTTTTTTACATTATCAAAGCATTGCTAATAACATTTAGATGTTTTTTTTTACAAATATTCCAGCTTCTGTTTATTTTATTTTATTTTACACAGAAATGTCTAATTACATAGAGTCATGGCCAAAAATGTTGGCACCCTTGTGATTGTTCTAGAAAATGAAATCTTTCTTCCAGAAAATGATTGCAATTACACATGTTTTGTTATAACATATTTATTTCCTTTATGTGTACTGGAACATAAAAAAACATTGAATAAGAAGACAAATTAGACACTATTTCCCACTAAACCCAAAAATGGGTTAGATAACATTATTGGTACCTTTTCACAAATAGGGATAGACAAGTTTGTTTCAAGCATATGATGATTTTTCACACTCACTGTCTGTTGTCTGAATTTGGTTTTGGCTGTTCTTGTGGGTGTGATGCTGGTGCTGACGTTTGCATTCACCACATACTTTGGATCAGGTTATCTGGGGGTATCACGTGATGTCCTGGGCAGGTTATTTAAGTTTGCTTCTCCGCTATGATTTTGCCTGTGATCACAGCGTCTTTCCTGACTCATACTTCCAGACTTTCTCAATTTGAATTGGTTTTCCCTCCTAGTTTTCGACCCGCTTTGTTTGACCTTGTTTGACACCTGTCTCTAGTGACTTTCCTCTACTGAGTGTTTCTGTTTGCTTCGCATTGGTTAATTTATTGCCTTTTATCTTTTCCTGTAGCTCCCTACACTCAGGAGAGAAGGGAGTCAGGATTCTGGGTTTTCCATTAAATATTCTGTTTCTCTTTTGCCTTACTCAAAATGGCATCTGTTGCTTCATCATGACCTTGAGGTTCATGTTTGCCCTGTCTATTAAAGTCTGTTCCTGCATTATTGCCTTGTCTGAGTATTTTGGGTTCTACCTGGTGCTTCAGTTTCATGCTAAAATTTTTTCCCTGACCTTTTTTTCTGCAAGCTCCTGGCTGTTGTTTAAGACTTTCTGACTGGTTCTGGCTCCTCATAAAATTCAGGTGGGTTCTTACATATCCGGCTCCTAGTAACCTGTGCTTCTGGGTCTTATTGTGTCTCATAGTTTATCTTCTGTTACAATCCTATTAATTAGTGCTATTGTGTACATAGCTAAAGGAATTCAGTTTTCAGTGTGGATGCTCCGCAAGAGACTATTCTGGACTAGATTTTAGCATTACATTATTGTATACAGGCTTCTTCTACGTTATGGTACACAGACTTACATTATTCTACACAGGCTTCTTCCATTTAGTTGTAGTGCGGACCGCACTGCTTAAGACTGGTTTTGGGACTGTTTACTGTTTACTGCAGACTTGTGTAAACTGTTTCCTACTGATACGTGCACAGTGCCCGGCCGCGTTGTGTATGAATTATTTTTGGACTAATGAATACTTTGCGTCTTAACTTATAGACTGGTTTTCTTTCCTCATAACTGTTTGCTTTCATGTGTGAATGTAGACTTAAACTCTATCCTTGTCTCCGTCTTTGTCCAGTCTCACGCCATCAGGTTCCTAAAAGTATCCACTAAATTGCTACACAGGAACAGTTGCATAGTTGTGGTCTGAAGCTTAGGGTGTGTCATGCAAGTAGACAGGGACTGAGGGTGGCTTTAGACTAGCTGATGCACTTTTCAACCATGACAGTATCAGAGACCATACAAAAAAACTACTTTTTTTTCCCCCTTCTGGTTCAGCATGAATTCTATTTCAGGCTATTATTGAGCAATGTCAGGGCCTTTCCTTCTCTCTCCAGGACTTGACACAAGGGGTCCAGGTGAAGTATACCTTGTCACACTGTAAAATGGGACCCCTTATTAACATGCAAGACCATTTTAGAGGAGATTGGAAAGAGTTTTTCTCCATTATCAATAGCTATAAGCTATAGTTTTAGTTGAGACATTTTTAACTCAGGCACTGAATGGCACTTTGAGGGAATTATTATCTCCTTGTTCCAAGGAAACCCCCAGGACTGGGCTTTTGCCCTAGATCCTGAATTCCCTGTCCTGGTCTCTGTAGATAACTTCTGTGGAGCTTTGGCATTGTTATATGATGGACCTGATAAGACTGCTGTAGCAGAGTCTATGCTTATGACACTACAGCAGGGTCAGACATTAGCAGAGGAGTACTGCACTGAATTCAGGAAGTGGGGGGTAATGACAAAGTGGAATGACTCAGCTGTGTCTGCTCAGTTCCATCAGGGTCTGTCAGAGATGGCTAAAGAACTCTTCATGGGCTTTCTCACTATCGAGACTTTTGATGACACTGTATCCCTAACTATTAGAATTTACTGTCTGCATAAAGATAGAGATAGGGAGAAATGTGTTGCTTGCTTCTTCTTTTGCTGTTACTACTCGACCTTCTCCTGACTCGACTATGCTCCCTGCTGAAGAACCCATGTAGATTGGGGCTACCTCCATTATGGTTACACAAAGGGAATATAATAGGTCCAGGGGTCTTTGCTTATTTTGTGGAGCATCTGATCATCTGACTTCCTCCTGTCCTCTTTGACAGACTTCAGATGAAACATTTCCTCAGATGCCTACAAGGCCCTTATATTTGGTTCAGGTACCATTTGTATCCAGTAACAGGGTCTTAGTACCCATACAGGTTGAAAATGGGAATAACTGTAAATCAGATTCTGCCTTTATAGATTCTAGGTCTGAAGCTAACCTTATGGATCTGGGGTTTGCGATTTCCTAATCTTCTCTTATCCTGTCTGATAAAAGACATTCCAGTAATGGATAATGATGCTACCACCTTTGAGTTAGTCTCAATCCAGTACTGAAGTAGGTGGGTGGGAGTGGGCCATGTTGAATGTTGTATGTTCTTTGTCCTGGAAAAATTATCCTCTCAAGTAGTACTGGGTCTGCCATGGCTCTGTGCCAACAACTCCTGTATCATTTGGGAAACTGGGTAGTTGTAGAAGTAGGGTAAAAGTCTTGAGTCTTGACATGTCTGTGTCAACAGTCAGTATAAAAGAAGGTTCTCTCTTGGACCTGGTTTCAGATTTTAAAGGTGTCTTCTCTAAATCTGCTTCTGAAATATTTCCTCTTCATAGGTCCTACGACTGCATCATTGATTTGATCCCTGATGCCAGATATTTGTAACGGTGGATCTACAATCTTTCTGTCCCAGAACGTCAGGCCTCGGAAAATTACATAAAAAATGTCTGGAGAAGGGTCACATCAAACCATCAGTTTTGCCATTGGGATTAGACTTTTTCTTTTTGTCTAAACACAATGAGGAGCTTAGACCCTATATTGATCATAGAGAATTAAACAAAATTACTGTTGAGTATCAGTTTTCGTTACCTGTTAAACCCAACCAGTTCAATCAGATTTTAGGTGCTAGATGATTCAACAAACTATATCTCAGGGGAGCTTTTAACCTGATAGGTATCAGAGAAGGAAACACATGAATGCCCACTTTTAGTACTCCCCTAGAGCATTTTAAATATCTCATTATGCCTTTTGGTTTGTGTAATGTTCCAGCAATTTTCCAAAGCTTTGTAAACAACATTTTTAGTGAAATGTTTGAAAATGTTTGATTGTTTCCTGGGATGGCATCCTGGTGTTCTCCCCAGACTTCCCAGACACAGACTCCTTGTGACCTTTGTTAGGTTGGTTTTCAAGTTCTTTGGAAGATTCATTTTTTTTTTTTGCTAATTTGAAGAAGTACCAGTTTGGGCTTAAGGAGATACCATTTCTGTGATATATGCTTTCACCAGACACCTTCCGTGGGGATCAAAAGAAGGTTCAAGCCATTTGGGGCTGGGTTCAACCTAATCATTTACAGGCTTTGCAAAGCTCTCTGGGATTTGCCTATTTTTTTTTTACAGGCAGTTCTTTAAAAAAATGTTAGTAATCGTTAAATCATTGACGGAACTAACCTGGAAGGGGGTAAATTTAAGTAATTAAAGTCCACAGGCGACTACGTCATTTCAGTATCTAAAGGGAAATTTTATGTCTGCTCCAGTTCTCATCCAACTTGATTTAAATAAACAGTTTGTGGTGGAGGTAAAGGCCTCGAGCTTGGGTTGGGGCCATCCTTGCACAGGGCTCTGTATCCATTACTCATCTTATGCCCTGTGAGTTCTTCTGTAAGAAGTTTTAATCTTTTGAGAAATATTATGATATTTGGAACAGGGAGATTTTGGCTATTAAATGTGTGTTTGCAGAATGATATAATATTGTGAAAGGAGCCTGACATCAGATTGTGGTAAAGACTGATCATAAGATTTTGATGTTCTTGAGGTAAGCTCAAAGGTTATACTCCAGGCAGGCTTGGTGGCTTTTGTTCCTTAATAAGTTTGATTTTATTATCATGTACTGACCTGGATTGAAGAATATTAGAGCAGATGCACTTTCCCACAGCTTTTGTGCTAATCAACCAATGCAATCCCTTTCTGAAAATATTTTCCCTGCTGCTATCTTGGTATCAGCTATTTAACCTGATCTCTAATCTGAGCGTTACGTTCACTAGAGATTCCGACCTCCTGTCTTTTGAACAAGAGCGGTGCATGAATTGCATTATTTGTCTTTTAATGGACACCGAAGGATTTTGCGTACTAATGGTACCTTTACACGCCGCTACAGAAGGTTGGAAACAACCGGGTGTCTCACGTGCACGAGCACGTACCAACGGTTGCAAACGGTACCCGATACCGCCTTTACACGCCGCTACAAGGTGCTCTACAGAAGGTTTAATCTATCCCTGGAGGCACCGCCGGGTGCCACAAGTTACCTTCTGTAGAGCACCGTCCCTCATTTACACGCCGCTACAGAAGGTAATATGGGAGGACCTGGGGTAGCAGGGACAACACATAGGCATGCCAGAATTGTGGATTACGAGACGTTCGTACGATGATTGGACAATGCAATAGCATCATGATTGGCCAGCCAGCGCAGGAAGGCTGGCTAATACATGATGCTATTGCAATTGTGTACTGTGACTGGTCAGCTCCTTAAATATGCCGCCCTATGCAACGACAACCAATCATAACGCAGGAGCTTCCACCAATGATCACTGAAGGGGGGCAGTTTCCCGGAGGCTGTGTCGCGCCCCAGGGAGTTAACTAGGTGGCGAAAAAAACCTTACCGTACCTTATTTAGACGCCGCTACCATCAGGTTGAAACCAACCTGTTTTAGAGCACTGCTCTGAAACAGGTGCCGACAGTGACGGGTGGCAACAACCTAGTTTACACGCCGCTACCTCGGGTTGATTTGACGGTGCAAGATACATTTGTCTCTGACACCCAACCTTTCCAACCTTCTGTAGCGGTGTGTAAAGGTACCATAAGAGATTGGTATCTAGATATCATTGGTGGCCTTCGATGGTCCTTGACTTTAAGGAAATATGTGTTTGGCTTTGCGATATGTGCCAGGGCTGTATTACAGAAATTGCTTGGCCGGTATGTTATCTTGCATACTAGCTTCACAGAAAAAATGATAATTGTGTTTTTTCAAAACTTACCAGGAAACTAAAGGAAGAACTCTAAAAGGATAATTTTATTCAGACACTGATTAAAAACCAACAAACACAAAAATAAAATGAATTGTGCCTATAAAAACAACCCTAAAGCCCAAATATTTACAGAGCACACAAACATGCAGTGTATGTCAATCAATCCCCCTTACTAATGGACTAGGATTTGATTTGGGTCCAACCTCAACTCTACACACTAGTGTCTACTTGATCTGCCAGAGGTCAGTCCTAATTGTTCTAATTTTCTATTGTCAGCATTTTAAACATTAGTCGGAAATATTAGGAGACATTCTTGTTTCAACCATATACAATAGTAGATTCCCTACGCATTTTGGCACCATGAAGGCTCATCAGGGGTGGCACATCTCAACAATACACTTTTATGGTTAACGATCAATTTCCACACACAGGTGGTTGATACACAGTAAAACTTGTTTTTGTTTCTATTGGATGCACTCAAGAGTCCCAGTCGGATACTTGTCCCGGTACATCTCTCATTGGGCCTATCAGTTAGAGAATGTTATCATGCATCTTAGCAAGGCCAAAGGGAAGAGTGTGTTTAGTTTATTCTCCTGCTTTACGGTACACTGTTCAGATGTTCTAAATGTATCAATACTCCAGCACGTGCATGTCCATGTCCGAGGTGGGAAGAATCTGACTAAATTTACTCTTGTACTGCGGATCCAAAAGTGTAGAAACCCAGTAGTCGTTGCTAATTTGAATCCTAATAATATGGACATCATGTTGGAGATAGTGCAGCAAGAAGGCGCCCATGTGTCTGATGCATCCATGGGGCCCAAGGCCTTGTTGTGCTCGTGGCGGTGGAGTACCATTCTCGCTTTCTTCATTTGTCCTTTGCCGCCAACCTCAGACAACATAAAGGGGAATTATTTTTTCCTCATCTTCTGAGTGCTCTGTACCAATCACCTCTTAATCATCATCTTCCTTTATTTGTTCTTCAACTCCTGCACCTTCACCCCCAGTTTGTCTGGTACCATGAGTTCCTCCATGTTGTTTTACTCCAGCCTGATATGCTACCCGCCTGTGTGACGAGAGTCTGGACCTTTCAGATATTGATCTCCTTTCCGTATCCTCCACTTTTTCCTCCTCCTCTTCCTGTGGTGCCACCTTGTCACCCCGCAGACTACAAAGTTTTCCCCAGCATGTAGATGAGTGGAATAGTGATGGCATAGTCAACAGTAACCATCTTAGTAGCCATTTTAAAACTGTGAAGAAGGGTGCAGAGGACCTTGAACTGTACCCACTCTGCAAGCGTCATTTGCGCCACATTCTGTTCACTCTGATTCACTGTACACCTCATTACATATTTCGCCAGGGCTTGTTGCTACTGCCACAGCTGTTGCAACATGTACAGAGTGGAATGTCAGCACATCGCATATCAAATGGTTAACTGGTTGTCTGAAAGACTTCTATAGTGATGTCATTAAGCTGCAGGGTGAACTCGGCGGAAGTGAGCACTCAGCGACCATGTCTTGTGCAGCTGCTTTTCCAGTCTAGGATAGTGGTGTAGGAACTGCTGTACAACCAGGTTGAGGACATGAGCCATGAAGACACATGTACATTTGTCCCAGTGTAGGGCCACCACCAAGTTTGCACCATTATTTCACATGGCCTTCTCTGGCTCCAGGTTTAGCAGAGACAGCCATTGGTCAAACTCAGCCTGCATAGCTGTGCACAACTCTTCTGCTGTGTGGCTCAAATCTCCAAGTCATTTTAATTTAAATACTGTCTGATGGCAGAGAGCCCTGGCAATGCAATATCAAGGTGGAGTAGATTCTGTCTGAACTGTTGTCAAATTAATGGAGATGTCAAGGGCACAGCCGGAGGCCCTAGAGGAGGTGGACAAGCAAGTAGCAGTGGATGAAGAGGTACAAGCAGATATTTAGCCAACTGCTTGAGAATTTGAAAACTTGGGGAGTAGCCCGTTCCCCACCTGGTGCTGCAGCCACCAGAGTCACCCAGTGGCCAGTGGGGAAGATATAATATCAGATCTAGAACCTCATAATCATCACCTTCTCTGTTGTTCCACTCCTCACCATGAGAGTCACCCCCCTCCACTTCCTGCCCTGAACACACAGTACAGTGCAAATTTGCATAATTCCCAGAGGAGTATTGCGGCTATAAGTCTCCTTATCAGTTTATCTCTTTCCTTATGGTGGCAGGCAGATTCCTCTCCATAAGGTGGAAAGCTAGTTCCCCAGATCTTGTCTTAGCCTTTCATACAGCCAGATCAGAACTCTAACACACTGCAATGATGAGGTGCAGTCACCCCGAAATGCAGCATCTGCAGTTTAGGGTACTGATCTGGCACAAATCCTTAGTCATATTAAAAGGCTTGTTAAAGAGTCAATTATGACTTTAAGAATTGCCACCCTTATTGGGTGGCATTAGAGTTTTTCATTTCCTTACTAAAGTGACAATTTGCATATGTCCCTAGAGACATTTGACCAGGGCAGCCAATAAAAGAAGCTAATTAATGACACAAGCCTTTGTGTCTTCAACTTGTAGATGTTTTATGTGCCCTGATTGGATGCAGACCAGGAACATCCACACAGAAAATGGTAGGGAAAAAAAATAGAGTCTGACGCTACTCTTACCTCTCCATCCCACCAGCTATCCTACACAGTTAGAAAGTAGAAGAAAAGAATCACTTAAATGCCATAATGCTTTTTGTAATACGATCACTCACCAAAGAAATCCACATTCGATGACTGTTTGGAAGTTTCTCAGATGTGCGGAACCCAAACCAAATTTGCCTTGCTCAGTCAAACTTGAAATTGGTGAACATGTTGGAGCAAAGTTCGCTCATCTCTAGTCTTGGGACGCTGGGTCCTATAGTCTCAGATGTTGACCGCGGACGCAAAACACAGTGAATGCTGGTTTAACTAGTGAGTGGGAGGTTCCTTTCATTCCACCTGACTCACCTCCTTCTTTGCCTCTCTGTACTGAGAGTGGAGATTGGGTGTTGCCTCAGCAATGTCAAGTTATCTCTAAGAGGAAGTTTTAAGCTCGCCATATATGCTGTTTTGTGCTGATTATTTCAGTTTAGTTTGGGTAGTAGGATTTAGCAGTCGGTGTGCTTCTCTTGGTTTGTTCTTTTGCTCTGTTAGGTTGGGTCTCTGTCCCTAACTTTTCTTACTTGGTTTTGTACTGTACTGATTTATTTTATTTGCTGATGTCTTTGATTCAAATGTGGCCTTTGTGCCCAGCCATCAGCCTCCATGCAATTTGTCATCTGAGCAGAGCTCTGCCTAAGTCTTCTCTTCCAGGATGTGATGGCAGATGAAAAGAACCCCAGCCCTTAAGTGTACAACTCAAACATTGTGGTAGCTGCTACGCTACCATTCACCCTTAAGGGCTGGGGTTCTTTTCACCTGCCGTCACATCCTGGGAGACTTTAACATTCCCATAAACAGCCCCATTTCCCTATCTGCATCCCAGCTCTTTTCTCTAACCACCTCTCTTGGCCTCTCACAGCTCTCAACCTCTGAGACACACAAAGACGATAACACCCTTGACCTGGTCTTTACCTGGCTATGCTCAACCTCCTCCTTAGATAACTCACCTCTTCCTCTCTCTGATCACAACATTCTCTCATTCACGCTTACTAACCCTCGACCACCACAGTCCACCCCTACCTATCACACATCCAGAAATCTACAGGCCATTAACCCTTATGCACTCACAGACTCATCTCATCACTGTCCCCAATCTCTTCATTCTCCTGTTCAGATCTGTCAGTGAATCACTACAATGATACTCTCAGAAGCATCCTGGACCAAGTAGCGCCCTTCACCCTCAGAACCTCCAAACATAGAACAAAACAGCCTTGGCTCACATCACAAACTCGATTCCTCCAGTGATGCTCTAGGAGTGCTGAATGCCTATGGAGGAAAACTCACTTACCAGAAGACTTTATCCATGAATTCATGCTAAAAACATACAACTCTGCCCTTCATTTTGCCAAACAGACTTACATCACCACCCTGATCTCCTCACTATCCAACAATCCAAAAATAAACTCTTTGACACCTTTCACTCTCTCCTCAGTCCTAAAGTACAGGCCTCTATCACTGACCCCTCTGCTGATGATCTACCCTCTTCCTCTCATTATTGAGGTCCCTCAGGGCTCAGTCCTTGGACCTCTACTTTTCTCTCTCTACACAGCCCTCATTGGACACACCATCAGTAGATTTGGCTTCCAGTATCATCTCTATGCTGATGACACACAATTATACACTTCAGCCCCAGACTGTACCCCTGCGGTATTAAAGAATACCAATGACTGTCTAGCTGCAGTTTCCAACATCATGTTTACTGTCTATTTAAAACTCAACATTTCCAAAACTGAACTTCTTCTTCTGCTCCCACCGTCCACTATCCTCCCTAAATCTACCATCTCTCTCAGTGTGCGGCACCACGATAACACCTAAGCAGCAGGCTCGCTGTTTGAGTGTTATGTTTGACACCGATCTCTCCTTCTCCTCCCATACATAATCTCATCTGCTCCTGACGCTTACACCTGAGAACATCTCTATAGTCCGCCCCTTTCTTACCATGGAAAGAACAAAAACCCTCACCGTGACCCTAATCCATTCCCGCCTTGACTACTCCAATTCTCTATTAATTGGCCTCCCCATCTCTAAACTTTCCCCTCTCCAGTCCATCCTTAATGCAGCAGCCAGGATCACCTATCTGGACAATCGTTATTCAGATGCCTCCGCTCTGTGCCAGTCACTGCACTGGCTGCCCGTACACTACACGATCAAATTCAAATTGCTTGTTCGCACCCACAAAGCTCTTCACAGTGCAGCACCTCCCTATATCTCCTCCCTCATCTCTGTCTATCACCCCAACTGTTCTCTAAGTTCTACAAATGACCTTCGACTAACATCTACAGTAATCCGATCTTCCCACACCCGGCTCCAAGACTTCTCCCGAGCTGCAACCAATTCTCAGAAATGTTCTACTCCAAGAAATCAGGACTATCCACAACTTGCATGCTTTAGATGCACCCTAAAAGCACATCTTTTTAAGGCGGCCTATCATAATCCCTAATAGAAGTCCTTTGTACTGTAGACAGTCCATTCACGAAGGCTAGGGTCACACATGGCAGTTCGTTTTTCTGCCTTTTCAAAAACTGATTTCGTTTTTGGAAATGCTAATGTTTGCATCCCAAAAACACTATGCGTTAATGCATGCATTAATGCACCTACCTATATGTACCATACGTTAACGTTTCCCATAGGCCCCCTATGTTTAAAAAAACCTATGATTTTTTTACTGCACCCAAAAACGCTGCTAGCAGCATTTTTCGTGCCGGTTACAAAAACGCATAGCTTTTACTAGTTGCACTATAGAAAAACGCGTTTTTTGCATTGAAGCCAATGGATCCATTAACGGATCTGTTTTACCAGAATTCTAAGTTGAAAAACAGATGCTTTTAGCGGATCCAGGGCTCACGTGTGACCCTAGCCTAACTCCTCTCGACATAACTCTTTTACGAACTCCACCAAACGTAAAAGGTCTACATAGATTGTCTGATGACCATTCATGTAAACTTATTTTAATCCCTCATTTCTTCAAGATACCAGGACCATCAGTGTAATAAGCCCCTGTACTTTGTGTAACCTCTATCCCGTCGTAGATTGTAAGCTCTTTTGAGCAGGGTCACCTTATTTTTTGCTTTATTTATTGTATTGTGTTTTTACATTGATTCCATGCATATTGTATTGAATCCAACTATTGTACTGTATTTTTGCTATACTGTAATACTTACTGTATTGTAT
This sequence comes from Allobates femoralis, assembly GCA_033576535.1. NCBI lineage: Eukaryota > Metazoa > Chordata > Amphibia > Anura > Aromobatidae > Allobates > Allobates femoralis. Next base: position 307,106,241 of record JARQOC010000005.1, on the reverse strand, counting down.
TGTATATTTTCCGTATTCGAACCCCTGTATTATAAAGCGCTGCAAAATATGTTGGCGCTATATAAATAAAGATTTATTATCATTATTATTATTAACTTTGTCCTCAGCCACAACTCTGCCTCTGTGCAGAAGCCACAGTGGCTCTGCAGGTCACATGGGCACTAAGCCTTCCCTAGCCCGGGCCTTTTTTCTGATCACAAAGAATGACCCAACTCATGTTATCTGCAAAATTTGTAAACAAAATCTGAGTAGAGGCCAAATAATCCAATAGTTTGAGTACTTCATGAATGAAACGTTACATGGACATGAAGCGTACGTTACAGTGGGAAGCTCACTGTGTTACAATGCGGCCTAGTGAGCCTGGCCAACCACCGTCTGCCCATCAAGTGCATCTGTGGATTCTTATCCTCTGTGACTGTGGGTACAGCTGTCACACAGGCTTTTGGCTGCAGAAATTCCACCTATTTACCCACAACAGCCAGTGTGATTGACAGGTCATCAGCTGTTTTGGAAGTGGAAACGCCTGCTGGTGTTGAGCGCTGTCAGACATTGAGAGCACCCCCTTTTAATGAAGGCAACATAATATGTCTGCCTGCACCTCCCTCACAGTCCAGAGGTTTGTATGGGACACCCTATTCGATCCTGTCTCAGCACAGCAGCCAGCCCTCGATCCCGCAGATGTGGACAATCAAAAGACCATTTCTTCCTACCCATGCCAAAGCTAAGAAGTTAAATTTCTATATCTGCAAGCTTTGGCTATGGAAATGCTGCCTTTCCGGCTGGTGGATACAGAGGATTTTAAAGACAATAGGGGCTGTTGCAGTCTCCCAGTACCAGATGACCAGTAGCCACTACTTCTCGAAGAAAGCTTTTCCTGTGCTTCACCAGCATGTTGCACAAAACATCACCACTTCCTTGAGAGACTGTATGTGACAGGTGTGTTACTGGACGAGTAAGCATGGACAGGGGCGTTACATGTCACTGACTGAGCACTGGCTGACTATGGTAGCAGCAGGAGAACGGGCTGCTGTACAAGTCTTGCCATCCCCATGGCTTGTGCGTCAAATATCTGTATGTAGAAGTTTCTCCACTGCGTCAGCCTCCTCCACTTCTTCTAGGTCCTCCACCTGCATTCAAAACTTGTCTGGTAATAATAATAATAATAATAAAGCTTTATTTATATAGCGCCAACATATTCTGCAGCGCTTTACAATGTAGGGTTAGAGTGCAAAAAATACAGTAAGTAATTACAGTAGAGAACAAATACAGTACAATAATTGGATACAAAACAATAGGCATTTATTATTATTATTATTTTATTCATTTATATAGCGCTATTAATTCCATAGCACTTTACATACATCAGTAATGCTGTCTCTCTCTTGGAGCTCACAATCTAAACATCCTATCAGTATGTCTTTACAATGTGGGAGGAAACCGGAGTGCCGAGAAAACCCACGCAAACACGGGAGAACATACAAACTCCTTGCAGATGTTGTCCTTAGTGTCCTTGGGGAATTGAACCCAGACCTCAAGACCCCAGCGCTGCAAGGCTACAGTGCTAACCACTTGAGCCACCGTGCTGCCGGCATAGAATCAATGTAAAAAAGAAAATACATTAAATAAAGCAAGAAATGAAGGTGACCCTACTCAAAAGAGCTTACAATCTACAACGGGATAGGGGTTGCACAAGGTACAGGAGATTATTGCACTGATGGTCCAGGCATCTTGAGGAAATGGGGCATAGAACTAAGCTTACATGGATGGTCATTATACAGTCTGTGTAGACCTTTTTGGTTTGGTGGAGTTTGTAGAAGAGTAATGTCCAGAGGGATAGCCCATTCACTGTCTACAGTACAAAGGACTTCTATTAGGGAGTATGATAGGCCGCCTTAAAATGATGCGTTTTTAGGGATCGTCTGAAGCCATGCAAGTTGTGGATAGTCCTGATTTCTTGGGGTAAAGCATTCCAGAGGATTTGTGCAGCTCTGGAGAAGTCTTGGAGCCAGGAGTGGGAGGATCGGATTAGTGCAGCTATTAGTCGAAGGTCATTTGAGGAACGTAGAGAACGGGTGAGGTGATAGACAGAGATGAGGGAGGAGAGGTAGAGGGGTGCTGCACTGTGAAGAGCTTTGTGGGTGAGAACAAGCGATTTGAATTTGATCCTGTAGTGTATGGACAGCCAGTGCAACTGACTGGCACAGAGAAGAGGCATCTGAGTAACGATTGGCCAGATGGGTGATCCTGCTGCTGCATTAAGGATGGACTGGAGAGGAGAAAGTCTGGTGAGGGGGAGGCCGCTTAATAGAGAATTGCAATAGTCAAGGCGGGAATGGATTAGGGCCACGGTGAGGGTTTTTGATGTTTCCATGGTGAGAAAGGGGCGGACTCTAGAGATATTCTTCAGGTGTAATGGTACCTTTACACGCCGCTACAGGATGGTGGAAACAACCGGTAGATGAGAGAAATGTATCTTGCACCGCCAAATCAACCCGCGGTCGCGCGTTAAAGACGGTTGTTGCCACCCAGTCATTTGAGGCACCTGTTTCAGAGCAGTGCTCTAAAACAGGTTGATTTCAAGGCGTTTGGGTACGGCCTGTATCGGCGTGTAAATAAGGAACAGAGGGTTGTTTCGATACCTTGCTATCTACCTGGGGCGTGACACAGGCTCCGGGATACCGCGCCCCATCAGCGATCATTGGTGGAAGCTCCTGCGTTACGATTGGTAGACGCTGCATAGGGCGGCATATTTAAGGAGCTGACCAGTCACACTACACAATTGCTCGAGCGTCATGTATTAGTCAGCCTCTGCGCTGGCTGCCCAATCATGATGTTATTGCTTTGTCCTATCAGCGTACGAATTCTCGTAATCCACAATTGTGGCACGCCTATGTGTTGTCCCTGCTGCCTTTGTTCCGCCCATATTACCTTGTTATAGCAGGCGTGTAAATGAGGTAAGGTGAGCTACAGAAGGTAACTTGTGGCATCGGCGGTGTATCCAGAGATAGATGTAACCTACTGTAGCGCACCTTGTTGCGGCGTGTAAAGGCGATGCGGGTACCGTTTTCAACCGCTGCCGTGCACGTGAAGCACCCGGTCGTTTCCACCATCCTGTAGCGGCGTGTAAAGGTACCATAAGCGACAGGGGCAGACAAGAGATTGTGTGCGGTGGAGAAGGAGAGATCGGTGTTAAACATAACACCCAGACAGCGAGCCTGCTGCCTAGGGTTATCGTGGTGCCGCAAACTGAGAGAGAGATGTCCGATTTAGGGAGTTTAGTGGATGGGGGAGCAGAAGAAGTTCAGTTTTGGAAAGGTTTAGTTTCAAATAGAGAGTGGACATGATATTGGAAACTGCAGCTAGACAGTCATTGGTGTTCTTTAATACCGCAGGGTAAGGTCATGGGCTGAAGTGTATAGTTTGTGTCATCAGCATAAGATGGTACTGGAAAACCAAATCTACTGATGGTGGTCCAATCAGGGCTGTGTAGAGAGAGAAAGAAGAGGTCCAAGGACTGAACCCTGAGGGACTCCAATAGTGAGGGGAAGAGGGGAAGAAGTGGAGCCAGTAAAAGATACACTGAAAGAGCGGTCAGAAAGATAGGAGGAGAGCCAGGAGAGAGCAGTGTCCTTTATGCCAATGGAGTGCAGCATAGAGAGTAGGAGCTGTGGTCGACAGTGTCAAAAGCTGCAGAGAGATCAAGGAGAATAAGCAGAGAGTGGTCACCATTACGTTTTGGTGTCAGAAGGTCATTTGTCACTTTGATGAGGGCAGTTTCTGTAAGTGAAGGGGGCGGAAAACAGACTGCAATGGATCTAGAAGAGAGTGAGCGGAGAGGTAACGGGTGAGGCGGGAATAGACCAGGCGCTCCAAGAATTTAGAGATGAAGGGGAGATTGGAGACTAGTCTGTAGTTATTTGTGCACGTTAAGTCGAGAGTGGTTTTCTTTAATAATGGAGTAATGATCGAGTGTTTGAAGGAGGAGGGGAAGATGCCAGAAGAGAGGGAGAGATTGAAGATTTTGGTTAGATGAGTGGTGACTACTGGAGAGAGGGACTGGAGCAGGTGTGAGGGAATGGGGTCAGTAGTGCATGTGGTGGGACGAGAGGAAGAAAGGAGCCTGGAGACTTCTTCTTCTGTGACTGAGTCAAATGTGGAGAGTGAACCGGAGGAGATGTGGGGAAGAATGGGGGTGGCAGCGCTTGGAGGCTGAGAGCTGATTTCCTGGCGGATGTTGTCTATTTTCTCCATGAAGTAGGAAGCCAGGTCATCAGCACAGAGGTAATGTGACACGCATTCAAACTGTGCAGAAGGAATCCAGCACACCTCCTTACTGTGCTGGCAGCAGGGCTCAACGCTATCAGGCGGTGTTTATGTTAAAATGTCAGGGAAATGTGAATCACACATCTGAGGAGTTGTGGTGAGCTCTGGAGACTGAGTTTAATCAATGGTTGTCTCCATTGAACCTGCAGCCAGGAAGCCGTGTGCGATAATGCTGCAAACCTGGGTGCGGCCCTTCACCGGGGCAAGGTGACACTTGCCCTTGTAAACCGTAGAGGGACCAAGGCACACCCCGCCGATCACATGGTTTGTTGCATGGCAGGAGGCACGAGTCACGGGGTCCAGTCAAGTAGGTAAGACCATAACATGCAGCACCAGCTCAAGAAGAATGACGCAACTTCAGCCGGGATTAAGGCAAATCAGCGATGTCCTTATTGTGGAAACATGAACTGTTTCAGGAGGGGTGGCCAGGTGATTACAAATCATGCGATGTCCTTTATTGTGGGACATAACGATGCAGGAGGGGTGCCAAGGGTGACGAAGGACCGTTGCGGCTTCGCCATTCTGAATGGTCAACATATGCTACTGGTGCCTGACTCACATCTATATGGAAGAACAGACCGCCCATTTGGCGTCACCATCAGCCGTGATTGTGTGGTGAGTAAGTGATAAAGTGATAGCATAAATCATACAATTGCAATCCATATACGAATATAATTACATAAAATCAATACTGCCTTGTTATCACCACATCCAGCCGAGCGCACCCTTGGCACCCCCTCCCGGCATCCGTTCATGTTCCCACAATAAAGGACATCGCTGATTTGCCTTCATCCCGGTGAGTGCCGTCTTTTCTTCTCCTGGTGCTGCATTGACACTTGCCTTGCATAGCTCATGTCTTGAACTTGGTCGTCCTGCAATTTCTAGCCCACTATCATGGCTTAGATGCACTGCTGCAGAGGGCACAGTCACTGTGTTCTCACTTCCGCCATTCGCATCCCGCAGCTCAACGAATTGCATTGCTACAGAAGTCTTTCAGCCTGCTAGTTCACCGCCTGAAAAGCGATGTGCCGACAAGATGGAATTCCACACTGCACATGTTGCAGCGACTGTGGCAGCAGCGACGAGCCCTGATGCAGTATGTTATTATGTATAGCCTGGGCAAACGCTATCCAGAGGCGGTGCAAATCACGCTGCAGGAGTGATCTCAGATCAAGGACCTCTGCAGCCTTTTGCAGAATTTTGAAATGGCTACAAAGATGTTCAGTGCTGTTGATGCCATTATCAGCATGACTATTCCGTTCATCTACATGTTGGAGCACACTTGACCAGTATTCGGAGTCAGGTGGTGGTCCAAGAGGAAGGGAAGGATGAAGACGATATCTGAAGTCGACGAACTCCGAGGTATCACTGTATATAATTTTATATTTCTTTCTTTTTTGGTTGCACCTTTTGTATTATATGCATTCGATATTATTGTAAGAGGTCTGCATGGAGTCAGTGCTTCACCAGGCAATCATAATTATTACGCCTGCGTTAATGCCTAGCAGGTCTCCTCCCTAATATCCAGCCTAATTAGCACTTGCCTCCATTCACACCTCCAGGCTTGACAAAGGACCCAGTCTGAAATGCGTTGCCTTGTGCAACCGCTTCCTGCTATGTCATCAACATGTTGACTGTTTCTGTTTGTGCTGTACATGGAAACTCAAAGAATAATTGAATATATTCAACTGCAAATTTCCACTGGAAGCTGGTCCATTTTTCCTTTTACTTCTATACATAGGCGACTCCAGGACGCCGGACTGCACATGCCAACAACTACGTGATGAGCTGATTATCCCTCTTTCTTCAGTGCTAAGCACCTGCCTTGCACACAGTGCTACAAGCCAAAAAGGATTTGCTTGGCTAGATTTGGCCAGATGCTGTAAAAAATGCTTGCAAAGCATAGGATCTATGTAGATTTCAACACTGCACTGGAACAGACCTGCTTGGCAAACAGTGCTTTTAAGCCCTAAAAGGCTGTTTTTGGAAGGAGTCCCTAAACCTACTATCTATCTCTCTATGTAACTTGGAATGGAATCGCTATTTAACTATCTTTCTCTGTAGCGCACAGAGCAGCAGTGGCAGGACTGACAATGAGCTCCAACACTGATAAAATGGCGAGGAGGGAAAATGACAGGTTCTTATACGACATCACCTATTCAGTGTCGGCGTGGGAAATTTGAAGCAGCGATCAGCAGGTTCTTATCTCCTGCACCGTTATCACCCTATTCGGTGTCGGCGCGGGAGTTTTAAACAGCAGTCAGATCAGCTGTATCTTCAAATCTCCCGCACTGACACCGGCGGGAGATCAGCTGTGGCCGGGAGGAGGAGATCTCTACTGCTGATCTCCTTCTCCCAGCCGCCCCCGAGACAGCTGTTTGGCTGGCCAGGGTACATACTAAAGTGAAGGCATGCCGAGATTCTCTGCTGCGTTCACATTAATATGGCTGCATTTGCGACTGCATGCCATACGCATGCAGACACAAACACAAGTGTGAAGGCAGCCTAAGGCTGGGGTCACAGTTGGCATGCGTTTTTTTAGTGCCTTTTAAAAACTCATGCGTTATACCATGTGTCCGCATGAGTTTTTTAAGGTGTGTGATGGCTCCCTGCGTTTTTGGCTGCATTTTTAAATCTGCACCAAAAAATTGTGCATGTACTATTTTTTTGTGCGTTTTTAAAAACACATGCGTTTTTGTAGAAAACGCATGCATTTTTATAACATGGGCCCCTATGGAAAACGCATGCAAAAACGCATGTACAATTAGTACCATTTAGTGCCATTCAAAACGCATGCATTTTCCATAGGAGCCCATGTTAAAAAAACGCATGCGTTTTCTAAAACGCTTGCGTTTTTTTAACATGGGCTCCTATGGAAAACGTGTTGCGTTTTTGAATGCCACTAATTGTACATGCGTTTTTGCATGTGTTTCCCATAGGGCCCCATATTAAAAAACGCATGCGTTTTTGGAAATGCACCAAAAATGCATGGTACAGTCACACATGCGTTTTTGCTATTGGGGCATGCGTTTTTTAGCATGGGGGCCTATGGGTGCGTTTTACATGCGTTTTTGAAAACGCAGGTCTCCAAAAACGCTTGTAAAAAATGCTACTGTGACCCTAGCCTAAGTGCAGGAAAGAAAATAAATGCAGATTTTCATTATTTGACCACAGACCTCTCCCAAGCCCCCCTCCTGCCTGCTATTCCTAGACACAGAAACTCATAATAACGTTGAACAAAACACTACTGTGAAAAGTCAGTAACGCTTTTGGTCAATGAATAGTTATCAAACATAACCTCGAATTACCGGATTTTTAGCAAATCGTTCGCGTTCATCAAATCACTCGCATATAGCCCAAAACAGGTTGAATTTGAAATTGGCGAACAATTCTAATCGAACATCGCTCATCTCTAACAATCATCATAAATGTATTAAATTAAATTATGTAAGATAAAAAGCTTTTAAATGCTATATAAAGATGAATTGCATTTCCAGGTCCATGAAAATCATGTATACAAACATGTACATCTTATGTATCTAAACATAGCTTTGCATAAACATCACCTTATTATCACCAAAATGATTTACTACAACAAAACCACCACTGTGATTAAAGAAAGAATTCTTTGTATTCAAAAACAATAGGAGGATACATTAAAACTTAAAGGGAACTAACCACCTCAGATCACCTAATACACAGTTAGTACATGTCCCTGCACCCTAAGGATACCTTTTCAGCACTGTTTTTGTGTAAAATCTTGCATTGGTATAACTCATATAAAGAGTTTATAAACTTACTAGCTGGTGACTTCTGGCGTATCCCTCCTTCTGTTATACTTCAGGGCTGTGCATTGCATGTCTGTGCTCCCCCCTCCCTCCGTGCCTGCTGCCTGCCCTGATGGGTGTGATCATTATCTCCTCTGCACAGAGGGAGGGGAGCACAGCCATGCAATGAATGCACAGCCCTGAAGTATAACAGAAGGAGGATACACCCAGAAGTCACCAGGCTGGTAAGTTTATAAACTCTTTATATGAGTTATACTAATGCAAGATTTTACACAAAAACAGTGCTGGAAAGGTATCCTTAGGTGCAGGACATGTACTAACTGTGTATTAGGTGATCTGAGGTGGTTGGTTCCCTTTAATGATTTCAAAAGTCTAAATAAGAAAATGGTAAACCTGAAAAAAAAATGATAGGAGAATATAGAATAAAAAAAATTATCAAAATTCATCAGAGACTCTGAAGGCTATTTTTCCAAAATGTGAACAAATGGTTGGATACTTCGAGAACTGCAAAGCCATTGGTTAACGAGGTTCACAATGTAAGAACTCACAATCGTCTTCAGGGAATTAATCTGCTTGCTCTTCATAAAAAAATTTTGCTGGCAAAAAAAGATATCAGCAAAAACAGTTAATTCAAAACTTTTCTTCTAAACTGTTTATACCTGATCAGATTAAATTCCTATCTAAAGGTTCATATTTTTGTTCAACCACCAATTTTGACGCTTTTAAGATGAAAATTGATCTGGAAAGGTTTTTCCGTAATCTTAGATTAAGAGCAAATTATATGGAAAAATATATTAGATCCTAATGTTAAAACTGATAGTCATTGAGTAGTTCTATCTTAAAAAAGTTACATTTGTCCATGTAAAATTTACCACCCAGTAGAAGTATACATTGAGCGGCTGACTAAGATCAAAAATAGTGACTTTCATATTCATGATAACATTACAAAACTTGAACAATTGGCTCTGCACATGATTGCCAAGGATGATCCATAATCATAAAGCCTGCAGATAAAGGCAGTAGTTTGGTAATCACAGACAGAAATGAATATGTAATAGAAATCAATCATTTACTCTCAGATCGGGACTCATGAGATTTTAAACAAAGACACGCAGCACTCTCTTTTGCAAAAGTTGGGTGTAATAGTGGATTAATGTACAGCAATTAGTGTGATTGATAAGAAAACTAAAACATTTTTTATTAATAGACATTTAATCACACCTGTGTTTTATATTCTCACAAAGGTTTACAAAATCCTAAAGACCACTTTACACACACAGATATGTGACCAACTTCTGAACAGATCTCTGGTTGCAGTGAAATCATGGACACATTGTTCTATTTGTACACAGCCACAAAATGGAACTATGTGTCCATGATTTCACTGCAACCAGAGATCTGTTCAGAAGTTAGACACAGATATCTGTGTGTGTAAAGCGGCCCTAACACAGCCACCTGGAAGACCGATTGTGGCTGCTGTCACCACAATGAAGTGGCTTGTGGATAATAGCAATTATAATAGTATGCGGAACGATTTTTTTTTTTTTTTAATTTATTAGAGTTCATACATCAGTAATACTATTTTCTATTTCAAGATACTTTTTATAGAGAGTGGTGCGGTACAGTGTTGGGTTTGTATGTTGCACCCCATACACAAACACATACATGCCTTGGTTTGAAACATAATTTATATATATAGTAATTTAATCTTCTAAACACATTGTATGTTTTGGAAACCTTTCATATATAGGGAGTTTTTTTGTATGTGGACGTGCAGCATTCAAACCCTCTAACTTTTTGTAGACTTTAATAACTCTATTTGGAGTGAGCTCAAATTCACAATGTATGTGAGTGTTGTCAAAAATAATTTTTTAGACACTGTAGCATCCAAAGATCCCTCTAGCAATTAGTGACTGATTTGTATAGAAAATTTGCAGACAGAAACAATGTGTTGCACTTTTCTAGTAATCATGCACCAACGTTAATTGAATGAATACATGTTAGTCATTATGCTTTTTTCTTGTTAGAATTTATAGTGTTGGTGTGCAGCGGATCTCTTATATGTAATGTTATGTAATTTTCCAGCTAGCACCCATCACAGAGGTGTGCCAGCCATCTTTAATATATATTTAATATATACCAACATTGAAATAGGCATTGCCGCTCTCCCAATTTCAATGTGTACATAGAATAGTCTCAAATCCAAATATCTTGGAACTGATACTTTTTCAGCAGTGAGGTTACGACCGCTTCTAAAGGCCCAGTTAAGGCCACGTCACACGCTTCAATATCGTTAACAATATCGCTTAAACAACATGTTTTTTAATCACTTAAGCAATATCGTTTGTGCGTCGTTGCGTGTAACTGAACGATGTTTGGATGAAACATCGTTTGATCGCTCATCGCAGATTTGTGATCCTGACCTCAAATCTGTCATGCGTCGTTCAATCAACCAGAGTTCAACCTGCTGCATCGTTGTGTGTGACATCGTGGAAACGATCTCATTGACGATGTTGCCTATTCCTGACACCGGCTGACCTTGATCGCTGGATCGCCGACGCGTTGCCGATTGTCAAATCATTAACGAGATCTATTCTTGTGACGCCGCACAAGCGATATCGCAAAATTGTTCTAATGATCTCGATCACATGACTTTGTAGGCGATATCATGATCGATATTGAAGCGTGTGATGTGGCCTTTACACACACAGATATCTGTGCAGAAATTGTTCGCAAATCTCTGGTTGCAGTGAAATCATGTTCCATTTTGTGGCCGTGTACAAATGAAACAATGTGTCCATGATTTCACTGCAACCAGAGATCTGCAAACAATTTCTGCACAATTCTGTGTATTAAACAAAATCCCTGTTATATGTAGTCACTCCAAAATGACAAATGCTTCAACAGAAAAAGAACCTTTTTCTATAGGAATGATTGCAAGAAATTATCTCCAGATACAAATAAATTTCAAAATCTTTATTTATACTTCATAATTTCATATTTAAAATATTAAAATATTCAATCAGAACATTCCCTCTCAAGGAATCCATATATTACAGCAACAGCAGTCTATATTACATAGTACATAAATAAATACACTTAACAAATCTTCCTATTATCACAGTACTAGTAAAAAGGCCCGATGCAATTGCATCGGGAGCAGGGTGAAATGAATTGTGTGTATACAGGCGGGCCAGTGGGTAGCAGAGTATACAGGGGGCTCTGTGGGTAGCAGAGTATACAGGCGGGTCTGTGGGTAGCAGAGTATACAGACGGCTCTGAGGGTAGGAGATTATACAGGTGACTCTGTGGGTAGTAAAGTATACAGGCGGCTCTGTGGGTAGAAGAGTATACAGGTGGGTCTGTGGGTAGTGGAGTATACAGGCGTGTGTGGTGGTGGTGGCAGAGTATACAGGTGTGTGTGCTGGTGGCGGCAGAGTATACAGGCGTGTGTGGTGGTGGCAGAGTGTACAGGCGTCTGTGCTGGTGGCAGAGTATAGAGGCGTGTGTGGTGGTGGCGGCAGAGTGTACAGGCGTGTGTGGTGGTGGCGGCAGAGTGTACAGGCGTCTGTGCTGGTGGCGGCAGAGTATACAGGCATGTGTGGTGGTGGCAGAGTATACAGGCGTCTGTGCTGGTGGCGGCAGAGTATACAGGCATGTGTGGTGGTGGCGGCAGAGTATACAGGCGTCTGTGCTGGTGGCGGCAGAGTATACAGGCGTCTGTGCTGGTGGCGGCAGAGTATACAGGCAGGTGTGGTGGTGGCGGCAGAGTGTATAGGCGTCTGTGGTGGTGGCAGAGTGTACAGGTGTGTGTGGTGGTGGCAGAGTGTACAGGTGTGTGTGTGGTGGTGGCAGAGTGTACAGGCGTGTGTGGTGGTGGCAGAGTGTACAGGCGTGTGTGGTGGTGGCAGAGTGTACAGGCGTGTGTGGTGGTGGCAGAGTGTACAGGCGTGTGTGGTGGCGGCAGAGTGTACAGGCGTGTGTGGTGGCGGCAGAGTGTACAGGCGTGTGTGGTGGCGGCAGAGTGTACAGGCGTGTGTGGTGGCGGCAGAGTGTACAGGCGTGTGTGGTGGTGGCAGAGTGTACAGGCGTGTGTGGTGGTGGCAGAGTGTACAGGCGTGTGTGGTGGTGGCAGAGTGTACAGGCGTGTGTGGTGGTGGCAGAGTGTACAGGCGTGTGTGGTGGTGGCAGAGTGTACAGGCGTGTGTGGTGGCGGCAGAGTGTACAGGCGTGTGTGGTGGCGGCAGAGTGTACAGGCGTGTGTGGTGGCGGCAGAGTGTACAGGCGTGTGTGGTGGCGGCAGAGTGTACAGGCGTGTGTGGTGGCGGCAGAGTGTACAGGCGTGTGTGGTGGCGGCAGAGTGTACAGGCGTGTGTGGTGGTGGCAGAGTGTACAGGCGTGTGTGGTGGTGGCAGAGTGTACAGGCGTGTGTGGTGGTGGGAGAGTGTACAGGCGTGTGTGGTGGTGGCAGAGTGTACAGGCGTGTGTGGTGGTGGCGGCAGAGTGTACAGGCGTGTGTGGTGGTGGCGGCAGAGTGTACAGGCGTGTGTGGTGGTGGCGGCAGAGTGTACAGGCGTGTGTGGTGGTGGCGGCAGAGTGTACAGGTGTGTGTGGTGGTGGCGGCAGAGTGTACAGGCGTGTGTGGTGGCAGAGTGTACAGGCGTGTGTGGTGGCAGAGTATACAGGCGTGTGTGGTGGTGGAGTATACAGGCGTCTGTGGTGGTGGCAGAGTGTACAGGCGTGTGTGGTGGCAGAGTATACAGGCGTGTGTGGTGTTGGAGTATACAGGCGTCTGTGGTGGTGGCAGAGTGTACAGGCGTGTGTGGTGGCAGAGTATACAGGCGTGTGTGGTGTTGGAGTATACAGGCGTCTGTGGTGGTGGCAGAGTGTACAGGCGTGTGTGGTGGCAGAGTATACAGGCGTGTGTGGTGGTGGAGTATACAGGCGTCTGTGGTGGTGGCAGAGTGTACAGGCGTGTGTGGTGGCAGAGTATACAGGCGTGTGTGTGTGGTGGAGTATACAGGCGTCTGTGGTGGTGGCAGAGTGTACAGGCGTGTGTGGTGGTGGAGTATACAGGTGTCTGTGGTGCGCTCGTGCAAGGCAGGGGTTAAAAAAAATAAAAAAAGATTATGCTCACCTCACCCCGAGCCCCCGCCGTCTTCTGCCGTGTTCCGCCGTCTTCTGCCGTGTTCCACTAGGCTCCCGGTGGCTGTGCAGGCTCCCGGTGCCTGCAGTGATCTTCTATCTACTGAGAGTGAAGGACCTGTGGTGATGTCAGAGTCACGTGACCCGCGATTTGCCTGGAGTAAGCTGGTGTCACGTGACTCTGACATCACCACAGGTCCTTCACTCTCAGTAGATAGAAGATCACTGCAGGCACCGGGAGCCTGCACAGCCACCGGGAGCCTAGCGGAACACGGCAGAAGACGGCGGGAGACGGCGGGAGACAGCGCGGGCTCGGGTAGAGGTGAGGATTTTTTTTTTAGAGTAGTGCGGGTCTGCGGCTCGTGATGACGCTGCGCGTCACCACTCGCAGTCCCGCGCAAAGCATGTTGGGATTCGGCTACAACGCCCGAAATCCCAACTGCGGATTATATAAGTAGATAACATCTATTTCTCATTAGTGTTATCTCCACTGCTGGCAGGATCTAATGGACTTAAGATATGTACAGGCAAAAAACGTTCTTTCTTACTAAACCACCAATAGCCTCATTTTCCCCAAGGTAATCATCTATGGTTTTACTCAGTGGTTATAAGACAGCCTAATACTCAATCCACACATACAAAGTCCAAAATCCCTTCTGATTGTTATGATATGTACCTGATCCTCACCGCTGTGCTGTGACTATGGTCCCTTCTCCCCTACGTCCGTTTCGCACCTCGCTTCTTCCAGGGGGACCATAGTCACAGCACAGCGGTCTGCACCATCCCCGCTGTCTTTGCCGGCATCCGGGTCCTGTGAGCGTCGCTGCAGAGTGACATCATCACCTGCGAGCTGCTCACAGGACTCGGACGCTGACACAGAACAGAGAGCGGGGATGGGGCGGACAGCGAGGGAGCAGGGAGAGAGGTGAGTATGATTGTTTATTATTTTAATTGTGCGGCAGCATGGGGGACAGTATGCCAGCCTTATGGGGACAGTGTGCCAGCATTATGGAGACAGTGTGCCAGCCTTATGGGGACAGTGTACCAGCCTTATGGGGACAGTGTGCCAGCCTTATGGGGACAGTGTGCCAGCATTGGGGGAGGGGCAGTGTCAGCTTGAAGGCGATGTGTACCAGCATGGGGATATATACACCAGGTTGGAGGACATATATACTGATTGTAAGACGGACACTGGCATTATAAGGCGAACCCCATTTAACATTAAAAATGATCTTCTCCTCTTTTTCTATATCAAATGTGGGGGTGCGTCTTATAATCCGGTGTGTCTTATAAAGCGAAAAATGTGGTACATAACAAAATAATACAAAAGTTTAAAAAATTAGAAAACATATTTTAAAACATTTTTACATTTTTTCTGTATATATATTAATTATAGTTTATGAAGAGTAATTGTCATATTGTTTTCCTAGATGTATTCATTTTTATGAAAAATCTTTAAAAAACATTTAAAACATTTTTTTTCTTCATTTTGATAGAAGAGATGGGAATGAGGCATTGTTTGTTTGTTTTTCTTACAAAGATATTATTTTTCACGGTGTGGTGTATTTTTTTACTATTTACTTACAAGTTCATAATGACCGGGTCTAACATTGGCCCACCATTATAACCCCTTACTTAGTGCCAGTAGGCAATATTCAGCTGGCATTAACCCCTTTATTATTCAGTATGCCAACCCCACAGGGCAGCTGGAATACCCAGGTAGAGCTCTAAAAAAATGGCACTTGTAACAAATGGGGTGGCTGCGGGCTGCAATTTGCAGTGTGAAGGGCCCAGAATGCTTGGGCCTACCCAAGCTGAGGATTCCATTTCCCAGCTTCCACTTGTGCCTGGCTGGAAACCAAAAATACAGCAAAGCTTCAAGTAATTTTTTAAAATTATTTCAAGAAACTATAAAATAAGGGTCCCCTGTATATTGCTTATCAACCTGGTAAAACTAGACAGCTGGGGGTGCACATGGTTAAACTGTGGAAGACCTGGTAAGGAGCAGTATGACTGGTTTCAACCCACAACTTTATTATAATCAATATTTAAAGTCCCCATCGGCTTTTGCTGCTGGAGCAGGGCATATATATGTTCTGACATTTCTCTACGTATTGAATATAAGAGTTATGTAAAGAACTGTC
Organism: Allobates femoralis; assembly: GCA_033576535.1. Classification (NCBI taxonomy): domain Eukaryota; kingdom Metazoa; phylum Chordata; class Amphibia; order Anura; family Aromobatidae; genus Allobates; species Allobates femoralis. The sequence goes on along the minus strand of JARQOC010000005.1, from coordinate 307,090,841 downwards.
AGAAATGCACTTTAATTTGGGTAATTAAAATGTTTTTTTTTGTGATAAATAGTATTATCTTTCATAGGCTCATTCATTTTCTTTAGGTGCTGAGGACTCCACCAAGAATAACAAGAAATGTTTTTTCATATTGTTTTTTTTTATATTATATAGTGGAATATATTGTTATTTGAGAAATTGTAGCTCTTTCATACTCCCCGAGTTCTACTTATGGGGATTATACCTATGCTACTGTTGTTGACAGATAAAAAAAACCTGACATGGAATCCAAGCATATACCAGCACTGTGCACCCCGCAATCTGTATTACAATATTCCTGAGCCTATGAAAGATAACACTATTTATCACAAAAAAAAAACATTTTAATTACCCAAATTTAACTAACACATTAAATATATGCCAGTTAAGCATTAGAATATCTATTTTGATATTCTATAAGTACTGTGCAGCAGTCACATGACACACTGCTACAGCAACAACCATTAACCGAGATCGTCCCTCCTATTGCGCAGCGATCACATGATACGCTGCCATAGCAACGATACTAACATCCCCTAATGCGCATCACCAATTGGTGACGCATATCCGGCGCTACTGCACATGCACCGGCGTCCCCAATCACTTCCGGTCCGCAATTGTAAAGGGCGGCCGGCGGCAGCCACATATTAAACATCACAGCAGCTCCCAAACCTAGGATATATCAGATGATCCCATTAGCATATCTAATAACTACCATTCAATAACTGCCACGTAGTCTGCTGCATATTATAGCATTTAACCTACTTTACTAACTAATGCAAACAACTATTACTGGAGGTACTACTTAATGTACTGCTTATTACCTACTATACTATACATATTGCGATGTCATTAACCCTCCTAATTAAACCACCCCTATCCCTTCTAATAATAGGCACCCCATGTACTTCTAAGGATCCGAGGATCCCCCACTTTACTTGTACCCAAAGGTAAATCCATACCTAAGAGGATAGCTATATACCTTGAAGAAACACTGCAACAAAGGGTAAATAGTGTCTACATCCTTTTCCTTTCACTATCTAAGGCCCTTTCACATCAGCGGTAATCATTGATCGCGGCAGTTGCGGTGAAAAAACCACATGCAATGTCTATGGGGCTTGCGGTAGGTGTGCGGCAGGTGCGGCAAGTGTGGTTTCGGCACTTGCGGCAGATGCGGCTGCGAGAAAACCGTGACTGACTGCGTTTTTTTCGCAACCGCATCTGCCCAACCGCAACTGTACCGCACTTGCCGCACCTACCGCACACCTACCGCAAGCCCCATAGACATTGCATGGGGCTTGCCGCAGGTGAACCGCAAGTGCGGCAGTTATGCCGTAATCTTGGCAGTTGCGTTTTTTCACCGCAACTGCCGCGTTCAGCGATTACTGCTGATGTGAAACATATAATGTAAGATTAAGGATATGGTCTGATTGAAATAGATGACAGGTGTACTCTAGACACCTGCCAAGGTGGTATCTTTGTAAATATACCACTATGTTCTTTGTACATTTATTGATTGTATGTATTTTTTAATTTACCGTTTTGAAAAGAAAATACATGTCAATTCTGTCTGCAATTTTGCTGCAGTCAATGGCAAAAACAAAAAAAACAGCAAAAATGCATCAAAAACGCCAAAAAACGCACAAAAATGCAGCAAGTCTCTTGCCAAGGAATCTAGAGACCCTAGAATCCTGTACAGGTTTTGCTGCATTTTTGGCAGCAGCAAAACATGCTCTGTGTACACATACCCTTAAATTTTATGTTAGGCTGGGGTCACATTTGGCCAGCCAATTGCGTTCACCGCATCCAGATCCGGATGCGTGAACGCAATTGGCTTCACACACATTTTTAAGCAAAAATGTGTGGTGGAAACCGCAATCCGATAACCGGATTGCTCCGGATGTGTAATCCGGAGCAATGCGGTTACCGTCTCTTTGTTCATCCCTGCTGCCGCAGGGATGAACAAAGTGTTAAGCTGTTTAATAAAGCATGAAATATTAATATTAGTTGTGTGCAACATGTCTCTAGGGGGTGCCCACCCCACTAGAGACATGCTGCCCACTCCTCTGAGCGCACCGCCATAGATCTAATGTAAATGCCTACAGGACCTCGAACAGTGGCAGATACTATACTACATTACGTACAGTATCTGCGCAACTGTCAGGGGAGCCACAGCTTCATTCATAAATTAGTACAAAGCCGACAATAGCCGGCTTACTGTAAATGGGTTATTAACCCCTGACATGCCCACAGGAGTGGACAGCATCTCTCTAGAAGGTGTCCACCCCTCCAAGAGACATGCTGTCCACTTAGACGCATGTCAGGGGTTAAGTTAGCTGTTAACCACATCACCACTATTGTTGGCTTTGAGGATGATGTACTGTAAAATGCTTACGCAAAGGCCTAGCATAGTGGTCCTGTTGCTGGAAGGCGGCAGCTTGTAATATAATGAAAGAATGAAAGCCGACAATAGCGGCGATGGGGTTAACAGCTAAGTTAACCCCTGACATGCCGTCCTGAGTGGACAGCATGTCTCTGGGGGGTGGACACCCCCTAGAGACATGTTGACCACATGCATTCTTATATTTAACCCTTTGTTCATCTCTGCAGCAGCAGGGATGAACAAAGCCGCTGGCTGCTACAGGCATTCACATATGCCTTGGGCAGCCGCATAGGCTCCATAGGAGACCATTATAACAAATCTGCTGCGGCAGGGATACCGCTCCGAAAACTGCAGCCTGTATAATTTTTCTTGCAGGCTGCAAATCCGGATGCAGTAACCGGATTGCATGTAATGCAATCCGGTTGTTATAATGGGCTCCTATGTGCTGCGGTTCCTGATCCGGTTTTGAGCATTTTTAATGCTCAAATCCGGATCAGGATCTGCATAGTCCTGCTGCAAATGTGACCCTAGCCTTAATGAAAAAGTTTTATTAGAGTAAATAAATGTCATACTGCTAATTAATTAAAAAATTTGTTGAGGATTATATTGTTAACCTATTTTTAGGATTTATCATGAATATCAGATCTGTACTAGTCAGGCCTTGACACCCCAAACAATTAGTTATTCAGTTTTTGCAACCACTGAAGTACACTGGCTATAGAACTCTAACACCAAAATCCATACTCTGAGCAGGGTGCAATTCTACTGTAGTATTCTGCTGCACAACCGATATTTGACTAAATGGAATCTGATAAAATCCATTCTAATGAATAGAACAGTCACCAAAATTATGCTATTAAATCTGTTGCATGGCATGTGAAGTCATCATAAAGACAGGTGCATGAAAAAATCATGGCATTTTCCTGTTTTTTATGTGTATTATTCTGTTACTAAAATGTTGCGGCCTAGTTTGTCAAGAAGGTCTCTACAAGATTTGTGCATTTTTAGCATTTTTCTCTCTTCTTTTTAAGCAGCATACCCAGGGTATGGCATTTTATTGAACTTTTTCTTATTGAATTCTGTATAGAGAAAGCATGATACAAATGTGTTGAATTTAAAAATCTACAAAAATGTCTTTAAAAATTCAACCAAGTAGAAACTAAATAACCTTTCCATTTTCAATTTTCCCTAATAAAATAAAAAAATGATGCAACAAAGTAACAATTTATGAAAATAAGTCTTTATGTGCAACAGTATCGTATCTACTACACCTGTATTTTTTCATGTAGACAGGCTTTATTGAATTTCCTATCACTGTTTCGCTTATATATCTGTAAAGTGTTCATAGATGATGTGATGATTTTGCCCTAAAGAAGCAATAAGCATGCTATGAAACACGTAGGATAACTAATCATTTTGAAGATTATTTGTGCAAATCCAATGGCAGCGCAAGACCTAAATCCACACTTTTCTTTTCTACTCTAAAGGCACCATCACACGCCGCCATATTGCCAGCGAGAACGCTGGCAATTCCCGAATTCGGCGATGCGGAAACCACATTGCATGTGTGTAGTGGCATGTGACTGGGCGATTCTATGGCGAGAAATCACTGGTGGAGAGTTGCCTGATTGCCCTGCACTGCAGTGAAATCAGGCGATGTCAGCACATCGTGGTGTGTGACAGGGCGATAGTGATGTAGAAAGCGAGCTCAGACATTCTGGAATCAATCCAGTAGCCGTGCCTGAGTGTGCTGTTTTCCGCACCCTGTCTGCGGCGATTGGTGGCTTGGTGGTAACGCAGTTGTGTAGGCCAATCGGAGTGGTAGGAGCGTGGTGTAACACACTCTGGCACGTCTGTCTCCTCGCTGTGGTCAAACTCTATGCCCACATCGCTGATGTGGTTGTGGCATGTGAAGTGGCGATGTGGGAAAGGAAGATCGCTTCCGGTCTTCTGCAGGCGATTTCCGGAAGGCGGGATCGCCGGAGATCGCACACGAGATTACTACGTGTGACAGCTCCACAGCGATCACAAAAAAAGTGCCCGAAACGTGCGCACTCACACCAAATCACCAGCGATATAGAAGCCATATGGTGGCGTGTGATGGTACCTTTACTCGTAACCATGTAGATCTTTACGGTAGCCTATGATGCTTTTTTGATGGTTGTGACCGGTCACAACCACCAAAGGTTGGCCTCACCTATTTATCCTTTTGATTATAACTATATCAGATAAGACCTTACTTTGTGCTTCTCCTCTACAACACTTTGAATTTATGTAGTTGAAGCATTTATAGGTTTGGCATCTCTAGTTACAGTCATTACTATAATGTAATAAAAAAATATACTGTAATTATAAATATATATATTTTTTTACATTTTGGGATGTGGTGAGAACATTTTTTTTTAAATATCATTGAAGAAATTAAAAGATTACTATTAAATGGTTTTACATTATTGTATAAGCAGGCAAGAAACAAACTGTAGCTCAAGATTATCATTTACTGAAAGGGTTAGGAGCATTTGCATATAACATAAATGACATCTCACTTAATAAGAATGATATTATAGGTCATTGGTGCATATTTATGGTACACGTAAAGGTTATTCCAAATTCCTCCGTATTAGATCTGGTGAATCCTTTACATACACCTTTGTGGCAGTCCGATTACACTTCTAAAAAAAGAGCTTTAAATGTATTCGGTATCTTATCTTTAACTTGAATGCTTCATTAGGAAGTCACTAATCTCTTAGCTTGGTGAGACAGATAAGAGTTTTAGGCTGCTACACAGAAAGTCAAATTCCAATCAGTCCCTAGTATCTAAAGCACTTAATTCCCTGGTGTAGCCATCTAATCATTTGAGGATGTTATCAAGCAGAACCTTGCTTCTTCCCTCAGATAAACATCATGATGAGCAGCTTGACTATAGTGGTTATAACGAGATAAGGAATTGCATTCCCTTTGCTTCACGTGCTGCATTGAATGACCATCTGAGTGTCTGACTAAGGAAAAAACATGATTTTTTTTCACTGTGATGCGCTCATCTGCTGCCTTGTAGAAAATATGCCCTATTAGCTGTGTGAACCAAAACCTACTAAAGAAAATTACTGTGAGATTACAGAATGTCAAAATGTAAACTTAAATACACTTGATTTAAAATACTTTGATAGCATGATCAAAACAATACACCAGGAAAATCTATCTATATCCCTTCAATTCCATTTGTACAACATAATGATACAAATGTAACAGTGATGCACAAATCTATTCAAATTTGAATTTTGCGGCATTGCTAAATTTTCCTCAAAAATGTGATTTGCACTGAATAAATTTGCTACAATCTCAATATTGTAAACCCCTTAACTACCCAGAAAAGATATCAATGAGTACAATACTCTGAGTTTTCCTAGGATGGTATTGAACTCCTTTTGAATACTATAATGCAAACACAGCCTTAGGGTAGGGTCAGACTTAAAGGGAACCTGTCAGGTGGTTTATGCCTCCCCAGCTATCACTGTCTGTAGCTGCAGCTTTATAATACCAGTCTAATCATCCCTGTCTGAGCTCAGAGTGTATTGTGAAAGGTGAAAAAAAAGCATTTAGGCTGCCTTCACACTTGCAGATGCATCTGCAGCGTTTTGCAGATGCATCTGCAAGTATCAGCATGCAGACCGCGGCCCCTATGTTTATAATAGGGCGCACCGCGGTCTGAAAGCTCTCATTCATTCCTGTATGTGAAGCGTCCGCAGGCGGATGCCTGCTGACAGATCACACTCTCCCGCCCGCACCATGGACGCAACATCTCGCGTCCATGGTGCGGGCGGGAGAGTGTGATCTGTCAGCAGGCATCCGCCTGCGGACGCTTCACATACAGGAATGAATGAGAGCTTTCAGACCGCGGCCGCGGTCTGCATGCTGATACTTGCAGATGCATCTGCAAACCGCTGCAGATGCATCTGCAAGTGTGAAGCCAGCCTTATACACTTACATTTCCTTATGTAATGAGGCAGTCAGTCCCCAGCTTGGAGGACGGGGACTGTTTGGCAGGTTAATAGTTAACAATTCAGCCTTGTGCTAGAACATGTTGGGAGACCTGATGTGATGTCACAAATATGTGACTACAATAGGCAAAGCTAAGTTCTCATAGAACATAATACGTTTGCTGGTTTAGCTCCGCCCACTATGGACACATGATCGTTACATCACACAGGTCCTTTAGCCATTCAAGTTAAAAGTGAGTTAACTATTATCCTGCCAGACAGTCTCCCTCCTCCAAGGTGTAGACTGAAATGTAAGTGTATAAATGCTTTTTTTTCACCTTCTACATTACACTATGAGCTCAGACAGGGATGATTAGACTGGTATTATAAAGCTGCAGCTACAGACAGTGATTGCTGGAGGGACATAAACCACCTGACAGGTTCCCTTTAAGGCTGACAGAGTCGCTAAAATCTTTGAAAATCAGCCGCAGTGCATAGGTGTTAACGCTATGCGCTGCCAGTGGAACGCAGCCCGGGAGACAGAGGAGAGCAAGGTGGCTCTACAGCAGGACAAAGACGCAAGTTTTGAAATGAGAAGCAGGCGACTTGAGCAGAAGAAGGCTCATTCCAGGTCAGATGGTAGGCCAAAGAGGAAGTGAACTTGAAAGTAAAGGAGAACACCCGGAGAGCCCCAACCGTAGCTCCGACAGAACGTCACCAGTGAGAGGTTGTGAACTTTAATTTGATGAATGGATGGGGATTTATTGTGAATTCATTGAAGCTCCCTTCGGTGGTTGTTGCTGGTGATGCAGCTGACTGTGCGGGCTTCACAGGTTATAGTGATGATTGGCAATCTGGTTCTTGGCGCATATAATGGTTTGAAGTGGATCAATCCTTGCCAGTTGTCTTTGGTTTCTGGAGGAGTTCACATCTCTTTGTTTTTTTCTGCTTTGTGGAATTCTTTGCAAGCTAAGTGGATGGTTTTTTTATATTTTGTGGCACACTTTTGTGTGCTTAAGGTTCTGTTTATGTTTTGTCTTATTCTGAGTTGTGGGTTTGCAATTTAGTCTGTATATTTTTTTATCTGCTCTGTTAGAAAGTTTTCTTCCTAGGAATTTTACCATTCACAATTATCTGTTATTTCCAGTTCTGCTGGCATTTGATTTATAGAAGTCTGCAGATATAGAGGGTGCCGAGTCTTAGTGACTCAGAGTAATTTTTGTACTATCTGCTGTTGTTGTTTTTTTATAGTGTTTTATACTGACCGCAATAGTATTCTATCCTATCTTTCCTATATAGCTAGTTTAGCCTCTTTTGCTAAACCTGTTACTCTGCCTGGGTTTGCTTTTCTTTCTCTTGTTTCCCAGTTAATATCTGTGGGGGCTTGCTATTCTTTTGGGGTTCTGCTCTGAGGCAAGATAGCTTTTCTTACATCCATCTTTAGGAGCAGTTAGTTCTCCAGCTGTGCAGAGTTGTCTAGGTCCGGTTAGTTACATACCACGGCTACTTCTAGTTGCGGTGTGTAGTCATGGATTGTGGTCAGTACAGTTACCAACGACTTCTATGGAATCTGAATGTTACTCCTGAGTCATCGGTTCACAACAGGGATTTATCTGAGAACCCAGATTGGGTGAGGAGATCTTTGTAAGTAGGAGAGACGTGGAGTCCTACCTGCCCAAAGGACATTCGGGTAGAGACCTGAACGAGGGCGATGAGGTCAGCTACTCCCGACACCTGGGCCGTAAAGGTTGGTACGCCCTTAGAGTATACTGAGTACTGGCAGATGTTGGACAGCAGAGAAATTCCGGAGCACGTTGCATTGTGAATAGTTATTGCTAGATAAGTATAGGAAATGACAGTGAACAGTATGTTGATGTACAGTGTGTTGTGTAAAGTGTGTAGATAGTTAGGTACCCGTTATTAAGAGTTATAAACACAGACTTACAAGGATAATCATGGACGGTTTAGCGTGAGTTACTGCACTTTGACTTTGCAGACCAGGAATGGTGCCTTGCTGATCAAGGGACAATATGGAGACCCTAAAACCTGGAACTGAAACCCTTTTTTGCACTTATCGCTATTTTGATATTTTTATATTTTTATGTTTTTTTTATAATGATAGGAAAATTTTTTGTTATGTAACGTTCAAGTCAGAGCCTCCTGGTATGGGAAGATGAAGCAGTCTTATATTGTTTAATTGTTTATGCATGCATGCAATATAAAAAGTTAATTATGTTGCCTGGTCAGGTCGCTTGAGGACGAGCTAAATTTAACCAAGCGGGAATGTGGTGCCCCACCGGTCTGGATGACACGAGGGTACTGCACCCAAGCCAGGGTGTGGTATTCCTATGGTTGGGAGATGGGGATGGTAGGTATGAGATCCTCACCAACACCCAAACATGGAGACCCTAGTTAAGGACCATGGGTGGACCTGCTATAGGGAGGACCCAGTCCAAGGGAGGAGAATAGGGTAGAGATGTGTGGGTGGGAGATAGAAGGAAGAGAGAGCAGTTTGAGTTGGAGATGAGTGAGTAGTACAGACAATAGTGGAGTGGAGCAGAGAAAAGCGAGAATGTAGAGCACAGCGAGAGAAAGAGCAGGAGACAGAGGAGGTCAAGGTGGCTGTACAGCAGGAAAAAGATGCAAGCTTTGAACTGAGCAGGGGACTGAGCAGAAGAAGGCTCATCCCAGGAACAGAAAGGAAGGAGCCTTAGGGGCACCGGGGGAGCGAGAGTGGTCCATGTGCTGAATCCAGGACTGGTGATAACAGACGGAGGAGTTTGGTGAAGGAGCAGGGACTGGCCCTGAACGTGGCACGGTAGTCCAACACCCGAACCGCTGAATTGGAGGCCACAAGCTTCATAGGAGCTGTGGCTCACACCTGGCGCATCCCCTGAGAAGGCAGCCAGACGAGGGTCAGGGGACAGTTACCAGTCGCCCGACAAGACCCGTGGCTGCTGGATCACGGCTCTGCGTGCAGAGGTGCTGAAAGGAGAAGAAGGCAGGTAGAAGTGTTGAGGAACAGGACCAGAGAAAGGCAGACAGAGGCACACCACCGAGGATTTCATACTTGCCACCCTGGTTTGCTATGGACCACAAAGTCCAGAGCTTAAAAGTGTAACATCATATGACCTGTTGAGACTTGCTGTGAGTAAACCCGGGTACAGAATTGCAGAACTGTGTGAGACTGCGTGAACTGTGTGAGACTTTACGGCGGTAAAGCGGCTGAAAGTTAAATCCTGCCTGATCAAGCAAAATACTACCACAACATCCACTGCCCTGGGGACCCACTCCACCCATAGAGAGCAACTTCATCCCAGCTCCCGTCCATCACCTCCAGAGGTTCTGCAGCTGCGGCAGCATCCCATTGCCGCAAACCACGGGTGGCGTCACATACTTTATCCCTAAAACATTAACCCCACATTTTAAGTGACTCCGCAGGGCCACGGAGCAAGGTCTCAGTCCCCGTGATCCCGAGACCAAAAAGCCCAGTTCCGATTAACCCACAGCTCTGGGGGTGAGTCATTACTTGGCATCACGAACGGGATGTGGACGGCAAAGTAATAAAGGGTAATGTGTGCCTTGAAAGACTTTTTGAACTTTTCTACCAAAGAGACTTTGAAAATGGTGGCTAAGAGAGACTGATGCCATGTGCTGGCCTGGAGGTGTTCCCAGGCCTCCCATCTGGGATGGGCCCGCGCAAGGCGCGAGGATGCAAGCCACCCCAGAGGCCAGTGCCTCATGGCCCTGGAGGTGAGTCAAATCTCCTCACATCAGCAAGAGAGGAAATGTGGCTGGGTCTTTCAGCATGAGCATGACAATGATCCCAAGCACACTGCCAGGACAACAAAGAAGTGGTTTTGTAAGAAGCATTTCAAGGTCACGGAGTGGCCTAGCCATTCTCCAGATCTCTACCCAATAGAAAACCTTTGGAAAGAGTTGAAAGGTCGTGTTGCCCAGCGACAGCCCCAAAATATCACTGCTCTAGAGGAAATCTGCATGGAGAAATGGGCCAACATACCAGCAACAGTGTATGCTAACCTTGTGAAGACTTACACAAAACGGTTGACCTCTGTCATTGCCAACGAAAAATATACAGTATAACAATGCATTAAGATTAAGTTTTGTTATTGACCAAATACTTATTTTCCACCAAAATTTTAAAAAAAATTCTTTCCAAATCAGACAATGTGATTTTCATGATTTGTTTTCTCATTTTGCCTCTCATAGTTGAGGTCAAGCTACATGTCAATTACAAGCCTCTCTCATCTTTTTAAGTGGGAGAACTTGCACAATTGGTGGCTGAATAAATACTTTTTTTCCCCACTGTATTTAACAACACACTGATCTATCAGACTTTTTAGCTATTTAAATTCTACAACAGTCCAAAAATGATATCTTTTGAACACACTCAGAATGGGTCACAGTTAACCGTGGGGTACCACAGGGGTCAGTGTTGGGCACGCTTCTTTTTAATATATTTATTAATGACCTTGTAGGGGGCATATAGAGTAGAATCTCAATATTTGCAGATGACACTAAACTCTGCAGGGTAATCAATACAGAGGAGGACAATTTTGTATTACAGGAGGATTTATGTAAACTAGAGGCTTGGGCTGATAAATGGCAAATGAGTTTTAATGGGGATAAATGTAAGGTCTTGCACTTGGGCAGAGGAAACAAAAGGTATAATTATGTGCTTAATTGTAAAACACTGGGCAAAACTGTCACTGAAAAAGACCTGGGTGTATGGGTAGATGACAAACTCACATTTAGTGGCCAGTGTCAGGCAGCTGCTGCAAAGGCAAATAAAATAATGGGATGCATTAAAAGAGGCATAGATGTTCATGAGGAGAACATAATTTTACCTCTATACAAGTCACTAGTGCGACCACATTTAGAATACTGTGTACAATTCTGAAAGACATAGCTGAACTAGAGCAGGTCCAGAGAAGAGCGACCAAGGTTATTAGAGGACTGAGAGGTCTGCAATACCAAGACAGGTTATTAAACTTGGGGTTATTTAGCTTGGAAAAACGAAGGCTTAGGGGTGATCTTATAATAATGTATAAATATATGTGGGGATAGTACAGAGAACTTTCTAATGATCTCTTTACTCTTAGGCCTGAGACGGGGACAAGGGGGCATCCTCTACGTGTGGAGGAAAAAAGGTTTAATCATAATCACAGACGCGGATTCTTTACTGTAAGAGCAGTGAGACTATGGAACTCTCTGCCACATGCTGTTGTAATGAGTGAGTCACTACTAACTTTAAGAAGGGCCTGGATGCCCATTATATATTACTAGATCCTTTGATAGGGCGTTGATCCAGGGAATTAGTCTGATTGCCATATCTGGAGTCAGGAAGGAATTTTTTTCCCCAATGTGGAGCTAGTGTTGCACATGTTTTTTTTTTGCCTTCCTCTGGATCAACATGTTAGGCTATGGGTTGAACTAGATGGACTTAAAGTCTTCCTTCAACCTTAAAAACTATGTTACTATGTTACTATGTAGATACCTGCCTTAATTTTTGCACTTATTTGAGCAACCATTGATTTATCAATTTGAAAACCGAAATTATGGTTGATTTTTGGTCAGCTTGTATAAAGCTATTAGGCTGAAGGCATACTGTTGTGCATCAAACATGGAGCGTGTTTGATGCACGATAGTGATGAGAATGTAATGCGTGTTTTGGGTGAGTGTGGTGCGAGTGTGGTGTGAGTGTGGTGCATGTGGTGTGAGTGGCTGACTGTATGCATGTGAGTGTGCTGCTAGTGTGCTGAGAGTGGTATGCGTGAGTGCGCGTGTGCTGTGTGTGAGTGTGATGCTGTTCATGGTCCTGAAGCAAACTTCAGTACCGTGACTGCATTTACCTGCATATTCATACTCATTCATTCATTCATATGAATGTGCCTTTTCCCGGTACAGTAATTAATCATCTTGCACCGCTGTATCAGCGCTGCAAGATGATTAATAAGTGCCCAGCTGATGGGCAGTTTTTAGTCATTTTGGAGAGACATGGTGCCTAAATTCATTGGTAGTTCAGCGGTTAATGGCATAAATTTATGATTAGCAGGCATTTGTCGGCTTTTTGTAATCAATGCAGAAAGCATTGCATCGCGTGCAGTAGCAGCATGCTGCGACTGCTCTCTCTTCTGACTCACAATGTGAGTTTAGTGCGGGGGACTCACACCAGTGTGCCCTGCCTGATAGGGCAATATTGGTCCGAGTGCAATGCGAGTTTCCCTCGCATTGCAGTCGCGCGAGTCCCTTCAGCCTAACTTCTTCATTTACCCATGAACAAAGCTACCCAAACAATGATAATTTTTTCACCACCCACTGTGAAAACGTTCTGTTGGCACGTCTTCTGAATAAACACCAATTCACAGTAGTTGCAAATAGAATAAACAAAACTCTTTCACAGTGTGTGGTGCAAAAAATTATCCTTGTTTGGAGAGCTTTGTTCTTTTCTAAATGATGAAGTAATAGCTTTATACAACCTGACCAGAAATCATCTAAAGAAGCAATTTATTGTGAATGATTATCCCTATGATGAGTGTTTCATGTTTATGGAACCGAAAGATAATATGCTTTTGTCGAGCCCCAAGCCCTGGGGTACTTGGGTATCAGGCTTGGGTGGAATGCTTGAGATGTCACGGGTGGCAGCGCCTGAGCCCGTGGCCTGGTTTACACTTAAAAAGGGTGTATTTACAGGGGATAAGAGTTTGTCATGTGACGCCACCTGTAGTACCTGGTGATGGGTCACCAGCGCCGCCATAGTCCGCCGAAGGTAGATGGTAGTGCGGCTGAGTTGGCAAAGCTTCCTACAGGCAGAGCTGGTCCTCCGGGGCAGAGTAGTGTGAAGGGGCAGCGTGGAGTGAGGCTGTAGGTTGGGATGGGGTGTGGTGGAGCAGTCTATAGGCGACACCGGGAGTGGAGACGAATGATGCACACACACTGCAGAAGTCTCTTTTATTTTTTACTGGTGTTATATCAGGTAAAGACGTCCAGGGCACTGACAGGTGACCAGGTGCACAGTGGGTCCCCACAGCAAGTGGGTATAAGGCCTCCTCTGCTTCCCTATGGTTCCTGAAGCCCTGTCTGCTTGCAGCCGAACTGGCCTCCTCTCTCCTCGGGTCCTTGCTCTCTCCTCCTCTTGTGCAGTCCACGGGTTACCTTCTCTGATCACTGCCTTGTGATGCCTAAATGCGGTGTCTGGCTCCCTCTCTCTGGACTCACAGGGGGACCGGGTGACTGAAGTCTCCATGGTGTAATGGGGTTTTCTGTAGTCCTGGAGTATCCTACAGGTGCGGATCCCTGATGTCTGGTACGTCTCTGGGCGAACTTCCACTAGTTCCTCACTCCCTTTCTGGCTCTGCTCTTTGCCTTCTGTCCCCACTCCTAGGCTTGTGGGACATCAGAAGGGCCACTCTGGGTCACTGGCTCGGGCCTAACCGCGGCACTGACCACCAGGATGTCTTCGCAGCTCTCCTAGCATCTGCACACTCTACCTAACTCCTCCCCCAGCAGCAGTATTTATAGGGGACCTCACCTAAAGTTGGTGAGTAGAGCTCCCCCTACTGTGTCGGGGTGGAAGATGTTGCATGTAATAGGTACCTGCTGTGAAAACCCAGCTGTGCATTAGGGAAGTCTGTGGCTACCTGCGTCAGCGGGGCGCCACAGTTATCAGCAGCAGTGCATTATAGCTTTAAAACATATTGGAGATGTGAGTGAGTAGCTCCAGTGAGTAAATTCCAAACAGAGAAAAGATGCCGGGCTTAATATCCGCGCTGACCAAAGGAAATGTCAAAACAAAGAATGCAAGACAATGATGGGAGTGCTGGTGTGTCACGGTCCGCGCTGCTGTGGCATGAATAAACTCACCAAAGAGACAGCAGTTATTCCATCCTTTTATTTCCTCCTCTCTCCTACGCGTTTCAGCGCCACACCCGGCGCCTTCCTCAGGGACATTCAGGAATGTCCCTGAGGAAGGCGCCGGGTGTGGCGCTGAAACGCGTAGGAGAGAGGAGGAAATAAAAGGATGGAATAACTGCTGTCTCTTTGGTGAGTTTATTCATGCCACAGCAGCGCGGACCGTGACACACCAGCACTCCCATCATTGTCTTGGATTTAAACCACTATCCAGTGGTCGGTGGAGGTCCTGCAGCAGCTGGAACACTGATTCCAAAACGCCTTCAAACCAGTTGTGGGGATCACAACTGGACCAGGTGAGCAGCTTCACAGCACCACCACCTTACACAAGTGTCGTCAGTGATAGGGCACTATTGCGCCTCTTGTCCCCCTCCCTATTTTCTTTTTACAAAACAAAGAATGGTCTCAAGATCTTTTTATTGCCTACGTGTTTCGTGCAACAAAAAAAAAAACCCTCAGTGAGGATACTTACCCTCCGCCGGCTCGCTCCACCTCTATCTTCTAGCTTCTATAGGGCTTGAGGATCTGTCGTTGCCTAGGAAACCGATCAGCTGATCGTAAGTATCCTCACTGAGGGTTTTTTTTTATTATCACCGTGGAGGAGCGGGGGGGCCGCGGGAGCGGAGGGGCAGAGGGGGGGGGGCCGAGGGAGCAGAGAGAGAGACTAGAGCAGCGGAGGGGCAGGAGGAGCGGAGAGGGCAGGAGTAGCGCTTCCATCCTGCCCCCCCGTATCCATCCTGCCTCGCCGGCTCCCCATCCTCCGCCCCCCCCCATCCATCCCCCCACCCACCTATCCCCCCCACATCCACCCCCCCGCATCCCCCTGCTCCACGCCACCACCCCCGCCGCATATCCTGCCCCCACCGCCACCATCCTGCCCCACCAGCTCCATCCTGCCCCCCCCCCGCCACCATCCTGCCCCCGGCTCCATCCTCCCCCCCACCACCTCCCCCACCCTCCTGCCTCTCCTGCCTCCCGCCACCATCTGCCCCACCACTCCTCTGCCCCCCCCCGCCACCATCTGCCCCGCAGCTCCATTCTCCCCCACCATCCTGCCCCCCCACCATCCTGCCTCGCCGGCTCCATGCTGCCCCCTCACCGATCTCCCCCACACCATCTGCCCCGCCATCTGCCCCGCGCTCCATGCCCCCCACCACCATCCTGCCCCGCCACCATCCTGCCCCACCATCCTGCCCCCCTGCCCATCCTGCCTGCCCTCATCCTGCACCCCCACCACCATCCTGCCCACCCCCCTGCCACCATCCTGCCCCCCACCCAATCCTGCCCCACCGGCTCCATCCAGCCCCGCCTGCTCCATCCTGCCCCACTTGCTCCATCCTGCCCCGCCGGCTCCATCCTGCCCCCCCACCACCATCCTGATCCCCCCTGCCACCATCCTGATACCCCCCCGCCACCATCCTGCCCCGCCGGCTCCATCCTGATCCTCCAGCTCCATCCTGCTCCTCTGGCTCCATCATGCTCCTCTGGCCCCATCTTGCCCCTTTGGCTCCATCCTGCCCTGCTCGCTGCATCCTGCCCTGCTCCCATGATCCTGCCCCGCTCGCTCCATGCTGCACTGCCGGCTCCATCCTGATCCCCCCCACCACCATCCTGATACTCCCCGCCACCATCCTGCCCCGCCGGCTCCATGCTGCCCCACCGGCTCCATCCTGCCCCGCCAGCTCCATCCTGCACCCCCACCACCATCCTGCCCGCCCCCCTGCCACCATCCTGCCCCCCCGCCACCATCCTGCCCTGCCTGCTCCATCCTGCACCCCCATCACCATCCTGCCCACCCCCCTGCCACCATCCTGCCCCCCACCACAATCCTGCCCCACCGGCTCCATCCAGCCCCGCCTGCTCCATCCTGCCCCACTTGCTCCATCCTGCTCCGCCGGCTCCATCCTGCCCCCTCACCACCATCCTGATCCCCCCTGCCACCATCCTAATACCCCCCCGCCACCATCCTGCCCCACCGGCTCCATCCTGATCCTCCAGCTCCATCATGCTCCTCTGGCCCCATCTTGCCCCTTTGGCTCCATCCTGCCCTGCTCGCTGCATCCTGCCCTGCTCCCATGATCCTGCCCCGCTCGCTCCATCCTGCCCTCCCGCCACTGTCCTGCCCCGCCCCCCCCGCCACCATCTTGCTTTTCCAGCTCCATCCTGCCCCGCTTGCTCCATCCTGCTCCGCTCGCTCCATCCTGCCCCCCGCTGTTCTTGCTTCCCCGGCTCCATCCTGCCCCCCCTGCCTCCATCCTGCCTCGCTCATTCCATCCTGCCTCCCCCGACTCCATCCTGCCCCCCCCCCCCCCGGCTCCAATCCTGCACCCCTCCCCCCTCAGCTGATCGGTTTCCCAGGCAATGACAGGTCCTAAAGGCCTGTAGGACCTAGAGGACGGAGGTGGAGCGAGCATGCGGACAGGTGAGTATCCTCACTGAGGATTTTTTTATTTTTACTTTTACTGTGGAGGACCGGGGGCATGGAGGAGCGGGGGGCTGCGGGGAGCGGAGTATCTCCATATGCCATAGTGCTGCTATACATGTACTATAATGTACCGCCATGTACCATAGCGCTGCTATACATGTACTGTAATGTACGGCCATATACCATAGCGCTGTTATACTTGTACTGTAATGTACCGCCCTATACTATAGTGCTGCTATACATGTATTATAATGTGCCGCCATAGCTCTTCTATACATGTACTGTAATGTACCGCCATATACTATAGTGCTGCTATACATGTACTGTAATGTACCGCCATATACCAGAGCGCTGCAATACATGTGCTGTAATGTACCGCCATATACTATAGTACTGCTATACATGTGCTGTAATGTACCGCCATATACCATAGCGCCGCTATACATGTAATGTAATGTACCACTTCACTCACGTTGACTGAACGAGTTCTGTCCATCACAGTACTTCAACTACATACATATTCTAGAATACCCGATGCGTTACAATCGGGCCACCATCTAGTAGAAACATAATCTGCTCCACGCTCCCATTTAGGGAGCTGGCGGCTGGGCTGGGTGACTCATGCAAAATGCATGCAAGGCACTCCATGCAGTTCTCATAAGTGTGTCTCTACCCTTACACTTGAAGCTTGTGCCCACACATAGTCTTTGTATTACACCAGGAGCCCAAAACATAGCCTCTGTATTACACTTGCAGCCTGTGTATCTCAGCAGGGAGAAGTAAAATTTATTTTGTTATAGCTAATAACAGTTAGTTCCTATCACAGCTAATGCCGGGGACTACAGCTAGTTAATCATAAGAATGAAAAAATATTATCCAGTATGTTGTAAATAAAGTTTAAGTGTAACTACATTTTTAAAACTTAAAAAAAAAACTTATTTACCGTAGATTTTACTCACCAATCACTATGTAATTTACTTTTTTTTTATTTTATTTACTTATACTTTGTGTTTCATTTTGTTTGCATTGGTATAATTTTTGCTCGCTATCAATGAATTTATGTTAGTTTTCAGAGGCTATAAACCTGTTGTCATTGTGCACGTTAATGCACGCAAAAGCACAATATTTACTTTTTTCAATAAAGTGAAGCCATTATTAGACTCATGGTGCCCAGTCTATAGGCAGGATGAACCAGAACTTGACTGCACAATTGCAAACTAGGTATGTTTCGCTCTTAACAGCCTACTATGTCAGAAAAAATATAGTTTGAAGAGCTACCTAGGAACTACAGTATATGGAAAAACCTAACTAATCCAATGTAGACCGTCTCTGTCCATCATCTGACTGCTTTGTGTTTTCTTACTATGTCAGGCATGGGAGAGACCTGGAAAACAACTGGAGCAGGGTGAGAAGATGTCTAGGGACCGCATCCGACTAGTCTTTAACCCTTTGTTCTCCAGCCGGCATTTCAAACTATTTTTTTCTCTGAAACACTGAAAGAAAGGGTGGAAAACAAAAGACGCAATAAGGTTCAATCTGACATTTCTCAGATTAATTGAGAAGACTAGGTGCCTGGTAGGGTAGTGTAGGTCACAATCACCATGACAAATAGATAGTCGCTGCAGTCCCATTGTCAAGGATACAATAATTTGCTGCGATCATCAAATTGACATTCTTCAAAACGTGACTTATTTCAATGCATTTTGGAAAATAACTCCTCATCAGGAAATATCACAAAAATGTGATATTTTCCTGATGAAGGAGTTCATCTCAGAAACGTGTTAAACTAAATCACAGGTTTGAAGAATGTCAATTTGACGTTTTCTTTGTGAAGGTAGCAGGGCAGTTTTTAATCTCTCTTCTCCGAAACACCGCAATATTCAAGTAGCATGAATCTAATGAAGGATCTTTTTTATTCAGTGCTAAAAAATAAGAGAATGTTACACTGTTGAGAAAAAAAAAAACATGCAGAATATTATGACATAGTTGAAAGAAAGTGGATACTAATATCTAGCTTCTTCAAATTCTATAGGTGCAGTGTCACAAGATTTACTAGTGCATCTCAAAGGATTTGAATATCGTCAAAAAGTTAATTGATTTCAGTAATTCAATACAAAAGGTGAAATATGTATTATATAGAGTCATTACAAACAGATCATTTCAAGTGTTTATTCTGTTAATGTTAGAGCAAGAGCCTCACACAGCCCTTGGATTCCAAAGGAACGGTGTGTAGTTGGCCTGCACTGCTGAGAAGATGGGTCTTCCTGCTGGATCTTGTGGGTTTCTGTGAATTTTAGGTACCAGGTCCAGCATTGAAAGACATGGGTGTAGTTTGCTGATGGCATCCAGAAATCGTTTAGAGATAATATTATTTTCATAATCTTTTTCAAGGATTCCAAGTATTTAGCGGAGGCCTCCACAGAGGAAGCCACGTATCCCTCCGCACTCTGAAGACACTCCACTCGTCCACAGTGTGCGGAGTCGCTTCCTGTGTGGAGGCCTCCGCTAAATACTTGAAATCTTTGAAAAAGATTATGAAAATAATATCTCTAAATGATTTCTGGATGCCATCAGCAAACTACACCCATGTCTTTCAATGCTGGACCTGATACCTAAAATTCACAGAAACCCACAAGATCCAGCAGGAAGACCCATCATCTCAGCAGCTCAGACTAACAACACACTGTCCCTTTTGAATCCTAGAATTGCCTACCACGTTGCACGTGGAAGTGTGTCTGATGGCAGCTATTTGCTGTGTTTTATACTGGTTATGTGTTAACACAACCTGAAAAGGTGAGTAGTTACATTTAGCAGTTTCAGAGCCCCCCTTATATATAATGATAAGACCCTATTTTCGCTTGCTTCCTTTGCAGATTTAAATTGTTCACACAGCCCCTGGTATAAAGCAGGAGGCTACACACAGTACCCAGTGTTACAGCAAGAGGCTGCACAAAGCCCTCATTATATAGCAGAAGGCCGCCCACAGCTCCCAGTATACAGCAGGAGGCCACACACAGTCCCCAGTATTACAACAGGAGGCCTCACATAGCCTCTGTATCACACAAGGAGCTCACTCATAGCCCTCTGTATTAAAGCAGGAGTTCACACATTGCCCCTGTATTACACTTGAAGCCTCACATAGCCCTTGTATTAGAGCCTTTGTCCCACAAAGCCCCTGTATTACACCAGTAGCCCACACATTACCCCTTTATTAAACCAGGAGTATATCAGGAGTCCGTAGACTGTTAGCCCTCGCTGACAGGGTCCTATCCTCTCGTGTTCCTGTTTAGTCCAGACTACAAGATTATATTGAATTTGTCCTCGTTTACCCCGTATCATGTAAAGCGCCATGGAATCTAATGGCGCTATATAAATAAATAATAATAATAATGTTGATGATTATGGCTTACAGCCAATGAAAACCCAAAAGTCATTATCTCTGAAAATTAAAGCAGGGAGGATGAAGAGTTAAAAACCGTGCTACCGTACTCCACAAGACATCAAAGGGTGAATATATTGATTAGTCAACGTGTTTCATGGCTCCCAGAAATGCACTGAAATATGGCAACATTATATTGATTTTTGATGATATTCTAACTCATTAAGATGCACTAGTACATACTAGATATGTCTAGACTTAAAATGGCCTTAAAAACATGAGAAATAAAAAAAAGTCTCCTGAATGCTAAGATCCAAGCCAAACTATTACTTTGCAATGTTTAACTTAGTGACCAGTAGAAAATAATACTTTTATGACAATATATTGACTCCTTTGAGCATTTTGCTCCATTATTAGTAACTTTCACAGTTGTCATAGTTTTCATTTTCTGATATAATATATAGCAGAAACAATATAATGTATTTTCTGCTGACAATAGTGATATAATAAAGAAGTTAACTGGAATGTGACAATACAGAAATATCCATTTGCTAACCAGTGTCTTTAGAGTTTCTCCTAATCAAACATCACAGTACTTAACAATCAAAGGCCTAAAAGAATGAAGCCTCAAACACGAACCTGGAGAGGATTAAAAATACACTAGCTAGAAGTCAGTACTTCGATCCAAACGTTGATGCGTAATAAGAAATCCCTAAAGCCTTAGATCAGAGTCTACTGCTGAGTTAGTGGAAACCCTCTTAATTCCTTATGAGATTGTATCTCTCCAGATGGAAACAGATATTGGTCTGTGTGTGTAGACTGATTAGACATGTGAAAGAAGATTAGAGGAGATGCAGCTCCTAAAGCTCAGTGTCTCATTTACATGGTATTACTACTGACAGATAGGCATAAAATGTACAGGGAAAGCTTAAGGCAAATTGTATCTGAATTAGAGCTTCATTTATTTACCCAAGTAATAACAGGATCAATCCCTGTTTATTTTATCGCCTCCATTAAGCAGACTGATGCTTTCTCAATTGTACAGTGACAAGGAGAACACGTGAGATCTGTTAACAGTGATTTGATGCAACTACTGAAGACTGTGAAAAATGTTGTGTGAAAACTGCCAGTAAAAACCATTTTATCAACCAGTAAATTATGAATAGAAAAAAAAAATATATATATATACATCATTGTTAATTATTGTAATGGTACAGTGCCACGGTCACATATTTAGCCATTCTATCTAATTTGTAATTATGACTTAGGCTTGGCATAAATGTAAAGCTAATTTTTCATGTTCACTATTAGCACATAGGTAATCAAGTGCAAGAGAGTTATGTGTTAATGAATATAAATACTTCAAAAAAAGACGGCACTCACCGGTATAAGTTGCTGTGCTGTTTTATTTAAACTTGCGGCTTTACATGGTGCAGGGAGGGGGAGGCTGAGATGACGATGACACCATTTCGCGCGGCCTGCGCTTCCACGGGTCAAGTCCTTTGACCCGTGGAAGTGCAGGCCGCACAAAACAGTGCCGTCATCATCTCGCCGCCCCCTCCTGCACCATGTAAAGCCGCAAGTTTAAATAAAACAGCACAGCAACTTATAACGATGAGTGCCGTCTTTCTTTGAAGTATATGGATTTATGGATTTGACCCTTTGATTGAGCACCCGGTTTGTTGTGGATGCTACATTCCTAAGCTCCACCTGGAAGCTTCATACTTATAACAGGTGCCCCTTTTCCTCCTTTGCACATAGTAAGGAATACACACTGGCATCAAAATTAGAGAAAAATGAATGATCACTTGATTTTTTTTCAGACAGAATCTACATTGATCAACATGTCAAGGTTTTTGTGCAAGGAGTAACAGTGTTTTCCAAAATAACCAAAGTTTATTAACTTAAAACCTTTATTTTACACAAAATGTGATGATCATAATTAGAGAACAGAAATGACTCTAGCACATGGCAGATTTAAACTAAATTTTGTGAAGGTTACAACAGTCACCAATCAGTAGGAAGTATACAGGCCTTTGCTTTGTACATGCCTTTGCTTTGAATAACCAGCATATTCAGCCACAAGACATCATTAGTCTCTTACACTGCTCTGCTTTGATTTTCGTCCACTGTTCTTACAGTCTCTTCCACAGTTCTGGTACTATTTTTGGGTTCTTGGCCATAAGTGTGTCACCAAGGATTTTCCAGAAGTTTTCTATTGGGTTTGGATCAGGACTCTAGGCTAACCATTTAATTGTTTCAATGTTTTCTTAGGCTGGCTTCACACTGCAGTTTTTCACTGATCAAGTATCCATCAGTGTTTGGATGCCAAAACCAGGAGAGGAACCAGGAGAGGAACTTGCAGAGAAAAACTATAATTGAAAGATTGACACCTGTTCTGAGTTTAGGAGACACTCCTGGTTTTGGCACACAAACTGGATGGACACTGATCAGTGAAAAACTGCAGTGTGAAGCCAGCCTTACAAGGAACAGCTTTACCCATTTTGCAGTGTGAGAGGGGGCATTGTCCTGCATGAAAATGACTGCCCAGGCTAGGGTCATATTTGGTTTTGGACCCACGTTTCCAGGCAGCGCTTATACCGGACAGCGTTAACAGCAAGCGCCGGCTGGAAATGGGGCCCATAGAAACCCGTTGTGTACTTTAGTTGCAGCCACACACAGAGCTGCAGGAGGTGCACTTTAGCTGAGTAGCACAGGAAACGCTGCCTGCAGCATTTTCTTGTGTGCTGAGGAAAAGCGGCCGTCCTGCAGCTCTGTGTGAGGCTGCAACTAAGGTACACAATGGGTTTTATGGGGCCCCATTTCCAGGCAGCACTTGCCATTAATGCTGTCCGGTATTAGCGCCGCCTGGGAACAAGGGTCCAAAACCAAGTCTGACTCTAGCCTAATTGAGTGCTGAATGCAAGTAAAGTACCACGTGTTGTTGAAGAAGGTTCTGATTCACACTTGCATTCACTCTGCCATATATCTGTATGGGTCCAACACCTGCAGCAAAAAGCATTCCCCAAACCAAGACACTCCCTCCACCACCATTTACTGACTGATTTACACACTTTGCGTAAAGTCTTTCCCCAGTTTGTTGACAAACATAATGTTTCCCATCAGACCCAAATAAGTTAAACTAGTTTTTATTGCTAAAATAAGCATGGACCACTTCTCTGTTCACACAACATGGTCCTCACCGAAAGTGAGTCTAGCCTTTTCATTTCTTTGCTAATGAAAGGTTTGGTCACTGCAGAGTCGGCTTTTAGTCCAAATGCCTTTAAATGTGACATTGTATGACAAGATAGATCCTTACCTTGTTCAGTGTTGAGCCGGCAAGCTCATCCCAATGCAGAGTGGGCTTTCAATCCAAATGCTCTTAAACATTATGACACTGTAAGATGAGACAGATCTTTACCTTGCTGAACTGGTGAGATATTCCAGCTGCAGTGTGTGATGAAATGGACCCCTTTGATGGATAACATATGATGATTTCTTATTTATCCAGACAATATTGTATTTTGTTTGCAAACTTGTAATATGACACTCATGGGTTACACAAGATTTCTAGGAGCCTGCTAGTATTTAAAGTGGGTAATGTAATTATCTTGTCGCTTTGTATTGTATTTTATCTCCTACTTTGTGATGGCCCACTCATTGTTCCTACAAGTCTTGTAGATGACTGATAGTGTTTAACATGTGTAATGTAATTATCTCAATTCTTTGCCATAGAAGGCTCAGAGAACTTAATCCTACTAACATTCCATTGTAATACTATGTGTATTGCTAATTCTTTGTAAACTACTTCAGCCACCATTGTTTGTGGTCAGGATGGTATACTAAATGTCACCCTCCTTGAACCCTCTCTGTCAAACATCATTTAAATGAACATTATGCAGGCAGCATGAAATCAAGCCAATGAGAGAACAGTCATATTCCACCAATCGTGAAGTCGCCAATATCTTGCATTGAGTTGTCGGGGGTTATAAGGAGACCTGTTTATTAACCAGGGTGTTTGAGATTCTGTCTAGTGACCTCAGTCTAGGGATTTCAGTCCTGCCTAGAGGTGCACAGGATTTGATACATGCAGCTAATTGACAAGCCATAGCCCCAGTCCTAGGCATTTCTATGCTGACCGAGGGAATCAGAACCTGGATTATAAGACTACAAGACTTCAGCATCGAATGATCGGATCCGGCTAGGATAACAAAGACTGCATAAGGAAGCAACCCAGGTTGGGAAAATCCAGTCACCTGGCTACAGACTTTGCTGTGCTATATCCTAATCCCTGGTGAGCCAGCGGAAGGGTGAGACTCTATTGCCTGTTACATGTTGTGTTTTGTCTGTTATGTGTTATATGCTGTTAGTGGTTTTGGGAACCAATTAAGCCTTAATATTGTGGTTCCCTTACGCTGTGTTGTCTGAGTAGTGTTCCGCCCATGGTTAAGGAGCACAGGCATTCAGTTGGGATGAGCCCTGGTCCACGTTGTCTTTCTAAAGGCGGCTGGGCCAGTGGACAAAAGCATCCACTGACCCCCGTGTCTCCACATAGTGTTGAAACGATTACCCATTGAGACTCTCCGCAGTATCCTGTCTTGCATTTGTCTTTTGAGGGTGAATAGCATTCTTGCGGGGCTTGAAAGAGTTTGTAATGTTGAAAAGATGCAATATTCTAGAAATCTCAGACTTGGAATGACCAACTTCTGTTGCTATGGCTGATAGAGTGACCCCTTTGGCCTTCATATGGGCAACCTGCTGCTAGAGGATTTCAGTCAATTTGGAACAGCATACCATTTTTGCCAAGTTATTGCAAAATGGAAGGTTAAGCTGCCACTCAAATAGGGTTTGTAAAATAATTAAGGAAATTAGCACCAGCTGCCAGATTAACATCAATAATTTTCAGGTAACTGAAAGTGTTTCCTAACTTTGATCAGTGTTCTTTTCCATTTATTTCATTTACATTTTTATTCTGTGCTTTAAAACATATTCAGTTATGAAACCAGCTAAAAATATTGCTATTTTACTCATGTTAGGATATTTTCACATAGGACAACACCATGACCTTAACATTAAGGAAATTGTGTGTTGTTCTCTCATTTGATTCCAGGTGTAGTTTGTGTATGAAAATTGGTAACAGATCCACTTTAATTCATAGCACTAACTGCAAAGTTTTATAGACTAATGGGGTTGTACAGAACTCAACTATTGATCACCTAACCTTAAATTACAGTTGAAACCAGATGATTATATAAATTATATAAAAAGACACCTTTCAAGTTTTTCTCACTATCTGACATTAAATCAGAATAAACTGTTCCCATTTTAGGTCAATTAGGATTACTATAATCATTAATATTTGCTAAATGCCAGAATAATGAGGAAAAGAATGTTTTAAGGCATTTTTATTACTTTCTGCAAAAATTTCATTTAGTATTTGCTACCATTGGCTTGGGTCAAACGTTTTGGTTATCCTTCCACAAGCTTATCAAATAGTTGGTAGGAATGTGGGCCCATTCTCCTTACAATGGTGTAACTGAGCCATATTTTTAGGTTGCCTTCCTCACACTGCCTTTTCAGCTTTGCCCATACATTTTGTTGCAATTTATTTAGTGCAACAACTACATTCCTGTACATGTAAGTGTTCAATTGCTAGGTTGCTATTGCTAGGTTTGTGTATTATCTATAAAGTTAGATAAAAAAAACACTCCCAGAGGCTCACACACAGGGAAGACCATGTGACTGTACCCAGTTTCCTGTGTCTGTGCATGAGAGGAGAAGCAGCCATCTGATGCTGCACAGAGACACTTAAGATATGTATATTCCTGATTCCACAAAGCCTATCATATTGGTACCTGTTTAACCAACAGGTTATGGGCCCAGCAATGACACAGATCTCCAGGAGTGACACAGAAGAGTAATACAGCAACAGAAACCCAAAGCAAAAGCAGCAGAGAGCAACAGAGAAGATGTCCACAAGCAGGGATCACTGCAAGTTCTCAGTGCAAAGTCTCACCAATCAGAATTATCAATCCTGGAAATTTAAGGTGAAGATGCTGCTCATAAGAGAAGGTACGTGGAAATATACACAGGAACAAGTGCCTCATCCATTACCAGATGATTGGCTAGAGAAGGATCAGAAAACACAAAGCATTATCTCCCTCAGTGTAGATGATGATCAGATTGTGCATATATGCAAGTGTGCAACTGCAAAATAGATGTGGGATGATTACAGAAAGTGCATGAAAGATCAAATCTCAGCAATAAGCTTTATCTCATGAGAAAGCTGTACTAGTCTAAGCTCAGTGATGTCCAGAATATGCAGTGCTATATAAAGAAAAACCTACAGATTGTGAAGCATCTCAGGAAATTAAAGACTTTCATGTTGCTGCACTACTATTAAGTGGTCTTCCAGAAAGTTATGACACATTTGTCATTGCACTAGATGCACGGCCAGATGATGAGCTCACATTAGAATATGCCAAAGGCAAGCTTGTAGATTAATTCAAGCAAAAAATGCATAATGTAAGCAGCAGTAATGAATCCAGAGCAGAAACAGCATTAAAGACACAGGACTTTCATAAAAATAAGACCAATCTAAGGAAACTTGTGAATGTTTTGTCTGTAAAAAGTTTGGCCATCTTAAAGCAGACTGCAGAATTTGGAAAGCAAGAATAAGTCCGCTTAAAAAGCAGAACAGTGATCAAAAGGTGAAAACAGCTGTAAAGGAAAAATCTGCATGTGTTAAAGCTGCATTTAATACCAGTACAGGCTCATCTGCAAAGCATATGTGGTGTATAGACTCTGGTGCTAGCAGCCATATTATGAATAACAAGGATTTCTTCACTGACCTTGATGAAAGTAAGTCAGAAAAGGTCATTTTAGCTAATGGTCACTATATGACTTCAGAAGGAGTAGAAGACTGCTACCTCCACTGTCCAGTTTCCTAAGCACAAAGCAGAAAGATCCCAGTAAAGGATGTTCTCTATGTTTCCAGTCTTGAAAGCAATCTTCTGTCAATAAAGAAGCTTACTCAAAAGGGTAATGGAGTTACTTTTAAAGACAACAGCTGCATTATATCATAGAAGGGTCACCTTCTTGCAGAAGGAAAAATCCAAAATCATCTTTATCAGCTAAAATACAAAGAAAGAGTGAACAGTGCTAGACAAGATCTGCATAAGAACTGTATCCAGAACTGTATCCATGTATGGCAGAGATGTCTTGGGCACAGAGACCCAGAAGCAGTAAGGAAGCTAGGTCAACTTGCAAATGGTGTGGAAATCAAGCAATGTAGTCAAATGATGAAGTTCAGTAGCTCTCTTAAAGGTAATATGTCCGGAAAAAAATTTCACGTGGGCTTCGCCGTATTTCTGGAACCAGCCGGATCCAGCAGGCAGCGACGGGCTGCCCCCAACCCCCAGGTGCCTATTTGTACCTGGCCGGACACAAGAATATAGGGGAGCCCTTTTTTTTATTATTTCATGAATTTCATGAAATAATAAAAAAAAAATGCGTGGGGCTCCGCGCAATTTCTATGTCTAGCCAGGTACAGCTAAGCAGCTGGGGGCTGGAATACGCAGCGCAGGGATGCCCAAGCTTTCTGGGCACCCCCCGCTGCAAATTGCAGCCCGCAGCCGTCCCAGAAGATGGCGCTTTCATTGAAGCGCCATCCTCTGGCGCTGAACCCCGCTCTTCCAGCGGCCCTGGTGGCGGTGGCACGCTGGGTAATAAAGGGGTTAATACCAGCTTTGTTATACAAGCTGATATTAAGCCCGAGATTCTTAATGTCAAGCCACGTTTGACCCGGCCACTAAGAATCTCCAATAAAGGGTTAAAAAAAACACAACACAGAGAAAATTTTTTATTAGAAATAAAAAAAAAAAGCCATTAGGGACTCCATCTTTAATTAAAAAAATCCTCTTCCGTCCGACGTAGTCCAAAACGCGATGTCCTCTCTGCTACATCCCCTGTGCATAGATATAGATGTCTATGCACAGGGAATGAGCAGACTGAGAACAATCGCAGCTCTGCTACATCATCTCTGTGAGCAGGCGGGCTCTAGGACCCTGGAGCTGCGCAGCCTGCACAGAGCAGACAGCCGGACTCAGCTCGCAAAGTAACAGCAGTTACTTTGCGAGTTTCCCTGCGATTACTTGCACAGTAACGAGTCCAATGCAAGTCAATGGCAATCCTAGTTTTGTCAGAGTCTCTGACAAAACTAGGATTGCCATTGATTTGCATTGGACTCTTTGCTGTGCGAGTAATTGCTGGGAAAGAGAGTACCGAGTCCTGCGAGTCCCTTACTACTTGCCGAGTAACGAGTCCTAGCGAGTAGACTCGCCCATCCCTATCATGATGCCATTTATTTTATGAAGTGTACCACTCCCTCCTGCCGCAAAACAATCCTCCATCATGATCCTCCCACACCCATGTTGCACAGTTGAGATGGTGTTCTTAGGCTTCTAAGCCTCTCCCTTTTTTTCCAAATGTAATGATAGTCATTATAGCAAAACAGTTCAATTTTGGTTTCATCCAGACCAGAGGACATGTCTCCAAATATTTAGGTCTTTGTGCCTTTGTGGATTTGCAAAAATAAATCTGGCTTTTTATGTTTCTTTTGGATCAATGGCTTCTTCCTGGCAGAGTCGCCTTCCAGCCCATGTTAATATAGTACTTGTTTCACTGTGGATAATGACACAATCTTACCAGCTTCCTCCATCATCTTCACAAGGTCTTTTGCTTTTGTTCTTGGGTTGATATGCACTTTTTGTACCAAAGCACATTCATGTCTGTTATACAGAACCTGTTCCCTTCCTGAGCGGTATGATGGCTGGACATCCCCATCCTGTTTGTACTTGCATATAATTGTTTGTACAGATGAACTAGGCTTTGTTCAGGTATCTAGAAATTGCACCCAAGATGAACCAGACTTTTACAAGTCCACCATTCTCTTCCTGATATCTTCACTGATTTCTTAGACTTTCCCATGATGTACACAAAGAAGCAGTGTGTTTCCGGTGTGCAATAAAATATATTCACTGGTGTGTATCCTAATAAAAATGCTTTAAAACATTCTCTCTCTCATTATTCAGGCATTTGGTAAATATAAATAGTTAGAAGAGGGCCCGATGCTATCACTTTGGTAGGGCAGTGTCATTACGATGGGGCGAGCTCTGCAATGCTGGGGGCTGCAGCTGTCTCTCCCCTCTGTCCACTGTTTCTCTACCATCATGCTCTCTCTCCAATGTAAATAAATGTATTTTTAGTTAAAAACTTGTTACTGCGATTTTTTTTAACAATAAAGTATTTAACTACCTGGTAAAAAAACCAAATAGGGCTTTGCTGTAATTTCCCTTGCTACAGCAGGAAAAGCAAGCAGCTACTGGCTGCCAACCCCCACTGCCTGGTGTTACTTTCACTGGCAATGAAAAATACAGAGGAGACATATTTTTTCTGTTATTTAAATACAAAAAAAAAATTAGTGTGGGCTTTGCCGTGTTTTCTATAGCCAGCTAAGGTAACCGAGGCAACTGGGGATTTCAATTCTCTGCATGTTAAGGCCCAAGCATTCTGGGCGTGCCATGCTGAAAATTGCAGCCAGCAGCCACCCGAGAATTGGCACTTCCATGAGAGATGACAAAAACTGGTGGTTACCATGCTCTTTCAGCTGCGTGTAGTGGTGACATATTGGGTAATAATGGGTTGATGTCAGTTTTTTTTGCATGTATGTGTGTGTATGTGTCAATGTGTGTTTATGTATATGTGTGTGTATGTGTGTGTGTGTGTGTGTGTGTGTGTGTGTGTGTGTACAGTACAGACCAAAAGTTTAAACACAACTTCTCATTCAAAGAGTTTTCTTTATTTTCATGACTATGAAAATTGTAGATTCACACTGAAGGCATCAAAACTATCAATTAACACATGTGGAATTATGTACTTAACAAAAAAGTGTGAAACAACTGAAAATATGTCTTATATTCTAGGTTCTTCAAAGGAGCCACCTTTTGCTTGGATTACTGCTTTGCACACTCTTGGCATTCTCTTGATGAGCTTCAAGAGGTAGTCACTGGAAATGGTCTTCCAACAGTCTTGAAGGTATTCCCAGAGATGCTTAGCACTTGTTGACCATTTTGCCTTCTCTCTGCGGTCCAGCTCACCCCAAACAATCTCAATTGGGTTCAGGTCTGGTGACTGTGGAGGCCAAGACATCTGGCGTCACATCCCATCACTCTCCTTCTAGGATCAAATAGTCCTTTCACAGCCTGGAGGTGTGTTTGGGGTCATTGTCCTGTTGAAAAATAAATGATGGTCCAACTAAACGCAAACCGTATGGAATAGCATGCCGATGCAAGATGCTGTGGTAGCCATGCTGGTTCAGTATGCCTTCAATTTTGAATAAATTCCCAACAGTGTCACCAGCAAAGCAACCCCCACACCATCACACCTTCTCTTCCATGCTTCACGGTGGGAACCAGGCATGTAGAGTCCTTCCGTTCACCTTTTCTGCTTCGCACAAAGACACGGTGGTTGGAACCAAAGTTCTCAAATTTGGACTCATCAGACCAAAGCACAGATTCCACTGGTCTAATGTCCATTCCTTGTGTTCTTTAGCCCAAACAAGTCTCTTCTGATTGTTGCCTATCCTTAGCAGTGGTTTCCTAGCAGCTATTTTACCATGAAGACCTGCTGCACAAAGTCTCCTCTTAACAGTTGTTTATGGAGATGTGTCTGCTGCTAGAACTCTGTGTGGCATTGACCTGGTCTCTAATCTGAGCTGCTGTTAACCTGCGATTTCTGAGGCTGGTGACTTGGATGAAATTAACCTCCGCAGTAGAGGTACTCTTGGTCTTCCTTTGCTGGGGCGGTCCTCATCTGAGCCAGTTTCTTTGTAGCGCTTAATGGTTTTGGCCACTGCACTTGGGGACATTTTCAAAGTTTTCCCAACTTTTCGGACAGACTGACCTTCATTTCTTAAAGTAATGATGGCCACTCGTTTTTCTTTACTTAACTGCTTTTTTCTTGCAATAATGCACATTTTTACAGTCTATTAAGTAGGACTATCAGCTGTGTATCCACCAGACTTCTGCGCAACACAACTGATGGTCCCAACCCCATTTATAAGGCAAGAAATCCCACTTATTAAACCTGACAGGGCACACCTGTGAAGTGAAAATCATTTCTGGTGACTACCTCTTGAAGCTCATCAAGAGAATGCCAAGAGTGTGCAAAGCAGTAATCAAAGCAAAAGGTGGCTACGTTGAAAACCTAGAATATAAGACATATTTTCAGTTGTTTCAAACTTTTTATAAATTTCCACATGTGTTAATTCATAGTTTTGATGCCTTCAGTGTGAATCTACAATTTTCATAGTCATGAAAATAATGAAAACTCTTTGAATGAGAAGGTGTGTCCAAACTTTTGGTCTGTACTGTATGTGCATGTGAGCATGCATGTGCGCATGTGTATATGTGTGCCTGTTTGTATGTGTATATGCATGTGTGTGTGCATGTGTGTATGCACGCGTGTATGTGCATGCGTGTGTGTAGGTGTGCATGTGTGCATGTGTCTATGTATGTGTGTGTTTGTATGTGCATGTGTGTATGCACATGTGTGTGTATGTGTCTAAGTATGTATTCAGGTATGTGTAAGTGTGTGTATATGTATGCACATGTGTGCATGTATTCACATGATTATGTGTCTTTTTGCACATGTGTATGTGCATGTGTATGCGCATACACATGTATATGCACGTACGTGTGTGCATATGTGTGAGTATGTGTGCATCCATATGTGTGTGTTTTTGTGTGCATGTGTATGTGTGCTTGTATGTGCATGTGTGCATGTGCCTGTATGTGCATGTGTGTATGTTGATGTGGGTATACATGTGTATGCATGTATGTGATTGTGTAAGTGTGTGTGTATATGTATGTATATGTGTGTGCATGTGTATTTGAATGTGTATGTGTGTGACTGCGCATGTGTATATGTCTGTGTATGCACATGTGTGTGCATATATGCACACGTGTGTATGCATGTGTGCGTGTATGCAAGTGTATACGTATGTGTGTGTGAGTGGTGCATGTGTGTTTATGTGTGTGCATGTGTGCATGTGTGTGTGTCTGAATTAACATACAGCAGATTTATTTCTGCACCAAATCTGCAAGGAGAAAATACTCAATGTGTTCATAAGGTTATGTGCTGATGCTGTGGATTGCCTGTGTATTTTGCCATGATTTCTTTGCAGTTTTTGTAGCATATTTATATCAAATCCCGAGTACATGCAAATTTTCTGCAAGTGTATGGGAATTTGAAGTGTGCCCATGCTGCAGAAATGTGCACATTCTGACTATGTCATATTTGGTGTACTACTTTTCATAGTTTTTTTTTCAATAAATTGGTGAACCAGAGAAAGGGTTGGGGAGTGTTTTTAAAAATAAAATGTTTTTGTGTGTGTTTTATTAATTTGATATTTTCTGGGTTAGTAACAATGGTGTATGATAGATGCCTCTACAGTACCAACCCATGGGCTTGATGCCAGCTGACATTACACAGCTAACATCAACTTCCAAAAATATTACCCCAATTGCCACTGCATAAGTGCAAAAGGAAAGAGGAAGTGCAAAGCATCACAATTGGCATATCTAATGTGGATCAGCTGCGGGCTAATATTTTTAGCTTGTAAGAGCCAAATAACCATGGGCCTTACCACCATGATAGAGGGGACCTCATGCCATACATAGTGGGGGCTATTGAGAGGGCAATAATACAGTCTGAGAGTTACTAAGGGGGTCATGAAGCAGTGTGGGGATACTAAAAGGCCATGATGCAGTGTAAGGGCAACTAAGAGAGCCATGATACAGATTAGGGACTACTGAGGAGGTCATTATACAGTGTGAGGGCTACATAGGGAGCCATGATAATGTGAAGGCTATTAAAGGGCCAAAATACAAAGTGGAGCTACTAAATGACCATGACTCAGTGTAGGGGCTACTAATGGTGCCATGTTACAGAGTGGAGGGTACTAAGGGCCATGATCAGTGTGAGGGCTACAATTGGCCATGACACAATGTGGGGCTACTGATGGAAAACGTACAGTGTGGAACTATGTGGGGTCATCATACAGTGTGGGAGTTACTAAGGAGCTATTGTACAGTGTGGAGCTACTTTACAGTGTAGGACATCATGCTGTGTAGAGGACTTGGTGCATACTAAAAGCTAAGTTGGCACTTACGTAGGTTATTGTGACTGTCAAAGTGACACACATACTTTCTAGGGAAAAAATGGTCTCTGTTTTCTATATTGCTTGTACAGAGCATTATTATATTCTAGAGGATTGTTATACCATCTAGAGGGCAAACACTACAATATCGCAGGTGCAGTAATAAGGACACATTTGGCAGCAGAGTCTCAGCATTAGGCTATCAGCAGAATGAAGAGTTTGTGCAGGGTGGGTATAGATGGGAATAGGGCTGGAATTGTGAGACATCACATGTGTCTTTGTTGTAATCTCTGCAGACAAATTGTGGCTGGAGAAGTTGTCATGGCAGTCTGAGTCAAATAGAAAAGATGGGAAAAGTTAAGAACTCCATAAGAAAGAAACATCAGAGGTAAGTCACCATTAGTGAGCGAGTGGTGTGGTGAAATTCATGTAGCAATTTCAGATATCCTTTGGCATTGAGGTTTCCATTAATGATGAATAGACCCACTATCTTTGTACCCCATATACCACACCAAACCATCAATTTTTGTGTTCCCACAGTCTTGGAGGGATCTATCCATTGTGGGTTAGTGTCAGACCAATAGCGGTGGTTTTGTTTGTTAACTCTGTGGCACCCCTGCTGGGGATTGCCACAGGACCCATCCGGTGGAAAGAGGGATTTACACGTTAGTACACACAACACACAACACCTTCCACCCCAGACCTGGAGGGGGAGCTCTACTTGCTGCTTTAAGCAAGTTCCCTTATAAGGATCCAGGCCTGAGGAGAGGAGTCAGTTAGTCTGCTCTGAGCAGTGAAGAGAGCAATTAGTCCAGTGAGACAGCCTAGAGAAGGTGCTGGAAAGACCCGGTTGCTGGGCAAAGCAAGGCCCAGAACCAAGTGAGACTGACCTGCTGTGGAGCACCCCAGAGAGAGGGACGAAGGCCAGTGGAGGAGTAAGGAAAAAGGACAAGGGACCGTATCTAGGATCCCTTTGGCTCACCTGGACACTGGAGTCCGACCCTGCAGGAGAAACACTGAAGCAGATAAAGCCCGGAGAAACCAGGAGGATCTTTTTCCCTGAGGTATACTTAATAGAGAAACTCAAACCTGACCAAGCATAGGACCAAGGGCACAAGAGGAGTGTAGGGACCCCACAGAAGGCCCTCATTGTCGGTTAAAGAGTAAAGCCCTGAGAGGGAAGGAATCGGCGATTTCAATTATAGGCAGGACTTACCCCAAACCACCGTACACAGTAGCAGAGGAGGCCTCACAACTCTCAAGGTGAAAATCCCAAATTGCACAGAGAACCTGGTTACCCTCTTGGACTGTACCTGTTACCGGACATCAGTAAAAAGGTACCAAAACAAAGACTATTGTGTGTGTGAGTCTGCTTCCCCGCCACTGCCCACAGTGTCCCTCGCAAGCCGCTACTACGACTCCCCTCATCCACCCTCGCTGCCCTGAGGTAAAGCTCCACCTGTGGGGAGCTACACATGAACTGCA
The DNA here is from genome assembly GCA_033576535.1 of Allobates femoralis. NCBI lineage: Eukaryota > Metazoa > Chordata > Amphibia > Anura > Aromobatidae > Allobates > Allobates femoralis. The sequence continues at coordinate 307,056,023 of JARQOC010000005.1, read as the reverse complement.
CCGCCATCACCTCAGCGGCCGGCCGCAGCGCTGGTATCCATCGTTACCAGGTACCACAGGTGGCATCAAGACACTACTACCCCCATCCTTATCACCATTTCCCCTAATCCCCGCCACTGAGGTTCCAGGGCACAGAACCGGGAACTGACCAGCCGTGTTCCCCCATCGAAGTAGTTGTCCTGTCCCGGGATCTGAGTACCCCCTATCCTGTCGACCGCCTCAACTCCATGCATAGAAAAACTTTGCCTCATCACTCATCTGAAGGAAATTGTCTATGCTGTGAAGATACGAGTTGTGCAGCAACCTGAAACAATGGACACTGGAAGCCTGTGCTAACATTTTTTCTGCGGTGTTGCTATCAGTGTGTCAAGAGTGGGAGAAGAGGGTTGCATTGACAATCCAACATAATGGGCAGCACTTTGAACACATTTTATAAGTGGTCTTTAACTTGTAAATAACTCATGAAAGAATAAAGTTACGTTAAAACCAAGCACACCATTGTTTTTCTTATGAAATTTTCAATAGGTTTGATGTGTCACATGACCCTCTTACCATTGAAAAAAAGAAAGTTGGATCAAAAATGGCTGAATTCAATATGGCCACCATGGTCACCACCCATCTGGAAAAGTTTCCCCTCTCCCATATACTAATGTGCCACAAACAGGAAGTTGATATCACCAACCATTCCCATTTTATTTAGGTGCATCCATATAAATGGCCCACCCTGTATAGTCACCATATTGCGATATTTGGCTTAGTTGGCCATTGTATAGAGATTTTTTTTAGTAATAGCGCAGACATCTGCTGAGGTTCTCTGACTTCCACTATTGGGATGTGCCACCATAGTTGTAATCAGGTATCCATGGTTAGAGGCCTACTCAGAAGTTACACCCCCCCCCTCCTATCCCCTGAGCTGAACCCCTAGCTATGCCTCTGCTATCATCTGAACTTTGATTCCCAAAACAAAGAGAAAGATTTGGTATGTATTTGTACAAATCATAGATCACTTTGCACAGTACAGGCAGTATTATATGATAACTTTTTATCTCTCTCTCTACTGGTGTTGACATATGGCATATTTCATTTGTTTGTCATTGTGATTTATTTTACTTCTATCATATTCTTCCACAAGGGCCTCATGGTAGCTTTATTAGTATTGTCTATATATTTGCTATTTGCGTTGTGAATTTTATATGGGTTTATTAAAACCACTTTTGGGGGGTTACATGTGCTAGTCTCCTTTTATATTTTAAACTGTAATTTATGTTTCTTCTTTTTTTTTAAATTGTAGCTTTCTTGTATTACAAGTGCATCTCAATAAATTAGAATATCATCACAAAGTTAATTATTTTCAGTAATTCAATACAAAAAGTGAAATGCATATATTCTATAGAGTCATTACAAACAGGGTGATCTATTTCAAGAGATTATATCTGTAACTGTTGATGATTATGGCTTGCCATGTTTCAGGGCATTTCAGGGAACCCTGAAACGCATTGACCAATAAATGAATAATATACTAACCCTTTGATGTCTCGTGTAGTACATGAGAGAGTTTTTAATCCTTCATCCTCCCTACTTTAATTTTCTCAGATAATGACCTTTGGGTTTTCATTGGCTGTAAGCCATAATCATCAACATTTACAGAAATAAACACTGGAAATAGATCACTCTGTTTGTAATGACTTTATATATTACTAGCTGTGAGCCCGATGCAAATGCATCGGGTGTCTAGATTATTTTTAAATTTATTTTAAGATTTTCAAATAATAATCCAATTATTCCAATGACATCTTTACACCAACTACATATATTTGTATGGTTGATATCATTTAAGGAAAATTGAACTATTATGTTGTAAGGGTCTTAGAACACAAAGTAGCAACTCGCCCTATACTTTCTATGGGGATTACCGCAACCTCGCGCTACACAGCGACTCGCAATGAATCCCCATTGAAAGTATAGTGGGACTTGCGGCAGGTGCGGCAGCTGAGGTAGCGACTCGCAATGGCCTCGCGGCCATTGCTCGCGCTACACAGCGACTCGCAATGGATCCCCATACAAAGTATAGGGGGACTTGCGGCAGGTGCGGCGGCTGAGGTAGCGACTCGCAATGGCCTCGCGGCCATTGCTCGCGCTACACAGCGCCTCGCAATGAATCCCCATTGAAAGTATAGTGGGACTTGCGGCAGGTGCGGCAGCTGAGGTAGCGACTCGCAATGGCCTCGCGGCCATTGCTCGCGCTACCTCAGCGGTAAATCGCTTAGTTTGTGGCCGAGCCTCTGGTTCTATTTTCGGCCAGCGACTCGCAATGGCCGCTTCGCGGCCATTGCTCGCGCGTGGTGACGTCACATAGTGACATAGCCACGGCGATTTCGGGGTCCGACACGATTTTGCCTACGGCAATTATATAGTAGATATGCGTTCCACTTTTTGCATTGAATTACTGAAACAAATTCACTTTTTGATGATATTCTAATTCGTTGAGATGCACCTGTATATTGTTGTAAATTGCCTGTACCCAAAGTTTTCTCCTATAGCTACAAAATATAACATTGATCAGTCTATGTCTGACTGCCAGAACTGCTACTAACATCAAATACACATGAGCAAATTTATTTGAGAGGAACTGAATTCTACTTCAATATACGTGTTAATAAATATGCAGCTACTTCAAAATGTCAGTCAGTTGGCTGACATTTTTCTTATCCATAGATGGCATGCAAAATCTTAAGAAAAACTTATACTCACCTCAAATCTCATTATGTTCATCATAACCACCTCTTCTTTCTCCCTTGCTTGCTCTTGCATCACCCACTTTAGAGTGAACAGTGCACTATACAGTAACCTATAAGTTAGGTCATGGCCGAAAGTTCTGGCATTAAGTGAATAAACAAAAGATACTACAGTTGTGGACAAAAGTATTGACACCCCTGCAATTCTGTCAGATAATACTCAGTTTCTTCCTGAAAATGATTGCAATCACAAATTCTTCGGTATTATTACCTTCATTTAATTTGTCTTCAATGAAAAAACACAAAAGAGAATGAAGCAAAAAAGCAGAACATTGATCACTTCACACAAAACTCCAAAAATGGGCCAGACAAAAGTATTGGCACCCTCAGCCTAATACTTGGTTGCACAACCTTTAGCCAAAATAACTGCGATCAACCGCTTCCGGTAACCATCAATGAGTTTCTTACAATGCTCTGCTGGAATTTTAGACCATTCTTCTTTGGCAAACTGCTCCAGGTCCCTGATATTTGAAGGGTGCCTTCTCCAAACTGCCATTTTTAGATCTCTCCACAGGTGTTCTATGGGATTCAGGTCTAAACTCATTGCTGGCCACCTTAGAAGTCTCCAATGCTTTCTCTCAAACCATTTTCTAGTGATTTTTGAAGTGTGTTTTGGGTCATTGTCCTGCTGGAAGACCCATGACCTCTGAAGGTACCTTTACACACAGCAATTTTGCTAGGCAATTTCAATGGCAATTTGCTGGTTGCAGTGAAATCCTGGACACATTGTTCCATTTGTACACAGCAACATAATAGAACAATGTGTCCATGATTTCACTGCAACCTGCAAATTGCCAGTGAAATTGCCTAGCAAAATTGCTGTGTGTGAAGGTACCTTGAGGGAGACCCAGCTTTCTCACACTGGGCCCTACATTTTGCTGAAAAATCTGTTGGTAGGCTTCAGACTTCATAATTAGAGTTGAGCCACCACCCTAGTGTTCTAGTTCGATTCAATTTGTCGAATGGACGGTGTGTTCGTCGAATGTTCGTCGAATGTTCGTCGAACACCCTCGAACACACTAAAACACTATGGTGGTGGTCAATTTCAGTTCCGCAATGTATATACATACATTGCTGAACTGAAATGAAGTAAAATCAAGGGTTAAATATATTAAAAATTGATACTCACCTCTCTAATCCATCCAGCGACGCTTCCAGCACTGCCTACCTGTCGGAGATGTGATCCCGGCAGCGTTTCCCGGTGAAATGACGAGTTCTCGCGATAACTCGTCATGTGACCGGAAACCGCTGCCGAGATTATGACGTCACCGCAGGTCCTACAGGCCCTCAATAGTAGTGAATAGTAGTGAGGATCTGTAGGACCTGCGGTGACATCATAATCCCGCAGTGATTTCCGGTCACATGACGGGTTATCGCGAGAACTTGTCATGTGACCGCAGGTCCTCACTACTATTCATTACTAGTGAGGACCTGTAGGACCTGCGGTGACATCATAATCTCGGCAGCGGTTTCCGGTCACATGACGAGTTATCGCGAGAACTTGTCATTTCACCGAGAAACGCTGCCGGGATCACATCTCCGACAGGTAGGCAGTGCTGGAAGCGTCGCTGGATGGATTAGAGAGGTGAGTATCGATTTTTATTATTTTTAACCCTTGATTTTAGTTAATTTCAGTTCCGCAATGTATGTATATACCTTGCGGAACTGAAATCGAACTGAAATCGAACATGAACTCGAACTGCCGAATTTAGAGCAAATTGTTCTAATTCGACGAACGACTCGAACATCGCCAAAAACAGCTCGAATTTGAGATTGGCGAACAATACGAGTCAAACACCGCTCATCTGTATTCATAATGCCATGCACACGGTTAAGCAGTCCAGTCTCAGAGGCAGCAAAGCAACCCCAAAACATCAGGGAACCTTCGCATGTTTGACTGTAGAACCGTGTTCTTTTCTTTGAATGCCTCTTTTTTCCTTTTAAACTCTATGTTGATGTCTTTGCCTAAAAAGCTCTACGTTTGTCTCATCTGACCAGAGAAATTATTCCAAAACTTTTAGGCTTTCTCAGGTAAGTTTTGGCAAACTCCACCTTGGCTTTTTTATGTCTCAGGGTAAGAAGTGGGGTCTTCCTGGGTATCCTACCATACAGTCCCTTTTGATTCAGACGCCGATGGATAGTGCGGGTTGACACTGTTGTACCCTTGGACTGCAGGGCAGCTTGAACTTGTTTGGATGTTAGTCGAGATTCTTTATCCACCATCCGCACAATCTTGCGTTGAAATCTCTCGTCAATTTTTCTTTTCTGTCCACATCTAGGGAAGTTAGCCACACTGCCATGGGCTTTAAACATCTTGATGACACTGTGCACGGTAGACACAGGAACATTCAGATCTTTGGAGATGAACTTGTAGCCTTGAGATTGCTCATGCTTCCTCACAATTTGGTTTCTCAATTCCTCAGACAGTTCTTTGGTCTTCTTTCTTTTCTCCATGCTCAATGTGGTACACACAAGGACACAGGACAGAAGTTGAGTCAACTTTAATCCATGTCAACTGGCTGCAAGTGTGATTTAGTTATTGCCAACACCTGTTAGGTGCCACAGGTAAATTACAGGTGCTGTTAATTACACAAATTAGAGAAGCATCACATGATTTTTCCAACAGTGCCAATACTTTTGTCCACCCCCTTTTTATGTTTGGTATGGAATTACATCCAATTTGGATTTAGGACAATTCTTTTTGTGTTTTTTCATAGAAGACAAATTAAATGAAGATAATAATACCAAAGAATTTGTGATTGCAATCATTTTCAGGAAGAAACTGAGTATTATCTGACAAAATTGCAGGGGTGTCAATACTTTTGGCCACAACTGTATGTCCTTTTGGATAGAGTTGGCCACACTAGGGAATTCTTGATGGGATGTAAGAATAGGTTTATAAAAATCTTAAGAAATCTTATTAAAATCTTAAGAAAGTCATACATTCCCATGTCAATGATAGTTATACAACATGGCCTTCTAATGACTAGTAAATTCACAACAGTCGGTGTAATTGAATAAACATTTTACTAAGCAATGAAGCTGTATGAAAGTATACTGAATATTTATCTACATAGTGTTAAAAATCTTGATCCATCCTATCCCCAAATCACATTGTAATTGTGTGGGTTCCAGCATCTGGATCAATAAAAACACACAACCTCTCCACTCAATGGTGCCTTTTAGGGCTCATACACATGTACTGTGGCTCATATATGCTGCTAAATGTTTTCTCTATGAGACATTGTCCTCTAAACCTATAGTTTAACCAGGGCATACCTCCTTAATATGCATGTTATGCTGCATGATTAGTAAATTAGGGTCATCCTAGGAAACTATATACTCACATAGCTGGCTAATAGTACCAAATTGTGGCATTGTGCAACGCAGAAATCATGGTTTTAAGACTATAAGACGCACCTAGGTTTTAGAGAAGGAAAATAAGGTAAAAAAAATTGAAGCAAGAAATATGGGCATGACACTATTATGAGGTAATCTGCTGCTGACTCTGCTATGGTGGTAATGTCCTCCAATTCTATACTAATGTCCCTCATACTGGGCCACTTACAGATATATATGTCCCCCATCCTGGTGTATATGTCTTTCATCCTGGCATATGTATTACCCAACCTTGTCCCATTCTGCTATGTATGATCCCCATGCTGGGCCCATACTGTTGTTTATGGCCCTCATCCTGGGTCCATCCTGGAATATATGGCCCCATCTTGGTGTTTAAAATCCCCACCATAGTCCCATCCTGGTATACATATCTTCCATTCTGGGGTATATGATCCCCATCATGTGCCCATTCTTGTCCATATGCCCACTTAAACCAATGTCAGATGTTGGAAAATGCACTGCCCCATGCCCAGGATTATGAGCGTGGATAGCAGTGAATATTCATTCTCTTTAATAGCGGGCACACATACACCCCCACTTTCCTCCAAAATGTCAGAGGAAAATGTACATCTTATAGTTCAAAAAATATGATATGTAATACAGCAATCTGCATGAGGCCTATCATAAAGATGTGAAAAAATAATGTAGACTATTTGTATACATTTGTACTAAGATATGACAGTTTTGAAACAGAACAGCAGATTATACCTTTAAAATATTATGAAAAATAGGGAAGATTAGCTTTATATAAGTGTGACAGTAAAGTCATATATGTAGCATAAATAATTAAATAATTAGGCTTAAGTTCACTATGAAATTCCATTACTTTGAAATAATTTAGAAGACAACTCTTGCCTCGAAAGTAGTTTTAAGGAAATGTGAATTTTTACAATTAGCTTTTCATTTACAAACTGCACAAAAACAGAAGAAATGTAGTTTCACTGTACCGTAATGCACAGCTGACAAGTCAGGTTCTTGTCATACAGTAGCCTTCCGATTTTAACATTTTCATGTCTGTCTGGCAGGTTATTAAAATAAATGAGAGTGGCTTCTACTGATGTTACTCCCTCTATAATGGGAGTTCAGAAATTTGCAGTCCACAATAGTACATTAAATTGACTGATGGCGAAGGCTAAAAGGGGTTGGCTAAAGTAGACAATTAGGCCCATTCCTGTAGAACTGAGTGAAAGATTCCTTGTTATTTCAATAATTCAGACACTAGCTAATTTTCATAGGTTGAGTTTGTCAAGATAATGTGCCTTGTGCTTGTCTGCTTGTCATTTTTAACTCAATCCTGCATGTTACAGGTGCAGTCTAGCTTACAAAACAGAAAAATCACTCAATGGAAGGTATGCATAAGCAATGCTCCTGCACTGTGAAAGAATTGGAACAGATTTGAAAAAGCATATATAATGAGGAGAAACTTGATCATCAAGACAATAATTGTGGCTATTTCAGGGCAAAGAAGTTATAAAAATGAACAGCTATGCCACAAGGCCGAACGTAATGTATACATGCTCATACCATGATTGCTTCTAAGTACAATGCTCAGAATAAAAGAAAACATTTTCTCACTAAACACAAGAACAAATTCCAAAATTTTGACAACACTGAGTTTCATACGAGATTTTTTAACCCATAACATGAAAATAACTTTCATGACAAAATCTTGAATTTTACTCAAAACAGTTGATGCACACATCAAAATCTACTACATCTATTATTGTACTTCTAGTACAGAGTGGATCAGCTTGGAAACAGAGATACAGCCATTTCTCCAAAGTGTCTCATGAGCCATTTTTTAGCATGACAATATCAAGACACATGCTGCTCATGCCACTGTGAGCAGCCTGCATGCCATGAACGTAATATCATGGTCTCTATACCATTCACACTAAGTACATCTGGGACATAATTGTTCGACAATTGCAATGGAAACTTTCAACAGTAGATTTCGATGATCTACATGTCAAACACATTCAGTAGTGCAATCATTCTTCAGAAAAACATAAATCAGCTCATTGATAACATGTGCAAATGTGGGTGAAGCTCAGCACCTGGCGGGTGCTCATAAGCTAGGGTCACACTTGCGTTATGACCCTAGCATGACGCAATTTCTAAATACTTAGAAATTTTAGTCACAGCGCATAGCATTCTATGCGTTGCCAGGTCACAGAGCCCGATAGAAACCCGCTGTTTACCTTAGCAGCTGGCCACATACAAAGCTCCAGGAAGTGCGCACAGGAAACACTGCAGAATATTCCTGTGAGTTGTCCAAAAGCGCACTTCCTGGAGCTTTGTGTGTGGCCTGCTGCTAAGGTAAACAGCGGTTACTATGGGGCTTTATTACCTGGCAGCACATAGCGTTAACGCTATTGGCTGCGGGGAAAATTTCTAAGTATTTAAAGATTGTGTCGTGCTAGGGTCACAACGCAAGTGTGACCTCAGCCATACTCTATTCTGAATAAATCAAGACGTGAAAATTTTGTTTCAATTTTTTCATCATTTGCATAGAAATATGGTGAATCTGTAAGCAGGATTTCACAACCAAAACTATTTACATGCAAGATTAGCATTACAAGTCCTACAATATCTGTAACTAGACAGATTGTTTCTTCATTAATGAAAAGTTATTATTTCAGTTGAGTTACAAATGACTCTGTAGATCTGAAGCCTTTGTCTATCAAACTTATATTCTCTGCCCACTGTCATCTCCTCCTGCTTGACTTATGGCTTCTTTGTCTGGAGTCATACAGCATAGAGGTTGATAGACAAGCAGAAGCAAGTAACACAGTAACATAGTTTTTAAGGTTGAAGATAGACTTTATGTCCATGTAGTTTACCCCATAGCCTAACATGTTGATTCAGAGGAAGGCAAAAAAAAACCCATGTGGCAAACACTAAGCTCCACATTAGGGAAAAAATTCCTTCCTGACTCCACATACGGCAATCGGACTACTTCCCTGGATCAATGCCCTAACAAAGAATCTAATGTGCATAACCAGTAATATCATACTTTTCAAGAAATGCATCCAGGCTATTTTTAAATGTTAGAAGTAAATCATTCATCACAACATCATGTGGCAGAGAGTTCCATAGTCTTACTGCTGTTACAGTAAAGAATCTTTGTCTGTGATTTTGATTAAACCCCCTTTCCTCCAGACATACCGGATGCCCCTTTGTCGCCATCTCAGGCCTAAATGTAAAAAGATCATTAGGAAGGTCTTTGTTCTGTCCCCTCATATATTTGTACATTGCTATAAGATCACCCCTAAGCCTTCATTTTTCCAAACTAAATTATCCCAAATTTAATAACCTGTCTTGGTATTGTAGACCCTCTAGTTCTCTAATAACCTTGGTCTCTCTTCTCTGCACCCACTCTAATTCAGCAATGTCTTTCTTATACACAAGTGACCAGAATTGTACACTAGGGTGACCACAAAAATCGATGTCGGAATTTTGTCCGTCTGGACCCCACAAAACGATTCCCCTTTCCAGATATTGAGATAGTCAAAATTTCAGCTCGATCAAACGACGTCGCTCAAAGTTTGAAAAAATCCAAATTTTTGGCCAAAAAGCTGACATATGGAGCCATAACTCCAGAACGGTAAATAATAAAAACACGCTTAATATCTCAAAAGAAAGCAATGTTGTTCTTCAAAATTTATATTTTATACATAATTGTTATTTTAAGTCAAACTGAGTTACAACAGCTTTTAGCCCCAAGAACGTGACCTGGTACCACTAGGAGCATACTTCGTATATTTTGTTATTAAGTGATAAATTTGGGGTTTTTTTTGGTATATTTTTGAGTTTAAAGGAGAAATATAATAAAACAACAAGTAATACTGATAAGTCTAATGACATTTTTTATTTTAAAATATATAAAATGAGGTATATAATACATACAAACTTGACGTGACAAAAAATGACGTCATTTCCTGTGCGCCGGAGAAGGAAGCATGAAGACCCGGAATAGCTCGGTGGTGGTGACAGAGCGGCAGTGGCGGCAGTGACACGATAAGTATAATGATCTCTTCCTTTACAGGTCTGCCAGAAGGAAGGGGGGGCCCTGTATACCACGGGGGGGGGGGCTGTATACCACTGGGTACCGCTGTATGACTCGTGTATAAGCCGAGGGGGGACTTTTCAGCACATTTTTTGTGCTGAAAAACTCGGCTTATACACGAGTATATACGGTAGTATAAATTACAAGGGCATGAGGTCTGATATATTACAGCCTTAGATGAACAGCTGGGGATATCAAAAGTCCTATCATCTTTTGTTCCCACAAACGATTTTGCCCTCCTCATATTAGCACAGGCTTTACATAGACCGCATGGGTAAAACCCACCTACCAATTATTATTATTATTTTTTTATTATTATTAATAATAATAATAATAATAATAATGTGCCATTAGATTCCATGGCGCTTTACATATGGAAAGGGTAGACGATGACAAGTACAATATATATTGACAATCAGGTCGTACAGATACAGGAGGGGAGAAAGGGCCCTGTCTGCGAAGGCTCACAGTCTAAGAGGGACGGATGGGGATACAGTAGGAGGGGGTAATGCCTATAGTGAGACTGTGCAGTGAACCGGGTCTCACTGTAGGTTGTATGCTATCAATGGTGTATGATTTAGTCTAACTGTACTCCCATAGTGACTACGTACTAGGAGGTCTTTGATATTTCTTGATCTTCTGGCTGTCATTTTTGGGTACACGTAGGACAGGATCTGTGGCAAGGACATCCCAGTATCGCTTCAAAATCGTAGATATGTCCCTCCATCTGTTGTTATATGTAGTGATGAATCTAACCTCCTGGTTGTCCTTAGAACGTTCAGAGTTATTAGGGTACAATAGTGTTTTCCTACTTATTTTACTTGGCCTTTGATAACCCTGTTTAAATTTATGGTGATTGTATCCTCTCTCCAGAAATCTGTTGGACAGTTCCTGTGCCTGTATTTTGAATGTTTCATCTGACGAGGAACTAAGCAATAAGAATGCTTTTAATTTTATGGTAAATTTTATAAGAGTCAGCCTGTATAATATATGTCTTTTACTTTATGTATTGAATTACTGAAATAAATGAACTTTGTGGTAATATTATTATTCAGATACACTTGTACTGCTGAATTCTGCACAAGCATGTTATAGGTCATTATATAGAATATCAATGAATGAGTCATATCTAGAGGGTTGAGAATGCGCACATAGGGTCTTATCCTTTCCAGACAGGTAAAATGTAGAAAAAATCAGATTTGCTCACCTGGTCCGGTTGTGTAGCACACAACCAGCTTAATCGCTCTAAAACAATGCAGCTGCTGCAGGGACTGTACTTCCACGAGGTGCGGTGCTGTGATCAGGTTTTTCGGACGAAGTACCTTATTGTCCGTGCTGCTGCCAGAGAGGTAAATACACCAACGACACTAGACGTCTGAGTGCTGCTGATATGGGTTTATTTCCAATGCGTTTCGGAGCCACGTTCCCTGAGGAAGGAGCTCGTACGTGGCTCCAAACCTGAATGAATGAGTCATGGCCTTGAACCCACAGGCGCAGAACCATCCCAGGCCTCAAGAGTGCTGAAAGTCCCGGATTAGCATTAGCATTAGAAGGCCTGGTGTTTTAGCACTTATGGTGGAGTTTAGAGAATGCTGAATGAAGAATAGGTGAAGGGGAGAAATAGAGTGGTCGAATAGGTGTGGTAAGGTGAAAATAAGTATTTTTTTATCTTTTAATGATTTGATGAAAGTTTTTGATACATAAAAATGTTGGCTGAGAATTTTCTGAATCTGCCAAGCATGAATTGCTAAAAATCCACATTTAGTTGAATGCTGATTTTTGTAAAAGTTAAGTAAAATTTTAGTAGATTTCAATTCTACTTAAATATTCACTCATCTTTATTTCAAAATCTTGATTAATTCAGATTTACATATGTTTTATTATTTAAATTGATATGGTTAGTAACTTTATTTATATTAATTGTGTAATCATAGCAAAGGACTTACATTCTTGACAGTGTGGGAAAAAATAGAAACCAAAACTGAATTATTGTTATTTATAAAATGAAAAGTAAGGAATGACATTTGAACCAAGGCTTTAAATGAGGTAGTATAAACAACAGTTCATACCTGCCAACATACTCTCCTGCTGTGATGACAGGGTGAACTATGAAAAACAACATATTAGTCTTGTCTTCTGATACATTGTCAATAAAGACTGTACTGGATTGCTCAACTTGTCACACTACAGACCTTGAGTTGATTAAGACAAGAGTAGTGGCTACTCCTACTGTGATACTGTCATAAAGTGTGTTTTAGTGTTTGTAATATTACCTAGAATAAAAAAGGTTAAAAAAAATAAAATTCACTATGTGCAACCTTTTCTAAATTGTTTTGACTCATAGAAAAGTATATACAATATGTATGCTTAGACAGCTATCTGACCATGAGGAAGAGAAATACTCTGGTCTACTATTTCAGTAACCCCATTTAAGAGATAAAAGTGCATCTACATAATGTAGAATATCATCAAAAAGTTAACCTATTTCAGTAATTCAATACATTAAGTGAAACGCATATAGAGTCATTACAAACAGAGTAATGTTTTTCATGTGTTTTATTTATTAATGTTGATGATTATGGCTTACAGCCAATGAAAACCCAAAGGTCATTATCTCAGCAAATTAGAATAATTAACACAAAACACCTGCAAAGGCTTACTAAGCATTTTAAATGGTCCCTTATAATGGAAAGTTGAGTGCAAGGAAAATGTTTGGTAGAAAAAGGTGCACAAGCAACCAGGATAAGCGCAGCCATGAAAGGATTGTTATGAAAAGGCCATATTTGGGGAGAGTCACAAGGAGGAACTGCTGCTGGACTCAGTGCTTCAAGAGACACTACAAATAGACATATCCAGGACATGCACTACTGTTGCATTCCTTGTGTCAAGCCAGTCATGACCAATAGACAAAGCAGGAAGGGTCTTACCTGAGCCAAAGAGAAAAAGAACTGGACTGTTGCTCAGTGGTACAAGGTGTTGTTTTCAGATAAATATAAATGTTGCATTTCATTTGTAAATCAAGGTCCCAGAGTCTGGAGGAAGAGTGGAGAGACCACAATCCAAGCTGCTTGAGGTCTAGTGTGAAGTTTCCACAATCAGCAATGGTTTGAGTAGCCATGTCATCTACTGGTGAAGGTCCACATTGTTTTAGTCACAATTATCCAGCAACAGTCAGGCACCACCTATCAGTCATTCCGATCCATCACAGGTCCTCCAGGGAGCGCGCAGGGAACCTCTGGTCGTCTCTACACTGACACACATCCTGGTCCCACTGGTGCACACTTCCGGTTCATAATGGCACTTCCGGTTTAGCGTTCAATAGATGGAGTAGCACTCAACGGGACTGAAGGCTTTTTGCCAAAAAGAATGGGCAGCTTTACCATCTGGGAAAATAAAGAGCCTCATCCACAACTACCACAAAAGAATTCAAGCTGTCACAGATGTTAGAAGGGGCAATACGTGGTAGTAAGAACTGGGGTATGTGAACTTTTGATCAGGGTAATTTGGAGGTTTTTTGTTGTAATTATGATTAAAGGGATCCTGGACCCCAAAATGCCTCCTAAGCTATTAAAACATGTCCCTGCAGCCTCCCATCAGTAATCCCACACTCCTTTTTGCTAATAAATGCATCCAGTGAAAGTGAAGAAAAACGTTATAGCACTTATTCATTAATGATGATAATGAGCAGTGGCTATTCTTTAGTCACCCAGGCGGGCCCATGTCGTCATGATAGCATGCCTTAATAGGCGTGATCTGCAAGGCATAATGTTATCAGCGCCTCCCAGCGCTCCTCAGCGCTGGCAAGCTGTAATGGGGCTGTAATGACGCGAATCGCGTCATTTCCGGTATCGGGTAACTTCAGTACATCCGCGCCGCATGCGCAGTGCAGGGCTTGAAGCCCGTAGAGCGGCGCGGGTGTACTGACGTCACCTGATACCATAAATGACGCGATTCGCGTCATTACAGCCTCATTACAGCCTCACCAGCGCTGAGGAGCGCTGGGAGGCACTGATAACATTATGCCTTGCAGATCACGCCTATTAAGGCGTGCTATCATGACGACATGGGCCTGCCTGGGTGACTAAAGAATAGCCACTGCACATTATCATCACTAATGAGTAAGTGCTATAACGTTTTTCTTCACTTTCACTGGATGCATTTATTAGCAAAAAGGAGTGTGAGATTACTGATGGGAGGCTGCAGGGACATGTTTTAATAGCTTGAGAGGCGTTTTGGGGTGACGGGATCCCTTTAAATAAGAGAAAACACAGCAGTTTCACAATAAGGGATTTCAATCAACCACTAATCATGAGTGGAAAAAAAAGTTTTTGTTTTATCATTCATATTCACTGTCTGAAAAAAGGTCAAGAAAGCAAAACATCTGCTGGGTTATGTAAACTATGATCATAACTGTGTTGTGGCCAAAAGTATTGACACCCCTGCAATTTTGTCAGATAATACTCAGTTTCTTCCTGAAAATGATTGCAATGACAAATTCTTTGGTATTATTATCTTCATTTAATTTGTCTTCAATGAAAAAACACAAAAAGAATTGTCCTAAAGCAAATTGGATCTAATTTCACACCAAACATAAAAAAGGGGGTGGACAAAAGTATTGGCACTGTTAGAAAAATCATGTGATGCTTCTCTAATTTGTGTAATTAGCAGCACCTGTAACTTACCTGTGGCACCTAACAGGTGTTGGCAATAACTAAATCACACTTGCAGGCAGTTGACATGGATTAAAGTTGAATTAACCTCTGTCCTGTGTCCTTGTGTGTACCACATTGAGCATGGAGAAAAGAAAGAAGACCAAAGAACTGTTTGAGGACTTGAGTAACCAAATTTTGAGGAAGCATGAGCAACCTCAAGGCTACAAGTCCATCTCCAAAGACCTGAATGTTCCTGTGTCTGCCGTACGCAGTGTCATCAAGAAGTTTAAGGCCCATGGCACTGTGGCTAACCTCCCTAGATGTGGATGGAAAAGAAAAATTGACAAGAGATTTCAACGCAAGATTGTGCAGATGGTGGATAAAGAACCTTGACTAACATCCAAACAAGTTCAAGCTGCCCTGCAGTCCGAGGGTACAACAGTGTCAACCCGTACTATCCGTCGGCGTCCGAATAAAAAGGGACTGTATGGTAGGAGACCCAGGAAGACCCCACTTCTTACCCCGAGACATAAAAAAGCCAGGCTGGAGTTTGCCAAAACTTACCTGAGAAAGCCTAAAACGTTTTGGAAGAATGTTCTCTGGTCAGATGAGACAAAAGTAGAGCTTTTTGGGCAAAGGCATCAACATTAACAGGAGAAAAAAAGAGGCATTCAAAGAAAAGAACACGGTCCCTACAGTCAAACATGGCAGAGGTTCCCTGATGTCTTGGGGTAGCTTTGCTGCCTCTGGCACTGGACTGCTTGACTGTGTGCATGGCATTATGAAGTTTGAAGACTACCAACAAATTTTGCAGCATAATGTAGGGCTGTGGGCAGCGCTGGGATTGCAAGTCAGGAAAAACGTTGAGCCCGGCAATAGTTCAAACAGTACCCGGGTTTATTGCTGATACACACAGTGATGGCACAGGCTGCCAGAATCCGGGTTGCAGCCGGGTACACGGGATACAGTCCACACATAAAGTAACCCGGTTCCTTCAGGTTATGAGCTGTCTGTTACAGGTCGCCTCGAGCTCCCAGCCCTCCCGGGGTAGACCGTGTTAGTATAGCACACGGCCCCCTGGAACTCTTGACCTCTCCAGTCTATCTCTGCTGCTGCTGCAGCTTAGGCAAACAGCTGTCCACTGGGAACCCCGCCCCGCCTCCTAACCAGGCTTTTAACTCCGTGTCTCCTTCCGGGACCTTGCAAGGCCCGGAGTGGAGGGCGGACAGGCCCCTCTCTCACACCCTATCCAGGCTCAATATGTGACAGTGTGCATTCTGGGGGAGACATAGCGCCCCTCGTATATGATCCCCCGCACTGTCTCACACACCCCCCCTTGGTTCAAACTTGTGGGTTGAACCCCAGCCATCAAACATGGTGCCCGGGACAGGACATCTGCATTACCCTGCAACTTGCCAGCCCGATGCTCCACCGTAAAATTGAAGTTCTGGAGGGACAGGAACCACCGGTGACCCAAGCGTTCCGTTCCTTGGCGTTGCGCATCCAGACCAGGAGAGTGTGATCCGTAACCAACCGGAACTGTCGCCCGAGCAAATAATAACGTAGGGACTCCAAGGCCCATTTAACAGTCAAGCACTCCTTCTCCACTACGCTATAATTCTTTTCCGCCGGGGACAATTTTTGGCTTAAGTAAGTGACTGGATGCTCTTCTCCTTCCACTTCTTGCGACAGCACAGCTCCCAGCCCCACCTCCGAGGCGTCTGTTTGCACCACAAAGGCGTGTTTGAAGTTAGGACTGACAAGGACGGGCTGTCCGCACAAGGCCAACTTCATGGATTGAAAGGCCGCCTCTGCTTGGGGATTCCAACGTACCAAAGCAGATTTCTTCCCTTTTAACAGTCGGACAGGGCCGCCGTTTGCCCAGCAAAGTTGGGTATGAAGCGTCGATAATACCCAACTATGCCGAGGAACGCCCTCACCTGTTTGGTAGACACCGGTCGGGGCCACTTTTGAATTGCCTCAATTTTGTTTATTTGTGGTTTGATAACCCCTCGCCAAATCACATACCCCAGGTACCGGGCCTCCTCGAGCCCCATGGCGCATTTTTTTGGATTTGCCGTCAGGCCGGCGGCCCTGAGCGAATCTACCACGGCCTGTACCTGGGAGAAGTGGGTATGCCAATCTGGAGTAAAGATGATGATGTCATTTAGGTAGGCGGACGCGTACTTCCGATGGGGTTTCTAACACTATGTCTATGAGCCGCTGGAAAGTGGCCGGGCTCCATGCAACCCAAAAGGCAACACGACGTAGTGATAGAGGCCTTCCGGAGTAACAAAGGCGTTTTTTTTCCTTGGCCGATTCTGTTAGCGGCACTTGCCAGTAGCCTTTGGTCAGATCGAGCGTTGTGAAGTACTGAGCTTGCCCCAGTCTTTCAATTAGCTCGTCCACCCCGGGCATGGGATATAAATCAAACTTAGTTACTTCGCTCAGCTTACGGAAATCGCTGCAAAACCGCAGCGATCCGTCCGGTTTTGGAATGAGCACAATGGGACAGCCCACTCGCTCCGGGATTCTTCTATCACCCCTAACTTAAGCATGTGTTTCACTTCGGCCGCGATGGCTTGCCGTCTGGCCTCGGGTACCCGGTACGGTTTCACTTGCACTTTTACCCGGGGCTCAGTGACAATGTCATGTTGAATGACCGAAGTGCGCCCAGGCCGGTCAGAAAACACATCAGGATTCTGCTGTACCAACTTGTGAGCTTCCCGGCGTTGGGCCTTCGTGAGGGTGTCGCTTATTTGTACCCCTTCGGTATCCCGGGTGGCCGAAGGGGAAGGGTCCCTGGATGCATTCGATGTCTCCATGATCAGACACTCCCGTTCTTTCCACGCTTTAAGCAGATTAACGTGGTATAGCTGCATGGGTTTCCTTTTCCCGGGCTGGTATACCCTGTAATTCACCTCCCCTACTTTTTCCTGGATTTCATATGGCCCTTGCCATTTGGCCAATAACTTGCTTTCCGTAGTGGGCACTAAGACCAATACCCGGTCCCCCACCTGCGACTTTGAGCTCCTTGGGCATCCATCAGGTGCTTTGTCACGATAGGCTGGACCGCCGTGATCCGGTCCTGCATTTTCGCCACGTGGTCTATTACGTTCCTATAGGGAGTGGGTTCCTGTTTCCATGTCTCTTTGGCGACATCCAAGAGCCCTCTAGAATGTCGGCCGTACAACAGTTCAAAGGGGGAAAACCCCGTAGACGGCTGTGGTAGCTCCAGGATGGCGAATATTAGATAGGGTAATAACATATCCCAATCCTTTCCATCCTTGGCTACCACCTTTTTGAGCATGGACTTCAGGGTTTTATTAAACAGCTCGACTAACCCGTCGGTCTGGAGATGGTACACCGAGGTGCGCAGCTGCTTTATGTTGAGCAGTTTACACAGTTCCCGGGTCACTTTGGACATAAAAGGAGTCCTCTGATCTGTGAGGATTTCCTTAGGTAGTCCTAGGCGACAGAACATGGAAAACAGCTCCTGGGCAATCAGTTTCGCTGTGGGGTGGCGTAACGGAATCGCCTCCAGATACCGGGTGGCGTAGTCGACAACCACGAGTATGTATTGGTGGCCTCGTGCTGACTTCACTATAGGCTTCACCAGATCCATTGCGATCCGTTCAAAAGGTTCCTCTATAACTGGTAGAGGTACCAATGGACTACGGAAGGTGGCAATGGGTGTGGTCAGCTGACATTCGGGGCAGGAGTCACAGTACCTCTGGACATCCGCATACACGCCCGGCCAGAAGAACCTCCGCAAGATGTGTTCTTGCGTTTTTTTAGCCCCAAGGTGGCCCCCTAGCAAGTGGGAGTGGGCCATCTCTAGGACCGCCTGGCGGTGTGGCTGCGGTACTACCAGTTGGTCCACGACCTCATCCTGGATTTTGTCCACCCTATAGAGTAACTCCTGGTTAATCACCTTGCGTGGAAATACATTCTCTGCCCCGGATGCTGAGCTACCCCGTTTACTTCTGTTACCCTTTCTCGGGCCCGGGTCAGTGTGGGATCCTGTAGCTGGGCTGTCCCAAACGCTCCCCGGGATACTTCCAACTCTGGAAGTGGTGGGGTCTTCTCGACCTCACCTGCCAACACGTCTAGCGGGAACCTATCGGGGTGACACTCTAGCCCTATGTTGGCGACCCCTACGGCAGGCGTCCCGGTCTCAGGGTCGTTGGGTTCAGCACCCTGATTCCCTGGCATCAGGGGAGGACCAAAACAATGGTAAATCTCTTCCCAGCACCGTCCCGTAGGGTAGAGACTTTACTACTCTGACCACGTGGGTCACCTCTCCACATGTAGTGGACAGAGTCACCTCCGTGGTCGGATACTCGCGTAAGTCCCCGCGTATACACCGGACCCCAATTAATCCTCCAGTGAGTTGCAACCCGGGGATTAAAGACGCACTAACCAGCGTCACCACACTGCCGGAGTCCAAAAGAGCTTCTGCTCTGTGTCCATTAACGAGCACCGGGCACAGATGTGGTTCCATTAGGGGGCCCACCACATCAGCGGTGAACACGGGGCTGGCATACATTGAAAGCCGGCGTGTGAACCCCCCAGTCCACGGGTTCCACCGTTAGTGGGCAATAGGCCGCCACATGTCCCGGTCCTTTGCACCACCAGCACCACATAGCCGTGGCAGCGCCGGGCTGGAAGCTCCTTCTTGGGGAGCCTAGTCTCCTGCCAGCCCCATTCTGGGGTATCCTCTCAGCGGGTACGTTTTTAGGAGAGTCCCCTGTGGATGGCCGTACACCTTTACCCGGCTCCGGAGGCCGGCGTAACTGCAGCAGTGGGGCAGAGTCCCGTATGAACTCCTGGGTGGCTGTATATCGCTCTATCAAGCTAACCACCTTGTCCAAGATACCTGGGTTCCCTTGGCCCACCCAACGCTGTATCGCCACCGGCAGAGTTCGAACCAGCCGGTCGACCACCACCCTTTCCACCATCTGTCCCGGAGTCAAGCTCTCAGGCTGGAGCCACCGTTTCACCAACTACAATAAGTCATACGCTTGGGAGCCAGCCGGCTTGGACTCCACATAGGACCAGGAAAACACCCGTTGAGCTCGAACATAAGTATTGACCCCCAGTCTCGCAAGGATCTCACCTTTGAGTTTCCCGTAGTCCTGGGCATCCTCCCAACTGAGGTCGGTGTAGGCCTTCTGGGCGTCGCCGATCAGGAATGGCGCCACCACTTCAGCCCACTGAGCGTCAGGGAGGCCTTCTCACTCTGCTGTGCGCTCGTAGACGGTGAGGAAGGCTTCCACGTTGTCCTCCGGACTCAGCTTCCTCAGTGCCGATCGGACCCGGTCGGGGGCCTCACGCCGTTCCGGAAGAGGCGCCGCTGGCGGTCCTCGTAGGGCCATAACTTGTTGCATGAGCAGTTCATTTGTTTTCTGCTGTTGCTCCTGTTGCTCTTGCTGCCACTGCTGGGTAAGTACCAGCTGCCTTAGGATTTCCTCCATACCAGCAGCAGGCCTGAACTGTAGCGTGGCCGGCTTCAATACGGACATGCAGTTCGTGGTTCAGGCTGCCCGCATTCTCCACCATATGTGGGGTAGCGCTGGGATTGCAAGTCAGGAAAAACGTTGAGCCCGGCAATAGTTCAAACAGTACCCGGGTTTATTGCTGATACACACAGCGATGGCACAGGCTGACAGAATCCGGGTAGCAGCCGTGTACACGGGATACAGTCCACACACAAAGTAACCCGGTTCTTTCAGGTTATGAGCTGTCTGTTACAGGTCGTCTCGAGCTCCCAGCCCTCCCGGGCTAGACCGTGTTAGTATAGCACACGGCCCCCTGGAACTCTTGACCTCTCCAGTCTATCTCTGCTGCTGCTGCAGCTTAGGCAAAAAGCTGTCCACTGGGAACCCCGCCCTGCCTCCTAACCAGGCTTTTAACTCCGTCTCCTTCCGGGAGCTTGCAAGACCCGGAGTGGAGGGGCGCACCGTCCCTCTCTCTCACACCCTATCCAGGCTCAATATGTGACAGTGCGCATTCTGGGGAGACATAGCGCCCCTCGAATATGATTCCCCGCACTGTCTCACAGGGCCCAGTGTGAGAATGGGTCATGGGTCTTTCAGTAGGACAATGACCCAAAACACACTTCGAAAGGCACTAGAAAATGGTTTGAGAGAAGATCTTCTAAGGTGGCCAGCAATGAGTCCAGACCTGAATCCCATAGAACACCTGTGGAGAGATCTAAAAATGGCAGTTTGGAGAAGGCACCCTTCAAATATCATGGACCTGGAGCAGTTTGCCAAAGAAGAATGGTCTAAAATTCCAGCAGAGCATTGTAAGAAACTCATTGGTGGTTACCGGAAGCAGTTGATCACAGTTATTTTGGCTAAAGGTTGTGCAACCAAGTATTAGGCTGAGGGTGCCAATACTTTTGTCTGGCCCATTTTTGGAGTTTTGTGTGAAATGATTAATGTTTTGCTTTTTGCTTTATTCTCTTTCATGTTTTTTTCATTTAAGACAAATTAAATGAAGATAATAATTCCAAAGAATTTGTGATTGCAATCATTTTCAGGAAAAAACTGAGTATTATCTGACAGAATTGCAGGGGGTCAATACTTTTGGCCACAACTATTTTTATATATATATATATATATATATATATATATATATACCGAATATACTCGTGTATAAGCCGAGTTTTTCAGCCCACAAATTGGGCTGAAAAGTCCCCCCCTCGGCTTATACACGGGTCAATACGGTACATGGCATGGTGGGGGCTGTGTCCAGGGCTGGGGGCTGGAGGAGGCGGGGGGAGGCTGATGTATAAGTGCCTTATCACGTTGGGCCGCTCATTATATATGCACTGCTTTCCCCTGTCAATCAGTGGCAGGGGGAAGCAGTGCATATTTAAATATATGGGCCCCAAATGCTGGCACTCGCCCCCCCTTTGTTGTAAGGGCCCCCCCCCCCGCTGCTTAGCTTACCATCCCCGTCTTCTGCACCACGCCAGACTTCTGTGCTCCGTCCTACATGCTGCCATCCTCGGCTGCATTTGGAGTCCCCGCCGTCGCAGTAACGATGACGTCATCGTTACTGTGACGGCCGGGACCCCGGATGCAGCGAGGACAGGAGCATGGAGGACGGAGCACAGAAGACCGGCGCAGTGCAGAAGACCGGGGATGGTAAGTTAAGCAGCGGAGGGGCCTTACAACAGAGGGGGGCGAGTGCCAGCATTTTGGGGCCTGTATACCACTGGGGCTGCTATATACCACTGGGGCTGCTGTATACCACACCACTGGGGCTGCTGTATACCACTAGGGCTGCTATATACCACTGGGGCTGCTGTATACCACTGGGGCTGCTATATACCACTGGGGCTGCTGTATACCACACCACTGGGGCTGCTGTATACCACTGGGGCTGCTATATACCACTGGGGCTGCTATATACCACTGGGGCTGCAATATACCACTGGGGCTGCTATATACCACACCACTGGGGCTGCTGTGTACCACTGGGGCTGCTGTATATACTGCTGCGGCCTGTATATACCACTGGGGAGGCTGCTGTATACTACCACTGGGGAGGCCTGTATACCACACTGCTGAGGGCCTGTGTACCACACTGCTGGGGGCTGTATACCTGTGCTGTTTGGGGGAAGTGGGGGGGTTTATAATCCAAATGTACGGATTATATACTGCAGGGGAGGGTGGGGACAGCTCTAGAACGTGTTTGGGAGCTGAGGCAGTCTGACTGCGGGATGCAGCGGGATGCAGCGGGAGGTCACGTGCTCCCACTCATTTAATATGCACTGCACCGCTGTCCATCACCACGGTGCTGAAACCGCACCACGGTGATAGACTGCGGGAGTGATGCATATTACATTGCCTGTGCCCCCCCATGATGGCACATGCCCCCCATGCTGGATATGGCCCCCTATGCTGCTGCCTGTAATAAAATAACAACCACGTTACTTACCCTTTCCAGTGGTGTCGTCCGTGTCTCCCTCCTTGTTGCTGCACCCGCACTTCCTGGTTCCTCTCTGTAAAGCCGGCCATGTGATCGACACAGCAGAGTGAAGTCATCTCTGTGTGCCCGATCACATGGTCGGCTCTCCGAGAAGAATCAGGAAGTGCGGGCATATCCAGCATGGAGGGGGGGAGCATGTGCCATAACTTGGGGCCATATCCAGCACAAGGGGATGTGTGCCATCACTGTGACTTCGAAGAAAAGTGACAAGTATAAAACGGCGATCACCAGAAGTTGCAAACCACAAAAATTTTATTAGTTTAATTCTCAAAAAACCACATACAAAGCACTCTATTTAAAAACAATTAAAAAGGGCCTCAAGGCCACATGAATGAATAGGGTCCCTGCAGATGGACACAGATAGCTTGTGCCTGAATAAACAAGTCATATGTACATCAAATAAGAAAAATACAT
Organism: Allobates femoralis; assembly: GCA_033576535.1. Taxonomy (NCBI): domain Eukaryota; kingdom Metazoa; phylum Chordata; class Amphibia; order Anura; family Aromobatidae; genus Allobates; species Allobates femoralis. The sequence continues at coordinate 307,032,690 of JARQOC010000005.1, read as the reverse complement.
AATCTCCATATATCAGGCTATATATGTGAACAGCATGTGGGTAAAAATATGCGCTATGCACATAGAGGCCACAAAAGAGTATCTTAAGCTCCTATTTCTGTGTACCCAAGGTGCTATATCAATATAAAGAAGTAAGGGGCAGGAAGGGCCAACCAGCAATTTACATACCCAAACAGAACCTCACTCCAGTTCAGCACCTGATGTGCCTGTGTGGCAGTCAGCTATCAAGCAGGGGACCCTAACCCTACGCGTTTCGTTAACAGGTGGTAACTTAATCAGGGGAGCAATGTACATTGTTAGGGAAGGAGTTTAAAAATATGTATAATACAGTACTAAGTAAAGTCACCTGTTTGTTTATTGAGGCTGGGGCCCGCATGTTCTCGCCGACGTCTCAGCCCAGAAACATGTAATGGGAAGTAAAGCGGAATATGCGCCCACACTACCGCGCATGCACGGGGTGTCTGGGGCTTCATGTACAGTGTACCAAGATGGCTGAGGAGCATGCGCTGTGGGCGGCCATATACTATTTACTTGTAAAGCCAAGGATAAGTATAGTTACTGGTACTTGCTCCTTGGATGGCAAAGTGTAAATGTAAATAAGGAAAGGAAAGAGTACACAAGGGCATACCAATCTGGGCTAGGTTTTAATAAAGGGGTTTTAAGCTGATTTTTTATATATGTATTGTTGTAAGGAGCAATAGAAGAAATTAAAAAGCTTTTGAATACTTTTGAGGCAATGTTAAAAAAAAAAGGTTTTGCGCATACTGTATATATAGACTTCCCCTAACAGAAGCAAAGGATTGTGGGGGAATTATATATTATGCATGTGCCTATAATGGTTTCAATGGTTTTGAGGAGAAATAGATCTATCTGCAAGCTGAAGGCCATTGACAGATCCAGATATTATCACGTGTGCGCAAGAATATGAGTGGCTTCAGTAGTGAGGTACAGAAATGGCGGCGGCAGAGGTGCCATGGACAGCCATTTACAATAGATATGACATGAAGCAAAGCAGTTGATTCTGACGTCTACGCCTAAAGTGGCAAAGTGCAAAAGAGAATCCATGAAAGATACAAGTATAGTGACATGAGAGCAATGGATATGGCTTATAGATAAAGGTTCGAATAAGATGGGGGGGAAGGGGTGCAGCACAGAGGAATGGATTAGGGATTATAATAATTAAAGTAATAAAAGTGAAGGATTCCAACTAAAAGGATGATGACCATGGGTGGGATTGGCCGTTATCATTTATCTGTCAAAAACTACAACAACACTTGAAAAAGAGACATTCTGCTTGGGAGTGAAATAGCCCATTGGGGCAAGTGATATGTCTAGATGAGGTTCGATAAAATTGATATATCCCGAAGATAGAGAACCACATTTTCCTGAATGCCCTGAAATCCCGTAACATATAACCTAAGTCAGAATGCAAAGAAAACATGTCAAAGAAATATACAAAAGCTACACAAAAGCTTAGCTGGCAGAAATATACAGAACCCTCAGTGGGCTAAAAATTAGTTATAAATAACATAGCAAACCATAGAGGGAAATCATGTACAGATAATATGTATACATGAATAAATTTGTGACCTATACCCATAGCGAATTTTTAGACAATGGGGCCGGAGACGGCAAACAGCCGTCTTGAGTACCCAGGATCCAGGTAATAATAATTCTTTGTTTTTTTATATATATATTATTATTATTTATTTATTTATTTAATTTATTTTTATATTTATTTTTTGACAAGGTCGTGGACTATAAGGACTTATAGGAATACCGGAATAGATTAATAAGACACAGCAGGGTGTCACCTCCAGTGTGTCAGACTTGAGGATAAAGTAGGAGAAAAGTAAAAAAATATAATAAATATATTCAAAAATAGTATAATAAAAAAAAAAAAACGGGGGGGAAGGGGGAGGAGGGCAGATTGTGTGGTATAGAGATGAAAAGGACCAGCTCATTGACACGTAGAAATCTTTGCTATAAACTTTATTAATAAATAATATTAGTAATATAAAGTGCTGACATAGTAAACAGGAGTGAGGCAGAATGGGCTGTGGCTCCTAGATTTGGGGGAGTAATTTGGATCAAGGGTGAGTCAAAAATGACTTTCATTATAAAATAGACATATTGAGTGTGACACAACCAAGATTTGAGCATAGATGTTAGCCTTGGAATGGCCTTTGCTGTGTGAAGAATCTTAGGGAGAAACTAACCGTCCATACAGGGTAATGCATAGACAGTGTCTCTAAGGTCAACAGAAATAATAGAAATAAGGTCCAATTCCATCACACGGTGCCCCATATGATGTCATTTCAGGAATCCTCTCGTTCTGGACTTCAAATTCCTTAAGATTCCTTGTTGTGATATTGACATCAACACTAGGTCCTAGTTGTATATGTCCAAGGATCAGAATGACCCCGGTTTAAAGGACCATCTGATAACCAGAAGTATACGTATTAGCCAATCATTTTATAGACATCTATTCCCTTGGAGAATTTTTCCTCACACTTTGTTCATAAGCAAGGGACCTGTTCTTGTTACCACCCTGGCAATAGTGGGCCAACATCTTCATTTTTCTCCATATGTCCATTCATCAACTCTCATCTGTGCACTCTATGATTGTGAGGTCACGGCAGAAAGAACTGTATGAGCAAAATAGAACGAATATCATAATCGACATAATCAAAAAGTTGTATCAAAATATATAATCTCTCGACTAGATAAAATAGACGTACCCAATTACCGATCATTCTAACCTTACATTTCAGCATATAATGCAGAAAGGGTCCCGTGAGGGCGGTCATTCCTTATATAATTTCCTGTCAGTCATTATATTTGCTAATAGAATCCTGTGTATAATTCTGCATTTAATCAGCAAGGCGATATGCTTTTGAGTTCAAATATCCACCTGGACTCCATCCTCAATAACTCAGCCGTGATTACCTGATGGAGGGTTTTACCCCCTGTAGTCAAGTGACTCTTATACTCGCTGCGTTGCTGTTATGTGCAATAAGAAAATGTTTCGCTATCGACGTCAGAGCATTACCTTTTTCCTTGTCCTTTTTAGAAGTGTTAATGCTTGAAACATGTAGCTGAATTCTGCGCCGCAACTCCTGGGTTGCCTGACCTACATAAATCTTCTGACAGCCACATATTGTTCCGTACACCAGATTGCGGGAATGACAATTGAAGTAAGTTCTGCTGTATGGAGAAAAAGGACAGTGAGGGAGAGAAATTGATTCTGCCGAGATCCTAAATGGGCATACATTACATCCTCCACACGCATATGTCCCCTTTAGTCTCATACCTCTTTTGGTGCTGATAGTTTATCTCATGAAGTGGCTTCTAGTAATACGGTCTTTTAGATTTGGAGCCCTTTTTGCTGTCAAACCTGGTTTACAAGAGAGAAGTGGTTTTAAACGTTCATCTCTAGTTAGTGAATCCCAATTTCTATCCAGTATTGCTGTGATATTGTCACGGGTGGCACGAATGACAGGGTGGAGGCCACGCGCAGACGGTCCCAGCGTTTGGCCAATCAGCCATAATGTTTGAGGACGGTCCGTCTTTCAGGGGCATTTACCTTCTGTGTAGATAGAGAGAAGGTATGATAAGATCTCCCTATCATGGGGAGACTGCTGGGAAGGTCTTGTGCTCGGTCTGGTTTCTACACCAGTATTCTGGGTCACTAGGACCCAGCAGGTTCTTCCCACCTTTATAAGGAGTTTCATTGCCCTCCCTCGGTGCAGGTGATATTTCCTTGTGCACTCATTATCCTTGCTCCAGCAGAAGCTGAGGTTGTGGAGGTTGCTGTGCTCTGCTGCAAGATAAGTGTTTTCTTTCCCCATTGTCTGTTTTTCCTTGTGTTTGTCTTTAGTTGTTAGTGGAGGGGTCTAGTGAACCTCTCCATCTGATCCTTAGATAAGGTAGTGCTAGCATCAGAGAGGGACGAGGTTCGTGGTCGGCGACAGTTGAGGAAACTGTATAGGGACGTCAGGGCAGACAGGGTCAGCGCCAGTAAGACTAGGGGTCACCCTCTCCTTCTTGTGCCCATAGCTTTAGGGACTCCTTATTCCCCCCCCCCCCGTCGTTGTCCTACGCTGAGTGTCTCTCCCGCTCCCAGCGTGACATTATCACCTGCCAATACTGTAACTGAAGGACAGGGGAGGAACCGATTTTTCTTCCTTTCCTTATGGATCCTGTGTCTGCTTTGGCCCAGCAGCTGCAGTCACTGTCTTTGGAGGTTGCGGACCTTCGGTCGGCTTTACAGGGCCCGCAACCGCAAAATGGTGTCTTGGGGAATCAAGCATTGGGTCAGGCCAGACCTGAACCTAAGGTTGCCCTCCCTGACAGGTTTTCAGGAGGTAGAGATAAGTTTACTGTGTTCAAAGAGGCCTGTAAATTATATTTTAGGCTTAGGCCTTATTCCACTGGTGATGAGCAGCAGCGTGTAGGAATTATTATGTCGCTACTGCAGGGAGATCCCCAGTCCTGGGCTTTCTCTCTGCCACAGGACTCTACTTGTCTCCGCTCTGTGGATGAATTTTTTGACGCACTGGGCCTCATATATGATGACCCTGACCGTGTCTCTTTGGCTGAATCCAGGTTACGCCATCTCCGCCAGGGGACTCGGTCGGCGGAATCGTATTGTTCTGAGTTCCGCAGGTGGGCTACGGACACGAAGTGGAACGATCCGGCGCTCAGGAGTCACTTTTGTCAGGGTCTTTCGGAGAGGCTGAAGGATGCTCTGGCGGTTTACCCTCCGTCCCTGGAGGCGGCTATGTCGTTAGCTATTCGTATGGATAGGCGCCTCCAGGAGCGGAGGGGTAGACCTCCTGTTACTGGGAGCCATTCTCGTGGTGATTCCTGGTTACCGGGAGGTCACGCGGAGGGTGAGTCGTTCCTCCCGAGTGCGGAGGAACCTATGCAGCTGGGAGGAGCGGCGGCCTCGAGGTTCTCCTCCGGTACCTCCCGGGGTAAGGGGAAGGGGGTCTGTTTTTTTTGTGGGAAAGGGGACCATTTTATTGGGGCCTGTCCCTACACCCCTAAACGGACTGGGGTGCCTGGACCTTATGTGACTATGGGGGGTGTGGAGGTGGTCGAGCGGGAGGTGTGGTATCCTCCATTTGTACTTCCCGTTTCCTCCTAAGTGCGGAGGTGACGCTGGAGGGCAAAACGGAGGGTATTTCTGTGTTTGTGGATAGTGGTGCGGGGGTCAGCATGGTGGATGCTCATTTTGTAGACGCTCATGGGCTTAACTGCTGTTTATTGTCTCGCCCCATCCGTATCTATGCCATCGACTCAGCACCTCTTGCTCAAGGTAGTCTCACACATATCGTACATGACATTAAGTTGACGGTTGGATCCCAACATCAAGAGACGATATCTTGCTATGTTCTAGACGGTCTCCCCGCTCCCATTGTCCTGGGCTTGCCATGGTTGATTAAACATAATCCCGTAGTGGATTGGCAGTCCCGGGACATTGTGGAATGGAGTGATTTTTGTTCTGACAATTGTTTGGTTACCTCGTTTTCGGTGGTGTCTGCTGTATCTCTGCCCCCGTTCCTATCAGAGTATGAGGATGTGTTCTCAGAGAAGGGGTTCCCGGAGCTAAACTGCCCAAAGCTAGGATGTTTACTATATCGGGTCCGGAAAGACAGGCGATGAAGGATTTCATTTCCGAGAGTCTGCAGACGGGTCACATCAGGCCCTCAACTTCGCCGGTTGCGGCTGGTTTCTTTTTTGTTAAGAAAAAAGATGGGGGCCTCCGTCCTTGCTTGGATTTCCGGGAGTTGAATCGGATTACTGTCCGTGATCCGTACCCCCTCCCTCTGATTCCTGATTTATTCAGTCAGGTAGTGGGTGCTAAATGGTTCTCCAAGTTGGATTTGAGGGGGGCCTACAACCTGATTAGGGTCAGAGAGGGGGATGAATGGAAGACGGCATTTAATACCCCGGACGGCCATTTTGAAAGTCTCGTAATGCCGTTCGGGCTCACTAATGCCCCTGCGGTTTTCCAACACTTTATCAATGACATATTCCATCATTTGGTGGGTAGATTTGTGGTTGTTTACTTGGATGATATCTTGATCTATTCCCCCGATATGGAGACGCATCAGTCCCATGTCAAGCAGGTGTTACAGGTCTTACGGGACAATAAGCTGTATGCTAAACTCGAGAAATGTGTCTTTGCCGTTCAGGAGGTACGTTTTTTGGGGTACCTCCTGTCGCCGTTGGGTTTTCGGATGGATCCGGAAAAAGTCCGGGCGGTGCTGGACTGGGAAAAACCGGACAATCTACGGGCATTGCAACGTTTTTTGGGGTTTCCCAACTTTTACCGTAAATTTATTAGGAACTATTCGGTGCTGGTGACGCCTCTTACGGACATGACTAGGAAGGGGACAGATTTTTCCGAATGGTCGGAGTCTGCTCGCCAGGCTTTCTCCTCCCTAAAGCGTTGTTTTGTTTCCGCACCTATTCTCCGTCAGCCCGATCTTTCTCAGCCCTTCGTTGTGGAGGTGGATGCGTCTGAGGTGGGGGTGGGGGCTGTATTGTCGCAAGGCCCTTCGCCTGGGAGATGGGTGCCCTGCGCGTTCTTCTCCAAGAAGTTGTCATCGGCCGAGAGGAATTATGATGTTGGTAATAGGGAGCTGTTGGCTATTAAGTTGGCTTTTGAGGAATGGCGTCACTGGCTGGAGGGGGCTGTCCATCCCATCACGGTTATTACCGACCACAAGAACCTGTCTTACCTTGAGTCCGCCAAGCGTCTCAATCCCCGGCAGGCTCGGTGGTCCTTGTTTTTCACGAGATTTAATTTTACCGTCACGTACCGTCCAGGGGTTGAGAACGTGAAGGCTGATGCGTTGTCGCCTAGTTTCCCGGGTGGTAGTGCTCATGAAAGTCCCGTTCCCATCTTACAGGAGGGGGTGGTTGTTTCTGCTCTTTGCCCTGATCTGGAGGGGGAGGTGTTGAAGGTCCAGGGGGGCGCCCCTGCCTCCTGTCCTTCTGGGAGACTTTTTGTGCCATCATCTTTGCGTCTCAGTGTGCTGTCGAAGCATCACGACTCCGTGTTGGCAGGGCATCCCGGCAGTAGGGCCACCTTCGATCTTTTATCTCGCCGCTTTTGGTGGCCGGGGTTGCGGAAGGACGTAGCGGAATTCGTATCTGCCTGTAGTGTGTGTGCACGGGCTAAGGTCCCGCATACCCGTCCGGCTGGTTCTCTCTTGCCATTGTCTATTCCTGAGAGGCCATGGACACATGTGTCAATGGATTTTATCACCGATCTCCCGGCGTCTGCAGGCAAGACGGTAGTGCTGGTAGTGGTTGATAAATTCAGTAAGATGGTTCGCTTTGTGGCACTGCCCGCACTTCCTAATGCTCGGACACTGGCACAGGTGTTTGTAAGTGAGATTGTGAAGCTTCATGGAGTTCCCTCCGAGGTGGTTTCTGATCGTGGTACTCAGTTTGTCTCCAAGTTTTGGAAGGCTTTTTGTGCACGTTTAGGAATTGCTTTGTCCTTCTCTTCTGCTTTTCATCCTCAGTCCAATGGGCAGACCGAACGTATGAATCAGAATTTGGAGACTTATCTGAGGTGTTTTGTCTCTGACAATCAGGAGACTTGGGCGAGTTATCTGCCCTTGGCCGAATTTGCCCTTAATAATCGTCTTCAGGAGTCCACTGGCAAGTCACCGTTCTTCGGTGCATATGGGTTTCATCCTCAGTTTGGTACTTTTAGTGGTACTAGTCCTTCCGGAGTTCCTGAGGAGGACCGATTTACCTCATCCCTCTCCTCGGTTTGGCGGGGGTACAGAGTAGCTTGAAGCTCTTAGGCGACAGGTACAAACGTATGGCTGACAGGAAGCGTGCGCCAGGTCCGGACCTGTGTGTGAATGACTACGTGTGGTTGTCTACCAAGAATGTGAAGTTGAAGGTGCCCTCTTGGAAGTTGGGGCCCAGGTTTATTGGCCCTTATCAGATAACCGCCGTTATCAATCCCGTGGCGTTTCGTCTTGCGTTACCTCCCGCTCTTAAGATCCAAAATGTATTTCATAGGTAGCTCCTCAAACCGTATGTGCCGTCGTCTAACCCGTCTCCTTTGCCCCCGGAGCCCATTTGCGTGGCGGGGAATTTGGAATTTGAGATCTCAAAGGTGGTTGATTCTCGCAGGTTGCGCCGTTCTCTTCAGTATTTGGTGCACTGGAGGGGATACGGTCCTGAGGAGCGGATGTGGGTGCCGGCGTCGGAAGTCTCCGCCGCTAGGCTGGTCCGCGCTTTTCACCGTTCCCATCCGGATAAGCCTGGTCCTGAGTGTCCGGGGGCCACTCGTGGACGGGGGGGTACTGTCACGGGTGGCACGGATGACAGGGTGGAGGCCACGCGCAGACGGTCCCAGCGTTTGGCCAATCAGCCATAATGTTTGAGGACGGTCCGTCTTTCAGGGGCATTTACCTTCTGTGTAGATAGAGAGAAGGTATGATAAGATCTCCCTATCATGGGGAGACGGCTGGGAAGGTCTTGTGCTCGGTCTGGTTTCTACACCAGTATTCTGGGTCACTAGGACCCAGCAGGTTCTTCCCACCTTTATAAGGAGTTTCATTGCCCTCCCTCGGTGCAGGTGATATTTCCTTGTGCACTCATTATCCTTGCTCCAGCAGAAGCTGAGGTTGTGGAGGTTGCTGTGCTCTGCTGCAAGATAAGTGTTTTCTTTCCCCATTGTCTGTTTTTCCTTGTGTTTGTCTTTAGTTGTTAGTGGAGGGGTCTAGTGAACCTCTCCATCTGATCCTTAGATAAGGTAGTGCTAGGATCAGAGAGGGACGAGGTTCGTGGTCGGCGACAGTTGAGGAAACTGTATAGGGACGTCAGGGCAGACAGGGTCAGCCCCAGTAAGACTAGGGGTCACCCTCTCCTTCTTGTGCCCATAGCTTTAGGGACTCCTTATTCCCCCCCCCGTCGTTGTCCTACGCTGAGTGTCTCTCCCGCTCCCAGCGTGACAGATATCGCTCCACTGGTTGTCATATGGGGTCGTAATATTGATAGTTCTTCTATCAATCTTCTCTCTAGGTTTTAGGGCACATTCTCTGCTCGTGGACCTTGTCTGTTGATATGCCACTGAGACAACCCTGCGTGGATACCCGCGGGCTAGGAACCTGTTAGTGAGGTCTCTTGCCTCTTGATCAAAGTCCCCCTTCTCACTACAATTCCTTCGGAATCGCAAAAATTGTCCTTTTGGAATATTCTGCCGTAAATTTAGTGGGTGATAGCTGTTATAATGTAACAAGCTATTTGTTGCAGTTTTTTTTTGGTATAGAGACGATTTAATTCTCCCATCCAGAATGGTTAACTTAAGATCCAAATAGCTCACCGTTGCGTCAGAGATTTCGTAGGTCAGGTTACTATTAGGTCACTTACCTCTTCATATCAAAGAAGAGTTGAATAACAGGAAATGCTGACAAGGGCGGGGTAGCTTGTGAAGGAAGGCGTCGTGGAAATCTGTTGATTCGATTATCATTATCTTCTGTTGCCAAGGTGGTCAGGTCACTCAATGCTCTACGTTCATTGTCAGATAAGGAGTCCAGGATGGAAGGCTGATGGTACAGAAGTTTAAAAATTAGTTTCCTACAAAACAGGTAGATGTCCTTGGTTACCATAAATTTTTCCAAATCAGCTGTAGGAGAAAAAGAGAGACCCTTTTGTAACAAACTTTTTTCAATATCAGACAGATGGTAAGAAGAAAGGTTGACTATCTGAAGTTGCTCATATTCGGTAGTAGGGGATGGCATTACTTCTGTGAGACCAATTACTTGTTGTTGCTGTTCTCCCGCTCGTAAGTTGGAGACTTGGATTTTCCTAGTGGGCTCACTCAGTAGGTCACCGTCGTCTCCTCCCCCGTTTAGAGTGTCCTCTAGATCGCTTTAGTCGGTTGATAAAAATCATCATCATCACCAGATGGGGGTTCGGGTACGGTATTCGGTTTGCCTGGTCCAGTGGGTTTTGCTGGTTTGTTAGGTCCCCTTCCACCCCCTTCTCCTCCACCTCTAGGGGCTCGTGAGTTCCCTGAATGGGACCATCTACAAGCTTTGCCGTTATCAAAATCAAGCTTGTCCCTTAAATATTTCTGCTTTTTTTCCCCATAATCACTGCTTGATATCTGTCTATAACCCCTTTTAGTTTCTTTTGAAAGGGTTCTACAAGTGTGGAGAAATCAAAGGTCTCCAATAGAGCCTTTTTTTTCTTTATATCTGTTTTCAAGGTATCCATGATCTTGTAATCATGTTGTAACAACATGTCAATTAAAACCCCTGTACATTTTGTTAAACCTGTCTCCTATAGGAATTTGAATTCAGGATCCGGTTCCCAGGCTGGAAAAATATGGATCCTGAGCCCACGGAGTACGATCCCCAGCCTCTTGTATTCCTCCAAACTCCTTACATTAAGCCAGAAATGAATGCTTTGGTCACATCTGCAAACTCTGCTTCCCAATCCGCACCTGACGAGGGAGCATCTGAAGTGTCACCGAAAAAAGCCTCTGACTCTGTCAGATCCTTAACCCTCCCATCCAAATCCATAACCATAACTTTTCTAGGAATTTCACTGGCAACTTACTGGTTGCAGTGAAATCATGGATACATTGTTCTATCTTGTTGCTGTGTACAAATGGAACAATGTCTCCATGATTTCACTGCAACCAGTAAGTTGCCAGTAAAATTCATAGAAAAGTTGCCGCGTGTAAAGGTACCTTAAGTGTGTGCCCTTCTCTGGAAAATTTTGGGAAAGCCCAAAATTGTAAATTGACTTTTAAATTGAAAGGAGCCGAAGGCACCGCTAGTATTGCATGGGATCTGCCACACTTGTTTGACTAGTAAATTACTTCGAAATAGGGAATGTATGCCAGCACTGGGGCCATGTGCCATCACTGGGGAGGTGTGCTATCAATGGGGGACGTGTGCCAGCACTGGGAGACATGTGCCATCATTGAGGGACATGTGCCATCACTGAGGGCCATGATTCAGCACATATATATAGGGATGTGTGATGGCTTATTTTTTTGCAGTTTATTTCTTGAAGCTGTTGTTTTTATTTATTTGCTCAGAGTTATAGTCATGAAGGCTCAATCCCAAAGTCTCGACCCAAGCAGGAACCTTTATCAATGATATTGCATCTAGGTGAATAATTATTCAACAAAGAGTAGACATTCAAAAGGTAAAATACACAATAATGGATGACTGGGTATGGAGCTTGCAGAGAGGTAAAAATGTGGTCAATGCTGTGGAGATATATGTGAAAATCCTATGAGATGAGAGTACTGTTGAAACAGGAGGTTTACATACACTATATAAAAGACATAGGCCCTTTTCACATCAATATTAAGCATTTGACTGCATTGTGTTTTCATTGCATTTTCACTGCAAAACACAAATAAACGTATGCGTTAATGCACCCATTGATTTCAATGGGAACCACATTTCAAACACAAGTAAAAATGCATGTAATTTTTTGCAAACGTAAAACGCATGCGTTTTTGCAAACACAGCCCAAATCGTGTCCAGCCACGTTTGCGTCTGCGCTTGAAAAAACGAATGCGTTCTGCGTTTGCAAAAAATGACATGCATGTTTACTTGTGTTTGCAATGTGTTTCCCATTAAAATCAATGGGTGATTTAATGACTCGGAGGGGACGGATGAGGGCTGAGACCCGGCTTCCGTGGCCCTTCGAAGTCACTAAAAATGCGGGGGAAATGTTTTAGGGATAAAAGTTGTGATGCCACCCATGGTTTGTGGCTATGGGTAGTCGCCGCTGTTGTAGAAGCTCTGGGGATGATGGACGGGCAGCTGGGATGGAGTGGCTCCCCACAGGTGGAGCGGGTCCCCAGGGCAGTGGATGTTGGAAGGTTGTAGGGTGCAGGATGGAAGGCGCAAAGTAACTCAGGTCCTTTACTGGTGGTACTGGTGCAAAGACAGGTGAGTCCGTGCAACCTGGGAGCAACTCGAGGTTCTCCTCACCCTGGAAGTTCTGAAGCCTCTGTGCTGTGCTTTCTCTATGGGTCCCTGCTGCTGTAAGCTGAGATGCAGCCGTCTCTCTGGCCTAGTTCACATCTAAGGCTGGGTTGCGTATACCTACGTTTACGTTTGTATGTGTTTTTACCATCTAAAAACCCATCCAAACACATGCATTTACACACCCATAGGGTGCAATGCAAGATGCATTGCAAACGCATGCAAAAATTAGGGATGGGTGAATCTACTCGCTAGGACTCGTTACTCGGCGAGTAGTAATGGACTCGCAGGACTCGGTACTCTGCGAGTGTCCAGCGTTTACTCGCACGAGTTCAATGCAAATCAATAGCAAACGCTGACAAAACTAGGATTGCCATTGTTTGCATTAGACTCGGCTACTGTGCCAGTGATAGCAGGGAAACTCGCAAATAACTGCTGTTACATTGCGAGCCGAGTCCAGCTGTCTTCTCTGTGCAGCTCCAGGGTCCTAGAGCCCGCCTGCTCACAGAGATGATGTAGCAGAGCTGAGATTGTTTTCAGTCTGCTCATTCCCTGTGCATAGACATCTATATCTATGCACAGGGGATGTAGCAGAGAGGACATCGCGTTTTGGACTACGTCGGACGGAAGAGGATTTTTTTAATTAAAGATGGAGTCCCTAATGGCTTTTTTTTTTATTTCAAATAAAAATTTTTCTCTGTGTTTTTTTAACCCTTTATTGGAGATTCTTAGTGGCTGGGTCAAACGTGGCCTGACATTAAGAATCTCGGGCTTAATACCAGCTTGTATAACAAAGCTGGTATTAACCCCTTTATTACCCAGCGTGCCACCGCCACCAGGACCGCTGGAAGAGCGGGGTTCAGCGCCAGAGGATGGCGCTTCAATGAACGTGCCATCTTCTGGGGCGGCTGCGGGCTGCAATTTGCAGCGGGGGGTGCCCAGAAAGCTTGGGCATCCCTGCGCTGCGGATTCCAGCCCCCAGCTGCTTAGCTGTACCTGGCTAGACATAGAAATTGCGCGGAGCCCCACGCATTTTTTTTTTAATTATTTCATGAATTTCAGAGTCAGAGTCTAAGAGTCAGAGTCTCAGAGTCAGACTCAGAGTCTCAGAGTCAGAGTCTCAGAGTCTCAGAGTCAGAGTCTCAGAGTCAGACTCAGAGTCTCAGAGTCAGAGTCTCAGAGTCAGAGTCTCAGAGTCAGAGTCTCAGATTCAGAGTCAGAGTCAGACTCAGAGTCTCAGACTCAGAGTCTCAGAGTCAGACTCAGAGTCTCAGAGTCAGAGTCTCAGAGTCAGAGTCTCAGAGTCAGAGTCAGAGTCTCAGAGTCAGAGTCTCACCCTCAGAGCCAGAGTCAGAGTTCAGAGTCAGAGTCTCAGAGTCAGAGTCTCAGAGTCAGAGTCTCAGAGTCAGAGTCAGAGTCTCAGAGTCAGAGTCTCACCCTCAGAGCCAGAGTCAGAGTCTCAGAGTCAGAGTCTCAGAGTCTCAGAGTCAGAGTCAGAGTCTCAGAGTCAGAGTCTCAGAGTCAGAGTCTCAGAGTCAGAGTCTCAGAGTCTCAGAGTCAGAGTCTCAGAGTCAGAGTCTCAGAGTCAGACTCAGAGTCTCAGAGTCAGAGTCTCAGAGTCAGAGTCTCAGAGTCAAAGTCAGAGTCTCAGAGTCAGAGTCTCACCCTCAGAGCCAGAGTCAGAGTCTCAGAGTCAGAGTCTCAGAGTCAGAGTCTCAGAGTCAGAGTCTCAGAGTCAGAGTCTCAGAGTCAGAGTCTCAGAGTCAGAGTCAGAGTCTCAGAGTCAGAGTCTCACCCTCAGAGCCAGAGTCAGAGTCTCAGAGTCAGAGTCAGAGTCTCAGAGTCAGCGTCTCAGAGTCAGAGTCTCAGAGTCAGAGTCAGAGTCTCAGAGCCTGAGTCTCACCCTCAGAGCCAGAGTCAGAGTCTCAGAGTCAGAGTCTCAGATTCAGAGTCTCACCCTCAGAGTCAGAGTCAGAGTCTCAGAGTCAGAGTCTCAGAGTCAGAGTCTCAGAGTCAGAGTCTCAGATTCAGAGTCTCACCCTCAGAGTCTCAGAGTCAGAGTCTCAGAGTCAGAGTCTCAGAGTCAGAGTCAGAGTCTCAGAGCCAGACTCAGAGTCAGAGTCTCAGATTCAGAGTCTCAGATTCAGAGTCTCAGAGTCAGAGTCTCAGAGTCCTCAGAGTCAGAGTCTCACCCTCAGAGCCAGAGTCAGAGTCTCAGAGTCAGAGTCTCAGAGTCTCACCCTCAGAGCCAGAGTCAGAGTCTCAGAGTCAGAGTCTCAGAGTCAGAGTCTCAGAGTCAGAGTCTCAGAGTCTCAGAGTCAGAGTCTCAGAGTCAGAATCTCAGAATTTCATGAAATAATTTAAAAAATATGTGTGGGGCTCCGCGCAATTTCTATGTCTAGCCAGGTACAGCTAAGCAGCTGGGGGCTGGAATCCGCAGCGCAGGGATGTCCAAGCTTTTTGGGCACCCCCCGCTGCAAATTGCAGCCCGCAGCCGCCCCAGAAGATGGCGCGTTCATTGAAGCGCCATCCTCTGGCGCTGAACCCCACTCTTCCAGCGGCCCTGGTGGCGGTGGCACGCTGGGTAATAAAGGGGTTAGGGCCAGCTTTGTATTATCAGCTGGCCCTAAGCCCGAAATTTATGGCGGTCACGCCAATATTAGACATGACCGCCATGAATTTCTATTAAATTGTTTAAAAAAAAACACAACACAGAGAAAATTTTTTATTAGAAATTTTAAAAAAAGCCATTAGAGACTCCATCTTTAATTAAAAAAATCATCTTCCGTCCGACGCAGTCCAAAACGCGATGTCCTCTCTGCTACATCCCCTGTGCATAGATATAGATGTCTATGCACAGGGAATGAGCAGACTGAGAACAATCTCAGCTCTGCTACATCAGGCAGCAGGCAGGCTCTAGGACCCTGGAGCTGTGGCAGCCAGCACACTGAGCAGACAGGACTCTTATCTGTGCGAGTTTCCCAGCGATTACAGTTGCAAAGTAAACGAGTCCAATGCAAATAAATGACAAAACTAGGATTGCTTCAGGCTGAAGCTTCCGAGACACATCTGCGATTTGTAAATCTCACACTACTCGCTATTACTCGCTTCCCCATTCATTAACATTGGGCTCGCTAGACTCGCAACGAGTAGTGAGTCCTGTGCTCGGACTCGCTAGAGTCAAGCGATTCCGAGTAATTTAGGATTCGCCCATCACTAGCAAAAATGCATGTGCGTTTGCAAAAACGCATGCGTTTTTTCAAGCACAGCCCTAGACGCAGCAGTTCGCGTTTTTGGCTGCGTTTGCAAAAACACATGCTTTTTGCGTTTTTGCAAATGTGGCGTACCACTGGTCAGTGCGCCATGGAGGGGTACTGCACCCAGACCAGAGTGTGCAGTATCCCTGTGACCAGGAGATTGAGATGATGATCTGGGGCCCTCACCACATGCATTCACACACCTAGAATCAGAGCACTAAAGGATTAAATCCTTGGCTAAGAGTCCCTGCCCCGGTTGGAGGAGCTTAAGTGGGTAGTAGAGGGCGGGAAAGAAGGCTTAGAACGCTGGTAGCAGGAGAAAAAGAAGGGGACCCTGTGAGTGACGCAGAGGAAGGCACCTAAAGAGAGGTGGCCCAGACAGGAAGGGGGATCCTCGGGTGTGAGTTAACACCTTAATCCGGACCAGACTGGCACCCGGCCCGGAAGGACCCAGTCCAACACCTGAGGACCGGCTCTGAGGCATTGCGGGCTTCTACCCACGAGACGCAGAACTGGAGGGAAGCAAGTTCCTCAGAGAATCGCGAACAAACCCTGGTATATATCCCCAAAGGCCCCCATATAGGGTCATGAGCCCCTTAGTTAAGAACTACCTCTAGTACGACCTGTGGGGAATGGCGAAGGGCTCTGTCTAGGGCTGCCCTAGGAAGGAAGGAGAAACAGCGTAGTGCAAGGACAAAGGGAGAAACCAGCAGGAACATCACTGAGGGCCTCAAAGAGACATTCTATCCCCTGTTGACTACCTAGGCCAGTTGCATGTGACTGTGTAAACCTGTAAGCTGCCTGAAAGTTACCAGTAAACCTGTGCAGAGCTTGAACTGTGTCTGGTGTCTCATTTCCATCACGCCGGGTAAACTGCATTCCAGTCTCAACAGCAGAGACTGCATCATGCCTCCACCTGCAGAGCCACCTTCCTGTGTGACTTCTCCATTTCCACCTGTGGGGAGCATTACCATCTGGCTGCCCACCATCATCCCTGGAGGTCTGAAGCAGCGCTGGTAACATTACCAGGTACCGTGGGTCGCGTGACAAACTTTATTTTATTTCTACACATTTTTCAGCCACCACCAGGGCCACAGGCCCGGACACCGGCCACCAGTGACAGCACCTTTAATCAACACCCGGGATCTGAGTACCCCATGGCCATGTGGTGGATCACAAATGCACATGCGTTTTTGCACGTATTTGCAATGCGTTTTGCATTGCACCCTATGGGTTCATCAACGCATGCGTTTGGATGCATTTTTAGTGGTAAAAACACATACAAAGGCAAACGCAGACCAGCCTTAGATGTGAAAAGATACTCTCTCTCCTGCATGGTGCCGGTATGACAGGCAGCTCGAGTCCTTCTCCATCCCCACTTCTCTGGTGGCTGCTCTTGGGCTCTTCACACTGCTTTGCCTGCGGCACTGTGGTGTGGTTGGGGGATTTGGAATCCCCACCCCCTGGTATTGGCTGCCAGGATGTTAGGCCCTGCACAGTCTCAGACTTTGGTGTCTAATTCTTAGCGCTCTCTACACTGGGTGAGCTTGACACCGCTCCAATCCCCAGGCTCTCCTCGACTTCTTGTGACCCTTGCCTTCGACCTCTCAAGCTAGGCTTTAGCTTTCCTGGGATGAGCTTAGCACTGCTCCATTCCACAGAGGATGTCTTCCTCAGTCCTCCTAGGAACTGAACTGACTAACTCCGCCCCAGACCAGAATTTAAAAGGGAGCTGCCCTGAACCCGGGTTTTGAGCTCCCCCTTCAGGCTTTGAGGCAGGTGTGTATGCTTTGGTTTTTCTGTGTGGATACCCTCTTTTGCTCTCAGGTATGACACTACCCCCCGAGGACTCTGGGTGCCACATTAACGCATGCGTTTCATTGTGTTTCTATACTTTCATGCAGTGCAAAAATGTATAGAAACACAAACGCAACCCCCCTTAGATGTAAACTTAGCCATTTATTCCTGTTTTTTTCACTAACTGACATGAAATCAGAACAAACCTATCTCATTTTTGGCCAATTAGGATTACCATATTTATTTATATTTGCTAAATACCAGAATAGTTAAAGAGTGATAATATTTTAATGCATTTTTATTACTTTCTGCAAAGTCAAAAGTGCACATAATAAGATTACTATGCCTTTAAAAAAATGTGATAAGTTTACTAGCAACATCTGACTTAATTAGAGACACACTTGTTGATTTATTTAAATGCACGCCTGAAACACACTGCTTGTTTGTGTAGCATCATGGGAAAGTCTAAAGAAATCAGCCAAGATATCAGGAAGAGAATTGTGGACTAACAAAATCCTGGTTTATCCTTGGGTGTAATTTCCAGACACCTGAAGGTGCTTTGTTTATCTGTATAAATAAATATACACAAGTACAAACAAAATGGGAATGTCCAGCCATCATACCACTCAGGAAGGAGATGGGTTCTGCATCCCAGAGATAAACATGCTTTGTCCAACATGTGCATTAGGGTGACCACAAAAAAATGAGAATTGTCGTTGGACCCCAATAACGTTCCCTTCCAAAATGAATAGCCCAATTTGCTCGATCAAGACAGCAACACTTCAGCTCGATCCACGAAGTTTAAAAACCTCCTTTTGGTCCATCAAAAGCTGAAGAAATAACTTTGCCAGAAAAGTAATATGAAGACCATAAGCTTAACTACATAAAAAACTAATTGTTCTCAAAATTAATTTAAAAAATGTTTTTTATCAAAATAGTTACAACAGCTTTTATTTCTCAAGAACGTGATGTACATAACATACTCCGAAGAAGTTGACCTGTATACTAGTGATACTTTGTTTTTTTGGTATATTTCAGTTATAATGTAGGTATATTAGTAAAAACATTACGAGTTTAAAGTAAGACATTATAATTTAAAAAAATAATATAAAAAGTTAATGACATTTTATAAAAAATAAAAATGAGACTATATACCTAATATCTGTATTTTAAAGTGTCCTACTTCTAGAGCTCTTGTCATTAGTTTTGCCCAAAACTGTGGCAATTTCTGCAACTTGCAGGACATATTGCTTTGCTCATGTTTTGCCAGAAGCGTTAAACACGGCATCTAATTTATACACCAGCCATATATTAACACTTAGCCTTGGGACAATACAAGCCATCTCGAAGTGATTAAGTTTGAGGCCAGTGGTTTATATTGTCCAGGAATCTGATTTATAATTCAATCAGTCAAGAATTGAGGTGGAAGTAGTACAAGGCCACGTATCAATAGAAACGGCACGTATTTAAAATGGCTGAAAGGCCCACCTCAGGAAGTAAGTATTTCTCCAAAGGACATAAAAAACAGATTAATGCTCTGCAGTGCATACAGGAACAAGGCCCACAATTGCCCAACATGTCTGTGGGGCCTTACCCGCCTAGATGGCCACTCAGCTTTGCAGGCGCTGCTGCAACTGCATAGACGGGCCCTATTTATAATGGGCGACGGCGGTCGAGATGCTTGAACGGTGCGCTGTCATCCCCCTTAGGATGGCGATCGCAGGCCGACGCTCCGCACATCACACACCCTCTGTCCGCTACCAGGACGCCATTCGTGCCTAGTGCGGACGAGGCTTGATCCGTACGCAGCATCGCCTGCGCACAGATCACCGGCGTCACGTGCAAGAGAGCGCACAGGGTCAAGAGCCCTGCAGAGCCAGCCGTGCCCCACGGAACGGGGCCGCGTGTACTGTAATGCGATGCTTGCAGATGCACGGCGAGACGCATCATGTGATGCGTGGCGCAAGCTTGAAAGGGACCTAAAATTGAACTTGGCATAATGCATGAGGGAGAAAGGGAAATTTAATGCCTAAATTTCATCTATGAAATATGGGAGTCAGCTTCGGTAGTGGGTATTGTCGGGACTGTGACATACAAATAAGCACATAAAAAGAAGAATTATAGGCAATACTGAGCTAATTTTACAATCTATCCATAAATTTTAAATTGGGCAGAATCGTTTTTAAATTTTGAAAGCTTAGAATAAGTGCCAAATGGTTGCTTAAGCTTGAAAGGGATAAAATTAATGTTTTGCATGCCATCTTAAAGTCAGAATCCAAGTCGGTTATTAATTTAACACCACGCTCAGCCATATCATTAACTACGTTTAATGTTTTGACAATTTTCAATCCTTCTTGGAAGTCATTATTTTGAGGCCAGGTGTTTGAATTTAGTCTTAGGAAATCTGTTTTTATATTAAATCGGTCAAAGAATGTAAACGTTTCTTTGGTAAGTAAATTTGGATGAATTTGGATGAAAATTATCAACTCATGTAGGTACTACGTCTGTATCTTTTCTGTGTCTGTTTTGTATGTATTATATACCTCATTTTTATATTTTAAAAATAAAAAATGTCATTAGACTTATCAGTATTACTTGTTTTTTTATTATATTTCTACTTTAAACTCAAAAATATACCAAAAAAACACAAAATGTATCACTTAATAACAAAATATACGAAGTATGCTCCTAGTGGTACCAGGTCACGTTCTTGGGGCTAAAAGCTGTTGTAACTCAGTTTGACTTAAAATAACAATTATGTAGAAAATATAAATTTTGAAGAACAACATTAGCTTTCTATTGAGATATTAAGCGTGTTTTTATTATTTACCGTTCTGGAGTTATGGCTCCATATGTCAGCTTTTTGGCCAAAAATTTGGATTTTTTCAAACTTTGAGCGTCGAGCGGCACAGGTTAACGTCGTTTGATCGAGCTCAAATTATGGCTATCTCAATATCTGGAAAGGGGAATCGTCTTGTGGGGTCCATACTAACAAGTTTCCGACATTTCTTCCCCCCCCCCCATGAGATCCGGTCACTCTAATGTGCATA
Source organism: Allobates femoralis (assembly GCA_033576535.1). NCBI lineage: Eukaryota > Metazoa > Chordata > Amphibia > Anura > Aromobatidae > Allobates > Allobates femoralis. The sequence continues at coordinate 307,012,590 of JARQOC010000005.1, read as the reverse complement.
TCAACCCAACAACAAAAGTAAAAGACCTTGTGAAGATGATGGTGGAAGCTGGTAAAATTGTGTCATTATCCACAGTGAAACGAGTACTGTATTAACATGGGCTGAAAGGCCACTCTACCAGGACGAAGTTATTACTCCAAAAGGAACATAAAAAAGCCAGATTAATGTTTGCAAATGCATACAGGAACACAGACCTACAATTTTGCAAACATGTCCTGTGGTTTTAAGAAACTAAAATTGAACTGTTTGGCCATAATGGCTATCGTTACGTTTGGAAGAAAAAGGAAGAAATTTAAATGCCTAAGAACATCATCCAAACTATGAAATATGGGAGTGACAGCTTCGTGTTGTGGGGTTATTTTGCTGCAGGAGGGACTGGTGCACTTCACAAAATAGATGGCATCATAAGGAAAGAAGATTATATGGCAATACTGAAGCAACTTCTCAAGTCATCAGCCAGAAATTTAAAGCTTGGGCAGAAATCGGTTTTCTAAATTGACAATGACTGTAAGCATAGTGCCAAACTGGTTGCTAAGTGGCTTAAGGATAAAAAAGTTAATGTTTTGCAGTGGCCATCTTAAAGTCCTGATATCAATCTTATTGAAAGTTTATGAGCAAAGCTGAAAAGGCAGATGCGAGCAAGCCGACCTACAAACATGGCTCTGTTACACCCATTCTGTCAGGAGGAGTGGGTCCAAATTGCTACTAACTATTTTGACAAGATTGTGGAAGGATATCCAAAATGATTGACTCAAGTTATACAGTTTAAGGGCAATGGTCAAAAATACTAGTGAAATGTATGTAAACTTTTGACTTTCGAGAAAGTAATAAAAATGCTTTAAAACCTCTCTCATTATTCTGACATTTGGCAAACATTAATAATCATAATCGAGGTAAAATGAGAAAGGTTTATTCTAATTTCATGTCAAATAGTGAGAAAAACATACATATGTGTCTTTTTACATAGTGTATGTAAACTTATTTTTTCAACTGTAGGTAAGTATATGTAGCTTCTAGTAAAATGGAACATCAGAAGGACTCCTATCAGAATACTTTAAGGCCATCAACCTTGAAAACAGAGGGGCTGTCTCTAGATACTAGTAAGAAGATCCATGATTAAGTAAATACTAGTAATATGTTTCAAAAATTACATGATCAGACAGGATGTAGACATGAGCCCTCAATGTGAAGGCCCGGGTAATGAGTCTTGGTTGACCAGATGAACCTAATGTGCCATCGGAAAATGGTATTCAAGCATGAACATGTGGAGAAAAGATCAGTTGTCTCACTCACCGGTCCACAGTAGGGAGCCATAGTGCTCTTCCAGAACCTTTTTGTTACCTGAAATGTGAAAACTCCCAATATTTGCATTGACAGATGAATTCTGCCTTGTTTTTTTGTATATTGATTTAAACTTTTTATTGGGAACATTATTAATTTAAGTTCTTTGTGCATGAATCGTCACATGGACATGCAGCATAAGTTATAGTGGGAATTCAGGTGAGTACCTGAGGTGTGGTGTGACCCTAATTTTTGGAAAGTGGACACTCTTGTTAGGGTCTCTCTGCTGTGTGGTGTATTCCTTGAGCATGCCTACTCCTGTAACTCATCTTCTTTTTACTCCTATTATTCTTTTTACGTAATGTAGACAACTGCTGCCACTTTTCCCCTGTGATTCATCCATCTGTCAATTCAAACTCAGTTTCACCCACCTCTGAAATTTAAGTAAATGTGAGCCACCTCCTATTTTGAACTGATTTTGATGAGTGTGCAAGCTGGCATAGATCGTGTCTCATGCACCCATGCTATGGCATGACACTATTTGTATTTTAGGTAGATTGTTGTCCCTCTTCCAGTTTATGGCACTAACATAAGCAGTTTGTCAGCTTTTGGACACCTTTGAAGGTGTTTTCTATGTATTTCCTGTTGCATGACATTGATTTCAATGTGGGTCGAAAGGTTCGGCGAACTGTTTGGTGAACAATTCAGCGAACATCCCACATTCGGGAAACAGAACCGAATTCGAACACTTAGTTGTTCGCTCATCTCCAGTAACAACAGATCAGATTGCCCTCAAGGCCCCGTCACACCTGGTAACGGGGCTGGGGATCTCGGCGGCGACTGGCGGGTGTGCGCACGTTTTTGGCGCCACGCCAGCGTCGCCGTCCCCAGTTTACATGGGGCGACACCTCCAACCCCGCGCTGGCGAGCTGTCAGGCGGCATCGCCGCATGGGTGTCTGAAGTCCCCAGCGGCGATGCAGGACAATGTCTGACATCGTCTGACAGGTCGCCGGTGGCCGGTTACATGGGGCGATGTGTGCACATCGCCCCATATCAGTTGCCTGGTTTCACATCACTGATGTAAAACCAGGCAACCGTCCGGCACCACCGACATCACCCCTTTACACGAGGCGACGATGTCGCCGCTGATAGGCCACGTCCCCATGTCGCCTCTGTAATGGGCGGCGATGTCGCCCCGTGTGACGGGGCCTTCAGAGTTAACAGGCCAGCATGGGCCTTCCCTTCACTTTCAGGCCCCAGTTTGGTTATAATACATAGATAAATAGGATATTACTTCATTTTTCTACACTCATATATTAGAAAGCGTGCAGCATACAAGCATCTGAAAAGATGAATTGGATGCGGATTAGCGGAATTAATGGCAAACCAACAATAAATCTATTTTATAGTTGTGTTATCTGCTGAATGATGACTTAGAGAAGCATATGACATGTACATTGTGTCTAATTAATGTCCCTCTCATATTTACTATTATTTATGGTTCATGATGATCAATAAAACAGAATATAAGGAGCTCAATCTGTGTAGTAAATAATATATTTTATGAAGTAGTGCTTTGCTCCTATTATAAGATAATCCTTAAGGAAAAGTAGCCTTTTCCCCATGAATATGACAAAGTGTCCGAAATTAAACTTACCGTACTTTTTCATATTTTTAAACAGACAGCTATATATCTAAGGTGCTAATTAGCCATCAAGCACTCATTGATATTTCAACAGAGCCCACATTAGTATTAGACAGGTTGACACATCTCTCTGTATGGAATCCTTTGGCTTGTTAATTCGGTTCCAACTGTAATGATTTGAAAGGAATAAAATAATGGGTTTGGAAGGTAAAAAAAAAACAGCTTAAACAGACTGTGTCAGTGTACTTAGAGCATAAATTTAATACAGCAAGTATAATGCTCACATTGTGGAAAAAAAAATAACTCCACTGACAGTGTTTTCATTAGTAACTCGCATTCTTACAATGATGTTCTAATCCATTGCATAATATTAAATGTTTTTTTCCAGAACTGTTTTATATGAAATGATCATCCAATGGTTGAAAAAAAAGGTGCTTATTTTGAGAAATGACAGACTGGGATGGCGTTTTACAATGAGCCGTGCTTTATTTAGTAACAGTAGTAGCAGCCTCAGTGCCAATTTTCTGCTGTTTAAGCTTATTATCTAATTGCACGCTTGCATTGACTTTAGAAACAGCATGACATTAAGTCTGACTTGTGCCTCCATTCTGCACTAGTGGAATATTCAATTATTTGTTCTGACTTGTGTAATTCCCTGTATTCCAAGCTTGTTAATGTCATTACAGGACTGAAATAAAGTGATTATTCTAAATGAGTGTTTATCCGCTAGGATATGCAAGTGTGTCAGCCCCCCTCTACCCACACACTTCTCCTCATTTCGTCTTTCTGTCATCTACTAGCAAAATGATTATGGCTTTCACTCCCCCCCCAAACCCACTCCCCTCCCTCTGAAGCAAAGCAACATAACGTTGTCGGTGCTTTCTGAGAGGCCTTGTCATTTTGCATGTGTGTATGTAAAATAAAATGAAAAAAAAAAATTGCAACCTCGCGAGCAGCAACAGCACAGTTACAGTTAATGACCACTACTTCCACTCACAGTCAGTGATGACAGCTTGAACTAACTGATAATGGCATGCCTGCTGTTGAGTCGCCCACTTATGTTATTCCTCTTGACATGATTTTGGAGAAGGGCTAATTTTTTTGACATTTGACCATGCAAATTTGAGTCCTGATACATTATTCTGCATTTACATTCTCCTACTGCTGCTGTTTAAAATGTGCTACAAGCTGTGGGAGCCCGGCTAATAAAGGCCACTGAATGAAAGGAAGTTAAATATGAATGTTAGAGGCAGACTTTAACTGAAGAACTTGCTTGTAAAGTTCAAAGATGACCTTCTGGAAATACTGGCATGCAAATCAAAGCAAACTAACTTCCAAACCATATTTTCTCTTTAGAAAAAAAAAGTCATGCCTTTCAGAAAAATGAATTATTAAATTCTAGCTTTTTTACCATTCAAAGTAGGGCAATGGTGGTATCAATTTATGTGTTATTATTTTAATTTATAAAATATGAGATCGATTTGAATAAGAGTATTATTAAGTTATTTACATTTAATGGCTGTTTTATGTATTCCGATTACATATTACCCGTTAGAGTACTATAAAAGATGCTTACTAAGATAGTGTACATGAGAGAAAACATTAAAGGGGTTTTCCCACAAAGTACATTTTAAACACTAGATCTTGAATGATGATAACTATTTCCACAATTGAATGTTTAAAAAAATGCTGAGCTAATCTTATACACTGTGTTCCTAATTATTATTCAAATTGGTTTTAAGTGTCATAGGGCTTTATTATTATTTTTTTTTAATGAAACCCATTAATGGTATTGTGCTCAGGGTTCTTTGGATCATTGAAATCAATCTCAGATATCTGTGATAATTAGTTTGGCAGGTGAGCCCAATAAAAGGAAAACTGGGTGTTCCACAATATTATGCAGGCCACAGTTTTCAAGTAACATGGGAAAGAAAAAGGATTCTCTGCTGCTGAAAAGCAACAAATAGTGCAATGCCTTGGACAAGGGATGAAAACATTAGATATTGCACGAAAATAAGCGTGATCATGGTTTTGTGAAGAGATTTGTGGCTGATTCTGAGCACAGACGTGTTCGTGCAGATAAAGGCAGAATGAGGAAGGTTTCTTGCCAGGCAAGTTCATCAGATTAAGAGAGCAGCTGCTAAAAAGGCCATACAAACCAGCAAACAGATATTTGAAGCTGCTGGTGCCTCTGGAGTCCCTCGAACCTCAAGGTGTAGGATCCTTCAAAGGCTTGCTGTGGTGCATAAACCTACTATTCAGCACCCTAAACAGTGCTCACAAGCAAAAACAGTTGCAGTGGGTCCAGATATACATGAAGACTAATTTTCAAACAGTCTTGTTTACTGATGAGTGCCAAGAAACCCTGGATGGTCCAGATGGATGGAGTAGTGGATGGTTGGTGGATAGCCACCATGTCCCAACAAGGCTGCGACGTCAGCAAGGAGGTGAAGGAGTCATGTTTTGGGCTGGAATCATTGGGAAACAGCTGGTAGGCCCCTTTAAGGTTCCTGAAGGTGTGAAAATGACCTCTGCAAGTATATAGAGTTTCCAACTGAGAACTTTCTTCCATGGCACAAAAAGCAAAAATGAGCCTTTAGGAGCAAAATCATCCTCATGCATGTCAATGCACCATCTCATGCTACAAAGAATACCTCTGTGCCATTGGCTGCTATGGGTATAAAAGGAGATAAACTCATGGTGTGGCCACCATCTTCCCCTGACCTCAACCCTATAGAGAACCTTAGGAGTATAATCAAGCAAAAGATCTATGAGGGTGGAGGCAGTTCACATCAAAGCAGCAGCTCTGGGAGGCTATTCTGACATCATGCAAAGAAATACAAGCAGAAACTCTCCAGAAACTCACAATATCAATGGATGCTAGAATTGTGAAGGTGACATCAAAGAAGGGTTCCGATGTTACCATGTAACTTGGCCTGTTAGGATGTTTTGGAGTTAAATAGCTTTTTATTTTAGTGAATCTGACCTGTTAATGCTGCAAATTCAACAAATGAGCATTTTCAGTTCTTTCAAACATATCAAATGTTTAGAAACTGTACCGTGCCTAATAATTTGGAACAGTGCATTTAGAGGTTTTTTTAAAATTTTGAGGATTATACTGATTATACTGTTATCATTGGGAGGTTTCTTCAATAAAATTTGATGTATACTCTAACAGGTGATGACTTTTATTACACTGACTGTCATTTGCACTGACCATTTAGGAAAATCAGAAAAAAAGAACATTTGCATAATAATTTGGAACACAGTGTATATGTGTCCCTACTATATAGTGTTACTGACTGTACAGGGACATGATCTGATCATATCACATCTCCGGTGCTGAGATAATCTTATATATGTGTTCCTGCTATGTACTGTGTAATGGATGTGTCTGCCCATACAGGGACATGATCTGATCATATCACATCTCCTGTGCAGAGATAATCTTATATATGTGTCCCTGCTATATAGTGTGTCTGGCTGTACAGCAGGGCCGGCGTCAACACCTGGCATACCCAGGCAAGTGCCGGGGCCCTGAACAGCTGGGAGGGCCCACTGGCCATCAGGGACAGGCAGCCCTGACAGCCAGGGAACCATTAGGGACAGACAGCCCTGTTAACAAGGGGCACATCAGGCAGATTCAGCAAGGAGCTGAGTGCTCTGCTGAGCTCCCAGTGCACATGGCTAATTTGCATGCGATGCAGATTAGCCATGTGCTGGCTCCAGGGAGCAGTGGAGCTTCCTCCTTTGCCTACTGTAGCAGAGTGATGAGTCATCACTCTGTGACTTCATCACACTGCTGCAGGAAGATGGAAGGAGGAGGAAGCTCCACAGTCCCAGGAGCCTGCTCCTATAAGGATGTGGTGGGAAAGAATCTGAGGAGGACACAGCACCGGGGAGCGGATAAAAGGTGAGGATGATCAGTTTTTTTTTTTTTACTGTGAGCAGCAGCAGGATGGGGCATTATATGTACCATGGAGGTGGTGCTGACTGTATAGAGAGGCTGTGCTGACTGTATATAGTGGCTGTGCTGACTGTATATAGAGGCTGTGCTGACTATATATACAGGCTGTGCTGACTGTATATAGAGGCTATGCTGACTGTATATAGATGTTGTGCTGTGTGTATATAGAGGCTATGCTGCTTACTGTATAAAGAGGCTGTGCTGAGGTATATAGAGGCTGTGCTGACTGTATATAGAGTCTGTGCTGACTGTATATAGAGGCTATGCTGACTGTATACAGAGGCTGTGCTGTGTGTATATAGAGGCTGTGCTGACTGTATATAGAGTCTGTGCTGACTGTATATAGAGTCTGTGCTGACTGTATATAGAGGCTGTGCTGACTGTATATAGAGGCTGTGCTGACTGTATATAGAGTCTGTGCTGACTGTATATAGAGGCTGTGCTGTGTGTATATAGAGGCTATGCTGCTTACTGTATAAAGAGGCTGTGCTGAGTTATATAGAGGCTGTGCTGACTGTATATAGAGTCTATGCTGACTGTATATAGAGTCTGTGCTGACTGTATATAGAGCCTGTGCTGACTGTATATAGAGGCTGTGCTGACTGTATATAGAGGTTATGCTGGCTTTATATAGAGGCTGTGCTGTGTGTATATTGAGGCTATGCTGACTGTATATAGAGGCTGTGCTGAGGTATATAGAGGCTGTGCTGACTGTATATAGAGGCTGTGCTGACTGTATATAGAGGCTGTGCTGACTGTATATAGAGGCTGTGCTGATTGTATATACAAGCTGTGCTGACTGTATGTAAAGGCTATGCTGACTGTATATAGAGGCTGTGCTGAGGCATATAGAGGCTGTGTTGGGGTATATAGAGGCTGTGCTGACTGTATATAGAGGCTGTGCTAGTGGTATATGGAGGCTGTGCTGACTGTATATAGAGACTGTGCTGGGGTATATAGAGGCTGTGCTGGGGTATATAGAGGCTGTGCTGACTGTATATAGAGGCTTTGCTGGCGGTATATGGAGGCTATGCTGCTGAGGTATATGGAGACTGCTGTTGTGCTGTATATATAATATGGAAACTGTGCTGGGCTATATATACTATTTGGAGGCTGTGCTGGGCTGTATATATAATATGGAAGCTGTGCTGGACTATATATATTATTTGGAGGCTGTGCTGGGCTGGATATACTATTTGGAGGCTGCTGCTAAGCTCCCACAGCTTCCAAATAATATATACAGCCCGGCACAGCCTCCAATTAATATATATAGTCCAGCACAGCTTCCATATATACAGCCCAGCACAGCCTCCAAATAATATATACAGCCCGCAGCCTCTATATTATATATACAGCCCAGTAGTCTCCATATTATATATACAACCCTGAACAGCCTCTATATTATATGTACAGCCCACCCAGGAGCCTCTATATTACATATACACAGCCTGCAGCTTCTATATTATATTCATGAATCATAGTATGTGTTAAAGGGGCCCACTGAGACTGCTTCGCCTGGGGCCCACAAAAACCTGGAGCCGGCCCTGCTATACAGGCACATGGTCTGATCATACCACATCTCCTGGGCAGGGAGAAAGAAAAAGTATACAGACATTACAGCATGGAATCGCAAATTTTTTTTACTTATAGGCAAAACAGCCAGGAAAATGATTTAGCTCAGATACAAAAATCAGGTGTAATCCTATGCTGTGCTATCTGTATAATCTTTTGTGTCCTCCCTGCCGAGGAGATGTTGACGAGTCCCAGGCCTTGGGGTACTCGGGTATCAGGCTCGGAGGGGTTTTCAGGGGATGTCATGGGTGGCAGCGCATGAGCCTGTGGCCTGGGTGAAACTTTAATAAGGGGGTTATGTACAAGGAATAAGAGTTATTGTCACGTGACGCCACCTGCAGTACCTGGTGATGGTCACCAGCACCACAGCCCTCCAGAGGGCGATGGTATTGCGGCAAAGATGGCAAAACTCCCTACAGGTGAAGCTGGTCCTCCGGGGCAGCGTTCCTGTAAGCAAACAGTCTGAATTCTGCTGCACAAAGACAAAGCAAAGTCACTCTCCCAAGTACTTTACTGTAAACAGTCATCAGAATACAAGTCCAGAGTTCAGCAACATTGTTAAAGAAACAGGTAGCTTACGGGTGGCTGCAAGTGGATGCCAGGTGGAATGGTGGTACCCATGGTATGCCTTAGTTGACAAACCAGTGTCCTTTCTGCCAGTTGTGGCCAAAAGTATTGAACACCCCTGCATTTTTGTCAGATAATACTCAGTTTCTTCCTGAAAATGATTGCAATCACAAATTCTTTGGTATTATTATCTTCATTTAATTTGTCTTAAATGAAAAAACACAAAAGAAAATTTAAGCAAAAAGCAAAACATTGATCATTTCACACAAAACTCCAAAAATGGGCCAGACAAAAGTATTGGCACCCTCAGCCTAATACTAGGTTGCACAACCTTTAGCCAAAATAACTGCGATCAACAGCTTCCGGTAACCATCAATGAGTTTCTTACAATGCTCTGCTGGAATTTTAGACCATTCTTCTTTGGAAACTGCTCCAGGTCCCTGATATTTGAAGGGTGCCTTCTCCAAACTGTCCATTTTTAGATCTCTCCACAGGTGTTCTATGGGATTCAGGTGTTATGGCAATAAATAGTTAATAATTTATATTAGTATATAGTCATTCAGAAATCTTTCAGGCTCGAGGCCTGGTTGTAGGGAAAAAGCCTTGGCCTTGCTCTTTCCCCTAGCTAAGCTCTCTCTCTTTCTTCCCTCCCACCTTTGGGTTTTCTGTGTCTCAGATTTTATATAAATGTTTTGACTTAGAGGTAGCTGCACTGAAGCTCTTATCAGAATGTCTTCGAACTGAATGTACACATCAAGGCTAGTTTAAACTAGCTAACACACAGAATATAATTTAAAAGTTTTTCAGAATAAAATGTATATTCAGCATAAAATGATGCAATTACCTAGAACCACCCCTAAGGAATGCCCCTTTAATGATAAGCAATAAAACAGCTAACGGCTCCTAAAATAAAGGTATTTGTCATTAAGCTCTACATTGACTTGGGTGTCAGCGTGGTTCTTTTCGATGACGTGCACACACTTAGACAAAGCATCCAATTTGGCGGCAGACAATTAAGATGGCAGCCTCACCCGAAAGGTGTGGGGGGCATACATTACACAGGTCTGGACTCATTGCTGGCCACCTTAGAAGTCTCCAGTACTTTCTCACAAACAATTTTCTAGTGCTTTTGGAAGTGTGTTTTGGGTCATTGTCCGCTGGAGACCCATGACCTCTGAGGGAGACCCAGCTTTCTCACACTGGGCCCTACATTATGCTGCAAAATTTGATGGTAGTCTTCAGACTTCATAATGCCATGTACACGGTCAAGCAGTCCAGTGCCAGACGCAGCAAAGCAACCCCAAAACATCAGTGAATCTCTGCCATGTTTGACTGTAGGGACTGTGTTCTTTTCTTTGAATGCTGTTTTTTTCTCCTGTAAACTTTATGTTGATGCCTTTGCCCAAAAAGCTCTACTTTTGTCTCTTCTGACCAAAGTAACATTCTTCTAAAACATTTTAGGCTTTCTCAGGTAAGTTTGGCAAACTCCAGCCTGGCTTTTAGTTGTCTCGGGGTAAGAAGTGGAGTCTTCTGGGTCTCCTACCATACAGTCCCTGTTTCATTCAGACACCGACGGATAGTACGGGTTGACACTGTTGTACCCTCAGATTGCAGGGCAGCTTGAACTTGTTTGGATGTTAGTCGAGGTTCTTTATCCACCATCCGCACAATCTTGTGTTAAATTCTCGTCAATTTTTCTTTTCCGTCCACATCTAGGGAGGTTAGCCACAGTGCCATGGGCTTTAAACTTCTTGATGACACTGCGCACGGTAGACACAGGAACCATTCATGGCTTCCTCACAATTTGGTTTGTCAAGTCCTCAGACAGTTCTTTGGTCTTCTTTCTTTTCTCCATGCTAATGTGGTACACACAAGGACACAGGACAGAGGTTGAGTCAACTTTAATCCATGTCAACTGGCTGCAAGTGTGATTTTAGTTATTGCCAACACCTGTTAGGTGCCACAGGTGCTGTTAATTACACAAATTAGAGAAGCATCACATGATTTTTTTAATAGTGCCAATACTTTTGTCCACCCCTTTTTTATGTTTGGTGTGGGATTATATCCAATTTGGCTTTAGGATAATTATTTTTGTGCTTTTTCAGTGAAGACAAATTAAATGAAGATAATAATGCCAAAGAATTTGTGATTGCAATCATTTTCAGGAAGAAACTGAGTATTATCTGACAGAATTGCAGGGGTGTCAATACTTTTGGCCACAACTGTAGGATGAATCTATACCCAATGGCTCCTTAAAGGTAGACTTGGAGCTCCCTCCCTCGATGGTGAGGAAGCAGGCAGACCGCTCCCTCTGGCAGGGTGCCGAAGCCGATGAACAGACCGCAGCAGCCGGTACGATTAGAGACTCCGGCCGTTTCCTCGGGTCCCGCGATCCTGTGGTGGACTGGGGAATTCCCTGGAGTATGGTCACTCCACGCTGGGGTTCCCCCTTTCTCTTCTAGGGCCCAGATTCCCGCGTCAGGCACCCTCTCTCAGGATCCCCTCGGATCCTCTCTCATCTTCCTCCGGATCAGCGTATAGCTGTCCGGGTTAATCTTCGCCTCGCTCCACACTCCTCCTCAACTCTCCACTTCTCCACTAACTCTCTTCTAACTCTCTTCTACTCCCCCTAGAGGTGAATATATCTCCCTCCCAGTAGCTCCTCCCACTACTATTCTAATGTAGGAGTGCAGGAATGGGTCCCACCCACCAGCCTAGGATCCACTTGCAGTTGGGGAAAATTACACCACTTTTACGAGTGCAATACCCCACTGTGACGCCTGACCATGTGAGGCACCATATATTCCCCCTGATGAAACATACTCATCTTCGAGTATAGGTACCTGTTAACCGGGGAGTGAAAAGCATTTTTATATTTTCAGTAAAAACAACGGGTAAACTATATACAATCAAGCATACTTTAACTTCTTCCTATTTCAAGGAGGCACATTGTCTTATAACGTACATATTTGCAGCAGTTATTATAGACCCCACGGTCCTCGGATCACCTGTTGGCTAAGTATTACTCTCCGGTTGTTACTATCTGCAATAAACATAATACCTTTGAGTCTATCTGCTCAATGGGGATCGGTACTAACCGCGCGGCTCCGGCGGTAACATATTGTCCAGCACAGTCCGGACCGCTGCAATATATACACATTATAAACACAGGGGCAAAGTTTCCAACAAAAGTCTATGTGTCTTCATGGTTCAAAACACACAGGGGCATGCTATTATTCAGGGATGCAAAAAGGGGAAAAAATAAATGGGAAAGATGGCTGAAAAGGGGCTATATACAGTTCAAGTCTCTGCAATGCAGTCTATTGTTGGCGTGCTATACAAATTGCAAACCAGCCTAAGGGGCCTGGATGCCTTTCAAATGAAACCTGCTCACCTCGGTACAGATCACGATCCAGGTGTCCATGCCGCAGGTATGATTCAACGTCTCGTCTTGGAAGAAAATGTCTTCTTGAAGTCAGGTTCACTTAGGAATTCCCATACTTCATCGTGGTAAACAGAAACAACAATTCTTGCGGCGCAACTCCGATGGAAGTGGGGGCTGTGCTCTAGCTTCATCTCGAAGTCGCCAGGTAGCCTGTTCTTTCTGGAACCATTCTTCTTTTCTGTCTTGCTAGTTAGTCTCGCTGGTTCAGGGATGGCTGGTATTCTGTGGTGGTGAGTTGCCGGTTAGGACTCTGGGCGACGCTCTAGTCTCTGCTGTGCTCACAATGATGGGGTACCCTGCCACTGCCGCTGCCATGCAGACCACCATGTAGCCTATGGGGTACTTCCTCCTGAAGCTCCTTCTACGTCCTCCGGTTCCTCAAAGTCTGTCTCGCCTTACCTCTTCAGCCTCCACAATTACGTCTGGTTCTGTAGGGAACGGTCGCGCTGGCTCTAGATGGAGATAGCTACAGGTACGGGATGGTGGTTCTACAGGGGCTCCAGTCTGGGTCCCTGCGTCCCGGGTCTGGACGGGTGGTGGGATGGGTGGAAAGGAGGCTCAGTATTCCATGATTGCTTGTACTGCTACACTACTGCTACAGCTGCCTCTCACGCTTCTCGCCTTCAAGATCCTCTCTCATCTTCCCTCCCGGATTAGCTTAGAGCTGTCGGGATAACCTTCCGCCTCGCTCCACACTCCTCCTCGACTCCTCTCCCACTCCCTTCTCCACTAACTCTCTTCTAACTCTCTTCTACTCCCCTTAGAGGTGAATATATCTCCCTCCCAGGAGTAACCTTCCACTACTATTCTAATGTGGGAGTGCAGGAATGGGTCCCACCCACCAGCCTATGATCCACTTGCATTTGGGGAAAATTACACCACTTTTACGAGTGCAATACCCCACTGAGAGCCTGACCATGTGGGGCGCCACAATGTGTTATGATCAGATCATGTCCCTGCATGGTCAGACACATCCATTACACAGTACATAGCAGGGACACATATATAAGATGATCTCAGCACAGGAGATGTGGTATGATCAGACCATATCCCTGTACAGTCAGACACATTCATTACACTGTGCATTGCAGGGACACATATATATGATTATCTCAGCACAGGAGATGTGGTATGATCAGACCATGTCCCTGTATCGTCAGACACATCCATTACACAGTACATAGCAGGGACACATATATGAGATTATATCAGCACAGGAGATGTGATATGATCAGACCATGTCCCTGTATGGTCAGAAACATCCATTACACAGTACATAGCAGGGACACATATATAAAATTATATCAGCACGGGAGATGTAATATGATCAGTTCACGTCCCTGTATGGTCAGACTCATCCATTACACAGTACATAGCAGGGACACATATATAAGATTATCTCAGCACAGGAGCTGTGATATGATCAGACCATGTCCCTGTATGATCAGACACGTCCATTACACAATACATAGCAGGGACACATATAAGATTTTCTAAGCATAGGAACATTTTTTTTAAACACATCCAATTGTGAAAGATTTTATTAATTAAAGATGTATTGATTAAAGTTAACTTTAAAATTACCTTTGTTAGTGGAAAAACCCTTTAAATTTTTACTATATCACAGTTCAATATAATTTAGCCATTAAAATTATCAGTTAAATATGTTAGAATTTTTGTATTTTGTAAAAGAGAAAAAGGTTTGGGCTGGCTTTAGCACATGGCAAATGTTGGGGTAGGAAAGCTAAATTCACATCTAAGGAGGGTTGCATTTCGGTTTCTATGCGTTTTTGCACTGCATTAACGCATAGAAATGCAATGAAACGCATGCGTTAATGCACCCATTGATTTCAATGGGAAACACATTACAAAAGCAAGTAAAAACGCATGCGGTTTTGCAAACGTAGACCAAAACGTGACTGGGCACATTTTGGGCTGCATTTGCAAAAACGCAATGAAAACGCAATGCATTCAAACGCAATCCCCAGGCTTGATTTGAAAAGGGTCGAAGAGTAGAGGAGAGGAGACTTGTTGCTGCTCTGTGCTTTACTTTATATGTCAAGTGTTGTTTTTTTATACAAGTGGTGCAGGTGAAGAAGGGAAAAGCATTAGGACTCTCCCTCTCTCATTCGTGATGCTTGCTTGCAATCTGTCCCAATTTATACTCTATGACTGAAATTCAGCAGCAAATGGAGAGAAGTGTCGGCTTCACCATGAAGAAGCTGCTTGAATGCAGATATCTACAGAGTAAGCGGGGTAGTTGTGTAAACAGGCAATATGCTGGTAAGACTGCCATGGTTTCAGTGTGTTAATTAAATGGTTAAAATAGAGATCGTGATGGGTAGTGTGTTCAGTGTTAATCTAGGTATCTAGTGTAAATTTGTTTTATCCTTCAGATGTGGGGGGCAACTGTGAGCCCTCGTGGACAGGGTCCCTGCCCCTCCTGTACCTGTACGTCCTGATCGCCTAGATTTAGTGTACTTGTTCTTGTCTCCCTCATCCTCATGTAAAGCGCCATGGAACCCAATGGCGCTATATAAATAAATAATAATAATAATAATAATAATAATAACTGGTGTTAGGGAAAAATACAGTATATGTCGTCTATTAATCTGACCAACATAGAAGTGATGAGGAAAGAATAAGATTTCAGAAAATCCCATGTAAGGCTGGCTTCACACCACGGCAAGATCCGATCCGGGGCTGTCCGATGTAAACTAGACTGCCCCAGACCACATTTTGGCCCCAAAGTATCCTATGGGGCCGGATTCCATCTCTCCGGAAGAATCTGGGAGAATTCGGATTTTTCTCACCGGAGACAAAAACGTTGCTTGCAACGTTTTTGTGTCCAGGGAGAAGAATCTCCCCAAATTGCCGTATCCCGGATTCTTCCGGATCCGGGGCAATCCGGCGCTCCCTAACATAGGAGCCTATGTGACTCGCTGTCCTAATTCATCAGCAACGGCAGCTGCGTGTGGCAGCACACCGGACCGGAGGGCATATAAGCCCTCTGGTTCTGTGTGCTGATCTGGTCCGGGGCTGTCAGGTTCATACCTGACAGCCCCGGATCGGATATTGCCGTGGTGTGAAGCCAGCATAAGTCATTGGATGTTTTGTTGCCTATTCTACCTGTTACAGCATTCCTTGAAGTTCCACCTGAGGACATGATTCTCAGGGCCCCATTTTCATCTACAAAAAAAATGCTTCATCATTTAAGTGGTTATTTGAACCAGGACTAATTTTCATCCGGCATCACCATAAAATACACAATGTTAGAATTCTGCTTGTCTGCTCATCACATGATTGCTCATATGTGTATTGTGTACTTGTAGTCCAGTGCTGTTTAGCTAATCTTACTGCTCTCTAAATCTAGTGTTAAAGCATTGAGAGAATCAGAAAGATAATCTATTTTAGCAAATGATTATGTAAATAACATATTAGATGAACCAGCAAACTTGAAGCCGAATTCTGTGTACTTCATACTGTTTGGATTTGGAATGATACAGTGACTGCAGAAGATTAGCCATCTACTGAAAAAAGCCTAAATGATATTGCAAAGTGACACACTGAAGAGAGCTATGCAGTGTAGCTCCATAATTGTTTACATCCAGCCACTTTGTGTCAGAGCCTCACAGATCCAATATCGATGACCTTTCTGAGAGATAAATTATATATTTCATTTAGGCTAGCGTGGGATTACAGTTTTTAGTCGCACCCTGAGTGGGGTCGCGCTAAAAACTATAGGATTTGGCAGCAATAATGCGGTGCTAACGCCATGTTAGCACCGTGTTAACGGTGCTAATGTTAACCTATGGGAAGGAAGGCCTTACCACGTCTCCAACGCCGTTATCTGAATGAAATCTCGCGTTGTTTCCAAACCCGATCAAAGACGTTGCAGAGCGCGTCTTTGATCGTGTTAGAAAATAACGCGAGATTTCACTAAGATGTCGGCATGGGAGCTCCATAGGTAAGTATTGGCAGCGGTAATGCGGTGCTAATATGGTATTAGCACCGCATTATTGGTGACCAAGTCTAAGTTTTTAGCACGACCCCACAGGGCACGTCTAAAAACAGTAATCTGACACTATCCTTAGCCTTTGTGTCTTCAAATAGCAATTTAATGGCTGCCTTTGTGTATGATGCCCCAAAATGCCTCCCATTAGAGCATGAGGCCACCACAGAGCTTTCCCCCACACAAGCACAGCATGATGACCCCAGAGTGACCGTAGTATTCAGAATGATGGCCCACAGTTCCCGATATACATCATAATGTTCGCACTGCGTTCTATCTACAGTATATTTCCACAGATGTATGATGTCTCCATAAATCTCTATTTACTATATGATAATCCCACAGCTCCTCCTACACACAGTATGGGCTCCCATAGCTCACTACAGTGTGTTCAGAATTATTAGGCAAATTAGTATTTTGATCACATGATACTTTTTATACATGTTGTCCTACTCCAAGCTGTATAGGCTTGTGAGTCAACTACCAGTTAAGTAAATCAGGTGATGTGCATCTCTGTAATGAGGAGGGATGTGGTGTAATGACATCAACACCCTATATAAGGTGTGCTTAATTATTAGGCAAATGCTTTCCTTAGGCAAAATGGGTCAGAAGAGAGATTGATTTGACGTGAGAATTGTGAGATGTCTTGCAGAGGGATGCAGCAGTGTTGAAATTGCCAAACTTTTGAAACGTGATCACCGAACAATCAAGCGTTTCATGGCAAATAGCCAACAGGGTCGCAATAAGTGTGTTGGGCAAAAAAGGCGCAAAATAACTGCCCATGAATTAGGAAAAATAAAGCGTGAAGCTGCCAAGATACCATTTGCCACCATTTTTGCCATATATCAGAGCTGCAATGTTACTGGAGTATCAAAAAGCACAAGGTGTGCTAAACTCAGGGACACCACCAAGGTAAGGAAGGCTGAAAACAACCACCTTTGAACAAGAAACATAAGATAAAATGTCAAGACTGGGCCAAGAAATATCTTAAGACTGATTTTTCAAAGGTTTATGGACTGATGAAATGAGACTGACTTTTGATGGGCCAGAGGGATGGGTCAGCGGCTGGATCAGTAAAGGGTAGAGAGCTCCACTCCGACTCAGACGCCAGCAAGGTGGAGGTGGGGTACTGGTATGGGCTGGTATCATCAAAGATGAACTTGTGGGACCTTTTCGGTTGAGGATGGAGTGAAGCTCAACTCCTGACCTAACTGCCAGTTTCTGGAAGACAACTTCTTCAAGTAGTGGTACAGGAAGAAGTCGGTATCATTCAAGAAAAACATGATTTTCATGCAGGACAATGCTCCATCACATGCATCCAACTACTCCACAGCTGGCTGGCCAGTAAAGGTCTAAAAGAAGAAAAAATAATGACATGGCCCCCTTGTTCACCTAATCTTAACCCCATAAAGAACCTGTGGTCCCTCCTAAAATGTGAGATCTACAGGGAGGGAAAAGAGTACACCTCTCGGAAGTGTCTGGGAGGCTGTGGTGGCTGCTGCACGCAATGTTGATCGTAAACAGATCAAGCAACTGACAGAATCTATGGATGGAAGGCTGTTGAGTGTCATCATAAAGAAAGGTGGCTATATTGGTCGCTACTGTTTTTGTGTTTTGTTTTTGCATTCCAGAAATGTTTTTTTCTAAATTTTGTGCAGTATATTAGTTTACCTGGTGAAAATAAACAAGTGAGATGGGAATATATTTGGTTTTTATTACGTTGCCTAATAATTCTGCACAGTAATAGTTACCGACACAAACAGATATCCTCCTAAGATAACTAAATCTAAAAAAAACCACCCCAACTTCCAAAAATATTAAGCTTTGATATTTGTGAGTCTTTTGGGTTCATTGAGGACATAGTTGTTGATCAATAATAAAAATAATCCTCTAAAATACAACTTGCCTAATAATTCTGCACACAGTGTATATACACTGTGTTCTAAATGATTATGAAAATGCTATTTTTTCACTGATTTTCCTTAATGATCAATTCAAATAAGCCTGAATAATGTTCAAATCATCAACCATTAGAGTAAAATCAAATTTAATTGGACAAACCTCCAAATGAGAAGAGTATTTTTTCAAAAAAAAAAAAAAAAAGGCCCAGTTCACATCTAAGGGTGCCTTCACACTGCGGTCAGATCCGGTCCAGGGCTGTCAGGGGTGAACCTGACAGCCCCGGACCAGATCAGCACACAGAACCGGAGGGCTAATATGCTATCCGGTCCGGTGTGCAGCCTGCGCAGCTGCCGCTGTAGATTATTAAGGACCGCGGCTCGCAGGGAGCTAGCAGCGGTCCTGAATTATAACACGGCGTGCAGCTGCAGGTGTCCGGTTCCCGGATCCTCCCAGATTGGGGCAATCCGGGAGGATCCCGGGGAATCCGGTGGAATCCGGGAGACACCAATTTTGGCGAGATTGGTCTCCCCGAACACAAAAACGTTGCAAGCAACGTTTTTGTATCCGGAAAAAAACTCCCACTTCTCCCGGATTCTTCCTGAGAGATGGAAGCCGGATGGCAGATAGCTGCCATCCGGCTCCATCCAGCCTCATAGGATACTATGGAGCCAAAATCCGTTCCAGGGCTGTCACCCCCTGACAGCTTCGGACCGGATCTGACTGCAGTGTGAAGGCACCCTAAGGGGGTTTGTGTTTCTGTTCCTATGCGTTTTTGCACTGCAAAAATGCAGAGAAACACAGAGAAACGCATCCAAAAATGCACCCATTGGTTTCAATGAAAAGCGCAATGAAAATGCATGCAAAAACACCTGTCATTTTCAGCAAACACAGCCAAAAACATTGCATGCAATGTTTTAATTGCGTTTTCCATTGAAACCAATGGGTGCGTTAACGCATGCGTTTGCAATGCGTTTTTGATACACATGCTGTCAAAAACGCATTGCAACCCAATCGGAAAAGAAATGCAGATGTGAAAAGGCCCAAATTAAAATGCAGTGTTCCAAATTATTATGCACAACAGAATTTCCAAACATTTTAAAAGTTTGTTCAGTGCTGAAAAAGGCTGTTGTGGATAAAAACGAAGGTCTATATCGTGATGGTGCTTTATTTAAACATTTTGAGGTGAAGTCCCACTTCTATCTCGGATAGGCACCGAATTTTGAACTTGATCCATGCTTCTCCAGGTTTCAATGCAATTATTGTATCCATTGAACTTATGATTTTTGAATAGTTTCTTCTTAATTTCTTTGCAGGATGTCAGAATAGTCTCCAAGAGCTGCTGTTTTGATGTTAACTACTTTCCACCCTCATAGATATTTTGTTTGTGGACACTCCAAAGGTGTTCAATGGGTTAAGATCAGAGGAGGCTTGTGGCCACACAATAATTTTTCTTCTATTACGCCCAGTCAATGGCTCAGAGGTATTCTTTGCAGGATGAGATGGTGAATTGTCACGCATGAAGAAGATTTTTACTATGGATGGCAGGGTACTTCTTTTTGTACAATGGAAGAAAGTGGACATTCAGACACTCCCTTTGCCAAGGTCATTTGTACACCTCCATGGACCCTAAGGGTACCTTTACACGCCGCAATATTTTGTGGGAATCCTGACGGCGATATGTCGCCCTGAAACTATCGTCGTCAAATTGCCACCCAGTTGCGGCATGTAGTTGTTGCCTGGTTCTGATTTCAGAGCACTGTTCCAAAATCAGAAGGTAATCCTGAAGGCGAGATTCCCGGCATTTGGCGTGTGAACGGGCGATAGTGATGGAATCAGCGTCGCCTATTGATTTACCGTAGGCGTGCCACAGCGTGCTGGAGTCCGCGCCCCGTCAGCGATGATTGGTGGTGGCTACTGTGTTCCCATTGGCTGTCACTTCACAGGGCGCCATATTTGAAGAGCTGTCACTTCAACACCACACACATCTTCACCTACACAACCATCCACTAAATCAGTCCAATTACACGCGCATTCAATAGCGCAAGCTATGTTGGCTGCGTGTATTGGAAGTTAGACTGTGTCCACTATCTATACAGCCACACATGACAGCTCAGATGTTGGCCTACACATCGCACATGGTTGCCATGGGCAACGCACTGCAATTGGCTGGGAATTTGGTATCACTGATGGGTACATTACACTGCTTCCACTCCGCGGACGGTTGCCTTGTTAGCGTCCTCAACTTTGTTTGGCGGCGCCAGTGTGCGTGGTGACATCATCACGTTTCTTTTCATTACCTCCTGCCTGACAGGTGCCTGCCCTTCCCCTACACATAGGAAAACAGTCATGGCCGCCGCACAGTGTGCTGCCACATGGGGTCTGGCAGAGCTAATGGTGCTGATAGACCTGTGTGACGCATTGACTATTGGTGTCACTAGCGTGACCGGCACCCACGGCTGCGCAAGCGCAGCATACTCAGACGGATCCAGCGGGCCCTGCTCCAGAAACAGGGGGTGGAGAGGACCCGCAGCGCAGATCCAGAAAAAAATAGCAGACCTGGAACACAAGTCCCCAGGGCGTATTGTGGACATTTGTGCTGGATTTCCAGGCTGCGTGGTGAGTATGTGACAATGCCAAACACACACATGGCAAGCTAACTACTCCAAACACAACATAAACATCATGTGTTCTTGAGCCATGGCACATAGTGTCAGGTGGACCTGTCACCAATGTGCATATGCATGGTGTCCACATTGCTACATTAAGGTGCTGAATACAACCATATCTGTTTGGAGTAGCCAAGCCTAGAGTGTGGATTGACCTGTGTGTTGGCCAACATAGCTGTGTGATGGCACCAAAGTAGTGAGCAAGATATTCATGCACTTTACAAGGGCCACATCACAGCAGTCTGCACATATGTGTGCAGTCTTACACATAGCATTGCACAACACATTCCTCACAATTGTGCAAGGGGTCTACAAGGTGAGTGCTATATTTCTGACCCCATGGTGGCACCACCAGATGCTTACTGTCTGCTCTTGTGTTTGGAGGCATAATCCATCCTCTAGTAAGGCAAGGGTGTTTCTCATCAAAAATATGTGGTGGCTGGTGTTGTGAGGCAACAACATGATGAGGATGGTGGAGTCACCAGGGTGGCTGCACCATGAGGATTCTTCTTGTGTTTGGGTGTGTAAACATTAGTTAGTTAGTTAGTTAGATAGTTAGTTAGTTTTTTTGGGTTCGGTACTGTGAAATGTTTTTTTTTTCCCATTATTTCGCATCATGTTGAATTTCTTTGTGTGATGTTAACACTTGTGTTTTTCTAACTGTGTGTGTTGTTCTACATAATTTTTGTGTGCACAAAAAGACAAACTAAAACAAACTTAAAAAAACTAAGTATCTGTGTCTGTCGTTACTTTTGAATCCCGGCCAGTTGCACTTAGCTTTATGCTGGGCACACAGGTACGTGATCCGTAAAATGGTATAGATGGGTCCATACAGCATTGTCTGGTAATGTCCAGTACACAGGTCCAGCCCTATGGCCCACACTGTATGGCGTGACTGTGTGTACATATCCATTATGATGAGTTGGGGGCACATGGGAACGTGTCCACATACATGGAGCAAGCAATGGCATTTGTGGGGGATGTAGTTACAGTCCAGTACACACTCACAAATATGTGTACACACACATAGTTCAGTTCAGCCATGGCAACTCTGCCATGGCATGGACCAATGTAGGCACATATGGGCATAGTGTGGTTTGTATGTTCACGCCATCACCTACAGACGCACACATTGCCATTGTGTAGTGTAAGCCACTGTACTGCACAAAACCGCTCCTGTGTGACGCTGGAGCGTCTCGAAAGTGTATCGCAGCAGCCACTTTCAATGACACGAGCGTGTATCCATCACAAACTTCGAGACAATGGTGTCATGTATTAGCCAGCCTTCCAGTGCAGGCTGGCCAATCATATAGCATTGTCCAATGAGCATGTTTGGGGCACGGTGTAAACCATTCTGGCACGCCTATGTTCTCGCCGCGCTGAACATGTACACCCACATTCCTTTGGGGATTGCGGTGTGTGAAGCAGTGAGGGAAGTCGACTGGATTGGTGCCGCTATTGGTGAGGCGATTTCCGGGGCAACACATCGCCTTAGGTTGAGGGAGAAATTGCGGCGTCTAAAAGCGCCATCGGCGATCTGAGGCGACCATGAAACACATGCTCGCGCATGTTAGATCGCCTCATATCGCCACCAAAAATTGCGGCGTGTAAAGGTACCCTAAAAGTGCCTACTAGTTATTTCCCTAAGATAATGGCCCAAAATATAACTCCACCACTTCTTAACTAACTTTGCAGGCTAGTTTGGACATGGTTGCCATCCACCACTCCTCCATCTGGACCATCCAGGGTTGCAAGGCACTCATCAATGATGACTGCTTTAAAATTAGACTTCATGTAGGTCAGTGCACACTGCAACTTCTGCCTTTTCTGCTTGTGAACACTGTTCAGTGGTGGTTGAATAAGATAAATGCACAAATGCAAACCCATGGAAAATTTTACTTTTGTGGGAGGCTCACAATGAGCTGAAAAGTTCAGTTGAATCAACATGACATAATAAATATATGAGGTTATATCTTCTGTGAGTGGTACAACATCTCTTATTTTTTACTATTTTGCCTCTTGTTCATCCCAACTACAGTTAAGTGATGTTCACTTCGGTATTTTGGAGGATCCTACACCTTGAAGCTTGTAGCATTATAGAAGCTTTAAATACCTGTTTGCTGATTTTAAATGGTATTTTGACAGCTGGCCTCTTAGGGTACCGTTACACGACGCAAAATTGCATGCAATTTCACTGGCAATTTGCTGGTTGCAGTGAAATCATGGACACATTATTACATTTGTACACGGCCACAAAATAGAACAATGTGTCCATGATTTCACTGCAACCAGTAAGTTGCACGTGAAATTGCATGCAATGTTGCGACGTGTAAAGGTACCCTTAATCTGATTAATTTGGCTGGTAGAAACACTCATCATTATACTTTTATCTTCATGAACCCAATCTGTGCTGTGTATCAACCAAAAATGTTTTCACAGTACGATTTAAGTACCGTATATTCTCGCGTATAAGCCGAGTTTTTCAGCCCAAAAATTGGGCTGAAAAGTCCCCCCCTCGGCTTATACGCGAGTCACTGTATACTGTATACACTGTATACAGTATACAGGCCGCCCACCCCATCAGTATTCAGAGCCCCCCCCCCCTTGTGCAGCAATCCTGTAAAGGAATACATTATTATCCCTGCCGCTGTCCCGCTCCCGCTGTCCCGCCGCCGCTATCGCGCTCCTCCGGCTTCATCTGGCTTCTTCCAGCTTCCTCCGGTGGGCACAGGCAATGACGTCATTGTCTGTGCGCCAGAGGAGGAGCGCGATAGCGGCGGCGGGACAGCAGCGCAGCGAGACAGCGGCAGGGATAAGTATAATAATGTATTCCTTTACAGGATTGTTGCACAAGGGGGGGGAGCCTGTATACTGATATGGGGGGGGGGCTGCTGTATATACCTCTGGGGCTGCTGTATACTACCTCTGGGGCTGGTGTATACTACCTCTGGGGCTGCTGTATACTACCTCTGGGGCTGCTGTATACTACCGCTGGGGCTGCTGTATACTACCACTGGGGCTGCTGTATACTTCCACTGGGGCTGCTGCTGTATATACCACTGGGGCTGCTGCTGTATACTACCACTGGGGTTGCTGTATATACCTCTGGGGCTGCTGTATACTACCACTGGGGCTGCTGCTGTATATACCACTGGGGCTGCTGCTGTATACTACCACTGGGGCTGCTGTATATACCTCTGGGGCTGCTGTATACTACCTCTGGGGCTGCTGTATACTACCTCTGGGGCTGCTGTATACTACCACTGGGGCTGCTGTATATACCTCTGGGGCTGCTGTATACTACCACTGGGGCTGCTGCTGTATATACCACTGGGGCTGCTGCTGTAACTACCACTGGGAAGGCTGCTGTATACCACACTGCTGGGGGCTGTATACCTGTGCTGGGGTCCACCCTCGGCTTATACACGAGTCAATAGGTTTTCCCCGGTTTTGGGGGCAAAAGTAGGGGGGTCGGCTTATACACGGGTCGGCCTATACACGAGTATATACGGTATATGGATTAGACGGGTGCACCCTAGCTTGCTATATTGTATAACCAAATGGGTGCTACAACTGCAGAAAATATATTATCACAACAACAAGAAACAGAATCTGCAATATTATAGTGCACATCGCAAATTTATGTTATAAAAATTCATATCAGAATTTATTTAACATCTAGGTTCGGAAATTTTAAAACAATTTAAATACATAAACAAACAGGCTGACAGATGCATCCAATTTTTATGCTTCAAATACAGGCAAGGGTTCATACATATGTGGCCATTTCAACTCATTCATCTAGTTGCACATATCATGAAAATTACTTGTTTATAATACCAAATTTCATTAGTGTTCCATTAACTTAAGGTACTGTTACATGGCATGATGCTGAAGCGATGTCGTCCACGATTTTGCGTGAGCGTGCACCTTTTTGACAGTTTGTCAAGATCACTTTTGAGATGTCACATATAGAGATATTGTGTGCAACCACTGACAATCCGGCGATTCTGAAATCGCTTGAACAACAGCAGAAGCGATGTTGCCAGTCTTGATTGCCGTGTCACACAGTACAACCACATCATCAATTGGGCATACTGTCTGACACAGCCTAGGAGATATCAAAATGACAAGAGGTTGGGGAACAAGAGGCGCAATAGTGCCTTATCACTCAAGACACTCAAAACGTGGGTGGTAAAACAAGGTTCACTCACCTAGCCCAGTTCTGAGACCCACAACTGGTTTGAAGGCAAAGGATTTCATTTGGCTGCTGCAGGACCTCCAACGACCACTCACACGTGGAACGACCATCAAAGGATTGGGAAAGCAATAAATGAAAGGAAATAAAGAAGATCTTTTGCTATCCAAATTGAATTCCTGCTATTTGTGGGGACTTGGCAGCGCGGACTGTAAGACACAACTGCGCTACCATTGGTCAGCCTTGTATGGCAAGATGGCAGCTACCTTAACGCCTTTGTACCATCTCGCTATTGAAGTCTGTTGGCATTTGTTGATGCTTCTGCAAGACTCTGCGGCATTGCGAAAAATCACACGGTAACGCTTCTGCGTAGAACATAGCCTTATTGAGCGGTATCAGATGTGTGTAGTGATTTCAATACGGGCCACATGTTGTGTCAGACATTTCTGCTACCATCAATGAAAATTGAACATGACCACATATATGTATATTTAGGCTCACTAAACCACTCGTTAGGCCACAAGGTTTTTAGTTTCGTCAACACGTGCCAAGCAACACGCCATATGAAAAGGATGCTGACTTCAATGACGCTCCATGTTTGAAGGACTTTTAATGACACTTGAGAAGAAGAAGTCAAGGAGTCTACTGATGAACGCACGGATAATCAAATATGGTGCCTTTGCCACGGCAGCCAATGGGAACACAGTACTATCCACCAATCGCTGCAGACGGGGCGCAGAAAACACAAGGCCCAGGCACTCCTACGGTTATGTTGCATAACCACTGAAATCGCAAACAATATCATTATCGCGGTGTCACAAGGCACGATCCTGCCAAATCGCTTGGGCAACATCGCCAGGCTTCTGGACAATGTCAGTAAACCTGTCAACTCGCAACCAGCGATTTATCGTGGTTGAATCGTCCTGTTACACGGTACAACGCACTTGCGATGTTGCGTCAACATCGCACAATCAGCGACTTTTCTGCAAAGTTGCGGGCACTATCGTGCCTTTAGAGTTTGGGATGGTGTGGCAGGATGTAAAAATACCTATAATATAACCCACAAACCACATTTTGTAAATAGGATCTAATTACCAAACTATTTGAACCATCTAAATATAACTTGATTTAGAATACAAAGACAAAATGTTCTATCTCTATACATAATCGCCAGTTTAGCGCTTCCGGCCACTGTGCCGCTATGGAGCAAGGGCGCCTGCGCTAAACTGCAGATTATGCCTGCCTACCCCGGAAGCGCCCCATATTACGACACCCATGCCGGCTCCCTGCATGCTCCCGTCACTGCACAACCCCGCACGCTGCTGCTTCCACCACCGCCGCACTCTGTTTACAGCCTCCAGCCCCGCCGCCCGGCGGGTAAGCCACATTACACAAGGGCCCGCCGCCCGCCGGGTAAGCCACAGCCCGCCGCAGCCCTCTGTTTACAGCTCCAGCCCCGCCGCCCGGCGGGTAAGCCACATTACACAAGGGCCCGCCGCCCGCCGGGTAAGCCACAGCCCGCCGCAGCCCTCTGTTTACAGCCTCCAGCCCCGCCGCCCGCGGGTAAGCCACATTACACAAGGGCCCGCCGCCCGCCGGGTAAGCCACAGCCCGCCGCAGCCCTCTGTTTACAGCCTCCAGCCCCACCGCCCGCCGCCCGGCGGTAAGCCACATTACACAAGGGCCCGCCGGGTAAGCCACAGCCCGCCGCAGCCCTCTGTTTACAGCCTCCAGCCCCGCCGCCCGGCGGGTAAGCCACATTACACAAGGGCCCGTCAAAGCCCGGGGGAGCCCTATTACTGAAGGGGCCGCCACCACCATCAGCGGCCCCCTTCATCACCGCTGCGGAGGAGGACTGAAAAGTCTGGAGGAGGAGGAGGACATGGAGGGAGGAAGAGGACACAGGAGCATGGAGGGAGGAAGACGACAGAGGAGCATGGAGGAGGAAGATGACAGAGGAGCATAGAGGGAGGAAGACGACAGAGGAGTCGTACAGGGCCAGCAGGGCTAACATCTGCAACACTGCCCCTGCCCCTGCTCACCCACACTCACCCTCCATAGCCCTCCCAACTCACCCACACTCCCCCTGCTCACTCCTCTTCCCCCCCTATGCCCTCACTCACTCCTCACACTGCCCCTCATTACTCCCTACTCACCCACACTGCCCACACTCACCCACACTGCTCCAGCTTACCCTCCCCCCCACTCACCCATACACCCTGCTTACCCCTCTCCCCCCCTACCCCCCTCCAAATGACCACAATCACCGACACTGCCCCTGATTACCCCCCACTCAGCCACACTGGCCCGGCTCACTCCTTACCCCTCTCACCCCCCCCCCAACTGCCCACAATCACCCACACTGCCCCTGCTTACCCCCACCCCAATCACCCACACTGCCCCTGCTCATGCCCCCACTCACCCCACACTGCCGCTCCTTATCCCTTTCACCTCCCCACACTCACGGCCCCAATGCCAAACAGCCCGCCCCCATCTTCATGTCACCCCAATCCCGATGCGACAGCATCGGGCCTTTTTACTAGTCTAATATATAAAGCTGAGTGTATGTGCATGTATGTTCAATGGGGAAAATAAATATTTGACCCCTTGCTGCTTTGCTGATGTAAACTGAATGTGCAAGCCCTCGTCAGATCGAGTAGGTTGAGGCTGGGCATGGGAACTGGCTGAGAATCCCTGGTTACACTGATTTTTAGCAGGGGAAAGGGGTGGTAAGAGGGCCAAACAAATGACAACAACAAAAACTGTCTTTTCTTACTATAAGCCTCTTGAAAAGACCTGCAGATGGGGTGGAAACTTGAAAACGGCCATTCTAAACTGAACTTGCATGCCCTCATCAGATAGCAGCTGCTATACAGGCTGAGGCTGGGCAAGTATCAGCATGGGAGACTGAATGATAATCCTTGGTTCTGTTGACTTTTTGGACGGGAAAGGGGTGATAAGAGGACCAATCAAATGACAACAACAAAAACTGTCTTTTCTTAATGTATGCCTCTTGAAAAGACTCGTAAATGGGAAGGCAAATTGTCAACTGCCATTCTAAGCAGAATGTACATGTCTTCATGAGATCGCAGCTGCTATACAGGTTTAGGCTGGGCAAGTAGTGGCATGGGAGACTGGCTGGGAATCCCTGGTTTGTTTGAGTTTTTTTAGGGGGAAGGGGTGGTAAGAGGGTCAAACAAATGAAAACAACAAAATCTATCTTTTCTTAATGGATGTCTCTTGAAAAGACCTGCAGATGGCATGGGCATTTGTCAAAGACTATTCTAAACTGAATTTATATGCTATCATCAGATCGCAGTCGCTATACAAGTTGAGGCTGGGTAGGTATCGGCATGGAAGACTGGCTGGCAATCCCTGTTTTTGTTGTTTTTTTTTTAGGCAAATTCAAAGGTTGTTGTGGCACTTGTCACCTTAAGGATACCATTACACATCACAATATCATTCCAATATCACATACAATTTCACGTGAGCGTGCACGTTTGTGGCACTTGTCCAAGATCGCATACGAGATGTCATACAGGAAAATATCGGCAGGCAAAGCAACTAGGATGTTGTATGCAACTTTTGTGTGCTGGGTATGAGCAACCCAGGGACTGAGCATTTACATTGTAGTGAGTAGGGGAAGTTGCGTTCCACATTGTAGTTGCGCCGTCACATGACACGATCATGCCAGATCGCATATGCAACATTGTACGGTTGAAGGGCTTGCACAATCTTCTTGCAATATCGTACCTGCAATTTTTTTCGGTCGTATTGCCCTGTTACACCACACAACGCACCAACGATATCAACTGCAATGACCACACTTCATGACTTTTTGTCGATGTTGCATTGCGATATTGCGACGTGTAACAGTACCCTTAGGATACCTTTATACGTCGCAACATTGCATGCAATTTCACTTGCAATTTGCTGGTTGCAGTGAAATCATGGACACATCATTCTATTTTGTTGCTGTGTACAAATGTAACAATGTGTCCATGATTTCACTGCAACCAGCAAATTGCAATTGAAGTTGCATGCAATGTTGCGACGTGTAACGGTACCCTAAGAGTACCGTCAGACAAGGACACCTCGCCAGAGATATCGCGGGCGATGCATGGGAGCGCACACGTTTTTGGCGCCCCGCCAGTGTCGCCGTCCCATGTTTATATCTGGCGATACCTCCGCGAGCACGGCGATGTACAGCGCATCACCTGGGGTGTCTACAAACCCCAGCGGCGATCCTGTAACATGGGAGTCTATGGCTCCCATCGCCTGTAACATCGGCGATCGCCATGTTACATGGGGCGATGTGTACACATCGCCCCAGAGTGCTCGCCTGGTTTCAAAGCAGTGCTGGGAAACCAGGCGACCACTCAGAGGCGATATGTCGCCTCATTATTACCACTTTACACTAGGCGACACAGCAATGTTGCAAACCCAAGGCTTTTCTGTTTATGAAGGTTTCCTAAAGGGTTTAGCTGGGCGGGACCCAAAAACTAGCCATCAGGTTCTCCTTCCAAAAGAATTCTGCATGCTCACATTAAGGCTACGTTCACACACTGCACATTTTTGCTTTTTTGCACGTGCTTTTCAAAAATGCACAATGTGTGTGTCTGCGTCTGCTGGCAAAGTGAATGTGAAATTCACTTTGCCGTGCAGACAGCACATAAATATACGCAGAGCTTTTATGGGAGAAAGCGCGGGCGTAAAAATAATGACCATGTAAATTCTTTACGCACCTGCACCCACGCTTTCTCCCATAGGAGCCCATTATTCCCACTGGAATTACGCATCGCTGTGCAGACAATGCGCACTTCCAGCGAGAATATGCTGGCACTGCAGGATGTGATGTCACATAGGGGAGGAAGAATCCTGTTCCTCTACCTATGTGTGACATCTGTGACAGCCCTTTGGTTTCGCAGTGTATTAATATACATTGCGAAACCCAAATTAAAGTAAGCCAAATGTATGAAAAATAATAAAAATTGACTACTTACCTCTCCGCTGGATGTTTCAAATACTAGGAGTAGAGAGATCCTCCACAGGTACTGTCCTTCCAGGGCCTATGATTGCTGATTGGCTGCTCGCGGTCATGTGATATGTGACGTGCTATGACACGCATGTCACATGACCATGAGCGACCAATCAGCGATCTAGTTAGGTCCTGGAAGGTCGATACCTTCAGATGTGTCGGATCCCTGCTCCCCGATCCCCAGGCGGAGGGTAGGTATTCTATTTTTATGATTTTTAAGACATTTGGCTTACTTTAATTTGGGTTTTGCAGTGTATATTAATAAACTGCGAAATACAAAACGGGCTGTCACAGATGTCACACAGGGGAGGATTCTTCCTCCCCTGTGTGACATCATTTCTCCCCTGCGCTTTAGGGGGAGAAGTAGCCCTGTAAAAAAAATGCGGTGTGTGCATGCACTGTGTTTTTTTTTACGGGACTCTTTTTGCGCTGGTGCAAGAAAGCACAAGAAAAGCGCTATGTGTAAACGTAGCCTAAAAGAGACACAATTTCTTTTTCGATATATGTATAAAATGTATATCAATATAGTATCTGAATCCTATCACAATGAAAAATGATCTTTTATCTACTTAACAATCTATTATTGCAAACAATCATAAAAGAAGATTAAAAGAGTATATAAAAGAAATATATGTACATATAATTCATCCTAATGCAGTCATAAAAACCTATAATCGGCCTTGTTCACACACATCAGCTTTTTTGACCCTCTCTGCATTTTTTGGGCTGTGAAATAAAACTCAGGGTGCATTTGAGTGTACATGAGTTTTTCAGCTCCACTTGCGTTTTTTTCCCCCAGTCCAAAAAACGCTGCATGCAGAGTATTTTGGGTGCTGGAAAAAAGCGCAGGGTTTGTTTCCAAAAAACGCATGCGTTTTTTTAACATGGGGCCCTATGGGAAACGCATGCGTTAACGCAGGGCACATATAGGCACCTGTGTTAACGCATGCGTTATACGCTAGCATTTTTAAAAGGCACATAAAGGCACCCTGCGTTAACGCTTGCGTTTTTGATGAAAAAATGACAAAGTCCAAAAAAGATTCTAATCCTTTCAGACACACAAGCGACACTTTTTTGGCACTCTTAGGGTATGTCCTCACGGTCCGGAGGAGCTGCGTGTTGGACGCAACTCCTCCGGACCTGAGGGAAGCCGCGGGTGGCCGCAGAGAGACCCAGCCACCCCATACTTACCATGTGCGGCGGCTGTGGGCGGCTTCTCCATGCAGTCTCTCTGTGGCAGCCTCTTCCGATTCCACAGCATGAAATGAACATGCTGCGGAGGAACGGACTGCCGGCAACCCGCACCGCAGCTCCAAAGACGCTGCGGGCGGGTTATGCATAGTGAGGATGGGATTTCTTGAAATCCCAATCCACTATGCTAGTGCTGTATGATGCAGCGTTTTGGACGCAGCTCAAAGACGCTGCGTCCAAAACGCTGCGTCTCCTGATCGTGAGGAGCACTCTTAAAAAAACGCATGTGGTTTTTGGAGTGCTAAAAAAAAATGCAAATTGTGTGGGAAAAAGGCCATCATCTTTGTATAATTCATTTAAAAACAAACTCTCTTGAACTCAATAGTAAAAAAACACACGCTAAAAGCAACCATAAAAATCAATAAAATATGATGGTTTAATTATTTTTTGGAGGAAAACTTGATGGTTAGATTTTGGGTCCCAACCAGCTAATCCTTTTATGGTAACTTCACACGCCGCAATATTGGCTGGCGATATGAGGCGATCTAACGTGCTCTGGAAGGCTGGATAATACATGACGCTGTCATTGTCTGTCAGAGTTTGGCACCAATACATACTCAAATATGGCGTGGTGTCAACTGACAGCCAATGGGAACACAGTAGCCACCACCAATCATCGCAGAGTGGGCGCGGACTACAGCACGCTGTGGCACACCTACGGGAAATCATAGACGACGCTGCTTCCATCACTATCGTCCTATCACACGCCACAACATGGAAATATCGCTTTCATGATTGAGGCTGATTTCAGAGCAGTGCTCAGGAATAAGGCAACAGGCGAGAGGCGATTTATCGCTGCGAAATTCCCCAATCACACACCGCAACTGTGAGGCAATTTCACGGTGATTGCTCCAGGGCAACATATCGCCTTTAGGATTCCCAGCCGCAATTGCGGCGTGTGAAGGTACCTTTAAGGGTATGGACACACATCCGAGTTTAAAAATGCTCGGATTCTCGGATCCGAGAGTCGGACGAGTGTCATCTGACTTTTGTCAGTCTGACTTGCGAGTGCTTTCCGAGTACAATCCATTTTTTTCCTCAGCAGCTAATTACTGTATAATCATTTACAGGTGCATTTTGCACAGTTGTTTGAGCTACAGAATGGTAATGTATCAATTAAAACTCGCCTCAGACTTGGATGGTGCGAGTGTGGTCCGAGTGCAATCCGTGTTTTTTGTCAGACCCATAGACCTGCATTGGCTACTCGCGTAGAATCGTAACATGTTGCGATTGACTCGCAATTCGAGAATCATATGGGGAAAAGCGTATGAGATTGGAAATGTGCTCTCAGACACTAGTTAACATTGATCCGAGAGCAATGCGATTTTTCCACACAATAAACTCGGACGAGTTTTACTGATGTGTGTCTGAGCCCTTATGGTGGAAACACACTGGTGAGAAAAAATGCAGTCTGATTGTCATTCCCGAGAGTCTTACGAGTGTCGTCCGTTTTTTGGTCCATTTGCATCCAATGTTTTGAGATTGTCCGACATTTTTCTCAGGTCACATCCTTGTGTGGTCTGTGTGCAATCGTTTTTTTTTTTCTCAGGAGCTATTACTGTATAATCATTTACAGGAACATTTTAATGTGTTCTCAGCTGCAGAATGATATTGTATCAGTGAAAAAAAAACAGATGCCTTTCGGATGGTCCATGTGCTGTCCGTTGGCATTCCGTGATTTTTTCGGACCATAGACTTGCATTGGCGAGTCAAGCACGTGAATTGCATACTGTCGCAGCATGTTCCGATTGGATGAGAAAAAAATGCCCGACACTCACAAATGTGCTCTTGGACATTGAATAACATTGGTCCGACTGCAATGCGCACAGATCACTAATTGCGGGCAATGAGAGCGCACGGCGGTCTGCAAGCATCTGCAGACCGCCGTGCGCTCCATTATAAACATAGGGGCCGCGGTCTGCATGCAGATACTTGCAGATGCCTCTGCAAAACGCTGCGGAGGCATCTGCAAGTCTGAAGGCAGCCTAAGCCTCTTGAAAAGACTCGCAGATGGAATGGGCACTTGACAACAGACATTTTAAACTAGATGTGTGTGCCCTTGTCAGATCGTAGATGTTAAGCAGTTTGCGGCAGGGCAAGTACTGGTATGGGAGACTGTTTGGGAGTCACTTGTTCCATTGACTTTTTAGAGGCGAAAAGGAAAGGTAAGAAGTCAAAACAACTGACAACAAAAACTGTCTTTTGTTAATTAATACCTCTTTAAAAGACCCGCAGATGGGATGGTTGATTATCAACGGCTATCCTAATCTGAATGTGCATGCCCTCATCAGATCACAGAAGCTAAGCAGTTTGAGGATCAGCAAGTAGTGTTCCGCCCATGGATAAGGAGTTCCGGTGTTAATTTGGGAAAAGCCCTGGTCCGTGCGGTCTTCTAAAGGTGGCTGGGCCAGCGGATGAGAGCACACACTGACCCCCATGTCTCCACAATTGGTGGCAACAGTGGGATACTACTCAGCCTGGTTCATCCAGAAGAGCTGCGCCATACAGGAAGGCATATCGACATACTAGCAGGTCATAGGTGAGGCACATAGGTTTTGGATGCCGCCATATCCAACCCCACTGGAGAGGATATACCACTACCACAAGAAACTGCAACTACAGGTGGTGTGTCAATTTTGACAGATTGAATTCAGGGACACTGACACCGGGTGGGATTTGATCCAGAAATTGGTCTGTTGGCATGCCCAGAATGATGCAGAGAGTGATAAGGGCCCAGCTGATATTGCCCCAGAAGATTTAAACTGTGTGCCACATCATGGATCCAGTGACAGTTTTGAAACAACACAGTCTCAAGCAGCCCGAATTAAAGATATGTTGGCTGCATTGGGGCCTGAAGCCTCAAGAGAGGAGAGGGCTTGTGTTACAGAGTTAATTTTGGGAGTTCCGGTTTCCCAACCGCCAGTGCCTACCTCTATG
This sequence comes from Allobates femoralis, assembly GCA_033576535.1. Lineage (NCBI taxonomy): Eukaryota > Metazoa > Chordata > Amphibia > Anura > Aromobatidae > Allobates > Allobates femoralis. Next base: position 306,978,108 of record JARQOC010000005.1, on the reverse strand, counting down.
ATGGTCCACTACCAAGTAAATAATTTCTGCCACAGGGATGTTTAATGAGTCCAGCACCAAAGTAGATAAACACTTGCAAAGCTTTGAGACGCTAATGCTGATGCACCAGGTGCCCACAGCTGATTGAGCCAAATACCTGTGGACAAGTTTGACTGGCTGAGCCCAGGAGGCTGTTGAATCACTTGGATCTCTGGACTGCCTGAACTATGGGATTATTAATGACACTCTATTAGCTCTTTTTACCATAAATTCCAAGAGATAAGTTCTGGACTGTATCTCTCCAGGATGCCTCCTATGTAGAATTTGGCAATCGACTCCTATGATACTCTAATTGCTAGCTCGATGGTTGGGCTGCCCACTCCACTGCTGCTCTCTGGGATGTGATTGTGCTCTAACAACTTATAGAGAAGATGGACCTGGAAATATGAGAGTGAGTAGCTAACCGGAAGCCTGACACACCAGAGCAAACAGCCCAATTGGCTGACGAGTTTAGAGCCAACCAACTCAGCTAGAGAACCAATAGGCCCTCTGATCCCAGGAAGCCCCTCAACCATGGATTCATGTACCCGCCAGACTCTCATGAAGAACTATCTCACTACACAGCAAAAGCTCCACTAGGACAAATGTTTACAAACAGGGCCAGTGACTTGCCTAACCCACGGTGTTGTTATACGTTTAGGCGCATTGGACATATAGAAAAAGATTGTCGTCAAAGCTATGGCCGAAACAAGCCATTGGCATCTGAGGGATGCTAGCCTCGGGACACACCAGCAGCAGAAGAAGTGATATACCTTGTAAAAAACCCTACAGCTGGTTGAACACCATTCACCAGCTAACCTTCATTGTTACATCCAGCAAGTCAAGGTCGGTGACATACAGACCCAGGGACTTTGAGACACTGACTCTTCCATCACCCTGGTCAGTCCAAATATTGTTCCATTAGAACACCGTTTACCAGGCCACCAAGTGACCATCTCCCTGGCTCAGGATTAGTGCTCGAACATTCCTCTTGAATGTGTCAACTTGGACTAGGGGACTGACCAGGGAGAGGTTGAAGTGGGGCTTATGGATTGCCTACCCACACCTGTTATTTTGGGGAATGACCTAAGACAAGGACTATCCAGTCAGTATGTCACAGCCATCTCTAACAGCCAAGCTAAGCAGCATTCTTATGTGGATCCTTTTACTAACCCTTTTGAAAATAACCTACTTACTCAACCTCCATCATCCTCCTTCTGTGAGCCAACAATAGTAAGTATACGTAATCAACCTGTGACCTTTGACTGGGGGAGATAGATCGTAAAGAATTTAGGGAAGCCCAACTCACGGACCGCACATTAGAGCTTGTCCACAGTGTGGCTGCCTGTCCTAAAGGAGGAAATCAGGGCGAGGTGTATAGATGGGAGAAGGGACTCTTATATTGGGAAAAACCTGTATCCTGCACAGAGAAACCCTGGACCTATGTACATCAGCTTCTTGTACTCCAGCTTTACAGACCTCAACTCTTGCGCTTGAACATGATGTTCTGCAGCTAGGCACCTAGGGTTCAGAAAGACATGGACCCGCCTGCTGCATAGTTTTTTATGGAAAAGGGTCACTCAAGAAGTGCAGACATACCAAGCTTCTTGTCCAGTGTATCAACGTATGGGGGAAACCCCTGTCATGCCCACTCTGACCAATTCCCTTGATAGGAGAACCATTCCAGAGAGTTGCCATTGATTTAGTAGGCCCCTTAGCCATCATCAGCTGCCGAGGAAAAAGGTTCATCTTCACCCTGGTAGACTTTGCCACCTGCTACCCAAAGGCTGCCGCCTTGTCATCCATAGATGCGGAGCCCATGGCTCAAGCTCTACTGGACATCTTTAGTCGAGTAGGGGTTCTGTAGGAAGTATTGACTGACAAGAGAGCCCAGTTTCAATGCAAGCTTTTTCAGACTGTCTGGGGGAAACATCCGTACCATGTGCACCACCCCCTACCTGGACCTAACGGGTTGTGTGAGCACTTTAATGGAATGCTCAAACTGTTCATTAGCCATTATGTAAACTCATAGACTCAGAGTGGGAGAATGGCAGAAAATCTGTAGCAGCTGCTCTTCGCATTCTGGGAGGTGCTGAAGAACTCCACAGGGCTTTCGCCTTCGAATTGCTATATGGCCAAAAAGTACGAGGGTCTTTAGAGCTGGTACAAGAGCGTTGGGAAGGCACCTTTCTCACAGAAGAAGTTCCCATACTGGAATATGTTCAAAAGTTTAGGGAAGGGATGATACACCTCATGGCTTTAGCCCATGGGAATTTGGAAGTAACTCAGGAAAGGCGACAATGATGTTACAACCACACTGCCTGAATCTGAGGACAGAAGGTACTAGTACTAGTAACGGTATGCATGAAACAAGATGCAAGACATGTGGTTGGGTCCATTTACCATTACCAGGAAATGTGGGAATACTGACTACCTCGATCTAGCAGGTGTCTGTGAACATACCTAACATGTCAGTAGGCTAAACGCTTATGAGGAACGAGAGGTCTTAGCAATTATTGTCCTCCTTTAGATGACCCAGATATGGACCATATCCCTGACTTATTAGTGGACTCCAAAAGGGAAATGGGGATAAAGGATGTCTCACTGTGGGAGTGGCTTGGTCCATCACAGAAGCAGCAGTTAACAGACCTGCTTGGAACATATGAATCCCTGTCCTTGAGTCTGCCTGGTCAAACACCCCTGGTCCAGCATCATATCAATACAGGGACTGCCATTCCACTCAAACAACCTGCCTACCAGGTGACATATCCTGTGTTGGCAATAATGAAGGCCAAGGTGAATGATATGTTAAATATGGGAGTTCCTTACCATAGTCCATGGGTTGCTAGTGTGGTATTGGTGCCCAAGAAGGACAAAAGTTCTCAATTCTGTGTGGACTATATACGACTCTATGAGATAAAAGTTACATATGCCTACCCCATACCCTGAGTGGATGAACTACTAGACAGGTTAGGGGGATCTCAGTTTATATCTAGTCTCAATCTGATCACGGGACACTGGCAGATTCCACTCATGAAAGAGACTCAAGAAAAGTCTGCATTCATAAGTCCTTTTGGCCTGTATGCATTCACCAGCATGTCATTTGGGATGAGAAACGCCACGGCTATCTTTCAAAGGATGGCAGACCATTTACTAGAGGGATGTCAGAGGTATGGCCAGGCCTACCTGGATGACATTACTATATTCAGCGACACCTGGGAAAAGCATTTTCAGCACGTGTCCCAGGTGCTGCAGAGGGTAACCAAAGCCCAGCTTGCCATCTGACCTGACATTTGCCAAATGTAGATGGCTGAGATGTTATACTAGGGACATCGAGTGGCAGATGGGTGTATTTATCCAGAATCCGCAAAAGTAGAAGCTATTACCCGTGGCCCCGCCCTGTCAATCAATAACAGGCCGCACGTTCTTAACTGCAAATTTTAATCAAAAGTATTTCTCCAATTACAGTACTGTAACAAATCCCTTCACTGAACTCACAAACAAAAGGTATGCCTGTAGCATCATCTGGACCCCAGTATGTGAATCTGCTTCCTCCGGTTGAAATGGCAGCTAGTCCTGAGCCCAGTCCTGGTTGTTCCTGACTTCTGCTCCTGGTTTATTTTCAAAACAGACATTGGACACTGGACTAGGAGCTGTAGATAACTAAGTGGGGGCTGACGGTCAAAAACATCCGATTGCCTATCTCTCCTGGAAACTGTTGGACTGAGAGACGGCCTACACCACAATAGGAAAAGAATGCCTGGCCATTGTCTGGACCCTGAAAAAATTGCAGCCATACCTCTATGGCAAAGAGTTCACAGACCCAATTGACCACAATCCATTAAGTTGGCTTAATATGACTGCAGAAAACAATGGACATTTATTCAGATGGAGTCTTGCCTTACAATCTTATAATTTTTCCATCTCACTTAAAAAAAGCAAAGATCATGGAAATACTGATGGTCTTTCCCAAAAAGTGGAGAAGGATGTTTGGAAGCCTATCACGTCTGGCTACCCCATCAGCAGAGAACCTTGTCAAGATTCAGCAGTGTTCGGGATAAAATAAGAAGGGGGAGGAATGTGACAACACAGCCTTTTGCAGTGTATGGTGTGGGTTAAATATTCTTACTTGGCCAGACATATTGGTCTTTGGTTTGTTATCTCAAGTTTGCTAAGACAATATTTCTTTCCAGACTATTTGGATCCCTTATTGTTTGAGTTGGTGTATTGCTAATTTAATTTAATGTACCTCCCTTCCTTCTGCCTACATTAATCAAAGGGAAATGCATGTGGATTGAAATGCTAACCAATAAGAATGCAGCCTTATTCCACCAATCCTGTAAAACCAAAATACCCGGAGATGAGTGCCCTGTTATAAAAAAGGACTTTCTTCAGTCACTAGTAGTATATATGCTACATGGCTTCAATCTAGGGACTTCAGTCCCAGTGAGGCTGGCTTCACACTACGGTGTGATCCGGTCCGGGGCTGTCCGGGATGACCCTGATAGCCCCGGACTGGATCAGCACACACAACCGGAGGGCCAAATGTGCCCTCCAGTCCTGTGTGCAGCTGGATGCTGCTAATTGCAGCCGCAGCTGCTGATTTTTCAAGACTGCGGCTAGCATGGAGCTAGCCACGGTCCTGAAACAACAGCAGCGTGCAGCCGCCAATATCCGGTTCCCGGATCCTCCAGGTCCGGGACAATCCGGCCCCATGGGCTCCCATGTTAGGGAGCGCCGGATTGCCCTGGCTCCGGGAGAATCCGGCCGAATCCGGGATCCGGCAAATTGGGGAGATTTTGCAAGCATCATTTTTGTGTCCAGAGAGAATAAATCCGTTTCCCGATGATGTAAAACAGTGCAGAGCTGCCATACGGCCCCGGCTGCTATGGGGCCAAAAACTGGTCTGGGGCTGTCTGGTTTACACCAGACAGCCCCGGATCAAAAAAAACGTGGTGTGAAGCCAACCTTAGGAAACCATAACTTCAGCCTAGGAATTTGAGTTCCAGCTGCCAGGACATCATGTCATCACAATCTGCATGGCCTCAGTCTATGAGTTTTGGGTCTGATTAGAGAAGCACCAAAACTGGATTATTTTGCAGGAGTTCAGCCTAGGATTCTAGGATTTGGCTGGAATATTAGAGCCTACTTATGGAAGATACCCGCATTGGGACAATTCGGTCACCAGGCTTCAGACTTTGCTGTGCTCGGTCAGCTTCCTAAACTTGCTGCTATTCGTTTCTCAGTGGGTACTTGCCGAAAGCGAGGTGCTGCTGAATTATCGTAGTTGGACTTGGAAGCCTCAAAGGCATGAATATTCTAATCCCTAATGAGCCAGCGAAGGTTTTCTGTTACATTGTGTGTTTTGATTTGTATGTGTTATATGCCTTTGAATGTTGGGGTTTCCAATAAAGTCTTACCATTGTGTGTTTCCCTCACCCTGTGATTTCAGAGTAGAGTTCCACCCATGGATATGAGTTTGGGCGCTCAGTTGGGATGAGCCCTGGTCCATGTGGTCTTCCTAAGGGTTGCCAGGCCGCAGATGAGGCCACTCACTGACCCCTATGTCTCCACATTGCTAATCTCTATTCCTGATCTGTTGGTTGATTTCTTTAGATGTTCCCATGATGTTACACAAAAAGTAGTGTGTTGCAGGTGTCCATAATATATATCCACAGGTGTGTCTCTAATTAACTCAGATGTTGCCAAAAAGCTTCCAGACACATAACAACATCATATGGGCTGTCCCAAATTGTTTAAAGGCATAATAATCTTAGTAAATCTAAACTTATGACTTTGCAGAAAGTAATAAAAATGCTTTAAAACATTCTCACTCTCTCATTATTCTGACATTTGGCAAATAAAAGTAATTATGGCAATCCATATTGACCTAAAATAGGAAAGTTTTATTCTGATTTCATGTCAGATAGTGAGAAAAACATATATATGTGTCTTTGTATATAGTGTATGAAAACTTCTGGTTTGAATTGTATATGGTGTCACCATGTCTGGAACAACTTGATCTAAAAAGCTGTAACACTGGTTAACCTCTTCAGTGAGCTCAGTAAAAAAAATGGATAAATAACAACGCAAAAAACTATTTCTGTTCATTATGTAGCTGACAAAAATGCTGAGAAAAACATGATTAAAAAAGTTATAGGTAAATAATAATAGTACAGCTGGAAACATCATCTTCTTTTGGAAAAACATGCCACCCCATACAGCTTCATCAGTAAAAATATAAAATTAAATAAAAAAAAAGCTATAGCTCTCAGAATACAGAGGTGAAAACATTTTTTTTCTATAAAATTTTTTTGTGTAAAAGCGGCAAAACTTAAAATAAATAAATAAATATGGTATTGCTGTATTGACCTAACAAATAAAGCTGTCTCATCAATTTTAAGACATGGTAACCAGTGTTACAAATAAAAAGCAATTTCAGAATTTCCGTTTCTTCTTGGTTCAACCTCATAAAAAGTGGAATAGAAAGCAATCAAAAAATAGTACCGTATGTGGCCAAAAATAGTACCAATAAAAACTACAATTCATCTCACAAAAAACAAGCCATCCCATGATCTCATCCTAAACCAAAAAAAAATTAAAATGTAGTGATGCAAAAAATCTTTATTTTGCAAAAAAAAGTGTTTTTTAGTGTGATAGTAGGCAAACCTACAAAAAAAAATCTAAATTAGGTATCGCTATAGTTGTACTGACCTAAGCAATAAAGCTGCTCTGTCACTTATACCACAAGGTAAACAGTATACCGTATATACTCGCGTATAAGCCGACCCGTGTATTAGCCGACCCCCCTACTTTTGCCCCCAAAACCTGGGAAAACCTATTGACTCGTGTATAAGCTGAGGGTGGACCCCAGCACAGGTATACAGCCCCAGCAGTGTGGTATACAGGCCCCCTCAGAGGTAGTATACAGCAGTCTCCCCAGTGGTAGTATACAGCAGCCTCCCCAGTGGTATATACAGCAGCCCCAGAGCTGTATACAGCAGCCCCAGAGCTGTATACAGCAGCCCCAGAGGGGTATACAGCAGCCCCAGAGGGGTATACAGCAGCCCCAGAGGGGTATATGAGCAGCCCCAAAGGGGTATATAGCAGCCCCAGAGGGTTATACAGCAGCCCCAGAGGGGTATACAGCAGCCCCAGAGGGGTATATAGCAGCCCCAGAGGGGTATATAGCAGCCCCAGAGGGTTATACAGCAGCCCCAGAGGGGTATATAGCAGCCCCAGAGGGTTATACAGCAGCCCCAGAGTGTTATACAGCAGCCCCAGAGGGTTATACAGCAGCCCAGAGGGGTATATAGCAGCCCCAGAGGGTTATACAGCAGCCCCAGAGGGGTATATAGCAGCCCCAGAGGGTTATACAGCAGCCCCAGAGGGGTATATAGCAGCCCCAGAGGGGTATATATATAGCAGCCCCAGAGGGTTATACAGCAGCCCCAGAGGGGTATATAGCAGCCCAGAGGGGTATATAGCAGCCCCAGAGGGTTATACAGCAGCCCCAGAGGGGTATATAGCAGCCCCAGAGGGGTATACAGCAGCCCCAGAGGGGTATATAGCAGCCCCAGAGGGGTATATAGCAGCCCCAGAGGGTTATACAGCAGCCCCAGAGGGGTATATAGCAGCCCCAGAGGGGTATATAGCAGCCCCAGAGCTGTATACAGCAGCCCCAGAGCTGTATACAGCAGCCCCAGAGGGGAATACAGCAGCCCCAGAGGGGTATATAGCAGCCCCAGAGGGGTATACAGCAGCCCCAGAGGGGTATATAGCAGCCCCAGAGGGGTATATAGCAGCCCCAGAGGGTTATACAGCACGTGCCCCAGAGGGGTATATAGCAGCCCCAGAGGGTTATACAGCAGCCCCAAAGGGGTATATAGCAGCCCCAGAGGGTATACAGCAGCCCCAGAGGGGTATATAGCAGCCCCAGAGGGTTATACAGCAGCCCCAGAGGGGTATATAGCAGCCCCAGAGGGGTATATAGCAGCCCCAGAGGGTTAAACAGCAGCCCCAGAGGGGTATATAGCAGCCCCAGAGGGGTATATAGCAGCCCCAGAGGGTTATACAGCAGCCCCAGAGGGGTATATAGCAGCCCCAGAGGGGTATACAGCAGCAGCCCCAGAGGGGTATACAAGCAGCCCCAGAGGGTTATACAGCAGCCCCAGAGGGGTATATAGCAGCCTTAGAGGGGTATATAGCAGCCCCAGAGCTGTATACAGCAGCCCCAGAGCTGTATACAGCAGCCCCAGAGGGGAATACAGCAGCCCCAGAGGGGTACATAGCAGCCCCAGAGGGGTATACAGCAGCCCCAGAGGGGTATATAGCAGCCCCAGAGGGGTATATAGCAGCCCCAGAGGGTTATACAGCAGCCCCAGAGGGGTATATAGCAGCCCCAGAGGGGTATATAGCAGCCCCAGAGGGTTATACAGCAGCCCCAAAGGGGTATATAGCAGCCCCAGAGGGGTATACAGCAGCCCCAGAGGGGTATATAGCAGCCCCAGAGGGGTATACAGCAGCCCCAGCTGTATACAGCGGTACCCAGTTGTATACAGCCCCCCCCCCCCCGTGGTATACCGGGCCCCCCCTTGCTGGTGGCAACCTGTAAAGGAAGAGATCATTATACTTATCGTGTCGCTGCCGCCGCCGCTCTGTCACCGTCCGTCACCGCGCTCTTCCTGGTCTTCAAGCTTCCTTCACCGGCGCACAGGAAATGACGTCGTTTCCTGTGCGCCGGTGAAGGAAGCTTGAAGACCAGGAGGAGCGCGGTGACGGACGGTGACAGAGCAGCGGCGGCGGCGGCAGCGACACGATAAGTATAATGATCTCTTCCTTTACAGGTTGCCACCAGCAAGGGGGGGCCCGGTATACCACGGGGGGGCTGTATACAACCGGGTACCGTATATGGACTCGTGTATAAGCCGAGGGGGGACTTTTCAGCACATTTTTTGTGCTGAAAAACTCGGCTTATACACGAGTATATAAGGTAAATAAAAAATAAAGCCGATTCTTCTACAAATGATGATTTTTTTATTCTGCTTCCCAAAGACCGCAGTAAGTCACAGCTCACATTTATCCTGCACTTTACACTGAATGCTTATACTGAGGATTACATGTAAATCTCAGAAAACTTGTTTCAGACAAAATTCGTATTGGAAAGATCACTCTGATAAGGCTGCTTTCACATCACGATTTTTAAGGATCTGTGGCTATCCGTTGTTAAACGGATAGCCATGGATCCAATTTGGCCCCCATGTATCCTTATGAACAAGGATTGGTCCTGTATGGCCATCCCATTGTGTCCAAATTGTAACGGATGCAATTCTGTCCTATATTTTATTGTACCCAGAATCGGAGACTGCTCCGATTTTTTACACAGCGGACCAAATCGGACACTATCGAATCCAGCGCGGTCCGCAGCAAATAAAATGGAGGCCAATGGAGCGTGGGTCCAGGAAGAACCAGAATCATTTCCCAGTCCCAATTTTAGTGTACTGAGCATGGTCAGTACACTAAAACTACTCTTTACCATGTAATTTCACTTTTGCAATGTATATACATACATTGCGGAAGTGAAGCAAGTGTTAAACAAAATCCTCAACTTTCCGGCGAGTGTCCCGTGATGTGCAGCATCTAGCTCCAAGGGCTTAAGGACCTAGATCACCTGACTGGGTGGGGCGGGGCAACCCAATCAGCTGTTTGGTCACATGACCGCATCAGCGCAGTTTAAATCGCCCGCCTGGTCAGCTGATCTAGGTTCTTTAGCGCTCGGAGCTAGATGCCGCACATCGTGGGACACTCACTGGAAAGGTAAGGATTTTTTTTTTATTTTTAACAATTGCTTTGTTTTATTTCACTTCCGCAATGTATGTATACACATTGCGAAAGTGAAAGTGCCCCACTTGCCTGCGCTTTGCAGGCTCGGGCTCCTCCCAGCTCTTTCTGTGTCCGGATCCGTGAAAATCACGGACCCAGACACAGAAATGGCATCCAGAGGCACACATCCGATCCTCTTCTTTCCTGTCCGTGGGGTCCTGCAAAAAACAGGATCCCCACGAACAGGAAAAAATCGCAATGTGAAAGTTGCCAAGGTAAATGAAGTCACTTTGAACTCCCATCTGGCTTGTGGTCTGGTGGTGTCCTTCTGTTTATGCATCTTGTTATGCGTGTACAAAAGTGTTGTCAACAACTGTTTTGTGGACCTTTGAAAATAAGGACACCGCCGAACAGAGACTAAATGGAGTCCGAAGTATGTCTGCTGCCTCATTAGTGAATGGATTAATTGGGGTTTCACCTGAATCATGTATTTCAGAGATGTAGATGAAAACCCTAAAGGTACCGTCACACATAGCAATATCGCCACCATATGGCTGGCAATTTGACGTGAGCGCGCACGTTCCGGGCACTTTTCTGCACATCGCCGTCGCCCTGTCACACATAGACATCTCACGTGCGATGTTCGTCGATCCTGCATTCCGGAAATGGCCTGGTGCAGACCGGAAGCAATTTCACATCGCCACCTCACCGCCAAATTGCCACCACCTCATCAGCAATGTGGGCGCACAGTGTGAGCATGGCGAGGACACAGGCGTGGGAGAGCGTCATACACCGTGCCCTACCACTCCGATTGGCCTACACAACTGCGTTGCCATCTGTCAGCCTTGTGAGGAAGTCTGCCCACTACATGACACAAGTGCCCTTTCTACTATCTCACTACTGCATACTCGTGACATGTGTTGTGGCTCCCAAAACACACATTTGAGTAGGATAAAAGCCACACAGGATGGCTCGTGTGTTGCACTGTGGAGTACACCATGAATGGCTATGTGTGCGTCTGTTTTTAACGTAGGTAAGCTCCAAACAACACTCAGGACATATGTGCATGGATTGTGTGTGGTCCTGGCTGAACTATGTGTGTGCAGACATGTGTGTGTTCCGATACTGATGACTACCTCCATCCTCAACAAACAATTAAAATGTGCATGTGTGTTGACACATACCCATGTGTAAATCTATATAATATGGTGAATGAGACACAGTGTGAGCATAGAGTGATGGCCAATGGGCTGGACTTGTGTACTGGACATTAGCAGACAATGCTGCTGGGACCCCTAACGACCATTGTGGTCTCACATACCTCTCTGTACAGGTTAATGTTATGTGCAACTGCCCTGTAGTGAAAAGTCAACACAGATACAGGTATTTCTGATCAGATTTTTTTTTTTTCATTTTGTGCAACATGAACATATAATCCAAGAACATAGTCATCAAAAACAGCAGTGTTAACATCACACACATACTACAAAGGCCAGCTTAAATAATGGCAATGCTGTAAACAGAAAATTTTTGCTTTGTGAACAACAAATGAGCAAACACAAAACCAAAATAAAACTGTAACCTATAGGAACAAATAATGTCATGGTGCAGCCACACTGCTGTCTCCACTCTCCTCCTGTTGGTGGTGCCTGACAACCCCAGACACCATACCCCTTGTGTTACTGCCAGCCCACTGCCCCAGGGCCATTGAAGTAGGAACAGTAGCTGTCTCTGCTGCTCCTGGCATCCTGCGGACTTCGACCCTGACTCAGCGGCTGGGGTGGCGCCAGACCAGGGTCGGCTGCATGCCACGCCCCAGGACGGAGTTCCCCTGTTGTGGAGTCCACTGAATCCACATAACTTGACAGCGTGTATGATGCTGTATCTCTACGACACAGGAAGGTATGCAGCACTACTATATCTATAGATTCCAGTTTCATATTCAAAGGGGTATGATAAATGCGGAATCTCTTGGCCATGATCCCGAACGCATTTTCAACCACACGGCAGGCCCAGGATAGCCGGTAATTGAAAATGTGCTGCTCAGAAGTAACAGTCCTCTGGTGATATGGCCGTAGTAGGTGAGCATGAAGTGGAAAGGCTTCATCTCCCACAAATGCAAAGTTCAGATGACCGGTTGTCTCCTCATTTGAGGGCAAGTTGAGAGCACCTCTCCTCAGCTCTTGGCCAAAGGAGCTGTGCCCAAACACACCCCCATCTGAGATATGCCCGTTCATCCCAACAATCCACGTACAGGAACTCATATTGAGCATCCACAATGGCCATGAGAATCACACTAAAGTACCCTTTATAGTTGTAATAAGAGGACCCGCTGTTGGTGGGTTGAGTGATCCTCACGTGCTTACCATCCAATCCCCACCCCAGCTTGGAAATTGCCAGCAATCTGCAAAACCACTGGCAACGTCCATCCATTCAGCGGAGGTGGTTGGTAAAGGCAAAAAGGCTGGCACAAGGCACCTCAGGATGGCCTCACACGTCTCGGGTAAGAGGCGGCTCAGCAGTGGTTGCGACACAGCAGCAGAGTATTGCAGGTCCGTCATCCAACGACCTGTTGCCAGGAACCTCAGTCACAGATAACCGCTCCTCAGGTGGCACAGCTGTATGCATTACAGTATCCTCACGGGCTATCCATGGCTGAATGCCTTCCAATAGGAACTTGAATGAGTCCTCAGACATATGGAGACAGATCCAGAAGTCATGCGGACTCTTGTCCTCCAGCTGACGGAGCAGCGCATGTGGCTCAGGTTGTCTATTTGCAAAACCCACTCTCGAGACCACACACGACGTGCTCTAAGAGTCCACAATCTCTCAGCTCTCTCCTCCAGCCACAAGTCCTCATTCACCAAGGTCAAAGCCACAAGAAGCCTCCGTTCAGTATCAATGATGAGCACAACAACCAACCCCTGGGGAATAGTAAAAAAAAGAAAGGTAAGTCATAAATTACATGTCAGAAATAGGGTTGAGCGAGTATGCTTGTCACTACTCGGTACTCGCACAAATATCTCGGTACTCGGGTACTCGGCGAGCACCGAGTACCGCCGAGATGCTCGGACTCCTCGCAAATATTTATCGATCTGACACAAATACACAGCTCCCTTCAGTGCACACAGTGAGCTGGCACCTCACAGAGAGCAGATTGATTGTTAGGGTCCCTCTGGGGGCCACAGCAAGGTGTTGTATGTTGCGATGATTTGAAGAAGTCCAGCCTCTTGCCCTTTCCCAGAAACACTCGTTTTATAGACGGAAGTCTGTTGGCAGAGCCTGTCTCTAATTGACTTACATTGGGCTCCGTGCTGGGGCCGAGTACACGAGCATCTTGGGATGCTCGGCCCGAGCTTCGAGCATCCGAGCATTTTAGTACTCGCTCATCTCTAGTCAGAAATCATCAAAACCATACAATATTCACTTGCCTACATACAGGCTACACATAGAAGGATAAAATACAAGGTTCAAAAATAGTGGCCCAGCCCCCTGTGATATTCCCAACACTGACACCACATACAATAATATCCTTAGGCCAACAAAACCACACACAAGCCATGTGGTATTAAAAAAATACAAGCCACATTATGTACCTGACCATAACAATTCTACATTCTCAATACCACAAATAACATATTGGACAACATCATGTGTGGAAAGGGATATTAGCACAATAATCATACCACACATTTGCCCACATACATCCACATTTGGAGGACACCACAACAAAATCACTAATCCCACCACGGTGAACATGCATGGTGTATGAACACCGACATGTCAAGCCAACATTACACACTGCATGAGTCACCCTAACCAAACTACATCCCTGGTTATTGGCCCTCACACATGCACAATAATGCTAACACAGTAAAGGTTGCCCATCAACACTACGCCTCCATTTTGTGTGGCAAACTTTGGATACATTAAGCATGACAGAAAAGGTTGCCCACACCACATCATTCACCCTACTTGTATACATATTACACTATATAAAGGTCAACATGTAAGCACAATGAGTATGGCACATGCCCCATTTTCTGTAATGGGAAGTGAGGAGGTACATGTGCCGCAACTGTGGTACTATGACCTCCTCACTTTCACTCTGGACCAGGAAGTTCCTCGAGGTTTACAGTGTGCCAGGGAGTTTTCTGACCCCAGGGCCATATCCCAAGCCACCGCTCCGTCACAGGAGGTAGGTTATGTGACTTTTCAAGTGTGTCTGCATCCCTTGGTGTGTTTTAGCACATGGTGTGTTGGTACTTTCCCTCTGCCACTATCCTGGGGGGGTTGCACCAACACTCTGGGTTTGTTGGTGATGAATCACACACTTGGCTCCTCTGTTGTCCTGTTGTTTGGTTATAACACACATCACTTGACCAGTTGTCCCCCAGGTAAGTAGGGTAACCTTTTTTCCTCTGTCATTTATTAGCTGGTAGCTCAGAAAGGTTTGCATGCATTGAATAGAAGATATTGGGACTGTGACAGGTGAAGTACAAATAGACTTCTTCTGGAACATGTCTAGTTATTTTTTTTTTGTTTTCTCTAAATCAGGATCCCCAGGAAGAGGAGGCGACGCTGGAGGAAGGTTTTAAAACCGGATTCTTCCGGATTGTACCAGTCAGGTGCAATCCGGCGCCCCATTACATTGGGCTCTATGGTCCCGGATTGCGCCAGACCGAGGCAATGCGGGAGAATCTGGTTTTCATTTAATGCTGTGATAGCGGCCGTGCTTTGCGGCCGCCACCGTTCTATGCGGCTGCTGTCACAAAGACACAGTGAAGAAGACGCGGCCGCGAAGGACGGTGAGTGAACCGCCCCCCCTCCCAAACAATAGTGCCAGCCACTGCTGAAAGCAGGTCCCCCACTACCCCTGCAGCCTCCCCACCCGATCCTAAGTTAGGATAGGGTGGGGACTCGGTGGGGGGAGCGGAGGATCCTGCTGTCAGGCGGCAGGGAAGCTGTCAGCAGCTGTCAGCATTGTTTAAAAGCCGGCAGCTTTTTACCGCTGGCTTTTAGACAATCAAATGGGGAATTGCAGGTTTTTCCTCTGCTGCAAGACCTCTTTATAGGGTCTAGCAGCAGAGGAATTGCATTTCCCTTAATTTACATTGGACTCGTTACTGTGCGAGTAATCGCAAAGGTACTTGCAGAGTAACGAGTAAAGCGAGTACCGAACTATTTGCTGAGTAACAAATAGTAACGAGTAGACTCGCTCATCCCTACCGATGAGCGGATATGGAGTCACAGCCAGAGAATGCTACTACGATCCGCAAACCAGGACGCAGTCAGGAACAAAGAACTCTGCTATGATCTGCAACCAGCATGCGGTTAGGAACAAAGGACGGAATCGCTACTACATTGCCTTCTTTTAAACAAGGCCGCCAATCAGAATGCAGTATCAACCACCAATCAGAGCTGAGGGGGTGCGCAAAAGGCAATGTATGCATGCCTGTGTGACACAGTACAGAGGTGTGAATCTTTGAAATAGCTGCTATGTGACAAGGTACCAACGACCGCCGACATCGTTGTATAGGTCGCTAGGGTCGCCGGATCGCTAGGAAGATCTGACTATTTGATATCTCACCAGCGACCACATAACGACGCACCAACGATCTCTACAGGATCGTTATCGTTGTTGAGATCACTGTTGCATTGTTGTGTGTGACAGGAGCTTTAGACTCAAAACAGACTGTTCACATGCTGCTTAAACTATAATGGCCACTTTACACGTCCCGATATCGTCGTCCAACTTCGATTAAAAGTCACGTGGTTCATGCGTTGGCGCCGATATCGTTCATGCGTTGTGTGGTGTGAATGTGCAATTCGATGCAAGAACGTTGCCAAAACGATATCGGGGAAGAATTGTGCAGGCTTTCCAACTGCCCAATATTGGAAGGACGATCTGACAGGATCGTTCTGTGTGACAGCCCAACACCGACTTGGAGAGCAACTTTCCCTATTCACTCCCATGTTAAATGGTCGTTCCCTGGCTCGCTCGTACAAGGGGGTGTAGACATCGCAGTTGTGTTGCCTGCCTATATCTCCCTGTGTGACAGCTCCTATGCGATCTTGGATTTCAGCTAAAAAATTGCGCGCTCCCGTGCCGTTGTATACAATATCGAAACGATGTTGGGACGTGTAAAGTGGCCATAACACCCATTGGCAAGGTGTCATTGTAATGAGTTAATATGTTATTTCATGTGTAGACTGTGAGCCCTCGAGGACAGTGTCCTCTCTCCTTCTGTACCTGTATGCTAGATGTTGTCCATGTACCTTGTTCTTATCTTTGTATACCCTTCCATATGTAAAGCAGCATGTAATTAATAGCACTATAATAATAAATAACCGTCTCACGCTCGGCTCTCCCCCTTCTACTGTCTCCCCAACCATCCCTTGTAGACTGTGAGCCCTCGTGGACTGGGTCCTGCGCCCTACTGTACCTGTACAGTTTGATTGTCGTCATTTAATGTTCTTGTCCTCGTCTGCCCTTTCACATGTAAAGCGCCAAGGAATCTAATAGCGCTATATAAATAAATAAAAATAATAAATATTAATAATCTAAATCTTCATTTACTTCATTAGAAGTTTCAATGTTATATCTGTTTGATATACATCATGTCTGTAAAAGGTTTGTGAGAGTCCATGAAATCAAATAACTAAAAGTGTTTTTATGGTCCAATAAAGTTAAAATTGGCAGCAATTTTGCAATAGAGAAAGATAAATAATCTCAGTGTCCACACGAATAGAATATATATTTTTGAAAATAAATCATAGAACAAAAATGGTAAATTAAAGCCCAGTACCAGGGATTGCATATGATAGTAAAGTAAAATTGGAATGGTTCACTTAGTTTACAAAATGCACCCCTTTGGTTTTCTAAGAACTATTGACAAGCACCATCTATTGTTTTTGTCTGCTGTTTAACAAACTAATGTCTTTCTCTTATTTATCCTTTGGGAAGTACATGCCTTCAAAAGGGAAAACTAATCTCATTTTCATTCCGTGACTCATTAACAACCTGCATGGGTACTTTTAATGAGTTCAAATGAGAACCCTTGTAAGCTAATTTGTACAAACTACACAGTGTGGCTCACAGCAGGGAACGCAAAACATCAATAACCTCTTAAAAGTTTGGTAGCAAGTTATTTCTGTCATAGTCTTTCATCCTTTAAAGTCTAATATTGTTGGAAACACATCTTAACAAGGCCCTCTTGTGCCAAAATTCAAAGTGCTAAATGATGCATCCCCATTCTTTTTTGCTAGAATATGTCTGATTTCCACAAAACAAACATGCCTTTATTCTCTAGGTTGTTTGGAAATCCCTAGATGAAACACGGTATAATTAATATAATCACAGATCACTGTTAAAAGAAACAGTTACTGAAAGTCATCTTTGAAAACTTTTGTTTTTTAATCTTACTTTGATGTAAAGTCCAGTTATTTCCAAGGTTCACAGGGCACTGCTTAAAAAATTAGACAACAGAAACAATTTACAAGATGCCATGCCATGAGTCTGATCAACAGAAAGCTTAGACTAGGTTAACCCTGATAAGTGTTCACATTCAGTTATTACGGTATGTTGGGAAATATACAGTATATGTATAAAGTGCTCTCAGACATTCATTAGCTAGACATATGTAAAAACATTGAGAATTTGGCAAATGTATGGACAGTAAACCTCAGAACAGAACACCTTTAAATAATTGGATCAAAGTTGTATACTGCATACATGTGGCTCATATGTTCTGTGAATCATTTCTAAAGGTCCCTCCAAACTTATTGCCTGAAGGTAATAGGAACTAGCTTTCTACCTCATGGAGAGGAATTTGTCTACCAGCTTAAGAAGGCAGATAAGCTGTTAAGGAAGCCTATAGCCACAATGCTCCTCTGGGAAATATGCAAATTGTCACTTCAGTGAGGAAGTAGACAAACTAGCGCCACCTTTCGGTAGCTGTCCTCAAAGTCATAATCGACTCTTTAACAAGCCTTTTAATATGACCAAGGATTTATGCACTCAACTTTTAAAGGATTCTTCAGGATGCTAGGATTTCTGAAAAATGAAATATCCTTTGGGTAGTTAAATGTTGAATTTTCAGTAGGAGGAGAAATTATCACCAGTGGACCCATTTGAAAGCAATGAGTCCAAATTATCAAGTTTGAACAAAACACGGGTTCAGCGATGAACTGTATAATTTTGGAATCATAATTACCATACATGGGAGGAGGTCTATTAATTTTAATATATATCAACTTTTTTGGACTCAGTGAGGTGGATTTTCTTTAGGGCAGTTCAGGGTGGACAATACTGACGTAAGGTAAAGGCACAGTGGGTAAGACTTGCCAGATGGAATGTGGAACAAAAAGAATCCGAACAGCAGGTGAGAGAAGCAGACAACACCTGAAAAAACAGAGTCAGAAGTAAATGTATAGTCAATTCCGGACTTTCAGTGACATTTACAGTGTGAATAAAGCCCCCGTCACACATAATGACGCACCAGCGATACCAATAATGATACGACCTGGCCAGGATCGCTGGTGCGTCATTTCCACATCGCTGGTAAGATGTCAAATAGGTATCTCATCAGCGATGTCATCAATGACTTCAGGAACGATCCAGAATTATACAGAGGTCATTGGGAATTGTCACTCCATAATGTAGCATTAAGATCGTTGGTTATTGTCCCTTTCAAACACAACGATGTAGCGCTCCCAGCGGGAGTGCAACCACATAGAAATGACCTAGAGCAGTGTGTAACGATCAACGATCCCACAGCAGGGGCCAGATCGTTGGTATGTGTCACACAAAACGACATCGTTAGCGGGATCGTTGTTGCGTCACAAAATCTGTGACGTTACCACGATCTCGTTAACAATCTCGTTATGTGTGACAGGACCTTAAGTCCTAGGAGAAGTTTTTTTTTTATCAGAGGAAAGATTAATCAGCAAAAATTGGATAACCACTGACAATAGTGGGTTTGACATCATCACTTGTTTGTAGAGAAGATAACAGTATGTTGTGGTAGTGTTTTGTTTGAAATGTCCTGAGGAGAATTCCTTATGTTTACAGCAGACAAAGGGCTAGTTGCAGATTTGAGCTAAGTAGTAAATACAGATTGTAGGAACAAACAGGATTTTGCTGACTTTGATTGCCATCTGAAAGACCCAGTGAGAAAAATTCCAGAAACTGGAGTGGTAGAAATTTTTTTGGGGAACCAGAAGACGTATTAAAAACATAAAATGGTTTAGAAATTTTATTGAGGAACCTCATTTCGCATAGTGCTGAGTGAACTTTGCTTGAACATGTTTGCCTATTTCAAACTCAGCACGAATGCTGAAGATTCGGCTCAGGGATCAGGAACTCGAACATTTCTTCAAAAGTCAGCAAACAACGCTTTGTTCGGGAAAAAGTTTGAAAATTAAAATGACCCTCAAACTTTACCTATTTATTTGGGGCCAAAATGCTTGCCGGAAGACCAGCTGATTGGTGACAACACCTTGCCAAATGTTAGGACTGTCCCCAGCCATCAGGTCTACTGGCTTGTAGTGATGAGCGAGTATGCTCTGCGCTGCTCGGTACTCGCACAAGTATCACTGTACTCAGGCTACTCGGCGAGCACCGAGTAATCTCGCGATACTTGTGCTGTGCTCGTGGTCCTCATCCCTGCATGTTGGCGCTCTTTAGAGAGCCAGCCCACATGCAAGGATTGGCTGGCAGACTACTGCAATGCCACAGCCCTGTTAGTTGTGGCATTGCAGTGATTGACCGGCCCGCACAGCGTGACCGAGCCTTTATGAGACCCGGCCACGATGTACTCTGCACACAGCCATCCAGACAGTGAGTGTAGGGAGAGTGTCTGCTGCTGCTTAGGGACAGATTTGCGGCCCTCATAGGTATATCCGGAGCAAGGCTGCAAACTGCTGCTGACCACAACAGTCCTTCTCAGGACTAATCTAGGAGGATATAGGCAGGGTGATCCAGATCGGAGTCCAAGCTTTACAGTGACCAGAACAGTCCTCAGGAGACTGTTGGAGCTGACTAGCTGTATACAGGCAGGGTCTAAAATCCAGCTTTCCTGTGACCAGAACAGTCACCAGACTGTTAAAATTGACTAGCTGTATACAGGCAGGGTATAAAATCCAGCTTTCCTGTGACCAGAACAGTCACCAGACTGTTAAAATTGACTAGCTGTATACAGGCAGGGTCTAAAATCCAGCTTTCCTGTGACTAGAACAGTCACCAGACTGTCAAAATTGACTAGCTGTATAAAGGCAGGGTCTAAAATCCAGCTTTCCTGTGACCAGAACAGTCACCAGACTGTCAAAATTGACTAGCTGTATACAGGTAGGGTCTAAAATCCAGCTTTCCTGTGACCAGAACAGTCACCAGACTGTCAAAATTGACTAGCTGTATACAGGCAGGGTCTAAAATCCAGCTTTCCTGTGACCAGAACAGTCACCAGACTGTCAAAATTGACTAGCTGTATACAGGCAGGATCTAAAATCCAGCTTTGCTGTGACCTGAACAGTCACCAGACTGTTGTACTTGATAGCTTTATACAGGTTAGGATCTAAAATCCAACTTTCCTGTGACCAGAACAGCCACCAGACTGTCAAAATTGACTAGCTGTATAAAGGCAGGGTCTAAAATCCAGCTTTCCTGTGACCAGAACAATCACCAGACTGTCAAAATTGACTAGCTGTATACAGGTAGGGTCTAAAATCCAGCTTTCCTGTGACCAGAACAGTCACTAGACTGTCAAAATTGACTAGCTGTATACAGGCAGGGTCTAAAATCCAGCTTTCCTGTGACCAGAACAGTCACCAGACTTGTCAAAATTGACTAGCTGTATACAGGCAGGGTCTAAAATCCAGCTTTCCTGTGACCAGAACAGTCACCAGACTGTCAAAATTGACTAGCTGTACACAGGCAGGGTCTAAAATCCAGCTTTCCTGTGACCAGAACAGTCACCAGACTGTCAAAATTTACTAGCTGTACACAGGCAGGGTCTAAAATCCAGCTTTCCTGTTACCTGAACAGTGACCAGACTGTTGTACTTGATAGCTTTATACAGGTTAGGGTCTAAAATCCAACTTTCCTGTGACCAGAACAGTCACCAGACTGTCAAAATTGACTAGCTTTATACAGGCAGGGTCTAAAATCCAGCTTTCCTGTGACCAGAACAGTCACCAGACTGTCAAAATTGACTAGCTGTATACAGGCAGGGTCTAAAATCCAGCTTTCCTGTGACCTGAACAGTCACCAGACTGTTGTACTTGATAGCTTTATACAGGTTAGGGTCTAAAATCCAACTTTCCTGTGACCTGAACAGTCAACAGACTGTTATACTTAATAGCTTTATACAGGCAGGTTCTAAAATCCAACTTTCCTGTGACCTGAACAGTCACCAGACTGTTGTACTTGATAGCTTTATACAGGTTAGGGTCTAAAATCCAACTTTCCTGTGACCTGAACAGTGACCAGACTGTTGTACTTGATAGCTTTATACAGGTTAGGGTCTAAAATCCACCTTTCCTGTGACCTGAACAGTGACCAGACTGTTGTACTTGATAGCTTTATACAGGTTAGGGTCTAAAATCCAACTTTCCTGTGACCTGAACAGTCACCAGACTGTTATACTCAATGCTTTATACAGGCAGGTTCTAAAATCCAAATTTCCTGTGACCTGAACAGTCACAAGACTGTTATACTTAATAGCTGTATACAGGCAGGTTCTAAAATCCAACTTTCCTGTGACCTGAACAGTCACCAGACTGTTGTTGCTGTATACAGGCAAAATGCGCAAAGACGTTGGCAAGGGCGTTGGCAAGGAACAAGGAAGTGGACGTGATGGTGGTGCGGGCAGAGGCCGAGGTCGTGTGCAAGCACTAATTTCGCAACAACAAAGTGGCATATCTACACGCTCGCACGTCCTGTCCCAAATTCTTGGGGCCCGCAACAGTACACCGCTCTTGAACCAAGACCAGTGTCAACAGGTTGTTACTTGGACAGCGGATAATGCTTCAAGTCAGATGGGCACCTCCACAAACACCCTGTCTTCCACACGGTCAAGTGTCAGTAGCCGTGATACTGCACCGCACATTTCCCAACCTGATCCTCCTTCCTACCACCAGGCCGAGTACATGTCCAAGGACATTACTGATCCCACACTAGGACACTCGGAAGAACTGTTCATGTATCCATTCGCAGAATCTGGCCTCTCGCCAGCTACTGTTGAAGTGGGTGATGAGATGGTATGTACAGATGCCCAAATATTTGAGCAGCCACGTTATCATGAAGGGAACGTTGGCAACGTGTCTCAACAAGGGGTGGACGATGATGAGACACAATTGCAAGGAAGTCAGGAGGAGGATCAGGGTGCGGAAGAGGAAGACGACGTGGAGGATGATCCAATAGCTGACCCAACCTGGCAGGAGGATATGCAGAGCGAGGACAGCAGTGCACAGGGGGAGGGAGGCGTAGCATCCCAACAGGCAGTAAGAAGCAGGGTCGTGTCCGCAGGCGGAAGGCAGGCAACCGTTCCCCGGAACAACAACACGACACAAGGTGCCTGTGCAAATGTTAGGTCTTCCCGAGTCTGGCAGTTTTTTAAGTTGGCTCCAGATGACTCTAAAAAGGCCATTTGCAACACCTGCCATGCCAGCATCAGCAGGGGTACGAAAACTAGCAGCCTGACCACCACCAGCATGATCAGGCACATGTCAGCCAAGCACCCGACTTTGTGGGAAGTACAACAGAGTCGAGGAGCGGTGCTTGCTGATGTCACTGCTACATCTTCGCGTGTTGTGCGTGCGAGCCAATCCCCTGTACATGCTGGCCGCAAACAAGCCTCCGGCCCTGCACCAGACGTTGCCCACGCACAAATAACACTACCATCAAGCACGTAATTGTCCCAGCGCAGCGTTCAATTATCCATTCAGCAAACCTTTGAAGGCAGGCGCAAGTACGCTGCCAACGCCCCACATGCCACAGTCCTAAATTATCAGATTTCGTGACTGCTTGTGCTAGAAATGTTACCTTTCCGGCTGGTGGAGACGGAAGCATTCCATGACCTGATATTGGCTGCTGTCCCACGTTACTCGGTCCCCAGCCGCCACTATTTCTCCAGATGTGCCGTCCCCGCATTGCATACCCACGTGTCACAAAGCATCACACGTGCCCTGAACAACGCTGTTTCAACCAAAGTCCACCTAACCACAGACACGTGGAGAAGTGCTTGTGGGCAAGGCCGCTACATCTCCTTGACGGCACACTGGGTTAATATTGTGGAAGCTGGGACCCAGTCTGAGCGAGGGACGGAACACGTCCTTTCCACACCAAGGATTGCAGACCCTACCTCAGTCATGGTTTCACCCAGACTCTACAGCTCCGGAATGTCATGCTC
This sequence comes from Allobates femoralis, assembly GCA_033576535.1. Lineage (NCBI taxonomy): Eukaryota > Metazoa > Chordata > Amphibia > Anura > Aromobatidae > Allobates > Allobates femoralis. The sequence goes on along the minus strand of JARQOC010000005.1, from coordinate 306,954,859 downwards.
TCAGCCTCCTCCTCCAGTGCATCCTCATCCACTGTACCCTCCACACCAGTCCCAAGCTGGAAGCACTGCAGCACTGCCTATGCGAAGCGGCAACAGGCTGTGCTGAAGCTAATATGCATAGGTGACAAACCCCACAATGCAGAAGAGGTGTGGACAGCTCTGAAACAGCAGGCAGATCACTGGCTCACACCTCTGAACCTAAAGCCAGGAAAGGTCGTGTGTGACAATGGCCGGAACCTGGTGGCAGCTTTGAGGCGAGGCCAGCTGATGCATGTTTCATGCGTGGCCCATGTGGAACCTGGTGGTTCAGCGGTTTATAAAGTCATACCCAGAGCTGTCTAATCTGCTGGTAAAAGTTCGCCGCCTGTCTGCACATTTTCGCAAGTCACCTGCTGCTTCAGCCGGCCTTGCCGGCTTTTAGCGCCGTTTGCGTCTTCCGGCCCACAGACTGGTGTGTGATGTCCCCACGCGTTGGAATTCAACTCTGCACATGTTGGTCAGTATATGTGAGCAGAAGAGGGCAGTTGTTGACTACCTGCATCACCTAAGCCGTCGGGAAATGGGTCAAACTCCACACATAACACCTCCGGAGTGGAGATAGATGTCCGACCTATGTACCGTACTCCAAAACTTTGAGGACTCCACCAAGATGGTGAGCGGTGATGACGCCATTATTAGTGTCACCATACCGCTACTCTGCCTTCTAAAACGGTCTCTGCTGAAAAACAAAGAGGATGCGTTGCAGGCGGAGCGCGATGAGTTTGAGCAAGAAACAGTAGTGGGTGTGGGTGATAACACACAGCCCAGCCTCATCTCATCAGAACGTGCAGTGGAGGACTATGACGAGGAGGAGGAGGAGGAGAATGAAGACATGGAGCAACTCTCTGGCCAAATTGAGGATATGACATGCACACCAGTCATTCCCTCGCTTCAGCATGGCTGGCCAGAGAACAGGGGAGATGAGGAGGAGGAGGAGGTGGAGGACAGCATGTTCAGTCATCGTGTTGGTCTGGATACTGAAGTGATGGCTGTTAAGAGTCTGGCGCACATGGCTGACTTTATGGTAAGCTGCCTGGCTCGTGACCCTCGCGTTCAGAACATCTTGGCCGACAATCAGTACTGGTTGGCAACACTCTTAGACCCACGCTACAAGGAGAACTTTATGTCTCTCATTCCTGAGGCGGAGAGGTCAGCCAAAAGGCAGCAGTTCCAGAAGGCCATAGTCACGGAAGTAGGCAAAGCATTCCCCTTGCAAAACGCTAGCGGCATAGTTCAGGAATCAGTGGACAACCAAGGCGTACAGCCGAGAGGGGCACAAGTCCAATCCGCCAAAGGTAGGGGAACAGTCTTTATGATGTGGGACAGTTTTCTCAGCCCCTCACGTACCACAGCCCCTGAGGTGCGGGGTAGTGCCACAAGAAATGCTAAGTTTGGCCAGATGCTGAAGGAGTACCTTGCAGATCGAACAACTGTACTGTGACATTCCTCTGTGCCTTACAATTATTGGGTCTCCAAGCTGGACACGTGGCATGAATTGGCTCTCTACGCCTTGGAAGTCCTGGCCTGCCCTGCCGCTAGCGTTTTGTCAGAGTGTGTTTTCAGTGCCGCAGGTGGAATCATTACTGATAAACGCACCCGCCTGTCAACTGAAAATGCTGACAGGCTGACTCTGATCAAGATGAACAAGGGTTGGATTGGGCCAGACTTCACCACACCACCAACAAATGACAGCGGAATTTAAATTTTGTTCTGTGAATTTGCCATGTACCTCCACTCACCCATGGGTACACATTTCTGGACTTTGGCTAATCGCTGGACTGCTCCTCCTTCTCCTCATGTGCCAGCATGATGACCGTTACAATAGTTAGGCTGTTGTTTCAGGTATACCCCCAGTGGTAAATTTTTTCGCCCATTCTTTTAGAATGGGCATTACAAAGACAGGAGACCCGCTCCTTTTCAATGGGAAAAATGTTTTGAGGTCCTCCTGCACGTCTCTATCCAGGGACAATGTGGAGCCTCCCAATTTTTGGCTGCCCTGGCAAAGGGCTATACTACAATACACCCACTTGAGGTTTACAGGCCCTCATGCATGTCTGTATGCATGGGTCATTGTTGAACCTCCCAATTTTTGTCTGCCCTGCCAAAGGGCTATACTCCAATACACCCACTTCAGGTTTACAGGCCCTACTGCACGTCTCTATCCAGGGACAATGTGGAGCCTCCCAATTTTTGGCTGCCCTGCCAAAGGGCTATACTCCAATACACCCACTTCCTTACAATGGGCACTTCAGGTTTACAGACCCTCATGCATGTCTCTATCCAGGGGCATTGGTGAACCTCCCAATTTTAGACTGCCCTGGCAAAGGAAAATACTACAATAGACCCAGTTCCTCAAAATGAGCACAATATGTCAAGACAGGGCTTCATGTGCGTCTCTTCTCAGGGACATCGGAGTGCCGCACAATGTTTTCACGTAAAATCTTTCATGTAATCACAAAAAGTAACATACACCAGCTGTATATCACTATTGGGTATGTGCCCTTAACATTTCCACCCTGAATTTTGGTGTCATTTTGGAAGGTTTTCTGGTGACTCCGTAAAATTGGCATGAAACTCGGACAACATTGTTCACAGCTGTGACTTTTGAGTGAGAAATGCTTCCAGGAGTCTTCCCCATGGTGTTTCCATGTCATTTCAGCACTCCTCTGAGACTTTTGTGACATTTTTAGGGTTTCTACATGCTGCCGGCAGTCATTTCATAAAAATACTTGTGTCTCCTATAGGGTAACATTGGGCTCGGTGCTCGGGCCGAGTACACGAGTATCTTGGGATGCTCGGCCCGAGCTTCGAGCACCCGAGCATTTTAGTACTCGCTCATCACTACTGGCTTGTGTGGCGCCCCGCAACGAGTGCGTCACAAGGGAGTATTGCAGCCGCAATATTCTCTGACAAAGCAGTGCAATAGTTAACTCTGAGATCCAACCCAACATACAACACCTAGAACAGGGGACCAATCCTAGGTCCTGGTGGGTGGAGTGTTAGGGTAGTGTAGTAGAACACACAATAATCTAGACAGTCTGAACAGAGTGAGAATCTAGAACCTGACAAGAGCAGACTAGAACTTGGAGAGGAGCGGGGGCTCCGCACTCCGTGCGGGCCCCTGGGCCGTCACCGGTCGGGTGTCAGCACCTGAGGCCTTAACCACCGGGATTGGGCTTATCTACACGGGTTCCCAAAAGACTCCCGTGCCCACAACTTACAGCCGGTTCACTGGTACCGAAGCTGGCAGCAGTTCACCTCTGTCACGCGAACCAGCCCCGTGGAGGAGCAGCTTTATAGGAGCACCCCACCACCAGCCAGTTTCCAGTCGTCTAACCAGCGGTGTACCCACTGAGGGACCCAAGGCTCCCCAAAGCATCCAGAACGTACATCATGGATAGGGCATTGAAGCAGCCTCCCCGTACCCGATCTGGTATTCCTGGGCGACGCTGGCACAAGAAGAAGGAGCTAAGTAGGTAGAATGGAGGAACACTGCAGATCTCTGAGGAACACTATCACTGCTGAGTCCACCCGGTCTACTACTCAACCACTGTAAGCCATGTACTGCCTGCTGGTTACAGTAAAGACCCGTTGCAGAGACTATCTGTGTCCGTGTCTCCTTATGAACTATCCGTCCGCACACTAAGGTAACCGCAGCTGCCGCACAACATCTTGAGCAGCTCCAGCCCCCGGGGATCACCGCTCAGCCTGTGGGGAGCGTAACATCTTGCTGCTGTCCATCCCCCGGGGGTTCCGCAGCGTCGGTAGCCCTTACCGAATCTACTCATAGGTGGCGTCACGAAGAAAACAAATTAAACCCCTTAATCTGTTCCCGTAAGACGTCTTCAATTTTGATCTGCACTACACCGGGCCCCACTACCGGCAGGCGCGGTCCACCCGTGACAAGGAAGGAGAAGAATCGCCTGTATCAACCGGAGTCAGCCGGCCGCGGTTAGTCAGAAAATGGTGTCACGAACAGGATACGAGCAGGCCCGTTACCCAACGGGTATATTGTGCTTAAACTGGACTTTATTGTCTACAATTGGACTTTGTTCGTCCCTAAAAGAACTTTCCCGCCTTTACACCATTGGGTCAAGATGGCGCCCAAGATGGCGCTCCCGCCACAAGAAGCCGCCACGTGAAGCCCAGGAGTGAGTCAACCCCCCCCTCATTGTGGGAGGGCCAAAGACAAAAGGCGCCAAACTCTTTGTCCGCCCTGATTGCTCGAATCAACCATGGGGGCGGACCCCAAAGACTTTTCCCACGATTGGACTACAAAAGCCCAGAGGAAATGGGAGTGTCATAGACACACCGACGGAGAGAGAAGACATCTTCACCAGCTCAACCAGAACGTCTTACCGGTTGAACGGGTGTGGTTTCCCTCCAAGAAGAATGGCCAGCATGAGACTCCAAGACCTGATGCGGGAGGTCGAGGCGGAGGCCAGAGCAGCCATCAGCCAACCGGGTCCGGATCCTGCCCTTACCATAGACGGCAGTCCCGACTTCTGGCTAGAGGCTCTACAAGACCTCCGGGTGCGGTTACTAGAGACAGTGGAATGGACGATCCATAGCTGGAGCGCAACCCTAGGCAGACGACTACACCATGCGATGCAGCAGAGCCGACCGGGTACAGCTTCTCCAAGCCCAGACGACGTCACCAGCTTCTCGACCGCCTCACCCTCTCCTACCACCTGTCCTGCTCCGTCACCAGAGCCAATAGACTGTGTCATTCCGGTGGAGGCCGCAACTCGACCCGTTCCAGCGACCAATATCGCAACCGATCCCGTTCTTGAGCCGGAGCTCATAACACGCTCCATGGAAGAACTCGATCTCTACCAGGTTCCCACTGAGGAACCCGCGACATGTTTCACCACTACAGAGACAGTCGCCTGTTTTATCCCCGTACCGGAGGCTTCCCTTGCCATTGCCGAGGCCTACCGGGTAACCGGGATTGAAACACCTTTACCTGCGGAAACAGATGAAGAGGCAGGCAGCCTGGAAGCCCTGCAGGACGTCCCTACGGAAGGATCCGCAGCACCACCGCCCCGTTGTACAACAAAACTACCTTCAACGTCTTTCGCCATCGAGCAGCCTGATGTGGTCATCGAGGAAGAGGTCGGAGAGGATGACGACGAGACCCACAGCACCGCTGAGGATTTCGACACCGGGTTCGCTTGGGGAGACAACAAGGAACTTCCTACCGGGCATACAGCTCGGGTACACTGGTCGGGTGCACTGCCGACACCTTCCCCTGTGCCGTTCCACCGGGTTCCGATACAGACAGCCCGCCAAGTTCAAGCTTCCCGCCAAACCACCAGCTCCGTTACTCATCTCTACACCCCGAGCCGTAACGACGGAGATGTACGCCAGAGACGACGAGAGGAGTGGCAAGCCAGAGAACGCGCCAACATGGAGGCCCGTGCCGAGGCTCGCCGCCAGCCGCCGCTGCCTGATGAACTCCGCCGTGAAGGTAGAATTTCCACCTTTAACTTAAATACCGGGTGGGGGTTCGCTTGGGAGGTGGGTTTGAATGAGGAGGTGTTTGTGGGGCGCCGGGACGTTGAGTCCAACTTGCCAAGAGGACATCCCGATCGCGACCTATACCGGGGCGATATAATCACCTACGAGCGCTACGCTTGTGCAGATGGGTGGTTCGCTATCCGGGTGCGCCATCACCCTCAGAGCCAGTGACTTTAAAACTTGAACTTCCTCAATGACTCTGTTCCCGTTAATCACTGACTGTGTGATCTTGCGGCTACAGCCTGGACTCTAGTTAAAGGACAGCCGACCGCACGCCGGGTCCGCACAAAGTGATTACCTGTTTCTTTGCTTATGTCACCAAAGCATACCTTTACCTGTTTTCTATTTTAATAAAAGTGTGTCATATATGTATAAAAATGCAAAAACCTCTGTAATGTGAGTAGTTTGACGCTTGGGGACAAGCTGATTTAACCAAGGGGGAGTGTGGCGCCCCGCAACGAGTGCGTCACAAGGGAGTATTGCAGCCGCAATATTCTCTGACAAAGCAGTGCAATAGTTAACTCTGAGATCCAACCCAACATACAACACCTAGAACAGGGGACCAATCCTAGGTCCTGGTGGGTGGAGTGTTAGGGTAGTGAAGTAGAACACACAATAATCTAGACAGTCTGAACAGAGTGAGAATCTAGAACCTGACAAGAGCAGACTAGAACTTGGAGAGGAGCGGGGGCTCCGCACTCCGTGCGGGCCCCTGGGCCGTCACCGGTCGGGTGTCAGCACCTGAGGCCTTAACCACCGGGATTGGGCTTATCTACACGGGTTCCCAAAAGACTCCCGTGCCCACAACTTACAGCCGGTTCACTGGTACCGAAGCTGGCAGCAGTTCACCTCTGTCACGCGAACCAGCCCCGTGGAGGAGCAGCTTTATAGGAGCACCCCACCACCAGCCAGTTTCCAGTCGTCTAACCAGCGGTGTACCCACTGAGGGACCCAAGGCTCCCCAAAGCATCCAGAACGTACATCATGGATAGGGCATTGAAGCAGCCTCCCCGTACCCGATCTGGTATTCCTGGGCGACGCTGGCACAAGAAGAAGGAGCTAAGTAGGTAGAATGGAGGAACACTGCGGATCTCTGAGGAACACTATCACTGCTGAGTCCACCCGGTCTACTACTCAACCACTGTAAGCCATGTACTGCCTGCTGGTTACAGTAAAGACCCGTTGCAGAGACTATCTGTGTCCGTGTCTCCTTATGAACTATCCGTCCGCACACTAAGGTAACCGCAGCTGCCGCACAACATCTTGAGCAGCTCCAGCCCCCGGGGATCACCGCTCAGCCTGTGGGGAGCGAAACATCTTGCTGCTGTCCATCCCCCGGGGGTTCCGCAGCGTCGGTAGCCCTTACCGAATCTACTCATAGGTGGCGTCACGAAGAAAACAAATTAAACCTCTTAATCTGTTCCCGTAAGACGTCTTCAATTTTGATCTGCACTACACCGGGCCCCACTACCGGCAGGCGCGGTCCACCCGTGACAAGGAAGGAGAAGAATCGCCTGTATCAACCGGAGTCAGCCGGCCGCGGTGAGTCACTTGTATCAAGGTGTAGATTTTTTTGGAGCTTTAAATACATTTTTTTTTAAACTTCCTGGAGTTAGCAGGTGTTTTTGACACCTGTAGGGTGTTAATTTTAGAAAAAGTTCAGCTGGGAACTTCAGGAGGCTTGCAAAGTCCTTGTAACATAAGTTTAAGAGAGCTTAATATTTTTTAGGGAATTTTCTAAATGTTTATATATTTTTATTTTTTTAATTATTACTATTCATTTTATTTTATTTTTTGGGGGAGAGCAAACCTTTATTATTGCAGATGGTCAGGAGCATACAAGGCCGCGAAAAAAGTTCTGTTTAGACAAATGGAAGGATTCAGAAGGGAAGGAGCAATATTTAAATTTTGGAAAAGCTGAAATAGATTGCTGGTACCATGTCGCATTTGCAGTGTCCAAACAGCAGAAACCCTTCACAAATGTTTCCATTTTGGAAACTAGACCCCTAGGTTATGGTGAGCATTTGGAACCCACAGGTACTTCACAGAATTTGATAACAATAGGTCATCATATTGAACAATTTATTTTTTTCACACAAAATTTCTCACTTTTAGGGTATGTGCACACATTCCAGAGACACTGCATTTTGGACGCAGTGTCTCCACTCTTGTGGGGATGCAGGGAATTTCCACGGATGAACTCAGCCACCCATGCCCAATGTCAGATTTTTGGGCAAGATGGCTTTTCCCTGCATTTACCAACTGAGATCGTCTCTGACTCCGCTGTGCTAAATTGACATTCTACGGTCAATTAGTGGCATAGAAAGCTGTTCATGCTGCAGAGAAAGCAAGCACAATTCCTGTAAATCCCATCCACTGTGCTTGTTCTGCACAATGCAGTGGTTTAGATGTAGTTGTAACAGGCTACATCCAAACCACTGCAAATACTGATTGTGTGAGCAAACTTAGGCTATGTGCAGGCTAGAAAATAGTGGTGGAGATTTTGTGCTTCCAGAAACAAGCACCTGCAGAAAAAGCCACTGCAGAAAAATGGCTGTGCCAATGGTGCATTTTTGCCGTGTTTTTTCAAGTGGATTTTGCTGCATTTTTTAGCTAAAGTTCACTGTTGTGACTGTGAATAAAGTTAGTTTAGATTGGGAAAAAAGGGGTTTCAAGATGTCATAATGTGATGTGGGGCTCAGCTGTATTTATTGTCACCAGCCCAGGTACAGCAGGCAGGTAAAAGCTGCCATCCACTGCCACCTGCCAGGTCTTATCTGGCAGGTAATCAATATATTTTTTTATATTATTTCTTTATTACATTTTTAAAACAAATGATGTGGGGCTTGGCTGTATTTTTGGTTCCAGCCAGGTATAGCAAGCAGGTACGGGCTGCCACCAACCCCAGCTGCCTAGTTTTACCTGGGTGAAAGACAAAAATATAAGGTAACCTTTTTTAAATTATTTTATGAAATAATGAAAAAAAAATGTTGTGGAGCGTTACCAAATTTTTGATTCCAGCCAGGTACAACTAGGTAGTTGGGGTCTGGAATCCTCAGCGTAGGGAGGCCCAAGCTTTCTTTACCCCCTGCTGCAAATTGCAGCCCGCAGCCAACCCAGAAAATGGCGCATTCATAAAAGCAACATTTTATGGGCTGTATCTGACTCTTCCAGCTGCCATGTTGCAGTGGCATAATGGTTAATAAGGGGTTAATGTCAGCTTTGTATTGGCAGCTGGTACTAAGCTCAAGATTCAGAATGTCGTGCCAGTATTAGACCCGGCCATTAGGAACCTCTAGTAAATAGTAAAGAATACACAACACAGTGAAAAATATTTTTATTAGAAAAAAAGCACAATTATAAATTTAGACTCCATCTTTATTACTCTGTGATGGCGACGTAGTTCAGTGGGCGGTCCCTCAATGATTTTATTTTATAGCATATGAGGGCATCCTCCATATGCTATAAGAATAGGCAACCTCAAAGGAGAAAGAATGAACATACTTGAAAGGACACACACACAGGGGCGTGCACACAGATGAGGAGTGCTCACAAACAGGAGGAGAGACCCCAGTATCCCAGGATCACAGGATCCTAGGATCACGGGACAAGAGGCAGGTAAGAAAGAGGGGCGGGTGGCCCAGAATGGGAGACCGGAGGTAGTCGGCAGTCTGCAAGCTGCATCCGACCTGATGTATGAATACATCAGATCAAATAAAATTTCAGAGGAGGCGGTGGCAGTGTGCGCGGGTATCGGGGATGGTAGAAGGGAGGGGGTACCTTACTGGAGGACCCTGCCATGTACCTGGGGACTAGAAAAACATAGGATGATGTCATCACTTTGAAAGATTTATTCGAGCTGACGTTTGAGCACATCAGAACAAACAGAGTATCACAGGAGACTGCAGCGGGGGGCACTACCGGGGGCAGGAGGAGGAAGGTGGAGTGGTCAGAGGCAGCTGAAACTAGTGGATGGGACCAAAGGGGACTGAGGGGCACTTGGAAATGTGATTTTCATGCAATTTGACATGTGTGACCTTTCAGATTGCATGGAGATGCAGAGGAGGTGATGGGTTTTCACAAGTACCATGGCCATTTTGGGATCCTCCGGGGGAGGGGTAGGGGTAGGAGGGAGATCACTGCTACTGGGGGTTTTGGGTGCTTTGTGCTTTCATGTCGGATGAAAGAGAAACAATTTTTTACTGGTTAGTGGATGCTTTCTCTTCAGGAGCTAGTGTGGACTTCACTCAGTAACACCGTACTGGCCGGATGGTGACCTGTGGCTCCTTTTCCAAAACTAGCCCCTACGATGCACTTAAGTTATCTTCCCTGGTTTTACATTTGCCTCCCAACCTTTGGATTGCCAGAGCCATCGGAGGCACCATGACAGAATTCAACTCCGATTTCCCAGGCCCAGCAAACCTGATGGAGGTTGTGGCAAATCAGTGGCGTCACAAACAGGATCAAAGATATGTGCCTTATGTTAACTATCATCAGATGTTTTTAAAAGCACTGTCGCACTAAAAAGGGAAAACCTGATCCACACCTGTGGTTCCTGTGTGAAAAGAAAAATACATCTGAACCATGAGTCCAAAGACTGTAGATAAACTTTTATAAAGAGAAAAACCCTTGCACACGAGAAAACAATGAAAAAAACTTTCTTTATTCCACTGGCATTTATTGAGAAGAAACAAAATTGAGTTGATATCACATTGATTTTGATTGACGTTTCGGCATTAACTTATGCCTTATTCATAATCACTTCAAGCAATCAGGTAAGATACTGATACTCAATTTCCGATGAAAAATCTCAGGAATATCATATGCTTCTATATAATCAAGTAATCTGGGATGATTTTAGAGAGGTAAATGTGTCCTAAGGACAATCTATGCAAAGTCAAAACTGGCATTGACTCAGTTGCAGGTATCAAGCGGCCGTCCTCTCCACGGGCATGTAGATAAACTTTTGACATTTATATATTGGGTATACCAGACATGGAAGCTGTCACATCAGATAGCATGGATACAGAGACTCCTGATACCACTACCCCTGCATTTATGCCACTTACCATGCCATATTACTTGGGAGCTCCATGGTTGTCACAGTATAGTGGAGAGACATATACTCTTAAAGACTTTAGTGAGAAAATGACCACTATGTTGCGCATGTATGACATAGCAACCAAACAAAAAGTAGAAATTCTGATTGCTCAGCTCCAATGAGTAGCATTAAGAGAACTAAAGTCCTGACTTGGATCGCAGAAAAGAACTGTATAGCAAATTGTCAAAAGACAACAGGACATATTTGAGGTCTGAATCATATCTGAATTAAAAATTTGATTTTTCAGTAAAAAGTAAGAACCTAACAAATCCCTATGTGATTATGCATTGTCCCTGCAAGAGGCCTGCAGGGCGATTAATCAGAGAAAACCACAAGAAGCACAGGGAGCAGATGAAATTCTCAAAGAGCAATTTATTGAAAGGGTTACCACAGAAACATTGCATAGTCAATTAAAGAGAACCTGTCACCAAACCAGGCATGGTGATCTACAATGTTGGCCAAAAGTATTGACACCCCTGCAATTCTGTCAGATAATACTCAGTTTCTTCCTGAAAATGACAGCAATCACAAATTCTTTGGTATTATTATCTTCATTTACTTTGTCTTCAATGAAAAAACACAAAAGAGAATGAAGCAAAAAGCAAAACATTGATCATTTCACACAAAACTCCAAGAATGGGCCAGACAAAAGTATTGGCACCCTCAGCCTAATACTTGGTTGCACAACCTTTAGCCAAAATAACTGCGATCAACCACTTCCGGTAACAATCAATGCTCTTACAATGCTCTGCTGGAATTTTAGACCATTCTTCTTTGGCAAACTGTTCCAGGTCTCTGATATTTGAAGGGTGCCTTCTCCCAACTGCCATTTTTAGATCTCTCCACAGGTGTTCTATGGGATTCAGGTCTGTAATCATTGCTGGCCACCTTAGACGTCTCCAGTGCTTTCTCTCAAACCATTTTCTAGTGCTTTTTGAAGTGTGTTTTGGGTCATTGTCCTGCTGGAAGACCCATGACCTCTGAGGGAGATCCAACTTTCTCACACTGGGCCCTACATTATGCTGCAAAATTTGTTGGTAGTCTTCAGACTTCATAATGCCATGCACATGGTCAAGTAGTCCAGTGCCAGAGGCAGCAAAGCAACCCCAAAACATCAGGGAACCTCCTCCATGTTTGACTGTAGGGACCGTGTTCTTTTATTTGAATGCCTCTTTTTTTCTCCTGTAAACTCTATGTTGATGCATTTGCACAAAAAGAGAGAACATTCTTCCAAAACGTTTTAGGCTTTCTCAGGTAAGTTTTGGCAAACTCCAGCCTGGCTTTTATATGTCTCGGAGTAAGAAGTGGGGTCTTCGTGGGTCCCCTACCATACAGTCCCTTTTCATTCAGACGCCAATGGATAGTACGGGTTGACACTGTTGTACCCTCGGACTGCAGGGCCGCTTGAACTTGTTTGGATGTTAGTCGAGGTTCTTTATCCACCATCCGAACAATCTTGCGTTGAAATATCTTGTCAATTTTTCTTTTCTGTCCACATCTAGGGAGGTTAGCCACAGTGCCATGGGCTTTAAACTTCTTGATGACACTGCGCACGGAAGACACAGGAACATTCAGGTCTTTGGAGATGGACTTGTAGCCTTGAGATTACTCATGCTTCTTCACAATTTGGTTTCTCAAGTCCTCAGACAGTTCTTTGGTCTTCTTTCTTTTTTCTATGCTCAATGTGGTACACACAAGGACACAGGACAGAGGTTGAGTCAACTTTAATCCATGTCAACTGGCTGCAAGTGTGATCTAGTTATTGCCAACACATGTTAGGTGCCACAGGTAAGTTACAGGTGCTGTTAATTACACAAATTAGAGAAGCATCACGTGATTTTTCTAACAGTGCCAATACTTTTGTCCACCCCCTTTTTTATGTTTGGTGTGGAACTATATCCAATTTGGCTTTAGGACAATTCTTTTTGTGTTTTTTTCATTGAAGACAAATTAAATGAAGATAGTAATACCAAAGAATTTGTGATTGCAATCATTTTCAGGAAGAAACTGAGTATTATCTGACAGAATTGCAGGGGTGTCAATACTTTTGGCTAACACTGTAATTACAGCACTGGATGCAGCATGTCTGCTGCATCCAGGCAAGGGGTCCCCCAGCCCTTGAGCCCTCCTGTACCCCAAGTAAATACACTTAGAAAACTTACATCCTGCAGCCAGAAAGGAGGTGGCTAGAGGCTGGAGCAGAAGAGCAGATTCACACCCCCTGCATGTTTAATCTGCCCACCGCTGCCAATCATTGTCTCCCTCTTCTGCAGCATAACACAGAGGTTTTTTTTGTAGAAATGGCCGTTTAGCTCCGCCCCCTGCGGAAACGTCACCGCTTATACCCACCCTGCTCTATGGTTAACATAGAGCAGGGCGGGTATAAGCGGTGATGTCACTGCAGGAGGCAGGGCAGCCGGCCTCCTGCTCTGACATCACCACCTTTCCCCGCGGAGCAGAGCAGGGCGGGTATAAGCAGTGACGTCACCGCAGGGGGCGGGGCTAAACGGCCATTTCTAAAAAAAAAAATTAATAAAAACTCTGTGTTATGCTGCAGAAGAGTGGGCAGCGGTGGGCAGATTAAACATGCAGGGGGTATGAATCTGCCCTTCGGCTCCAGCCTCTAGCCACCTCCTTTCAGGCTGCAGGATGTAAGTTTTCTAAGTGTATTTACTCGGGGTACAGGGGGGGCTCAATGGCTGGGGGACCCCTTGCCTGGATGCAACAGACATGCTGCATCCAGTGCTGTAATTAGATCACCATGCCTGGTTTGGTGACAGGTCCTCTTTAAAGATGTTATCAATTCAGCATCCAGATAGCTTTTTCGAACAATTTAAAGAAATATCTGTCCAAGTACTAGGGAGAGAATTCTGTCCAATAATGAAAAAGCCAGAACTAACCACTTCCCATAGTGACGCTGCTATTAAAAATGCTTCAATTGTGCATGTGGGGCAGGCAATAACCTCTACCCCTGGTGCCACAGAGGAGCTGCAGAAACAAAGGGCAGAATTAGCAAACGGGTCTAGCTGAAATTTGCATAAAAATAGAAATTTTTGAGCTTTGTGATCAAGTTGCAGAACTGACCAAAAGTTTTGCAATCCTGTGCAAAGAAGTAAAGGAGTTGGAGCACCAATCGAGTCAAGAGGACCATCCTTGTTTTACCCTGAATTTATCACCTTACCACCCCTGGAACAACTACTAAAGGGCAGGTAGGAGATCTTCCAACAGGTTTGTTTCCTGAGTTCAACCGATTTGCCACAGATGGAACCGTTGTGGCCACGTAGAGGGAGAGAGTTCGAGCCTTTTACTCTGGTATATCTCAAGCCAAGGACTGACGCCCAAGAGTTGAATGCATAAATCCAGATGATCCTAACCTGGGCCTGAACTATGTCAGCTATCGCCCCATTATACCAATCACAATAGATGGCATCCCTTGGCAGCAGTACTTGATACTGACTCACAAGTTACCACTATTCAGCTACCACAATATAAACATTACTAGCTGTGAGCCCGATGCAAATGCATCGGGATTCTAGAATGTGCATTAATTTGATTATAGTAGTTATAGCTGGTGTGAGGACTTTTCGGGGGGGTGTGAATAGTTTTTGGGGAGTCCCATACTTTTTTTGGGGGGTCACATACTTTTTTTGGGGGGGGTCACATACTTTTTTGGGGGGGGTCACATACTTTTTTGGGGGGTCACATACTTTTTTTGGGGGGTCACATACTTTTTTTGGGGGGTCACATACTTTTTTTGGGGGGTCACATACTTTTTTTGGGGGGTCACATACTTTTTTTGGGGGGTCAGATACTTTTTTTGGGGGGGTCACATACTTTTTTTGGGGGTCACATACTTTTTTTGGGGGGTCACATACTTTTTTGGGGGGGTCACATACTTTTTTTGGGGGGGTCACATACTTTTTTGGGGGTCACATACTTTTTTTGGGGGTCACATACTTTTTTGGGGGGGTCACATACTTTTTTGGGGGGGTCACATACTTTTTTGGGGGGTCACATACTTTTTTGTTTTGTCACATACTTTTTTGGGGGGTCACATACTTTTTTGGGGGGTCACATACTTTTTTTGGGGGGTCCAATACTTTTTTTGGGGGTCCAATACTTTTTTTTGGAGGTCACATAGTTTTTTGGGGGGTCACATACTTTTTTTGGGGGGTCACATACTTTTTTTGGGGGGTCACATACTTTTTTGGGGGGGTCACATACTTTTTTTGGGGGGTCACATACTTTTTTTGGGGGGGTCACATACTTTTTTTGGGTGGTCACATACTTTTTTTGGGGGGGTCACATACTTTTTTGGGGGGTCACATACTTTTTTTGGGGGGGTCACATACTTTTTTTGGGGGGGTCACATACTTTTTTTGGGGGTGCAATACTTTTTTTGGGGGGTCTAATACTTTTGGGTGGGGGGTCCAATACTTTTGGGGGGGGTCCAATACTTTTTGGGGCGCGTTCAATACTTATTGGGGCTGAGTGCTCGCAATGGCCGCTTATTATTAGCATTAATCTTATTATTATTAGCATTAATAGCAAAATTATTAGCATTAATAGCATAATTATTAGCATTATTAGCATTATTATTAGCATTAATAGCATAATTATTAGCATTAATATCATTATTATTAGCAGTAATATAATTATTATTAGATTTTTTTTTTAATTATTATTTTTTGTAATATTTTATAATTTTTAATTTTTTTTTTTATTATTTTTTTTATAATTTTTTAATTATTTTTAAATAATTTTATTATAAAATTTATTATTTATTTTAAGTGAGACACAGTTCTCCTTCTGGTCCGCTAAAAGGGCTGGGCTGATTAGCATATATTTATTTTTTTTATTATTATTTTTATTTAATTTTTTATTATTTTTTTATTATTATTTTTTATTATTTTTTAATTCTTTTTAAATTCTTTTATTTATTATTTAATTTATTATTTATTTTAAGTGAGACACAGTTCTCATTGTGGTCCGCCAAAAGGGCTGAGCTGATTAGCATATATTTATTTTTTTATTATTATTTTTATTTAATTTTTTATTATTTTTTTATTATTATTTTTTATTATTTTTTAATTCTTTTTAAATTATTTAATTTATTATTTAATTTATTATTTATTTTAAGTGAGACACAGTTCTCATTGTGGTCCGCCAAAAGGGCTGAGCTGATTAGCATATATTTATTTTTTTTATTATTATTTTAATTTAATTTTTTATTATTTTTTTATTATTATTTTTTATTATTTTTTTATTCTTTTTAAATTATTTTATTTATTATTTAATTTATTATTTATTTTAAGTGAGACACAGTTCTCATTGTGGTCCGGCAAAAGGGCTGAGCTGATTAGCATATATTTATATTTTTTATTATTATTTTTATTTAATTTTTTATTATTTTTTTATTATTATTTTTTATTATTTTTTAATTCTTTTTAAATTATTTTATTTATTATTTAATTTATTATTTATTTTAAGTGAGACAGAGTTCTCATTGTGGTCCGCCAAAATGGCTGAGCTGATTAGCATATATTTTATTTTTTTATTATTATTTTTATTTAATTTTTTATTATTTTTTATTATTATTTTTTATTATTTTTTAATTCTTTTTAAATTATTTTATTTATTATTTAATTTATTATTTATTTTAAGTGAGACAGTTCTCATTCAGGTCCGCTATTTTTCCCATTGACATACATTAGCGGTGTGTCGGCGATTTTATGGCCGGCCACCTGGTTCTATTTGTCGGCCGTAAAATCGCGGACACACCGCTAATACATGTCTATGGGCAGTGAGCCCGATTTCGGATTGGCCGCCGACCAATCAGAATTCGAGCTCAATGAGGGGCTCTTCTGATTGGCTGAGGGCAGTACACAGCGACCAATCAGAAGAGCCGCTCATATCTCATTGAGATACAATGGCGGATTTGTCGTCCATTGTACCTGAATGAGAAGAGAAGAGGACGTCGGAGCTGGAAGAAGACAGAAGATCCCCGGGGCCGGACGAAGAGGACGCCTGGCCGGACGAAGAGGACGCCTGGCCGGACGGACGATCAGATGACTAAGAAGACATGTAAGTATGTGCGGACATGGGGGGGGCTGTGTGGACATTAGTGGGGGTCGGCTGTGCGGACATGGGGGGTTTTTCGGACATTGATGGGGGCGGGCTGTGCGGGCATGGGGGTGGGCTGTGCGGGCATGGGGGTCGGCTGTGCGGGCATGGGGGTCGGCTGTGCGGGCATGGGGGTCGGCTGTGCGGACATGGGGGTGGGCTGTGCGGACATGGGGGTGGGCTGTGCGGACATGGGGGTGGGCTGTGCGGGCATGGGGGTGGCTGTGCGGGCATGGGGGTCGGCTGTGCGGGCATGGGGGTCGGCTGTGCGGCTGGGTCCTGTGCGGGCTGGGGTCGGCTGTGCGGACAGGGGGGTGGGCTGTGCGGACATTGATGTGGGTGGGCTGTGCGGACATGGGGGTGGGCTGTGCGGACATGGGGGTGGGCTGTGCGGGCATGGGGGTCGGCTGTGCGGACATGGGGGTGGGCTGTGTGGACATTGATGGGGGCGGGCTGTGCAGACATGGGGGTGGGCTGTGCGGGCATGGGGGTCGGCTGTGCGGGCATGGGGGTCGGCTGTGCGGGCATGGGGTCGGCTGTGCGGGCATGGGGGTCGGCTGTGCGGGCATGGGGGTCGGCTGTGCGGGCATGGGGGTCGGCTGTGCGGACAGGGGGGTGGGCTGTGCGGACATTGATGTGGGCGGGCTGTGCGGACATGGGGGTGAGCTGTGCGGACATTGCTGGGGGTGGGCTGTGCGGACATGGGGGTCGGCTGTGCGGACATGGGGGTCGGCTGTGGGGACATTGATGGGGGCGGGCTGTGCGGACATGGGGGGGGGGGTGGCGAATTGTGTGTAGCGGGGAGCGGAGGCGGCAATGCCGCCTCGGCTCCATGGTCCCACGGGGAGCGAATTGCGGCTCAGGCAGCGACTCGCAATGGCCTCGCGGCCATTGCTCGCGCTACCTGAGCGGTAAATCGCTAAGGTTGTAGCCGGGGCTGTGGATGGATTTTGGGCCAGCGGCTCGCAATGGCCGCTTCGCGGCCATTGCTCGCCCTGGGCCAGCGTCTCGCAATGGCCTCGCGGCCATTGCTCGCGCAGCATTGGGCGCTTCGCGCCCAATGTTAGATTCGTATCCACATGACGACATCGGAAAGTGCGCGTGAAGGGGCGCTTTTCCGATTCGCGATTATATAATAGATTGGAGAACAGACCAGCTATATATAATGACCTAAACATTATAGCTAGCAATGGGCCTCAAGTGAGCCACTGGGAAGCTACCATTAAATTTGGCAGAAAATATTTACCTGAGCAAGGTCTTATTGTAATAGTAATGGAAGAAGACAATTTTCCTCCTGTAGTCATAGGGATGAACGTACTACAAAATTGTTTTGAGATAGTGATTGAAGCCATGACTTATTGTCTCAATGTTTCTTCCACTACATAGTAGAGAACCATTTAAAATACACTTCACCTGCTCAATATTCATCAGGAATTCACTTATTTAAGAGAAGAGACCTACCCTGCCAGGATTGTGTTTACAAAATATAGGGTTACTTAATATAGGAGCGCAGATACACTGTCAAGAGAAGGGTGGTCTGAAATTAAAAAGTATCTTTATTACCACAACGCGTTTCCACAATGGAATGTTGTCTTCCTCAGGTGGATTTAGGTTAACAATGACAATGGGCACATTATAAAGTTATTCTCACCAATCAGATTTCGGCAATCAATGATGTCACTATGTTAACTCTATCAATCTCATATCATTCCAATATGTGGAGGCGTTTGAGTTACAATAGGTGATACATTACAATAGGTGATATACAAAAAAATATATAAAAATCTATAAATCTTAAACTAATCCCTTTTTTTGATTTTTGATGAGAAATACTCCCCATCCTATAACCTACATTTCTCCTCTATTTCAATAATAATATTAAAAATATCACACCAATTATATATTAGTAAAATTGATCATTAAATAATACTTAAATAAAAATAAATTTGCCTGCCAGGATTGTTCACTCAATGCCTGTAGTCCTGCAATCTTGAACAGAAATTATTATTATTATTATAATATTTATTTATATAGCGCCATTGGGTTCCATGGCGCTTTACATGAGGATAAGGGAGACAAGAACAAGTACACTAAATCTAGGCGATCGGGGCATACAGGTACAGAAGGGGCAGGGACCCTGTCCACGAGGGCTCACAGTCTATGAGGGGCGGGTGGGGATACAGTAGCATGGGGGAATTGTCAGGTATGGGGCGGTCTCCAGGGTCTCATGGCAGGTTGTAGGCTTGACGGAATAGGTGAGTCTTCAGGTGACACTTGAAGCTTCTCAGGGTAGGAGAGTGTCTGACATGTTGGGGCAGGGAGTTCCAGTGTAAGGCAGATGCCCGAGAGAAGTCTTGGATGCGGTTGTGCGAAGAGGTGATGAGGGGGAGCAGAGGAGGAGTTCTTGAGAGGAGCAGAGGTTGCGTGAGGGTAGGTATCGGGAGACCAGATCGGAGATGTATGGTGGGGCCAGGTTGTGTATGGCTTTGTACGCCATGGTTAGTGTTTTGAATTGAGATCTCTTGGAGGCGGGGAGCCAGTGAAGGGCTTGGCAGAGGGGGAAGACAGTGGAGTAGCGGGAGGACAGGTAGATTAGTCGGGCAGCGAAATTGAGGCTAGATTGGAGAGGTGTGAGGGAGTTAGCCGGGAGGCCATTGAGAAACAGGTTGCAGTAGTCAAGGTGGGAGATGATAAGAGCATGAAAGAGTGTTTTAGCGGTGTCGTGGTGAGGAAGGAGCGTATCCGTGAGATGTTCTTGAGCTGGAGCCGGAGGGATGTGGTGAGGGCCTCGATGTGGGGCTTGAAGGATAGGGAGGAGTCAAGGATTACCCCGAGGCACCTGGCTTGGGGGACTGGGGAGAGGGCGCAGTCGTTCTACGCAGATGGATAGGTTGGGAAGTGGGGGGAAATTTCTTGGGGGGAAGACTATGAATTCAGTTTTGTCCATGTTGAGTTTAACGAAGCGAGCAGAGAAGGATGAGATGGCGGAAAGGCATTGTGGGATTTTGGAGAGTAGGGAGGTGATGTCAGGGCGGGACAGGTAGATTTGGGTGTCGTCGGCGTAGAGGTGGTACTGGAGACTGTGGGACTCAATGAGTTGCCCTAGGCCGAGAGTGTATATGGAGAAAAGTAGGGGTCCCAGGACCGAACCTTGGGGGACTCCGACAGAAAGGGGGTTGGGTGAAGAGGAGGTGTGGGAGACGCTGAAGGTCCGGTCCGCTAGGTACGAGGAAATCCAAGAGAGGGCAAGGTGGGTGATGCCGAGGGATTCCAGGATCCGGAAAAGAAGGGAGTGGTCAACCGTGTCGAAGGCGGCAGACAGGTCAAGGAGGAGGAGGATGGAGTAGTGATGTTTGTTCTTGGCGGTCAGTAGGTCGTTGGTGATTTTGGTCAGGGCTGTTTCGGTGGAATGGAAGGGTCGGAAGCTGGACTGTAGGCGGTCGAAGTGGGAACTCGAGGAGAGGTGAGAGGACAGTTCAGAGTGGACGTGCTGTTCAAGTAGCTTAGAGGTGAATGGGAGAAGCGATATGGGGCGATAGTTAGAGACAGAGGTAGGGTCAAGTGAGGTTTTTTTTAGGATGGGCATGATTAGGGCGTGTTTAAAGGCCGAGGGGAAGGCGCCAGTGCTAAGTGATAGGTTAAAGAGGTGGGTGAGGGCTGGGATGAAAATGGAGGTGTGGTTGCGAATGAGGTGGGACGGGAGCGGGTCGTGGGCGCTAGTGGTGAGGTGTGATTTTGACAGGAGGGAGGAGAGTTGGTCTTCAGTTATGAGGGGGAAGTGGCTGATGGAGGAGGAGGGCAGTGTAGGTGGGAGGGGGAGTTGTGGGGATAGTGGGCCAAAGGTGTTTCTGATGTTGTCGATCTTCTCCTTGAAGAAGGTAGCAAAGTCTTCAGCAGAGATGAGGGGAGAAGGGGGAGGAGCAGGCGGGCGAAGTAAGGAGTTGAAAGTTTTGAAGAGCTGTAGGGAAGGAATCTGGGCACTAGAGGGCTTTTGGTGTTTGCCCTAGGCTTGTATGTGCTGCCAGCAATATGGTGTTGCACAGGTCTGCACAAGGTCCAGTCACAAAATTGTCCAAAAATTTAGAAGAAACAGACGGCACTCACCATTAGATGAAGGTTCTTTTAATCCAAGAGCTCCGTTAGGAGGTGCAGGTTACAAACATGTGGTGGGGAGGGAGGTACGGGGAGGACGACGGGCGCACGTTTCTCCTCAACGTGCGCCTGTCGTCCTCCTGCACCTCCCTCCCCACCACATAATGTTTGTAGCCCGCACCTCCTAATGGAGCACTTGGATTAAAAGAACCTTCATCTAATGGTGAGTGCCGTCTATTTCTTCTAAATTTTTGGACAGTTTTGAAGAGCTGTTTGGGGTTGCGGGACAGAGAGGTTATTAGGGATGAGAAGAATGCTTGCTTGGCAGTAGCAAGTGCCGTCTTGAAGTCAGTGAGGGATTGCTTGAACAGAGCAAAGTGCTTGGAGGTGCGGGACTTTTTCCATCTCCTCTCGGCGACCCTGGACGCCCGTCTCAGGTTTTTAGTGAGGGTGGTGTGCCAGGGTTACCTGTTAATGCGTGGAGCATGAAGAGTGAGGGGGGCGGCTAGGTCGAGGGCGTTCATTATTGTGGTGTTTTATAGGGTGGTGGCAATGTCAATGTCGTCAGCGGAGGGTATGTCGGTGAGAGGGAGGAGGGATTCAGAGAATAAAGGAAGATCAAGATCTTTTAGGTTTCGGCGAGGGTGATCAAGTTTGCGGAGAGGGGATAGCGTGGCAGGGGAGGAGAGGGCGGAGAAGGTCAAGAGATGGTGGTCAGACAGAGGGAGTTCAGAGGTTGTGAGGTTAGAGAGGGAGCAAAGGCGGGTAAAGATGAGGTCAAGCGTGTGGCCTTGTTCGTGGGTGGGAGAGGAGGACTATTGGGAAAGCCCTAGGGAAGTGGTCAGGGAAAGAAGGTTGGAGGCGGCTGGGCGGGGAGTGTCAATGGGGATATTGAAGTCGCCCATGATGATGGTGGGGATGTCAGCGGAGAGGAAGTGAAGTAGCCAGGTGGTGAAGAGGTCAAGGAAGGAGGCCATGTGTCCAGGGGGGTGGTAGATGATGGATAGCTGGAGGTTGCAGGGGGAGAAGATTCGGACCGAGTGGGCTTCGCAGGAGGGGACAGAGATGGAGGGGGGCGGGGGATAGGGCTGAAGGCGCAGGAGTTGGACAGGAGTATGCCGACTCCACCACCGTGCTTGCCAGAGGGACGGGGGGTGTGGGACAGGCTGAGGCCGCCGTAGGATAGTTCTGCAGGGGAGGCCGTGTCGGAGGTGGTGAGCCAGGTCTCGGTGAGGTCAAGGAATGACAGTTTCCTGGAGATAAAGAGTTCATGGATGTCTGGGAATTTTTTTAACACTGAGCGGGCATTCCGGGTAGAACGGTAGGTGGGGCATGGGTTGGGGGAATGGATCTGATGTTGGTGGGGTTGCGAGGGCTGGTAGTGATGAGGTTGCGACGATTGGCAGTGGGTCGTGAGTGTGAGATGAATGTGTTTGTGGGGATGTGGTGGGGGGGCCAGGATTGGGGGAGATGTCACCGGCAAGGAGAAGGAGTAGGCAGAGGGTTAGCAGGTGGAAACATGGGAGCTTACGAGGTGGGCTTGCTTGTTTGGTGATTGAGGATTGAAAGTGATTGAAAAGGTCGGTGAAGTGGGTGAGGTGGTTCGGCAGGATGGAGGGTGAGAGCAGTATTTCTTTGCTGGGAGGGGTATAAGTGGGGGTAGTAGGAAGTGGAGAAGGATGGCAGTGAGAGTGAGGAGTAGCAGAAACATTGTGTACGGTGAGCAGGGAGTGAGTGTGGTGGCAGGGGACAAAAGCAGAGGGGGGAAAGTTGTGGTAGTGGGTGAATGGTCATCAGTGGGGAGTGGTCACGGGATGAGGTGATGTCCGGGGATGAGATGCAAGGCTAGGGGTCGGATGGAGAGGCCAGATGGGGCAGTTGGGGGATCGATCGAGACAGTCGGGGTTGACTTAGGTGTTTGCGGGGTCGGCTGATGGAGCAGCCGGTGTCAGGTGAGGCAGCGGGGGTCAGGTGAGGCATCCAGGGGTCAGGTGAGGCAGCGGAGGTCAAGTGAGGCAGTGGGGGGGTCAGGTGAGGCAGCGGGGGGGTCAGGTGAGGCAGCCGAGGGTCAGTCCAGGGTGGGATGCCACCAAGGGATGAGCTACAGTCCAGGGGAGATGTAGCTGGGGACGAGATCTGAATAAATAATAAATAAAGAAGGATTAGTGGCAAGACATTGGTAGTGAAGAAACTCCCCTTATGCAAGTTTGACTTTGGTAGAGTATGATCAAATGTCCTACATCCACTGGTTCCCATCCTTCAATTAAAGAGAAGTACTGAGCAAGCCAATGTAATGTCAATGCCGA
Source organism: Allobates femoralis (assembly GCA_033576535.1). Classification (NCBI taxonomy): domain Eukaryota; kingdom Metazoa; phylum Chordata; class Amphibia; order Anura; family Aromobatidae; genus Allobates; species Allobates femoralis. The sequence continues at coordinate 306,931,678 of JARQOC010000005.1, read as the reverse complement.
TGCCATATCCAGGTAGCACAAAACAGAGATGCTCCACTACAGCAAGGACAAATGAGAAGAAAAAGAAATCCCTGACTTTTACTCCTATGTTGCCAGACAGAATGTGCAGAAAATACACAGGACCACCATTTTAGAAACTGGCCCAAGACCTATGGTGAGCCATGATTGGTCTAAATTCAGAAGAACCTTCAAGACCCTACGGAAGTTGCTAGAGTCTAGACTACTAAAACTACCTGTGAGATACAGGCAATCTGATCCAGAAATTTGTAGATTATGGTGACAAAAGAAATGCCTGCAATACCACATAGGAGTTTTAGTTTGAAGCACCATGAAACCCCACACTCATAATAGAATCTTCCAAATAGTTGTACCCAGGCAGGATGCGAAGCTCATTCTAGAGGCCTATCAGAACAAATCCAAGCACTTTGGCTACCATAAGACTGAGATGACCATGAGAGAACATTTTTACTGGATAGGAATGCGCCAAGACATTGAAAAAAAGGTGTCAAGAATGTTCTACAGGCGCAACCACCAGGAGAAAAGTGTAAGAAGATTTTTAGATTAAAGAAGAAAAAATGTAAAAAAAACAGCCACATTCATGGTCTGTGTGCCCGGACCTGCACTCAGGAACCCTAATACACTTGCACAAACACGTTTTACATTGTGGTTTTAGGCTGTCATACACATTCACAAGCAGATAGATTGTGTATGAGAGCCAAGACTTCTACATTCTGAAATACTCTAATGTTGACTTTTACACATTGCTAATTATTTAACTGTAGTTTGAAACATTCAAGAACAACTACCTAAAGATTGCATTACCATGATCAATGTAGCACTAAAATGTTTTTTAGATTGTTGTTATGATGTTTTCTTAGGATTGTAGTGTCCCTTTAAAGTTCCTTAGCTAGTGTTAATTGTGTTTCACATGATTTAACACATGGATTTCAGGTCTATTATTCAATTTGAGACTGGGCCTTGGTCTAGGGTCTAGGTGTTAACTTTTGGGAGAAAAATCTTGTGGGCCACATACTGCATCCTGCTGCAAATCACAGGTTGCTTTGTAATTTGTCTATACCCCACAGATGGAAATTGTGGATGTTGATGTTGCACCCCGCCGCTGGGAATTGTAACTTTAATACGAAAACTTAGAAGTCTTGAGGGTCATTCCATGTCAAGTGATCCAAAAATGTATATTTTTTTTCCCTGACGTCCTCAGATTTTTTAAAAAATTTTTCTATATGAAGAACAACTTTATCTAATTACAAAAAAAAAGTTTTGAATTTTTTTCTTTATCAGTTAATTTTTTACAGATTTTTAAAGTTTTAAAAAAGTGCGAATTTTGGCCTGGTATGGCTTTACATTTTCTATCATATCTCGGGCTAGAAATAAGATAGAGAAACAAAATAAACACCAATCTACTCAGAACTGTCCAGGCATTCATCAGATATGTCACAAGAGGATCTTTGTTAATATTTTACCCATGTGATCGCAAGCGCAAAACTTTAAAACGCATTTCCGAAAAATTGGCGCGCTTTAAATATTTCAAAAACTGCCCATGTGTCTGCTTTGCTCTTAGCCACATCTGTACCAAATTTCAAGTTGGGATCGCAATAGGATCATATTTTAACATATTTTACTAGTAATAGCGTCAATGGGTCATTCCATATCAAGTGATCTAAATATGAATATTTTTTTTTACCTGACGTCTTTAGATTTTTTTTTTTTTTTTCCTTTATGAAGTACTACTTTAGTTAATTACAAATTAAAAGTTTAGAATTTTTTTCTTCATCAGTTAATTTTTTACAGATTTTTAAAGTTTAAAAAAAGGGTGAATTTTGGCCTGGTATGACTTTACATTTTTTTTATCTCAGGCTAGAAATAAGATAATGAAGTGGGAGAGGCATCATTTTACTCAGAACGGTAACAGCTTTCATTTGAGATGTTACAAGACTATGTTTCTTTATATCAAATTCAAACTATTGACGGGCAATTGTGAAAAAATGACTGATTGTGTTCTTGGTGATTTTTGAATTGACACTATAATAGTTAAATATTTTGCACTTAGGTCCAATGAATGCGTCCATGGGGTCAAGCTGGGACAGAGTCATCACAAATTAGCCTTATTTGCAGATGACCTGCTACTTTACATCTCCCAGCCCCTGGTCTCCATCCCTTCGGTCTTAATGGAGTTTGAACGGTTCGGACAATTGAGCAACTTTAAAGTGAATTGCTCCAAAACTGAGGCACTCAATATTTCTTTGCCTGGAGAATTGGTTTCTCATCTATCTAAACAGTTCTCATTTAAATGGAAAGTAGAAGCCATTAAGTACTTGGGAGTCCTTATACCAAAAGATCTTAAACAAATATTCAATTTAAATTATCAACCCCTTTTGACTAACGCGGAATCGGCATTTACCTCCTATAGACAATTAAAGCTATCCTGGTTCGGGAGAATAAACGTAGTCAAGATGGATGTCTTGCCCCGACTCTTATATACTTTTCAGACAGTTCCTGTTCTATTGGATAGAGGCTTCCTCTCCAAAATGCAATCTATGATCCTTAGATTTGTCTGGGAGGGCAAGAGGTCCAGATTGCGAATGAATATCCTATCCTTGCCCAAGACCAGAGGAGGGGTTGGACTACCCAACATACGAGCGTACTTTGTGGCTTCCTCTCTTGTTAGAGCTCTAGATTGGCATTATCATGCGTCCTCCAAGAAATGGGTAGGGGTGGAGTAAGAGGGTTTAAGGATTCCGCTGAAACACCTGCTTTGGATTTCCCCTAAAGACTCCACAGACCTAGTACCTTTGACAGACATGACCAGAAAAACCTTGAAGGTATGGCACCTAGTGACGAAAACCCTCCGCTTAAACGACAGACTTAGCCCTTTGACTCCCCTTTTTTCCAACCCATCTTTCCCACCCAGATTTGACAGGCAGAGATTTTTCTGTTGGCGGATTGTGGATGACACCCGAGTAGGACAGACTCTCTCCAGTGGTGGTTTGCCCCCGATGGCAGAGCTACAACTCAAAGAACCTACGAGACCTCTTAAGTGATTCAAATTTCTCCAATACAGAGCATACTTATATTCAGCTGACCACTCTTGCAGGGTAAGATTGACGCCCAACGTATTGGAGAGGTTATTCCAACTGGAGGCTCCACCGAGGCGCAAAATATCAGTTCTATACCAGGCCTTAGGGTCCATGAGAGAGCAGGGCACCCTTTACTTCCAACGTGCTTGGGAGAGGGAATTGGGGTGTAGCATTTTAGAAGCTAATTGGCAGAAATGCTTTATATTTACTCACTCACTAGCTAGCGGTTGTTCTGCACAAGAAAGAAGCTATAAGCTGCTCACTAGATGGTACTTGTGCCCGACGACACTCCGGAACATGTTCCCTGGAACCCCTGATACCTGCTGGCGCTGTGGGGAAGAGAAGGGTACAATGATACACATTTGGTGGAGTTGTGGGGAAATCCGGCGGTTCTGGTCTGAGGTTTTCAATGCATACGCCCGGATAACAGGTAAACAAGCCGAATGCTGCCCTGAATCGTTAATGTTATCCATTTTTCCAGGTCCTATTGGGCTTCAGAAGAGGGATATTCTCTGCTTTTGCATTTCGGCTGCTCGTGCTGTGATCCCGAGGTTCTGGAAATCAAGCCGGGCTCCATCTCTACTTGATTGGTTCAAAGAATTGATGGACATATATCGAATGGAGGAGCTCGCAGCTGATGCGTCGGGATCTCGGAACAAATTCTTAGGGATTTGGGTTGAATGGATTCTTTTCCACGACTCTGCAGAATTTAGGAGTATCTTTTCCAGCACAGATAATATGGCTCGACCTCTGGCTGATGGGGAGCCAGTGGGATGAGTACCCTTTCTCCTTCCCATACCTCACCCGTCCCCCCCCTCCTTTTTTTCTTACGTGGCTTTTCTTTCCCAGTATAACTTTTTCTAATAGTTTTTGTTTCTCTTCTCTCTCTCTTCTTTTCTATCTCTCTTTTCTTCCCATCTGATACATTCAGTCTAGGTATTTCCTTTCTACACCTATACCTTCAGAATTCTACTGAACATTAGACAGGTATCGGAAACTCTGAGCTATGAGTAGATCATTAATATTTCGGCCTTCCTTTCCGGTACACCAGTCGATAGACTATTCCAACTAGGCCTCAACGGGTAATGACCCACTTACGTGGTCAACCTGTTAGAAGGGGCCAAGTGATAAAAATCATTCTGCTGGGGCTGCTTGTCCCCTTGACATCAGAACATCTCAAAACCCTGAGAAAGGTTGTATACTTGAGTGTTTGGAATTATATTTAGATTGTAGTATATATTGCACCAGAGATAAGCGCAAAAGTAAATTTGCAGCTTATCTTAAAGTTACTAATAACTTTGTGAATTCTCTTTTTGTATATTTTATATGTCTCAAGATTTTGTTAAAAGATTGAATGTATGTCTTTCATATGTTTTTTCAAAATTTAATAAAAATGAGATTAACCATAGTTAAATATTTTAAAATATGATCCCATCATGATCCCAACTTGAAATTTGGTACAGATGTGGCTAAGAGCATAAAAGACACATGGGCCGTTTTGGAAAATTTTTATTAAAACGTTTTTTCGGAAATGCGTTTCAAAATGTTGCGTTTGCATTCGCATGGGTAAAAAATAAAAATTAACAAATATACTCTTGTGACATATCTGGTGAAAGCCTGGACAGTTCTGAGTAGAATGGTGTTTATTTTGTTTCTCTATCTTATTTCTAGCCCGAGATAAAAAAATTTAAAGTCATACGAGGCCAAAATTCACCCTTTTTTTTAAACTTTAAAAATCTGTAAAAAATTAACTGATGAAGAAAAAAATTCCAAACTTTTAATTTGTAATTAACTAAAGTAGTACTTCATAAAGGAAAAAAAAAAAAAATCTAAAGACGTCAGGTAAAAAAAAATATTCATATTTAGATCACTTGATATGGAATGACCCATTGACGCTATTAATAGTAAAATATGTTAAAATATGATCCCATTGCGATCCCAACTTGAAATTTGGTACAGCTGTGGCTAAGAGCAAAGCAGACACATGGGCAGTTTTTGATATATTTAAAGCGCGCCGATTTTTCGGAAATACGTTTTAAAGTTTTGCGCTTGCGATCACATGGGTAAAATATTAACAAAGATCCTCTTGTGACATATCTGATGAAAGCCTGTATAGTTCTGAGTAGAATGGTGTTTATTTTGTCTCTCTATCTTATTCCTAGCCTGAGTTATGAGGAGTAACGTAAAGGCAGGCAACAGCGAAATTCACACTTTTTCCAAACTTTGAAAATCATTTAAAAAAAAAAAATTTTTTTTTTTAATTTTTCTCTTCACATTTTGCATTGTCTGACATACTATTATCAAATAACAAAATCTCAAAAGAATTAAAAATATAGAGGTAATAATCATTGGTTCACTTGACATGGAATGACCCTTGATTGACCTGTCCAACTGAAAGAAATAAAATATGCATATATGGTTTCAAATGCTGGGGATGACTCTATTAAACCCAAGGGTATGTAGTGACCCAGAGTTTTCCATGTGATGTTTTATAATGTTGTGTATTGTATCTCCTGCACTTTAGTTCTGAGAGTGGTAGCATGTTTAATCCCACACTGTCCTCTGCTGGCCTTTCTCTAAACTACAATTTCCTTATATGGTGAATGGTTGCTTAGCAACAGTGAGGAATTTCTCGGCAGTTGAGTGTAGCTGCTGGAGACGCAGGAGCGGGGATGTAATTGTGACGATGTTATCACTGTGTGTTTTTAGGAGTAATGACAACTTCTGTTCCCTCCTGTCCTCTAGCGCTTACAAGTGGTAAAGAATAGAAAGGCCGCTCTTAATATAGGAAACCTTCTAGAAATAGGCAGAGTTAATGCTATAGTATGCTTCCTAAGCCAACATAGGACTGTACATAGCAAAACCTGAAAAACTAACCAAAGAAAAGCTAATGAAAGATCCCCGCTGCTAAGAAACACTCAGAGCTAAAGAAGAGGGAGAGTTCATTAAATGTACACTGTTGACTTTGCATTCATTATGGAGTAAAAGTTCTTAATTGTTCAAGAAACATTTGGTGTCCGTGTTTCTTATGAGACTACAACCACCTCTGCTACTACGGTACTTCATAGCTGGACTAGAAACTAGCCCCTGTGATCCACATAGTTATCTTCCCCTTTCTACATTTGCCTACAAACTTGAGGATTGCTGGAGCCACTGGAGACATCGTGACAGGATTCATCGCTGATTTCCCAAATCATATATTTTTACATGGTTGTATATTTCACAGGCCATGCTTATATGTTTTACATTTAGGACTTTATAATCTTGCAGATTGAATGATACCCAGAGATTTCTTAAGTACCTATCTGGAGGAATCACAGGCACCTGAAACAATCGTTCTAATTATTTTCTCCAAGTAGTTTCTCCAAACCTGATGGTGGGGTTACACGTCCCGATATCGCGGCGATATCGGAGGCAACGATGCGGGAGCGCGCATTTAGTGCACGTTTCTCCCTGCATCGCATCGCCAGTTTACACGCCGCGATATCGGGATGCAACGTCCCTCCGATGTCTACGCCCACCAACCCAGGAACGACCAGTTAACATGGGAGTGAATGGGTGACGTGAGCGTAAGCATCGGAGTTGGGCTGTCACACGCAGCGATGCTGGTGCAACGGCCTTGCGATATCGGCGAGTTGAATAGCTTTGCTATTCAACTCCGATATCGTTTTGGCATCGTTCCAGCATCGCGTTGGATGCTAAAACAATACAACGCGCACCCGATATCGGCTCCAACTCGCGACCCACGTGACTTTTTGTCGGAGTTGGGTCGGAGTTGGACGCCGATATCGCGGCGTGTAAACCCACCATTAGAGGATCCCAAATTTGTCAACAGTACCTAACACAATTGGAAAATCTTCCAGAGTTTTAGAATAATACAGCAATTTGTCAGCTGGAAACAAAGACATGCCATATTTTCTTCCCATTTCTCTCAAGTTTAAATCCCCAGGGTCTTGGAGATGACCAAATGAAAGGACTAAGAGGCTCTATAATTAGAGCAAATAAACAAAGAAGGCCACCTTGCAGGGTACTCCTCAATAAAGAAAAGCTAGTATATTATTAAATAGATCTCTTAGACATGGCAAGGCTGATGTACTAACTTTGCATATATTTATAAGAATGGCAGGATAAATGAAATGAAATACTTCATCTCTACCCACCTAGACAGACTGAATCTCCTCACTACTGCTGCTGCTGAAATATCTCACTGTTCAGTAAAAGCTGCAACAATCAGTCAGAATAAATAAGTGGAGAATAGCAGGTCTCATAAATACTCTTTTTAATAAGAGGAATCAGACATCGATTCTCAAAATAATTTTACCTAGCTAATCATGTCTACGAGACTTATTTAACCCCTTTACAATCAAGAACATCACTACACATCCTTGGTTAAAGAGAACCAACCAGCAGCTTTTAGGGCTATAAAGTAAGGCCACTACCTTATAGTCTCTGGGGTACTGAGTGCAATCATACCTTTACTTCAATGATTACATGTATAATTGCAGAGAAAACTGCTATCAAACGTAAGGAAAACAGTGCAGCAAATTAGCATAAGTGCAGCACAGTGTCACTATGTCAGGTTGGGTTTCTTTTTTTTACTCCCCTAACTAAGCCAAACCCTCCCCCCTCCCTCTCTTCTTCCCTCCCTCACTGTATATACCAGGCAATGGCACAAGACATCTGACATCATGCATGGTGATAGCACAATGTTAGGTGTCCTATATGCCTGAATTCATCACTCCCTCCCTCGCTCCCACTGGCTTCTTACTGCTTGACATTGCTTCTCCTCCCCGGGTCACAGGAGAAGACCCAGCCCCCTCCAGTCTGTCCATGTCAATAGTCTCCTCTCCTCACAGACCACGGGAAGATGCAGGATATGAGGGAGAAAGGGAATGAGGGAGTGATGAGCACATAGGATGCCTGACATTGTGCTATCACCATGCACGGTGTCAAATGTCCTGTGCCACTGCCTGGTATATACTGACAGGGAGGGAATGAGAGGGGAGGGAACGTTTGGCTTTAGCCCATAGGGGAGTAATTAAAAGAAACCCATCCCCTCATAGTGACATTGTACTGCACTTATGCTGCACTGATGCTAATTTTCTGCACTGTTTTACCAGTGTTTAATAACATATGAACGGATTTATTACTGTAATCCATTCATATCTTACCTCCATTTGAGAAATTATGTGCACAGAGTTCTCAAAGATTTTCAGCAGCTACTCATAAAAAGGGTACGCAAGAGGGATAATAACCACCCTCACTTGATACTCCCATAGCTAGCACCGGTGTAACCCCTCAATTACACATGGTGTTTGATAACCGTTTTCTCTGCAATCATACATGTAATCATTAAAGTAAAGGTATGATTGCACTCGATATCCCAGAGCATGTAAGGCACTGGCTTCACTCTATAGCCCTAAATACTGCTGGTTGGTTCCATTTAATAGGTACTACAATGTTAAATGTTGCATATTGATATAAAAACAATCAATATTATATATTCCAGTGATAGAATGCAACTAATGTAGCACTATATATTTAGCATTGGACAAATCGCTAAATAAGTAGAACAAAAAAACTGAAAAACTATCATAAATCCATATACACTGGTGATCTAAATTGAGAACAACACACAATTTCCTTAATGTTAAGGTCATTGTTTTTTCCTATGTTAAAATATAATAACACAAGTAAAATAGCAATATTTTAAGTTTATTTCATGAATTGAATATATTCTAAACCACAGAATAAATATGTAAATGAGATAAATGAAAAAGAAAACTGATCAAAATTAAAAAAAAAAACTTTTGATACCTGCAAGTTATTGGTGTTAATCTGGCTCCTGGTGCTAATTTCCTTAATTATTTGACAACCCTATTTAACTGGCAGCCTAACTTTCCAGTTTGCATACACTTTGCACTCATGGTGTGCCTCTCCAAAGTGACTGAAACCCTTCACCTGCAGGTTGTCCAAATGAAGGCTAAAGGGGTCACTCTATCGGCCACAGCAACAGAAGTTGTTTGCTTCAAGTCTGCGATTTCTACAATATTTCGTATTTACAACATCACAAAACTTTCAAGTCCCCCAAGAAGGCTGGTAGCCCTCAAAAGCCAAATGCAAAAGAGGACAGGATATTGCAGAGAATCTCTATGAGTAACACTGCAGCTGGAACAGCTCGCCAATTCAGCACTGAACAAGATAAGGATGGGCCTTTTCACATCTGCATTTTAATTCCGTTTGGATAGGCAATCCGTGTTTGACAGCTTGTGTGCCAAAAATCCTTTGCAAATGCATGCAAAAATATACCCATTGATTTCAATGGAAAATGCTTTGAAAACACATGTAAAAATGCATGTCATTTTTGCATCTTTCATTGCGTCTCTATGCGTTTTTGCAGGGCAAAAACGCATACAAATGCAAACGCAACCCCACTTACTAACCCAACTTAGCCGATCTGTCTTATCATGCAGTGTCACAACATTTAACAGCATTTGGACTAAAAGCCCACTCTGCAGTGACCAAACCTCTCATTAGCAGAAAGATTCAAAAGGCTAAGCTCACCTTTGGTGAGAAGCATATTGTGACGATAGAGAAGCTGTCCACAGTTCATTTTAGTGATGAAAGCAAGTTTCATTTATTTGACTCTGATAGGAAACATTATGTTCGCTGACAAACTGGGAAGAGACTGAACCCAAAATGTCTAAATAAGTCAGTGAAAGGTGGTGGAGGAAGTGTCATGGTTTGGGGAATGTTTTCTGCTGCAGAGGTTGGACCTTTCATATGGTACCTTTACACGCCGTTACAGAAGGTTAGAAGCAACCGGGTGTCGGAGACAATTGTATCTTGCACCGTCCAAACACCGCGAGGTAGCGGCGTGTAATTCAGGTTGTTGCCACCGGTCACTGTCGACACCTGTTTTTCAGCAGTGCTCAAAAACAGGTTGGTTTCAACCCGATGGTAGCGGCGTGTAATCGAGGAACAGGAAGGTTTTTGCGACACCTAGTGAACTCCCTGGGGCGTGACACAGCCTCCGGGATAACGCCCCCCATCAGCGATCTTTGGTGGAAGCTCCTGCGTTACGATTGGTTGTCCCTGCATAGGGCGGCATATTTAAGGAGATGACCAGTCACACTACCCAATTGCAATAGCATCATGTATTAGCCAGCCTTCCTGCGCTGGCTGGTCAATCATGATGTTATTGCTTTGTCCAATCACCGTACGAGCGTCTCATAATCCACAACTCTGGCACGCCTATGTGTTGTCCCTGCTGCCCCAGGTCCTCCCATATTGCCTTGTGGTAGCGGCGTGTAAATGGGGGAAGGTGCTCTACAGAAGGTAACCTGCGGCACCCGTCAGTGCATCCAGGGATAGAAAAAACCTACTGTAGAGCACCTTGTAGCGGCGTGTAAATGCGGTATCAGGTAACGTTTGGAACCGTTGAAACGTGCACGTGAGACACCCGGTGGTTTCTAACCTTCTGTAGTGGCGTGTAAAGGTACCAATACAGCTACATGGCAGAGTGAATTCAATTGTGTATCAGAACCTTCTTCAACAACACTTGATTCCTTACCTGCATTCAGCACTCACACAGCCAGCAATTTTCATGCAGAACAATGACCCCTTTCACACTGCAAAGCGGATAAAACAGTTCATTGAATCAGATAACATTGAAACAATGAAATGACCACCCAGAGTCCTGGTCTAAACCTAAAGAAAACCGCTAGAAAATCCTTGGTGACAAAGTAATAGGCAAGAAACCCACAACAGTGACAGAACTGTGGAAAAGACTGGAAGAAGAGTGGACTAAAATCACACCAGAGCAGTGTGAGAGACTAGTGATGACCTGTGGCTGCAGATGTGCTGAAATCATTCAAAGCAAAGACCTGTTCAAAGCAAAGACCTGTCCACTTCCTACTAATTGGTGACTGTAACCTTCACAAAATTTAGCTTTAATCTTTCTTTGTTACAGTCATTGCTGTTCTCTGATTATGATCATCACATTTTGTGTAAAATAAAGGTTTTACGTTAATAAACTTTGGTTATTTTTTAAAACCCTGTTCTAGCGGCATGGTGTACTGCACAAAAACCTTCAAATGATGATCAATGTAGATTACATTATGTCTGAAAAAAATCAAATGAGCATACATTGTTCTCTAATTTTGATTGCCAGTGTATATGCAAATATTTATTTAATTTATACAAAAATAGTGTCAGTTGGAATAATACAATGGGAAAATGTGCATCTATCCAATGTATATGTATATAAGATCATATTATAACATTTTTGGCCAGAAATATTCACTATATGGGGCAAGGGAAAAAGAGGGGGGCAATATAAATAATTTAAATATAAACCCAAGGATATATACCGTATATACTCGTGTATAAGCCGACCCGTGTATAAGCCGACCCCCCTACTTTTGCCCCCAAAACCTGGGAAAGCCTATTGACTCGTGTATAAGCCAAGGGTGGACCCCAGCACAGGTATACAGCCCCCAGCAGTGTGGTATACAAGCCCCCCCAGTGGTATACAGGCCTCCCCAGTGGTAGTATACAGCAGCCTCCCCAGTGGTATATACGGGCCCCAGCAGTATATACAGGCCCCAGCAGTATTACAGCAGCCTCCCCAGTGGTATATACAGGCCCCAGCAGTATATACAGCAGACCCAGTGGTATACAGGCCCCAGCAGTATATACAGCAGCCACAGTGGTATATACAGCAGCCCCAGTGGTATACAGCAGCCCCAGTGGTATATACAGCAGCCCCAGTGGTATATACAGCAGCCCCAGTGGTATATACAGCAGCCCCAGTGGTATACAGCAGCCCCAGTGGTATACAGCCCCCATCAGTGGTACACAGCAGCCCCAGTGGTACACAGCAGCCCCAGCGGTATACAGCCCCCCATCAGTGGTATACGGGGCATACATGGCCCCACTTGCTGCCGCACACCTGTAAAGTAATAGATCATTATACTTATCCCTGTCGCTGTCGCTGCCGCCGCCGCTCTGCACCGCGCTCCTCCGGGTCTTCATGCTTCTTCCTCCAGCGCACAGACAATGACGTCATTGCCTGCGCCCGCCGGAGGAGGAAGCAGGAACAAGCATGAAGACCCGGAGGAGCGCGGTGCCGAGCGGCGGCGGCAGCGACAGGGATAAGTTTAATGATCTATTACTTTACAGGTGTGCGGCAGCAAGGGCCTGTATGCCCTGTATACCACTGATGGGGGGGAGGGCTCTGTATACCACTATATGACTTGTGTATAAGCCAAGGGGGGGACTTTTCAGCACATTTTTTGTGCTGAAAAACTCGGCTTATACATGAGTATATACGGTTTACACATATCAATATGATATCCTAAAGATGGATGGAAATTACATTAATTCATCCCAGGGTAGGGGATGAAATAGATATATTCGTTTATAGATTGGACAGATTGAAAAATCCATGTATATAAAGATCAGAGTATATGAAGATCATATGTCAGATAGTGTCAATAATATTTATATGCTGACACCAAGTATGTACCAATAGCCTAATATAAGACATAGGCGGCCGTCACACGCTTCAATGTCCTGCACGATATTGTTTAAGCGATCTGCTTTTTGATCACTTAAGCGATATCGTTTGTGCATCGCTGCGTGTAATCAAGCGATTTTACAATGTAAAATCGCTTGATCGTGACATCGCAGATATGAGAGCCGGAGCTCATATCAAGCGATAATCGCTTGTTCAATCTGCTTCATCGTGGTGTGTGACACCACGATGAACGATCTCCCAGCGGCAGAGCCTATGCTGGGAGATGGTATCTATGGTAAACGTCGGGTTACTAAGCGCCGCGCGGCGCCTAGTAACCCGATGTGTACCATAGTTACTAGCGATCTCGCTGCTCCACATCGCTGGTGAGTCTGTCTGTGTGACAGCTCACCAACGATGTGAGCGATATTGTTAGCGATCGCGCGTGCACGTGATCGCTTACAATATCGCTCACGATATTGTAGCGTGTGACGGCCGCCATATAGATATGTATGCACATACCACCATCAACATGTCCTTAATAGAAATGGAACATGTGTATACATAAATTATGTGACCAGTGATGGTAATTTCTATATTGTATGCATATACTAGACAAGCCAAGTATAGAGCATAAAGAGGTATATGTAAAGAGATACATTTGGAAAAAAAACCTCTAGAATATCAGAGTTTATATGTAGCTAAGGCTGGCTTCACATTTGCGGACCCTCTGCAGCGTCCTGCGGAAGGGATCCGCAAGCTGACCGCAGCCCCTATGTTTATAATGAGAACGCACGGTCATGTGCAGGTCTGCTCATGACCGTGCGCTCCTATTCACTGCAATATGTTGTCTCGCGACATGGTCGCGTTCCTGGTGCAGACAAGAGTGTGTAATTTGTGCGCGGGCATCCGCCTGCGTACAAATTACATATTGCAGTGAATGGGAGCGCACGGCATGAGCAGACCTGCGCATGACCGTGCGTTCCTATTATAAACATAGGGGCTGCGGTTAGCTTGCGGATCCCCTCCGCAGGACACTGCGGAGGGTCCGCAAATGTGAAGCTATGTTGGAAAGTTCACCACTATGCACCTATATAGGGTTGTCAATGTACAACATAACAATATGTATTGATTATAACTATAGATACCAGTCTTAAAGATAACAACAAATCTAATTAAGACTGCGCTGAATAATACAATCTCTACAATAGTTTTGCGAGCTTTATACCCACTTCTTCCTGTAGGAATGTGTATATATCGCCTGTGAGGACTTATTTGTGGACTTGCTGATCGGTCATGTGACCGGATGCAGCACTAGACTAATGCACATGCATCCTGCACTGAAGTGAATTACTTTTGGTAGGTTTTTTGTCATTGATTCAGTATTTTATTAAGTCACTTGCTTTTTACTTAATATTTATTGAAACTTTTCGTTTGGCTTACATTTGACTTACATATTATTAGACTACTATTTTGTCTTTTATTTTTCTTATATCATGTAACTTGTATCCTTTGAGTGGTATACTCTAGCACTGTACTTTTTGCCATCTTTTTTGTTTGTATATTATCCTCATGCTTTGTGACTGCTATTCTCTCAACAAATATAGTTGTAGTAATATTGTTATCCCAAATATATTAATCCTAGAGAGATTAAGTAGGTAGACCAGTGGTTCTTAACCTTGTTTGAGGTACCCAACCCACCAGTTTCATAAGCACATTCACCAAACCCTTCTTTAGTGATAAATCTACATACAGCCGTCGGGAGTGTGTCGACCTCCGTGGTGGAGGCTCCGCTTAAACCCTGAGACCGACACACCATACCCCTGGGGTTCGATTGAACCCCGGTTAAGAACCACTGAGGTAGACTGTGAGACAATTGCACATAACGTGCCAATACACTTTAAGAGACAACAGGGTCAGAATTATTACATTGCACAGTCCCAGTATAACGCATTGGGATAAAACAGGATATAACATGCCAACATATTTAACTAAAGACAAGACTAATTAGTGAGATCTTGCTCTGGTGAGCGCAAGTGTATTGGCACCTTATGTGCTTTTCTGCTAAACACCTGTAATTGTCGACAGTGTCTATCTACTTAGGCCAACTTCACACCATGGTTTTCTGTGTTCAGGGCCGGTCTGGTTTGAACCGGACCGAACCTGATCAGGTTTTGCCACCATGTGTCCCTATGGTGCTAGATTGGTCCTATTTGGCTATCCAGTTTTGTGCTTTTTCTTCCTGATCCGATTTTGTCCTGTTTTGCACTGGAGTCAGCATCATTTTTTGCCTCCGGTGCAAAAATCTGACAAAATCCGATCCTCCCGGATCGGGGGCAAACCAGCACCCATAACATGGGAGTCTATGGGCACCGGATTGTCCTGGATGCGTTAAAAAATCGGATTGTTACCTGAATGACATGTAATGGTTGGGATCCAGTAACTCACTACTAGTCTAACTTGAACTAAGCAACAATGACTAAGCAACTTGTATGGATTAATATGGATCAAACTAAACTCTGATACAATTATTCCCATCTGGACTATAGAACAAGCTACATTTTTCTAGTTGGTCAATCTAGACTATACTATACAAGCATGGATTATCAGTGACACTTCAATAAGTAATATTAGTGTTGTCTGTATTGTACTGTAAATTTGTATATACCGTAGTGTGGCGCCCCGCAACGAGTGCGTCACAGGAGTGTATTGCGTCCAAGACTGCAGATGTAATATTCTCTGACTAAGCAATGACATGGTTAAAACTCAGAGCTTCATACCCTACATGCACACTAGCATAGAGGGCCAATAAGGTCCTGGCGGGCGGAGTGTAGGAGTAGAGTGTAGAGAAGGAGAATGTAGGAGAAGGAAGAAGGAGAAGAACGTGGTCGGGAGGAACGTAGGAGAGGGGGCTCTGCACAGTTCCGTGCAGCCCCTAGACCACCTACCAGTTGGGCGCCATTACCCGGTGCCTCAACAACCCCGGACTCTGGGCGAACATCCACGGGTCAAAATATACCCGCGCCCATCTGCAGCTGGATCACTGGTTCCGAAGCTAGCAAGTCGTTTATCACTGCTATGCAAACCAGGAGTGAAGGGACCGCTCTACAGGAGTACCCCACCGCCGCCGCAAACAGAGCCGTCTTGCCAGCGGAGTACCCACCAAAAGGACCCAGGTTACCCCTCACACCGGAACGTACACACCGGCAGGGAAATTTAAGTAACCCCTTGTACCCGACCTTGGCACACAAAGGCGACATCGGCAACTCACCTAGAACAAGCTTAGAAAGAAGGAACACCGCGGAGCTCTGAGGAACACCGGTCATTGCCAAGTCCACCCAGTCCATTACCCGTTACCTGTATACCATGTATCACCTGCTGGTTACAGTAAAATACCCATTGCAAAGGCTAATGGTGTCCGTGTTTCTTAAGAACTGTTTCACTCCGCATGCAGAAAGGAACTGAGCTGCCTCACAACATCTTGTGCAGCTCCTGGCTCCGGGAACTCCCGCTCGTCCTGTGGGGAGCGTCCCATCTTGCTGCATTCCATCCCCCGGAGGCCCAAGCAGCGCCGGTGAAATCACCGGAATTCCCGCAGGTGGTGTCACGACAAGAATTAACCCCTTATCTGTTCAGCCAACTTTATTGATTCTGGACCACCGGGCCCACACAGCCTCAGGCGCGGCACAGTGACAGGGAGCAGCGACAGCCCGAGACGTGCACACCCCGGCTACGGTGAGTCAGAAGTTTGGCGTCATGAACAGGATACGAGCAGGCCCGTTCCTTAACGGGTATGGTGTGCTTAAAGAACTTCTTATTTCATCAAAAAGGACTTTGTTCATCCAAAACAAACTTTTCCCGCCTTTTCACCATTGGGCTAAGATGGCGACCAAGATGGCGGTCCCCGCCATGTGAACCACCACATGCAGGCCCAAGGGTGAGCCTCCGCCCCTTTTCTTGGGAGGGCCAAGGCAGAGGCGCCAAAATCATTGTCCGCCCCGATTGCTGGAAACAGCCATGGGGGTGGGCCAAAGACTTCATCCCACCTATGGACTACAAAAGCTACAAGGAAGTAGGTGTGGCAAGGCTTTTCCAACAAGAACGGTTACCAGGGATAACGGATGCGGTTCTTCCAAGAGAGACCATGGCCAGCATGAAACTCCACCAACTGATGCAGGAGGTCGAAGCCGAGGCCAGAGCAGCCATAGGCCACCCGGGTCCGGGTCCCGTCCTCACTATAGACGGCAACCCTGAATTCTGAGAAGCGGCGCTGCTAGACCTGAGGGTGAGATTAATGGAGACCACCGAGTGGACTATCCGAAGCTGGAGTGCGGGTCTGGCCAGCCGACTTCATCGAGCTGTCCATCAGCAAATTGCAACTCGCCCCACTCTAGAGCCGGAGTCCAGTTCCTGTTCCATTGCATCACCGGAGCCCACATCCTGCCCTGTCTCATCACCGGAGCCCATGAACTGTCTCGTCTCGTTACCGGAGTCCACGACCTATCCTGTTCCAGGGTCAGAGACTGCGACCTACCCCATTCTAAAGCCGGAGCTCACATTCTGCTTCACTACAGAAGCCGATACCTGTTCAGTTCCCGCAGAGGAGCCTACTACCGGTCTCACGACAACGAATCCAGAGACTGTAACCTGTTCATCTCCAGAACCGGAGGCCAGTTCTGAAACCTCTGAGGCCTACCCAGTTATCGGTGCAGAAACACTACCACCTAACAGTGCTGAAGTAGCAGACAAGGAGGCAGGCAGCCAAGAAGCCCTGCGAGATGACCCCGAGGAGGACTCCACAGCCCCAAAGCCCACTTATCCGGATGACTCCGACCCAGCATCTCCACCAGCAGCAGAACCCAATGTGATCGTCAAAGGAGTGGAGGAAGAGGACGACGAGGCCCACAGCATCCCTGAGGACCTCCACCACACCGGTTTCGAATGGGAAGACGAAGAGGAACCTCCGGCCGAGCAAGCAGCTCAGGTACACTGGTCGGGTGCTGCTGCAATGTCTTCTCCTGGGCCTCTTGTCCGGGTGCCCATCCATACGTCCCGCCAGCGTCAAGCCTGTCAGCAACCTACTCATCACAATGACTATGTCCACGCTCCAAGTCGGTCCGACGAAGATATACGTTGACTCCGCAGAGCGGAGTGGTGGGCCAGAGAGCAGGCCAATATGCAAGCCCGTGCCGAGGCCCATCGTCAACCCCCGTTACCAGAGGAACTTTGCAAGGAAGGTAGAGTGACCTCGTTCAATCTGTCTACCGGGTGGGGCTTCGCCAGGGAGGAGGGTATGTATGAGGAGATATTTGTGGGGCGTCGCGATGTAGAACCGCTTTTGCCTAGAGGACATCCAGACCGCGATCTGTACCGTGGGGACATTATCACGTATGAGCGTCATGCTTATTATGATGGATGGTTCGCTATACGGGTTCGCAACTGTTCTCTATATAAATAACTTTAAACATTGACAATGACTCTTCCCCGTTTAACTGCCAGAAGAGCGGCCCGGCAGCCATGCTTGGACTTACATTAAGGACAGTAGACCGCCCGCCGGGTCCGCAATGGTTAACCTGTTTATACCGGTTTTGTTTACTTGTAACAATTTAAGCCGTGCACCTCCCTGAAAGGGAAGAAAACCACAAGCATACCTGTTATTAATAAAAGTGTTCATTTACCTGTTATAATAAAAATGTAAAAATTCTCTGTAATGTTGGGGTTTCGTGACACTTGGGGACAAGCATAATTTCCCAAGGGGGAGTGTGGCGCCCCGCAACGAGTGCATCACAGGAGTGTATTGCATCCAAGATTGCAGATGTGATATTCTCTGACTAAGCAATGTCATGGTTAAAACTCAGAGCTTCATACCCTACATGCACACTAGCATAGAGGGCCAATAAGGTCCTGGTGGGCGGAGTGTAGGAGTAGAGTGTAGAGAAGGAGAATGTAGGAGAAGGCGGAAGGAGAAGAACGTGGTTGGGAGGAACGTAGGAGAGGGGGCTCTGCACAGTTCCGTGCAGCCCCTAGACCACCTACCGGTTGGGCGCCATTACCCGGTGCCTCAACAACCGGACTCTGGGCGAACATCCATGGGTCAAAATAAACCCGCTCCCATCTACAGCCGGATCACTGGTTCCGAAGCTACATCGGCAACTCACCTAGAGCAAGCTTAGAAAGGAGGAACACCGCGGAGCTCTGAGGAACACCGGTCATTGCCAAGTCCACCCAGTCCATTACCCGTTACCTGTATACCATGTATCACCTGCTGGTTACAGTAAAATACCCGTTGCAGAGACTACTGGTGTCCGTGTTTCTTAAGAACTGTTTCACTCTGCATGCAGAAAGGAACTGAGCTGCCTCACAACATCTTGTGTAGCTCCTCGCTCCGGGGACTCTCGCTCATCCTGTGGGGAGCGTCCCATCTTGCTGCATCCCATCCTCGGGAGGCCCAAGCAGCGCCGGTGAAATCACCGGAATTCCCGCAGGTGGCGTCACGGCAAGAATTAACCCCTTATCTGTTCAGCCAACTTTATTGATTCTGGACCACCGGGCCCACACAGCCTCGGGCGCGGCACCGTGACAGGGAGCAGCGACAGCCCGAGACGTGCACACCCGGCTACGATGAGTCAGTATCTCCTGTTTTATCCTAATCCTGTATACTGGGACTATGCAATACAATTATTCTGACCCTGCTGTCGCTTAAAGTGCATTGTCACCCTAAGTGCTTTTCTGCTGCAAACCTGTGATTGCTTTAGTGTCTGCCTATTTAGTCTCTAGGCTAGTAATAGCCATATTACTGCCTATATAAGTAATAATGTCCCCTCCCACCACCATCCTGCTCCCCCGGCTCCATCCTCCTCCCCCAGCTCCATCCTGCTCTCCCGGCTCCATCCTGCTCCCCCGGCTCCATCCTGCTCCTCCGGCTCCATCGTGCCCTGCTCGCTTTATCCTGCCCCCGCCACCATCTTGTCCCCCCAACCTGCGCCCCCCGCCACCATCCTGCTTTTCTGCCTCCATCCTGCTCCTCCGCCTTCATCCTGCCTTCCCCACCTCCATCCTGCCCCCCCGCCTCCATCCTGCTCCTCCGGCTCCATCCTGCTCCTCCGGCTCCATCCTGACCCTCTCGCTCCAACCTGCCCCGCTCGCTCCATCCTGCCCACCACTGTTCTTGCTCCCCCGCCTCCATCCCGCCCCCCCACCTCCATCCTGCCCTGCCAGCTCCATTTTGCCCTGCCAGCTCCATCCTGCCCCGCCGGGTCTATCCTGCCCTGCCAACTCCATCCTGTCCCGCTCACTCCATCCTGCCCCCCCGCCTCCATCCTGCTCCCTCGCCACCATCCTGCCCCCCCCTCCCACCACCATCCTGCTCCCCCGGCTCCATCCTGCTCCCCCAGCTCCATCCTGCTCTCCCGGCTCCATCCTGCTCCCCCGGCTCCATCCTGCTCCTCCGGCTCCATCGTGCCCTGCTCGCTTTATCCTGCCCCCGCCACCATCTTGTCCCCCCAACCTGCGCCCCCCGCCACCATCCTGCTTTTCTGCCTCCATCCTGCTCCTCCGCCTTCATCCTGCCTTCCCCACCTCCATCCTGCCCCCCCGCCTCCATCCTGCTCCTCCGGCTCCATCCTGCTCCTCCGGCTCCATCCTGACCCTCTCGCTCCAACCTGCCCCGCTCGCTCCATCCTGCCCACCACTGTTCTTGCTCCCCCGCCTCCATCCTGCCCCCCTACCTCCATCCTGCCCTGCCAGCTCCATTTTGCCCTGCCAGCTCCATCCTGCCCCGCCGGTTCTATCCTGCCCTGCCAACTCCATCCTGTCCCGCTCACTCCATCCTGCCCCCCCACCTCCATCCTGCTCCCTCGCCACCATCCTGCCCCCCTCCCACCACCATCCTGCTCCCCCGGCTCCATCCTGCTCCCCCAGCTCCATCCTGCTCTCCCGGCTCCATCCTGCTCCCCCGGCTCCATCCTGCTCCTCCGGCTCCATCATGCCCTGCTCGCTTTATCCTGCCCCCGCCACCATCTTGTCCCCCCAACCTGCGCCCCCCGCCACCATCCTGCTTTTCTGCCTCCATCCTGCTCCTCCGCCTTCATCCTGCCCCCCCGCCTCCATCCTGCTCCTCCGGCTCCATCCCGGACCTCCGGCTCCATCCTGCTCCTCCGGCTCCATCCTGACCCTCTCGCCCCATCCTGCCCCACTTGCTCCATCCTGCCCCGCTCGCTCCATCCTGCACACCACTGTTTTTGCTCCCCCGCCTCCATTCTGCCCCTCGCCTCCATCCTGCCCTGCCGGCTCTATCTTGCCCTGCCGGCTCCATCCTGCTCTGCTCATTCCATCTTGCCCCGCACCCTCACCATCCTGCCCCCCCGCCACCATCCTGCTCCTCCGGCCCATCCGGCCCCGCTTGCTCCATCCTGCCCTGCTCGCTCCATCCTGCCCCCCACCTCCATCCTGTCCCCTTTTTGGCTCCATCCGGCCCCCCTTCCCAATCCAGCCTGCCCCCCTTCCCGCTCCATCCTGCCCCCCTTCCCGCTCCATCCTGCCCTGCCCCCCCACCATCCTGCCCCCCCACCACCATCATGCTCCTCCGGCTCCATCCTGCCCCGCTCGCTCCATCCTGCCCCGCTCACTCCATCCTGCCCCCCGCCTCCATCCTGTCCCCCTTCCGGCTCTGTAATGTACCACCATATACCATAGCGTTGCTATACATGTGCTGTAATGTACCGCCATATACCATAGTGCTGCTCTATATGTACTATAATGTACCGCCATATTCTATAGCGTTCCTATACATGTACTTTCATGTACCGCCATATATTATAGTGCTGCTATACATGTGCTGTAATGTACCGCCATATACCATAGTGCTGCTCTACATGTACTATAATGTACCACCATATACTATAGCGTTGCTATACATGTACTGTAATGTACCGCCATATACCATAGCGCTGCTATACATGTACTGCCATATACTATAGTGCTGCTATACATGTACTGTATTGTACCTCCATATACCATAGCGCTGCTATACATGTGCTGTAATGTACCGCCATATACCATAGCGCTGCTATATATATGTACAGTATATAAATATATATATATATGTAGTTCACTCACGTTGACTGAACAAATTCTGTCAGTCACAGTATGTCAACTACATACATACTCTAGAACAGGGGTCCCCAACCTTTTTTGCTCCGGGGACCGGTGTCAAGATAGATGATCTCCCCGAGGCCCGGCGGGGGGGTGGGGAAGGGGGCGTTATAGGGGTGGGGCTCTGATCATATGGGGTGGGGCAATGTAGAAGGGGTGGGGTTTACTATCCTGTTTCACCAAAAGATGCACTACATCTTATTTGCGGGGAATGTCTTATTTCTCCATCCCCTTGCAGCGCTAGCCTCCTCCTTTGGCAGTCCCCAGCCTCCTCCTCTTGCAGCCCCCACCGTCCTCCTCCTCCTGCAGCCCACACCGTCCTCCTCCTCTTGCAGCCCCCACTGTCCTCCTCCTCTTGCAGCCCCCACTGTCCTCCTCCTCTTGTAGCCTCCACCGTCCTCCTTCTCTTGCAGCCTCCACTGTCCTCCTCCACTAGCAGCCTCCACCGTCCTCCTCCACTAGCAGCCTCCACTGTCCTCCTCCTCTTGCAGCCCCCACCGTCCTCCCCCTCTTGCAGCCCCCACTGTCCTCCTCCTCTTGTAGCCCCCACCGTCCTCCTTCTCTTGCAGCCTCCACCGTCCTCCTCCACTAGCAGCCTCCACCGTCCTCCTCCACTAGCAGCCTCCACCGTAGTCCTCCACTAGCAGCCTCCACTGTCCTCCTCCTCTTGCAGCCCCCACCGTCCTCCTCCTCTTGCAGCCCCCACCGTCCTCCTCCTCTTGCAGCCTCCACTGTCCTCCTCCTCTTGCAGCCCCCACCGTCCTCCTCCTCTTGCAGCCCCCACTGTCCTCCTCCTCTTGCAGCCCCCACTGTCCTCCTCCTCTTGTAGCCTCCACCGTCCTCCTTCTCTTGCAGCCTCCACCGTCCTCCTCCACTAGCAGCCTCCACCGTAGTCCTCCACTAGCAGCCTCCACTGTCCTCCTCCTCTTGCAGCCCCCACAGTCCTCCTCCTCTTGCAGCCCCCACAGTCCTCCTCCTCTTGCAGCCTCCACTGTCCTCCTCCTCTTGCAGCTCCCACTGTCCTCCTCCTCTTGTAGCCTCCACAGTCCTCCTTCTCTTGCAGCCTCGACCGTCCTCCTCCACTAGCAGCCTCCACCGTCCTCCTCCTCTTGCAGCCCCGACTGTCCTCCTCCTCTTGTAGCCTCCACCATCCTCCTTCTCTTGCAGCCTCCACCGTCCTCCTCCACTAGCAGCCTCCACCCTGCTCCTCCACTAGCAGCCTCCATCGTAGACCTCCACTAGCAGCCTCCATCGTAGACCTCCACTAGCAGCCTCCACTGTCCTCCTCCACTAGCAGCCTCCACTGTCCTCCTCCACTAGCAGCCTCCACCGTAGTCCTCCACTAGCAGCCTCCACCGTAGTCCTCCACTAGCAGCCTCCACCGTAGTCCTCCACTAGCAGCCTCCACCGTAGTCCTCCACTAGCAGCCTCCACCGTCCTTCTCCACTAGCAGCCTCCACCGTCCTCCTCCACTAGCAGCCTCTACCGTCCTCCTCCACTAGCAGCCTCCACCGTCCTCTTGCAGCTCCCACTGTCCTCCTCCTCTTGTAGCCTCCACCGTCCTCCTTCTCTTGCAGCCTCGACCGTCCTCCTCCACTAGCAGCCTCCACCGTCCTCCTCCTCTTGCAGCCCCGACTGTCCTCCTCCTCTTGTAGCCTCCACCATCCTCCTTCTCTTGCAGCCTCCACCGTCCTCCTCCTCTAGCAGCCTCCACCCTGCTCCTCCACTAGCAGCCTCCACCGTAGACCACCACTAGCAGCCTCCACTGTCCTCCTCCACTAGCAGCCTCCACTGTCCTCCTCCACTAGCAGCCTCCACCGTAGTCCTCCACTAGCAGCCTCCACCGTAGTCCTCCACTAGCAGCCTCCACCGTAGTCCTCCACTAGCAGCCTCCACCGTAGTCCTGCACTAGCAGCCCCCACTATCTCCATGCAGCCCCCAATATTGTGCCCCCCATCATCATACCCATGCAACACACATACTCCACTCACACACAGCTCACCGGTCCGCCCCTCACATGCAACATTGCGGCGCCTCAGCTCTCTTCCTCATCTGTGGGCGTAGATGTACGAGTGAAGCAGCCGGGCCAATCACAGCGCAGCAACCACTAGCCAATCAGGGCCCTGCTGCTGCGCCCTGATTGGCCGACTGCTTCGCTGGTACATCTACGCCCACATCTGAGGTATAGAGCAGAGGCGCTGTAATGCTGCAGGTGGGCGGTGACATTTTATTCAGGGAGGCGGGCCGGGCAGCAGCATCCACCGTTCTGAGCCTCTACAGTCTACACAGTGTGCTCTGCGGCGCCGCGGCCCGGCACAGAGACCCCCACGGCCCGGTCCCGGTCCGCGGCCCGGTGGTTGGGGACCCCTGCTCTAGAATACCCGATGCGTTAGAATCGGGCCACCATCCAGTATATATATATATATATATATATATATATATATGTACAGTGCCTTGTGAAAGTATTTGGCCTCCTTGAACTTTTCAACCTTTTGCCACATTTCAGGCTTCAAACATAAAGATATAAATTTTAATTTTTTGTGAAGAATCAACATGTGGGACACAATCGTGAAGTGGAATGAAGATTATTGCATATTTTAAACTTTGTTAACAAATAAAAAACTGAAAAGTGGGACGTGCAATATTATTCGGCCCCTTTACTTTCAGTGCAGCAAGCTCACTCCTGAAGTTCAGCGAGGATCTCTGAATGATCCAAAGTTGTCCTAAATGACTGGTAATGATAAATAGAATCCACCTGTGTGCAATCAAGTCTCCGTTTAAATGCACCTGTTCTGTGATAGTCTTAGGGCCACTTTACACACACCAACTTATCTGTCCAACTTCTGACAAACTTGCTGGTTGCAGTGAAATCATGGACACATTGCTCCATTTTGTGACTGTGTACAATGGAGCAATGTGTCCGTGATTTCACTGCAACCAGCAAGTTGGTCAGAAGTTGGACAGATAAGTTGGTGTGTGTAAAGTGGCCTTCAGGGTTCTGTTTCAAGTGTTAAGAGCATCATGAAGACCAAGGAACACACCAGGCAGGTCCGAGATACTGCTGTGGTGAAGTTTAAAGCCTTATTTGGATACAAAAAGATTTCCTAAGTTTTAAACATCTCAAGGAGCACTGTGCAAGCGATCAAATTAAAATGGAAGGAGTATCAGACCACTGCAAATCTACCAAGACCCGGCTGTCCCTCTAAACTTTCATCTCGAGCAAGGAGAAGACTGATTGGAGATGTAGCCAAAAGGCCCATGATCACTCTGGATGAAATGCAGAGATCTACAGCTGAGGTGAGAGAGGATAACAATCCATAGGATTGTCCATAGGATAACAATCAGTCATACACTGCACAAATCTGGCCTTGATGGAAGAGTGGCAAGAAGAAAGCCATTTCTCAAAGATATCCATAAAAAATATTGTTTGACGTTTGCCACAAGCCACCATGGAGACACATCAAACATGTGGAATAAGGTGCTCTGGTCACATGAAACCAAAATCAAACTTTTTGGCCACAATGCAAAACAATATATTTGGCGTAAAATCAACACAGCTCATCACCCTCAAAACACCATTCCCACTGTCAAACATGGTGGTGGCAGCGTCATGGTTTAGGCCTGCTTTTCTTTAACAAGGACATGAAAGATGGTTAAAATTAATGGGGATATGGATGGAGCCAAGTACAGGACTATTGTGGAAGGAAACCTGTTGGAGTCTGAAAAAGACCTGAGACTGGGACAGAGATTTATCTTCCAATAAGACAATGATCCCAAACATAAAGTAAAATCTACAATGGAATGGTTCAAAAATAAACTTATAAAGGTGTTACAATGGACAAGTCAAAGTCCAGACCTGAATCCAATTGAGAATCTGTGAAAAGAGCTGAAAACTGCTGTTCACAAACGCTCTCCATCCAACCTCACTGAGCTCGAGCTGTTTTACAAGGAAGAATGGGCAAGAATTTCAGTCTCTGGATGTGCAAAACTGATAGAGACATACCCCGAGCGACTTGCAGCTGTAATCACAGCAAAAGGTGGCGTGACAAAGTATAAACTCAAGGGGGCCGAATAATACTGCACGCCCCACTTTTCAGTTTTTTATTTGATAAAAAAGTTTAAAATATCCAAAAAAAACTGTCATTTCAACTACCTTGAATTATATTGGTCAGTGTGCTGTTCAATTCTTTATCGATCAATACACTTCCATGTGATGCACTTGTCATAACAAGCCCTAAACACTTCCATTAAATGAAAGCAGATACAATATTACAAAACCCTCTAAAATGCTGACTACATAGTCATCACATGTTCAAGTTTTTTTTTCTGTGTATAAAATTGAATTAGATATTTAAGACACGTAGAGATGTTCATGAGGTGCTTAAGCACATATTACGTTCATCTTTTCCTTTGGCTGCTCTATATTTTAACTTATATCTTCCACTAGATGTGGGCCCGATGGTATTGTATCACAGGACTGTGTTGTGAAAATGGGGGCAGTCTCTGTGGCACTGGACGCATTGGCTGTCTCTCACCCCTGTCCACTCTCTGTCTCCCACCTGTGCAATCTCCCTCCTGTGTGTGCTCTCTCTCTCTCCTGTGCTGTCTTCTCTCCTCTGTGCTCTCTCCTTTGACCTGTTTCACCCCTGTGAGCTGTCTTCCACCCTCATGTGCTCTCTCCTTTGAGCTGTATTCCCCTGTGTGCTCTCCTGCCTGTACTTGGTCTCTCTCCCTCCTGTGCTGTCTTCTCCCCTCTGTGCTGTATCCTATGACCTGTCTCCCCCTATTCACTGTCTCTCTCCCTCCCTGTACTGTCTTCTCCCCTCTGTGCTCTCTCCTTTGAGCTGCCTCCCCTTGTGCACACTTTCACCCCTCTGTTCTCTCATGTGCGCTTGCTGCTCCCCCTGGGCATTTTCTCTGCCTACCTGTGTGCTCACTCTGCCCCTCTATGTGCTCTCTCTGTCCCCCTGTGTTCTTGACCACCTGAGATTTGTCTCCCTCCCTTGCGCTCTCTCCATCCTGTGGACTCCAAAGATGGGGGTGACATGAGTAAGTGTGCATACATGCACTGGGCCCCGCTTCCACCATCTTTGTATACCCAGGTGTTCAAAGATTGTGGCCAGGATGGTGCTATGAAACCACTCACCTGATCCAGTTGTGATACCCACAACTGGTTTGAAGGCGTAAGATACTCCAAAGCTACCGCAGGACCTCCACCAACCACTGACCAGTGGTGATATCCAGAATGATGATGGGAAAAAAGGTGTCACAGTCCGCGCTGCTCTAGGCTCAAAAACTCACCAAAGAGTCAGGGTTTCATCAAACAGATTTTCATACTTTATTCTCCTTCCAAGGAGAATAAAGTATGAAAATCTGTTTGATGAAACCCTGACTCTTTGGTGAGTTTTTGAGCCTGGAGCAGCGCGGACCGTGACACACCTTTTTTCCCATCATCATTCAGGATGCCACCTGTGGATTCTGGTTAAGGCACCAGGTCTACTTCAGACCTCCGGGGATGATGGACGGACAGCTTGGGTGGTACAGCTCCCTACTGGTGGAGCGGAGTCCCCAACGCAGTGATGAGGTGACAGGGATTTGCACAGGGAGGTGGTTAGGCAGCCGGGCCGCTGCGACAGTCTCTAGGCCAAAATATAAAAGGGGGGGGACAAGAGGCGCAATAGTGCCCTATCACTAGTGACACTGGTGTGCAAACGGTGTGCAAACGGTGGTGTTGTGTGGCCGCTCACCTGGTCCAGTTGTGGTCCCCACAACTGGTTTGAAGGCATTTAGGAATCAATGTTCCAAGCTGCTGCAGGACCTCCACCTACCACTGGATAGTGGTATGTTCCAAGAGAAAATGATGGGAGTGATGGTGTGCCATATCCCTGAGGAAGGCGCCGGATGTGGCGTTGAAACGTGTTGGAGAAGGAGGAATAAAGAGGATGAAAAGTTGTTGGACTCTTTGGTGAGTTATTTGAACCCAGAAGCAGCGCGGACCGTGACACACCATCACTCCCATCATAGTCTCTAGGCCAGACGGGTTCAGGGATGGACAAAACTGACACACAATGTAGATCATTTCTGTACATTTACTGATGGTATTTCAGGCACTTTCCAGGGCACGTTCCAGGTGGTCGGGAGGCACTTCTGGATATCCACAGTGAGTGGTGGATAAGGCCTCCTTGTCTCTTTCCCCTTGTTGAAGCCTCTGACTCATGTAAATCTAAGCCTGACCTCCTCTGTGTCTTTCTCTCACCCGTTCTGTAGTGTCGAAAACCTCTGTGTGAGCTACCGCTATGACTTCTTCTGCGGTCCCTGGCTCCCCTATTGGTTGCATGACAGGTTTCCGGAAGACTGGAGTCTCCTCGGTGAACCGGTATTTCTGCTGGGCTTGCTGCTCTCCTGCAGACTCAGACTTTGGTGTCCGGGTTGCTTCCTGTGGTGAACCGGTATGGCTCCTCTGCCCCCAGTCTGCACCTCTACTACTTAAGCCTTGCCTTCGACCTCACTTGCAGGTCCTCACACTGGCTAGGATGGTCATCTGGCTCGGGCCTAGCACGGCTCCGACACACCAGGACATCTTCACAGTTCTCCTAGCAACTGCACATTCTGACTAACTTTGCCCCCAGCATCAGTATTTATAGGGGATCTTGCTTAAAGGCAGCAAGTGGTGCTTCCCCTACTGTTCTGGGGTGGAAGGTGTTGTGTGTATGTGGGTTACCTGTTGTGGAATTCCATCTATGCCTTAGGTCAGGGGTGGGGAAGCTTTTTCTGCCAGGGGCCATTTGAACATTTCTACCGTCCTTCGAGGGCAGCAAAAAATCGGCCCTGGGGCCTGAGGTTCCCCACCCCTGCCTTAGGTGGTCCTGTGGCTACCTGTAATGGCAAGGTGCCACATTTGCACAGCCATCACTCTCTGCCCCTGTTTGCTCTTTCTGCTCCCCTGTGTGCTCCCCCTATGCCCCCCTGTGTGCTCTTTCTGACCCTTTGTACACTTTCTGTGTCCCCTGTGCCCCTATGCACTCTGTGCCACCTGTGCACTATCTGTGACCCCCGTGTGCTCTCTCTGCCATCCAGTGTGTTGTTTCTGCCCCCTGTACACTTTCTGTGCCTGCCTGTGTGCTGTCTGTTCACCATGTGTGCTGTCTGTTCCCCCTATGCAATCTCTCTACCCCTTGTGCTCTCTCTGCCCTCCAGTGCACCCTGTGACCCCTGTGCACTCTTTACGCCCATCTGTGCAGGATCTTTGCCTCACAATGCATTGTCTCTGCCTCCCAGTGCACTATCTTTGCCCCCTGTCTAGTCTCCCCTCGAGCATTTTCTCTGTTCCCCTGTGTGCTCTCTCTGCCCCTAGTGCATTGTCTTTGCCCCCATACATTCTCTCTTCCCCAGTGCACTCTTTGTGCTCCCTAGTATGCTCTTTGTGCCCCATGTGTGTGTGGAGCCCACTGGGACAGGGTACTCGGTACCGGACCGGGGTACTACTGGGGACATCACGGCGGTCTTGGTCCGGACCGTGTCCCGGGTTCTCACAAGTAAAAGGGAATATTTACAGGGGATTGTTGTCGTGACGCCACCCATGGGTTGTGGTCAGTTAGGGGACCACCGCTGCAGTGTACTTCTGTCAGGAGGATGGATGGATGCTGCAGCAAGGTGGATGAGCCCACCGTGGGTCAGGGCAGCTCCTGACACAGTGTAAGGATGCAATACAGTTCTGTATACCGGGAATCATACACGGGAGACTGAAGCAGGGTTCACCGGGTTTTACTTGCACGTCCTTCAGTTCAAACAGTACCAACAGTTGAGTTCTTAACACAGTCACTTTACACAGGTAACGCCGGACACTCTGAACCCTCTGCAGCCAGGCTATCTTCCTGAGACCCCTCACTCTCTCTCAGTAACCTCAGTAACCTTTCAGGCTTGTTCTCTCTCTGTTCTTCTGTATGGGTTGTATGACGGCAACTCGGTCCCTTTTAGGTGGCTTCCCCCTATGTGTATGGGCAGTAAGTTGGGTCCTATAATGTTGCTGAGCCTCCAACCCGTGTAGTAGGAACACTCTCTTGGAATCAGTGTTCCCCACCGGTATGTTCGTGTACCTGCTTGTTGCTTCGGTCACCTAGAGCCGACACTCTGGTCCCAGCCTAGCTTAGGTGTCCCTATCTTGCAAGGGATCACCGGCTCTCTCCTACCCGTGTGATATTCCAGGTACAACAAGGGGAAACTACCCTGCCGGTAGTTGGTGAACACTGCCGTACTCCTCGGACCCGGTCTCTGTCCTCACTCTCCCTTGGGCTGCAGGCTATGAACAAGCTTTCTCTCCATGGATCTGTGTCACTGTGGATTCTTCGTCTCCAGGGAGCCCTATCCCTCCAAGAAGTGTCACTTTCTGTCTGTTCTTGTCAGTTCTGGTCAGCTCACTATGGCATACTCACTCCGTCCTCCGCTTTTCCTTCCTTTTGTACTGGTCTACCACCTGACCTTCCTTCCCACCCACTTTCCTCTAAACCTTACCACCCCTTGCCCGCCTAAAGTCCCGGGCTCCGGGTTGGGTGTTGTGCTCTTGTGGGTGTGTGTGCTGAGAGGATGTTTGTTGCACAAACTATCTCCTGTCTGCCTGGCTGCAGTTCCCTCATGTGGCCTCCTGGTCGCAGGTGCGCCACATGTGCTCTCTCTACCCCCGTGCATTGTCTCTGCCCCCTGTGCACTCTGTGCCCCCTGTGCACTTTCTATTCCCCCTTGTGCACTCTCTGTTCCCTGTGCATTCTCTCTGCCACCCTGTGTGCTATTTGACCCCTGTGAGCTCTCTGACCCCTATATGCACCCTCTGTGCCTCCTGTGCACTCTCTCTCCCCTTATTGCATTCTTAGTGCATTTTGTCTGCCACCTGTGTGCTCTTTGTACACACCTGTGCATTCTTTGTACCTATAGTGTGCGCTCTCTACCCCCATGCATTGTCTCTGCCCTCTGTGCACTCTGTGCCCCCTGTGCACTCTCTATTCCCCTTGTGTGCTATCTCTTACTTGTGCATTCTCTCTGCCATCCTATGTGCTTCTTACCCCTGTGCGCACTCTGACTCCTATGTGCACTCCTGTGCCTCCTGTGCACTCTCTCTGGCTTCAGTGCATTTTCTCTGCCCCCTGTGTGCTCTTTGTACACCCCTATGCATGCTATGTGCCACACTCTTCACTCTCTGTGCCCATCCATGCCAAACATGATGCCAAAAGTGAATGATGGACACCAAAAGGTAATTATAGAGATAGAATATAGAAAAG
Organism: Allobates femoralis; assembly: GCA_033576535.1. Classification (NCBI taxonomy): domain Eukaryota; kingdom Metazoa; phylum Chordata; class Amphibia; order Anura; family Aromobatidae; genus Allobates; species Allobates femoralis. The sequence continues at coordinate 306,900,641 of JARQOC010000005.1, read as the reverse complement.
CACACATACAGTATAAACAATATTTAGTTGTGTATAAATACTACGGGAAATACAGAATACCACTAAGCACACATTTCCATTGACAGTATACTGTATGCGATTTGAGCCTGTTCTCTGTTTCTAGAGAAATCGGATTCTCAGATTGTAGTCATATATAACTGTCTTCAAGACTCATGCCTAATATTTCCTATTCTAACAAAATGATACACCATTTCCACTTTTAGAACAGCACATTACTTTCATGATTGCATGAGACAATCCATCAGACAAAAATGGGCATTAAAATTAAATGGTAAAAAATCTACACAAACCACTTAAGCACACTCATTATTATTGCCCTTGCAACCTGAGGCCACTGGAGAATTTCTAATTTAGTCAGCATTATGCAGTTTGAAGTGTTTCATGTTCTGCATGGGAGCAGGCTGCAATTCAAATATCAGCGTCCATGAAAAATATGCACATACGTTTAGTATTAAAATCTCCAAGGGCATATCGGAAGAGACGGGCACATGTTGCTATGTGTGATGGAGACTTTTCTTAAATCAATCATTTAGACATAATTTATCACCATTTTATTTTTTTGCCAAAGACATTTCCTCTCCATTTGTTGAAGAGTTTTATTATGCATGCACATCCTGGAAAGGTAATAAGTCCCAAACCTTTGATGCTTAGAGCAACACGCCTTTGTTAGATACAGTAGTGGCATATACAACTTCCCCACTGACAGTGCATTTCAGATAACAAGAGTAATTGCTTATTTTATCAAGTTCAGGGAGTAGGGCTCATTTCTACCTCCCCGTCTATTACATCAGTTATTATGGTGTTATCTTTCATTGGGTTCTCTCATTAAAACTGCCTACCCTAGCAATAACTACCTTATTTAAATTCACTTTTGAATCTATGATACATGCAGAGTCCTAAACCTTGCTTTTCTGGCTAGTCACTTGTTTGTCTTCCTATTGTGAAACTAATACTTTTTTAGGGACATAAAGGAAAATGAAAAAAAACACTAAATAACTTACTTTTATTTATTTAAAATAAAATATTTACACGGAGGTGATAGATAGATGATAGAAAAATATATAGAAAAATATATAGAAAAAGTTCTCTGCAGCACTCAGCTACTACCAATGACGTACAATTGCTAACAAGCTATATGTATATGAGAAAAAAGTTTAAAAACTTACGTTTTTTCAAAAAACTCAAAAATCTTATCTTTTTATTTCTGAAGTTCTTGGACAAAGTCGCAGTTGATGACCAAGCAGACATTGGCCAATGTATGTACTAAGAACTTCAGAAATAAAAAGATAAGAATTTTGAGGTTTTTTTAAAAAAACGTAAGTTTTTAAACTTTTTTCTCATATACATACAGCTTGTTAGCATTTATACATCATTGGTAGTAGCTGAGTGCTGCAGAGTATCTGTTATAGATAGATAGATAGATAGATAGATAGATAGATAGATAGATAGATAGATAGATAGATAGATAGATTGGAAAAATATTCTGTCTCATACTGCTTGTTTCTGGGACCGCCATTAAGCTTTATGCATATTCAATGCACTGACCTGCAATGACCAATCACAGACTCTCACTCAGAGAGCAACTGTGATTGGCTTTTGCACTCAGACTGCATATTCACAAAGGTTCATTGAACAATTAGGCAAACACCTCGCATTCAGCGAACAAAGCCAAATTTGAACAGTATAAACCATGAGGTGTTCGCTCATCTCTACCCATGATTTATCACGAGATGTCATTGATAGAATTCTTTCTCTGCCTGACTATTATGCTGTGTGAAAGTCATATTCAGCTGATGTTGCTGTTCTTCCTGGTGCCACCCTTTTTCTGCCTTGGAATTGGGCAGTGTAATACTTTGTAATACTTTTGTATGAAACTTGAAGAATCTGATAGCATAAGGCATTGACCAAATAGAGTTACAGTGTTGGCCAAAAGTATTGACACCCCTGCAATTCTGTCAGATAATACTCAGTTTCTTCCTGAAAATGATTGCAGTCACAAATTCTTTGGTATTATTATCTTCATTTAATTTGTCTCCAATGAAAAAACACAAAAGAGAATGAAGCAAAAAGCAAAACATTGATCATTTCACACAAAGCTCCAAAAATGGGCCAGACAAAAGTATTGGCACCCTCAGCCTAATACTTGGTTGCACAACCTTTAGCCAAAATAACTCTCGTCAATTTTTATTTTCCGTCCACATCTAGGGAGATTAGCCACAGTGCCATGGGCTTTAAACTTCTTGATGACACTGCGCACGGTAGACACAGGAACATTCAGGCCTTTAGAGATGGACTTGTAGCCTTGAGATTGCTCATGCTTCCTCACAATTTGGTTTCTCAAGTCCTCAGACAGTTCTTTGGTCTTCTTTCTTTTCTCTATGCTCAATGTGGTACACACAAGCACACAGGACAGAGGTTGAGTCAACTTTAATCCATGTCAACTGGCTGCAAGTGTGATTTAGTTATTGCCAACACCTGTTAGGCGCCACAGGTAAGTTACAAGTGCTGTTAATTACACAAATTAGAGAAGCATCACATGATTTTTCTAACAGTGCCAATACTTTTGTCCAACTCCTTTTTTATGTTTGGTGTGGAATTATATCCAATTTGGCTTTAGGACAATTCTTTTTGTGTTTTTTTCATTGAAGACAAATTAAATGAAGATAATAATACCAAAGAATTTGTGATTGCAATCATTTTCAGGAAGAAACTGAGAATTATCTGACAGAATTGCAGGGGTGTCAATACTTTTGGCCAACACTGTAGGTATTAGTTTAAATCTATATTTTACACAAATAAACAAGCAAAACACAATACAGAAAATAATGTAAAAATAAGGCATGGTTGGCAGTGTTTTGAGTTCTGAGACTATACAGTTCTAAGTGCAAAGTCAATACAGTATGTCATGAGATCCATGTTCACACAGTTCACTTGAGCGAGGCCAACTTATGGTTTTGGTCCTAGTACACAGTTCACATAGAATGAGGCCAGATTAAGGTATAGTCCTTGAAACAACTTCACATGGTAATCAAAGGCCCGTACTTAAGATATGCAGTGCAGTCAGAAAACAGGGTCCCAGACAGTCTTGAAAAATGCACTGAAACAAGCACAACAACAGAACACACTTAATAAGGATTACATGAGACATAGTAGTCCGTAAGAGTTGGCAGCAGGTAGATCCAAGGCAGACACACTATAGCTGTGCGAGAGAGACTAGGGTAGCTCAGAGCATGTAATTGCCAAGCAGAAATTGAGTAAGGCTAGGGTCACACTTGGCATGCAGTTTTTCTGCATTTACAAAACCTGATTCTGTTTTTGGAAGGTGCCATCTTTTCATTTAAAAAACGCTATGTGTTAATGCATGCTATATGTACCATGCGTAAACGGATGCGTTTCCCATAGGGCCCCATGTTAATAAAAATGCTGTGAGTTTTTTTACTGCACCCAAAAACGCTGCTATCAGCGTTTTTATGTGCAGTAATAAAATGCACAGCATTTTTTAGCAGTGCATTTTGACACTGCCTATTTTGCATGGAAGCCTATGGATCCTTTGAAACCTTCAGTTTTTCTAAAATTCTAAGTTGAAATACTGATGGTTTTAACAGATCCAGGGCTCAAGTGTGACCCCAGCCTAAGAGCAGGAACAAAATTCTCAAGCACTGGTCTGGAAGACTAGAAGAAGGGCAGGAAACACCTAGATATGGTGAAAGGGCAAACTCCACCTCACAAAGGGTGGTGAAGAAACACTGAAGGTAGCCTGGAAAGCCAGAATTCCTTTCATTACTCCCACCTTAAAAGCGGCCTCAGGGCAATTCTGGGCCAGGTTTCTCTTGGTATCTTTGATGGAAGCAAGCAATCTTTAGGGAAGCACTGATGTTATCTCCCAGTTCCCAGGAATCTTCTTCAGATGTACACCCCTGTCATCTAATCAGATACTGAAGCCGGCTCCAATGAAATCTAGATTCAATGTTCTCCTCTACCACAAATTTTTCCTGCCCGTCCACCACCATGGGTTCAGGAGGGGGCACAATGTGTCCCTGAAAAGTATTTGGAGATACTGGCTTTAGTAGTGAAACATGAAAAACTGGATGTACCTTCAAGGTTCTTGGCAGCTTCACATGATAGTTGACCGAGCAAACAATACCGTAGATCTTGAAAGGACCAATGAACTTCTGCCAGTGGTGTAACATTCATGGTCACAGGGGTCGCGGCTGCGACGGGGCCCGGACCTATAGGGGGCCCGGCGCCCGTGTAGCCAGCCACCCCCTGCACCGCGCGATTCCAGCGCTCTGCGCCCGGCGATCCCACGCCAGCGCCGGGCGCAGCACAAACCTCCGCACAGAGTCAGGACAGCGCTACCTTTGGAAGCTGTCCGGCCACATCCTACTCCCTGCAGGTCAGGTGACCAGGGACTTGCGCGGTGGCTCCGCCCCTCCTCAGTCTCCTGCCCGGTGTCCCGGTAGCCATGTGTTTGGTCCTGGCCGCTCATTGAAGAGAAAAAGAGAGCGGAGGACAATGGTGAGATGAGAAGGAGGTGAGCTGGGGACACAGGGGAACGGGGCACACAGGAGAACGGGGGGACAGAGGAGGAGGAGAGCTGGGGACACAGGAGAACAGGGGAAACAGGAGGGGGAGAGCTGGGGACACAGGAGGAGGAGAGCAGGGGAAAGAAGGACGGAGGACACAGGAGGAGGAGAGCAGTCGACACAGGAGGAGGAGAGCAGGGGACACAGGAGGAGGAGAGCAGGGGACAGAAGAACGGAGGACACAGGAGGAGGAGAGCAGGGGACACAGGAGAACGGGGACAGAGGAGGAGGAGAGCTGGGGGCAGAAGAACGGAGGACACAGGAGGAGGAGAGTGGGGGACACGAGGAGGAGAGCTGGGGACAGAAGAACGGAGGACACAGGAGGAGGAGAGCAGGGGACACAGGAGGAGGAAAGCAGGGACACAGGAGGAGGAGAGTGGGGGACACAGGAGAAGGAGAGCAGGGGACAGAAGAATGGAGGACACAGGAGGAGGAGAGCAGGAGACAGAAGAACAGAGGACAGAGGAGGAGGAGAGCTGGGGACACAGGAGAACGGGGGACACTGGAGGAGGAGAGCGGGGGACACAGGAGAATGGGTGTCAGAGAAGGAAGAGAGTTGGGGACAGAGGATTAGGAGAGCTGGGGACACAGGAGAATGGGGGACACTGGAGGTGGAGAGCGGGGGACACACAGGAGAATGGGGGACAGAGGTGGAGGAGAGCTGGGGACACAGGAGGAGGAGAGCGGGGGACACACAGGAGAATGGGGGACACTGGAGGAGAGTGGGGAATACAGGAGAATGGGGGACAGAGGAGGAGGAGAGCTGGGGACAGAAGACCATAAACACAGGAGGAGGAGAGAGGGGGACACAGGAGGACGGGAGACACAGGAGGAGGAGAGCGGGGGACACAGGAGAATGGGGGACAAAGGAGGAGAGCAGGGGACACGAAAGAAGGAGAGCAGAAGACTCCACTACTGGAATAGGCTAACATGTGGGATGACACTGGGTTTTGGAGTGAGTCTACAGTTTTGTACAGTTCTCACTAATCCTATTTTTCAGATCACGGTAGGGCTGCATATATAAGGCTGCTGATGATAAGGATACGCAGTGGCTTGGATGCAGCGTCTTGTTGCTGCATTCAAAACCGCTGCGTAATACAGTATAAGCATAGTGGATGGGATTTGTAGAAATCCCATCCTGACTATGCTTAACCTGACCACAGCGTTCTGACAACTGCGGTGTGGGTGTCCGCTCCTCCGCATCTCCGCAGCATGTTAATTTCATGCTTCGGAGTCAGAAGCGGTTCCAATCGGGTGACAGCAGGGAGAAGCCGCCCTGCACCTGCCACACATGGTGAGTACAGGGCAGCTGCGGTCTCCCTGCGGGCACCCGCGGCTTCACTCAGGTCCGTAGGAGCTGCGTCCAACACGCAGCTCCTCCAGACCGTGAGCACATAGCCTTAGGCTGCATATATAACACAATATATAGAGAGATATAAGGCTGCACTACATGGAGAGCTATGAGGCTACATATATAAGGCTACAATATATGAGGCTGTACTATAAGGATAGCTATGAGGCTGCACATATAAGGCTGTACTATAGAGGCTGCACTACATGGAGAACTGAGCCTGCGTTATACTATATGGAGGACTGTGAGGTTGTATTATACTATATGAAGGGCTGTGAGGCTGCATTATACTATATGGAGGGCTGTGAGACTGTATTATACTATATGCAAAGGTTCTGAGGCTGTATTACACTATATAGAGGCCTGTGAGGATGTATTATACTATATGGAGGTCTATGAGGCTACTATATGTAGGATAGTGGGGGTGCATTCTAATAATTGGATGACTATTGGGGCTCCCTTTGAATGGGGGACTATGGGATGCATTATAATACATGAAGGATTATGGGGGTATATTGTAACATATGGAGGAATATGGGGATGCATTATAATAATGGGATGGGCCATATTCCAGGAGGAGGACCATATATAGCAGGATGGGAGACATATTTAAAAGGATAAGCTCCATATTCCAGTAGGATGACCATATATAGCAGGGTCAATTTGTGAGTCTTTATAGATCTTAGAACGTTACATGGGGCCCAAATATCTGACCAATATGTGCTCGCGCGGGGGGAAGAGGGGGGCCCAGGTCTGAATTTCGCATCGGGGCCCACCAGACTCTAGTTACGCCACTGACATCTGCCCCAATTTCTGGAAGGAACATTTAATTTTAGCTCCTTGGTGGACAACCAAACTGAGTCTCCTGCCTTGGACTGACTGAGATTGGTATGTTGAAGACAAGCAAACATTAATATTAAGCACGGAACAAAACTTCTTCCAGAATCTAGACATGAACTGTACCCCACGGTCAGAGATAATCTCATCCGGTACTCCATGTAGCTGAAAAATGTTCTGTATAACCAGATCCACCTTATCCTTAGCTGAGGGAAGTTCAGTGCATAGAATGAACAACCTTAGTCAGACGATCCACAACAACCAAAATAGTATTCTTGCCATTAGTGGTGGGCAACTCGACAATAAAGTCCATCGAAATAGACCCCCAAGGGCAAGACGATACAGGTTGGAGTAGTACAGCAAGGGAGGCACAAGGGATTTTTTGTGCACATACTTCACAAGAGTGAACATGGTCCTTTACATACTTCAGACAGGTAGGCCACCAGAGATAATGACTCAAAAACTCCTGTGTCTTCTGTACCCCCCCTATGACCAGCAAACTTAGAGTCATGGACCAACTTAAGAGTCTGCAGTTTAAGGCCTTTGGGACATACATATGTCAATTTTGGAGCAACACACCATTCTTAAGGACAAGGTTTACATCATCAGTTGGGTTAGCACTAAATACATCACTGTCATAAGTCTCCTTCCACAAGTCCTGGTATCGGGTAACTCCAATGAAGTTGGCCTCAGATTGAATGGTCTTGGATGGGGTCCCAGATAGGAAATCTGCAGCACGGATTCAGGATAATGCATCAGCATTTCCATTACTTGAATCTGGGCAAAATGACAAAATGAAATTGGTTCAAAAATAAATTCCAATGAACACGTCAAAGAGAAAGACAACTAGCAGATCTGAGAAACTCTAAATTACGATGATCCGTGAGCACTATGACCTGTTGTGCTGCTCCTTGCAGATGAAGTCTCCATTTTTTAAAAGCAGCCATAATTGCCAGTAGATCTTTATCTCCTACATTGTGGTTCTTCTCTGCAGAGGACAGCCTTCGAGAGAGAAAGCAACATGGATGCAACAAACCTTTCTCTCCCGTTCTTTGTGAGAGAGTAACCCCCAATGCACAATCCGAGGCTTCCACATCTACGAAGAAAGGACACTCAGGGTCTGGATGGATCAACATCTGAGCTGTGGTAAAACAGGCCTTAAGACGATAAAATGCTTCATGAGCTTGTGAAGTTCACAGAACAGTCTTTTCCTTCTTGGTTAGGAGTGTGATGGGGCAGGCAATCTCGGAAAATTTCAGAAGATATGTCTATAGAAATTAGAGAAGCCGACAAAGTGCTGGAACTCCTTAATGTTTCTTGGTACTGGCCAATCTAGTATTGCCTGAATCTTGCTGGACTCCATGTTTAACCCCTCAGGAGAAATGACATAAGAATAAATAAGAATTGAATATCAGAATGATGGAAATCACATTATTCAGGCTTGATGTTAAGATGATTTTCCTTCTGGTGTCTTAATACTGTTCTTGATGATCCTGTAATGAGTCAGAGAAAATAAAAAAATCATCCAGATAAATCATGACAATCTGGTCCAACAAGTCTCAATAGTCAGTACAGGGCCTAATGGTACCTTCACACGCCGCAATCTCGCCTGGGAATCCTAAAGGCGATATGTCGCCCAAGAGCAATCGCCGTGAAATTGCCTCACAGTTACTGCGTGTGATTGGGGAATTTCGCGGCAATAAATCACCTCTCGCCTGTCGCCTTATTCCTTAGCACTGCTCTGAAATCAGCCTCAATCATGAAGGCAATATTTCCGGTTGTGGCATGTGATAGGAGGATAGTGATGGAATCAGCATTGCCTATGATTACCCGTAGGCGTGCCACAGCGTGCTGTAGTCTGTGCCCCATCTGCGATGATTGGTGGTGGCTACTGTGTTCCCATTGGCTGTCAGTTCACAGGGCGCCATATTTGAAGAGCCATCAGTTCAGCAACACACACATCTTCAATGGCATCATGTATTATCCAGCCTTCCAGAGCAGGCTAACCAATGAGCACGTATGGGGCACTGTTTAAACCACTGTGGCACGCCTATCTCCTCGCAGCACTGACCATGTACGCCCACATTACCTTTGGGATTGCGGCGTGTGAAGCGGCGAGGATATTTGACTGGATTGGTTCCGCTGTGGGTGAGGCGATTTCCGGGGTGACACATCGCCTTTATTTCAGGGCGAGAATGCGGTGTGTAATATCGCCATCGGCGATCTGAGGCGAGCATGAAAAACGTGCAGACGCGTGTTTGATCGCCTCATATCGCCAGCTGATATTGCAGCGTGTGATAGTACCATAAGAGTTCCATCCTTCTTCTTTACAAATAGCCACCAACTAATAAACATTACCGAAAGGAAATGTCGCCCCTGGAAGTAGCTCTATGGGGCAAGCACACCATGGCTAAGCTTCTAAATTCAGTAGCATACTCTATTACAAAACGTTTACCCTGGCGTAATTATATCAAAGCAGCCTCAGCTGTTGCGTGCCGATTAGGATCATCAAACATCGGCGCCATTGCATCCAAGTTATTCAAATGAGAATCATGACTGTCAACCATAAGGTTTGCCCAGACCCATGATAATACATAAAACCTTAGATCTATCAGACAGATAATAGGTGGCATATGCAACAAAAAATTATATACATTGATTAACAAAATCATGAAATTGACTATGATCATCATTAAACCTAAATGGTGACAATTTGACCATACTTAAAGATAATGGACGCTCAGTAGGTAAGGCCTCCTGGGCTTCAGTCTTGGACAAAGGTCTTGGAGTACCTGACCAAACCTGCACATTCTGGCAGGTCTGTGACTCCATGTTACCAAATTTGGTTTTCAGGGCCTCCACCTCATCCTGCAAGGTGTTATTCATAGCAAATATTTTCTCGACACCTGTCTCAGTCATTGCCTTAGCAGATTCCTCTTATGGCTTGAGTATCCTGTAATACTTTTGTAGGAAACTTGAAGAATCTGATTGTGTAAGGCAATGACCAAACAGAGACAGGTTTTATTTTAAAACTATATTGTACACAAATAAACAAGCAAAACACAATACAGAAAATAATACAAAAACAAGGCGTAGTTGGCAGCGGTATCAGTCCAGAGAGTACACAGTTCTATTACGTGCCAAGTCAATACAAGATAAGTCCTTAGATCCTTCTCCACACGGTTCCCTTGAGTGTAGCCAATTTACAGTTTTAGTCCTAGTACATAGTTCACATTGAACGTGGCCAGATTAACATATAGTTCTTGAAACACGTTCACATGGTAATCAAAGTCCTGGACTTAAGTTATGCAGTGCAGTTAGAAAACACAATCCCGGACAGTTCTGGAAAATGCACTGCAACAATCACAACAATGGAGTACAGCTACTAAGACTTACATGAGACACTATAGTTCATAAGAGCTTGTAGCAGATAGATCCCTGGAATGCACACTATAGCTGCGGGAAAGGGACTAGGATAGCATGTAATTGCCAAGAAGAAATGCAGAGCTATCAGAGAAGCAGAAGCAGGTGATTAAACCGCTAAGCAAGAGCAGGAACAAGCTACTCAAGAACTGGTCTCTAAGATGGACTAAACTTATAACGCAAGAAGGGCAGGAAACATATAGACATGGGGAAACAGCAAACTCCATTTTGACAAAGGGCGAAGAAACACTGAAAGTAGCCTGGAAAAAACAGAAATCCTAGGTAGATAATTTCAAGTATACTTATTGTCTTTCCCCCTGTCTGTTATCAGCTTCCCTCTGTTGTATCATCTGCATTGGCCAGTGTGTCGAGCCCAGACTTTGGGGTACTCGTGTATCAGGCATCAGGGGTAGCGTCTGCTGTTTCACGGGGAATGGTGGCCACGCCTGATCCCGTGTCATTAGCCTATCTTCAAAAAGGGGGTTGTATTTACAGGGGATGATGTACAGTTTGTTGTGACGCCACCTGTAGTTTCTGGTGATGTCTCACCAGCGCCGCCACAGTCCGACGGAGGTAGATGGTAGTACGGCGTGTTGGCAAAGTCCTCTACAGGTAGGGCTGGACCTCTGGGGCAGCGTTCCTGTATGAGGAACAAGTTCATTCACAAGAAATGCAGGCAGAGGCAAGATCACTTTTAGTTAGTTGCAGCAGTGTAGTTACAAGTCACAGTTCAGATGTTACAAGAACAGGTAGCTAATGGGTGGCTGCAGGTGGATCCCAGGTGGTAAGACCCTTGGTGTTCCTTCCTTTGCTAACCCCGTCTGTTCTATCCTGCTTTCCAGTTTTTGGTATGAAGCCTGGTGACTTGAAACCAGCCTGACCTCCTTTCCTCTCTCACCTTTGCTGCCGTCGGGTGACCCTCTATTGGCTGGCCGCTCGTTCCTTTGGCGGTGCCTGGTACCCTCTTTTGGTCTGCTCTCGTGCCTGGGAGAATTGAAGACTCCACAGGAATCTGGATTCTCTGTGGTCCTAAAGTATCTCACAGGTGCGGGCTTCGGTGCCCGGTTAGCTGTCTGGGAGAATCTGACGATGGCCCGTCTTCCCAAACCGGCTGCTCTCCTGAAAAGCTCGTTCTTCCTTAAACCCTCTCCTCCTCTTCCATCTCCCCTCTTGGTTCCTCAGCCGAGAGACCTAGCAGCAAAAGCTTAAGCTCCAAAACTTAGAGGCAAATACTTCCTTGTTCCCCCTTGAGGTGGTTTTATTCCCTCCCGGGTAACCTCCCACCGTGTATTCTAGTGTGGGAGTGCTGGTGAATGGGTCCCACCCACCATCCTAAGGTCTACATGCAGCTGGGGCATCTGCACCTCTTTTACAGGTGCAGTAGCCCTCTGTGACACCTGCTTGTCAGGGCGCCACAAGTGCACTAGCCAGGGTTACACTAGGTGACAGCCAGGGTTTAGGTATGTGACTGTGACACAGGGGAAGGACCCACTTAGGGCTGTTAGGGCAAGAAGGAACAGGCAAAAGCTGTGTCAGGAGGTGTCCCCATCCCCTGCTTCCTACAGTTAGGGCCTTCCTTCCCTAATGCATCCTTCTGTCTCTCTGTGTTGCACCTTTCATAGTGACCCACCTCAGGGCCGTGGGTACCCGATCTCAGGTGTTGTAGTTGGAGATGTCACGGGTGGCTTGCCCGAGCCCGTGGCCCTCATGGTCACTGAAAAAGGGGAAAAATAATAAAAGAAAGAGTCTCGTGACGCCACATATGGTATCCGGTAATGATACCGGCACAGCTTGCAGACCTCCGGGGATGGTGATGAGGCAGCTAGTTGGTAATGCTCCCTATAGGTGGAACGGGGTTCCCAAGGCTGCTGTGGAAGTAAAAGTTCAAGTTTCACAGGAAGAGGCAGCTTAGCACACAGTCTATTTAGAAGGCAGCAAGTGTGCGGCTCCGCAGGTGGAGGGAGTTCAGAATCACAGTAAAGTCTAAGGAGGGCGCAGGAATAAAGGACACGACACCAGGGTTTAACTCTGCTCAGGTTTACTGGCAGTTCTTTAAACAGGTTCTTACATGTCTGCCTGGCCTGGGTAGTCACTAGGGGATCGGGATGCTTTGCACAAGTCCCTCGGTAGTGTACCTACTGTTCCTTTTCTTGGTCCTTCACTGCGCTCTCTCCCCTTGCCTTCCTTTAGTGCTCCCGTGCGCAGAGCATTGAGCCGTCACCTCGGACCCCTGTGGAGGCTGCTTCTCCTCAAGCCCTATGCGGTACCTTGTCAGGATTTCGCCAGGATGGTCCCCATACCCTTAGGCAGCTAGCGGCCCTCCGGTTTGATGGCTCAGGGATAAAGACCTGCACCTTACTCAAAGCCAGTCCTCCTTCCAGGACCTGTTCCTCCTGGTCGGTATCAACATGTCCAGATTCGGGCGCACCGCAATCCCTCGTGCCCCTAAGGGTCCCTTCCTCCAGGAACAACCCTCCTGAGGTGCCCTTCACTGTCTCTTCTCACAGACGTTCTGACTAACTTTCTTCCTGCTCTTTCACTAACCCTCCTCACTCCTTCCCCTGGGACTGGGTCTCCTAGCAACAGATTTAACCCTCAGTGTCCTGCTCTGGGGTGTGTGAATGGGTGTGTGAGAGCTCTTAGCAAGCATCCCAATTCCCTCAGTCACAGAGATACTACCACTCTGGTCTGAGTGCTGTACCCCTCTGTGGCGTCCCAACCAGTGGGGCGCCACAATAGCTTCACAGGTGGAGCATTAGTGTAGTGAACGTCACTCTAATTGTTTTAAACAAATTTTTTTTTACTTCTGATTTTTTTGTTTGCTCTCTTTCTTTTAAACTTTCTTTCCTCTAGTAATTTACTCTTCTTTTTTTCTTAATGTTTTTATCTATTCTCAATTTTTTTCTTGACATTTTATAATAAATTTAATATTAAATACTTCCTTTTACACATGTTCAATACAATACATGGGTAAAAGCTCCATTTGCACACACATTCCCACAAGTTAGAAGAATAAAATAAAAATGGCTCATTTATCACTAAGCGTACCGTTACATATCGCAATATCGTTGTGATATCGCATACAATTTGACGGGAGCGCGCATGTTTTTGGCACTTGTCCAAGATCGCATAGGAGATGTCACACAGGGAGATATCAACAGGCAACGCAACTAGGCTGTTGTCCTCAACTTTTGTGCGCTGGGTATGAGCAACCAAGGGACCAAGCATTAACATTGTAGTGAATAGGGAAGTTGCAAACAAGATTGTAATTGCGCCGTCACACAGCACGATCCTGCCACATCGCATATGCAATATCGTAAGGTTGAAGGGCTTGCACACTCTTCTTGCAATATCGTACCTACGATTTTTTCGAGTCACATTGCTCATTTACACGACACAACACACGAATGATATCAACTGCAGCAACCACATCACGTGACTTTTTGTTACATTTTCCTTGCTTCTGACACATTCAGGCAGCGAGAAAGATCCCACACTCCTCTATTTTATTTCCTCCTCCACATCTTGTGAGGCAGGATCCCCAGCAAGGTGCCCTAGGTTTGAAGCATCACCTTCAGCAATTTGATACAATATGTGCTCCCCCCCAAAAAAAAATGGTTCTCAAGGTGTTAACCACTTAAGGTGCCGATGTGCGCTTGTCGTCGTATGTTGCGCAGCCAAACTGAGTGGCACGCAGAGCACACATGCCCCCAATGTGTGTAGCACTATTAGCATCAGGGTATAAGGAGGGTATGACATCTGGCATCAGCACCTACTGACGAAACCACAGTAGCCATGAAACGCCTCGAGGTGGGCAGTCTGTGTGGGGTGTACATTTATATCATCTGCAAGACAACCTCAGGTAAATCAATATGTTTATATTACATACATAATCAATATTAGGCACTATTACTTTATTTGTGTTATTCATCTGAGGAATACTGGGAGATAGCCCCTAGTTAACATCCTTATAGGAGGTTGAGTCGGTAGGTATTTTTGTGTCATATTTATTTTGTGACTTATATCCTATATGGAATTCCTTATGCTACAAATACTTATTAAGTACGGTAGCTATATGGGCTGTTACTGTGTATATATTCTGAGTCTGTAATGCAGGCTTGGCTTTATAGCTTTAACTGCCTTTTATATATATTAAAATGTATGTGTATTTGTAAAGACACGGGATCCATATGTCATAGCTTGTTGTTACCTAATTTTTTATTTCATTATTCTGCACTTCCATTTTTCTGGATCACCTTATTTTTAGGATTGATCTTCTAATTTATTTACACACGTGGTCAAAATTGTTGGTACCCCTCGTTTAACCCCTTAAGGACCGAGTCACTTTGCACCCTAATGACCGGACCATTTTTTGTAATTCTGACCACTCTCCCTTTATGAGGTAATATCTCTGGAACGCTTCAACCGATCCTAGCGATTCTGAGATTGTTTTTTCGTGACATATTGGGCTTCATGTTAGTATTAAATTTAGGTCGATAATTTTAGCGTTTATTTGTGAAAAAAATCAAAAATTTGGCAAAAATTTTGAAAATTTAGCAATTTTCATATTTTTAATTTTTATTCTGCTAAACCAGAGCATTATGTGCCACAAAATAGTTAATAAATCACATTTCCCACATGTCTACTTCACATCAGCACAATTTTGGAAGAAAAATGAAAATTTGGTAGGACGTTATAAGGGTTCAAAGTTCATCAGCAATTTCTCATTTTTCCAGCAAAATTTACAAAACCATTTTTTTAGTGACCACATCACATTTGAAGTCTCTTTGAGGGGTGTACATGACAGAAAACACCCAAAAGTGACACCATTCCAAAAACTGCACCCCTCAAGCTACTCAAAACTACATTCAAGAAGATTATTAACCCTTCAGGTGCTTCACAGGGACTAAATTAAAGTTGAAGGAAAAAATCGACATTTTAATTTTTTGTAACAAAAATGTTCTTTTAGCCTCAATTTTTTCATTTTCACATGGGCAACAGGATAAAATGCATCCTAAAATTTGTTGGGCAATTTCTCCTGAGTACACCGATACCTCATATATGGTCACAAACCACTGTTTGGGCGCACGGCAGGACTGAGAAGGGAAGGAGCGCAATTTGAATTTTAGAGCCAATTTTCCGTTCAAAAAGTGAAATGGCGCTCCTTCACCTCTGAGCCCTGCCGTGCGCCCAAACAGTGGTTTATGACCACATATAAGGTATCGGTGTACTCAGGAGAAATTGCCCAACAAATTTTGGGATGTATTTTATCAGTTTGCCCATGTGAAACTGAAAAAATGTAGGCAAAAATAAATTTTTGGTGAAAAAAAAGTGCTTTTTCATTTTTATGGATAAATTTGTGAAGTGTCTAAGGGTTCAAACTGCTCACTATGCATCTAGATACTTTCCTTAGGGGGTCTAGTTTCCAAAATGGGGTCATTTGTGGGGGAGCTCCAATGTGGAGACACACGGGGACCCTCCAAACGCGACATGGTGTCCGCTAGCAATTTGAATGGAAAATGAGGTCAATTTGTTAGCGGACACCATGTCGCGTTTGTAGGGTCCCTGTGTATCTCCACATTGGAGCTCCCCCACAAATGACCCCATTTTGGAAACTACACCCCCCAAGGAACGTATCTAGATGCATAGTGAGCACTTTGAACCCCCAGATGCTTCACAAATTCATCCATAAAAATGAAAAAGCACTTTTTTTTTCCACAAAAAGTTTCTTTTTTCATTATTACGGATCAATTTGTGAAGCACCTGGGGGTTAAAAGTGCTCACTATGCATCTAGATACGTTCCTTGGGGGGTCTAGTTTCCAAAATGGGGTCACTTATGGGGGAGCTCCAATGTGAAGACACACGGGACCCTCCCATCGCGACATGGTGTCCGCTAACAATTTGAATGGAAAATGAGCTCAAATTGTTAGCGGACACCATGTCGCGTTGGGAGGGTCACTGTGTGTCTCCACATTGGAGCTCCCCCACAAGTGACCCCATTTTGGAAACTAGACCCCCAAAGGATTATATCTAGATGCATAGTGAGCACTTTGAACCCCCAGATGCTTCACAAATTGATCCGTAATAATGAAAAAAGAAATTATTTGTGGGAAAAAAAAGTGCTTTTTCATTTTTACAGATGAATTTCTGAAGCATCTGGGGATTCAAAGTGCTCACTATGCATCTAGATACGTTCCTTTGGGGGTCTAGTTTCCAAAATAGGGTCACTTGTGGGGAGCTCCAATGTGGAGACATACAGGGACCCTCCAAACGCGACATGGTGTCCGCTAACAAATTGAGCTAATTTTCCATTCAAATTGTTAGCGGACACCATGTCGCGTTTGGAGGGTCCCGGTGTGTCTCCACATTGGAGCTCCCCCACAAGTCACCCCATTTTGGAAACTAGACCCCCTAAGGAACGTATCTAGATGCATAGTGAGCAATTTGAACCCCCAGATGCTTCACAAAATCATCCATAAAAATGAAAAAGCACTTTTTTTTCCACAAAAAGTTTCTTTTTTCATTTTTACGGATCAATTTGTGAAGCACCTGGGGGTTCAAAGTGCTCACTATGCATCTAGATACGTTCCTTAGGGGGTCTAGTTTCCAAAATGGGGTGACTTGTGGGGGAGGTCCAATGTGGAGACACACAGGGACCCTCCAAACGCAACATGGTGTCCGCTAACAAATTGAGCTCATTTTCCATTCAAATTGTTAGCGGACACCATGTCGCGTTTGGAGGGTCCCTGTGTATCTCCACATTGGAGCTCCCCCACAAGTGACCCCATTTTGGAAACTAGACCCCCAAAGGAACGTATCTAGATGCATAGTGAGCACTTTGAACCCCCAGGTGCTTCACAAATTGATCCGTAAAAATGAAAAAAGAAACTTTTTGTGGAAAAAAAAAGTGCTTTTTCATTTTTATGGATGAATTTGTGAAGCATCTGGGGTTCAAAGTGCTCACTATGCATCCAGATACATTCCTTGGGGGGTCTAGTTTCCAAAATGGGGTCACTTGGGGGTGATCTCCAATGTGGAGACACACAGGGGCTCTCCATACGCAACATGGTGTCCACTAACAATTGGAATTGTTAGCGGACACCTTGTAGGATATAAAGAGCCCCTATGTGCCTAAACATTGGAGCTCCCCCACAAGTGACCCCATTTTGGAAACTAGACCCCCCAAGGATTATATCTAGATGACTTTGAACCCCCAGGTGCTTCACAAATTGATCCGTAAAAATGAAAAAAGAAACTTTTTTGTGGAAAAAAAATTGCTTTTTCATTCTTATGGATGAATTTGTGAAGCATCTGGGGGTTCAAAGTGCTCGCTATGCATCTAGATACGTTCCTTCGGGGGTCTAGTTTTCAAAATGGGGTCACTTGTGGGGGAGCTCCAATGTTCAGGCACACAGGGAGGGTCTCTCCATACCCGACATGGTTTCCGCTAACAATTGGAGCTAATTTTCTATTGAAATTGTTAGCGGACACCATGTCGCATATGGAGAACCCGTGTGCCACCAGCACAAGGGCAACTGGTAGAGTTGGGGTACAGCACCAGAAAATGCCGCCTCTAATGAATGCGCTATTTTCTTGGGTGGCTGTGGGTTGAAATTTGCAGCGCGGGGGACCCACAACATTTGGGTCTCTCCACGCTGAGGATTCCAGTCAGCCAGCTACCAAGTTGTACATGGCTGGCTACAAAAAATACAGCGAAGCCCATTTTTTTTTATTTCTAGAACTAATTCTAGAAAAAAAAAATGACGTAGAGCTCCGCCATATTTTTGGTCCAGCCAGGTACAACTTGGCAGCTACAGACTGCCAGCAACCCCCAGCTGCCTCGTTGTACCTGGCTGCAACCAAAAATACAGCACAGCATATTTTTTTTTATTTCTAGAACTAATTCTAGAAAAAAAAATGACGTAGGGCTCCGCCATATTTTTGGCCCAGCCAGGTACAACTAGGCAGCTGGGGGCTGGAATCCTCAGCATAGAGAGGCCCAAGCGTTCTGGGCCCCCCATGCTGCGAATTGCAGCCCGCAGCCGCCCCAGAAAATGGCGCATTCATTGAAGCGCCATTTTCTGGCGCTGTACCCAGACTCTTCCAGTTGCCCTGGTGCCGGTGGCAAACTGGGTAATAAAGGGGTTAATACCAGCTTTGCATTGGCAGCTGGCACTAAGCCCAAGGTTCATAATGTCGCGCCAATGTTAGACCCGGCCATTAGGAACCTTTAAGTAAATGGTAAAAAAGACACACACTGTGAAAAAATCAATTTATTTTAACAAAAAACACAAACACATAATTGGACTCCATCTTTATTACCCCCCACATGCCCTCCGACGTAGTCCATAACGATTGTCCTATGATGGTCAGTCGCCTCCAGAGACTGCAGCGAGGGATCAAGGGTCCTGCTGCTGCAGTCTCTGAGGTCACACTGATGCTGCACTGTAAGGCAATGATTTGCCATACAGTGCAGCTGTCAGTTCTGCAAACCCTAGTCCCAGAGATTACATGATCTCTGAGGCTTGGGTAAGGTTACCAGATGTTGCCATGGCAACCTCAGGTCACCAGAAGTTGCCATGGTAACCTTAGGTTGCCATGCCGACATCTGGTAACCTTAGGTTGCCATGGCAACGTCTGGTAACCTGAGGTTGCCATGGCAACGTCTGGTAACCTGAGGTTGTCATGGCGGCATCTGGTAGCCTGAGGTTGTCATGGCGACATCTGATAACCTGAGGTTGTCATGGCAACATCAGATCACCTGAGGTTGCCATGGCAGATGTCGCCATGGCAATTGCAGGTTAGCAGAGGTCGCCATGACAACCTTAGGTTACCAGATGTCGCCATGGCAACCTAAGGTTACCATGGCAACGTCTGGTAACCTGAGGTTGCCATGGCGACATCTGATAACCTGAGGTTGCCATGGCAGATGTCGCCATGGTAACCTCAGGTTACCAGATGTCACCATGACAACCTTAGGTTACCAGATGTTGCCATGGCAATCTCAGGTTACCATATGTCGCCATGGCAACCTAAGGTTACCCTGGTGATATCTGGTAACCTGAGATTGCCATGGCGACATCTGATAACCTGAGGTTGCCATGGCAGATGTCGCCATGGTAACCTCAGGTTACCAGATGTCACCATGGCAACCTTAGGTTACCAGATGTTGCCATGGCAATCTCAGGTTACCATATGTCGCCATGGCAACCTAAGGTTACCCTGGTGATATCTGGTAACCTGAGGTTGCCATCGGGGGAGAGGTGAGTGACCCTGCACTCCCTCTCCCCAGAGCCTAAGGGGGTGACACAGAGCCAGGGACAGCGACCACATAGTGATCGCTGCCCCTGGCTGTCAGATCGCTGCTCTGAGCCTCATCTCCTCTAAGTAGGGGATGAGGCTGAGAGGAGCGCTGCTGAGCAGGCAGTCGGCGGCCGGGCAGCCAGGATGAAGGAGGAGAGCGGCACCGGACCGGAGGAGGAGAGAGGCTGCATGAAGACCGGGGGAGGTGAGCCGCGCCAGGATGGAGACCGGGGACCGGAGACAGGACAGAGGGGAGGAGGAAGCGGGGAGAGGACGGAGGGGAGCAGAGATAGTAGAGAGGCGAGGAGGAAGCGGAGCACGGAGCAGGGAGGAGGGAGGGAAGCAGAGATAGGAGGGAGGGGAACGGAGTCTGGACAGCAGAGGAAGAAGTGGGAGTGGAGGAAGGAGACCGGGAGGCAGGAGAGGGGGCCAGGAGCAGTGGGCACATGGGTGGAAGGGCACTTAGGGCAGTGGACACAGGCAGGGGAGGATTGCAGGAGCAGGGCACAGCTGACAGCCTGGCTCCTGCAGCGATCGCACAGGGAAATGCTCATATTCAGCATTTCCCTGCGCGATCATGATGTGATCGGTCGGTCAGATTGACTGACCGATCACATCGCTCTGAGTGTGGGGACCCCTAAAAAGGGTCCCCACACCTCTTCCCCTAACCCTTGGCTGTCACTGACAGCTGTTAGATTTGAGCTGTCACTGTTTGTTTACAAGCAGTGACAGTTCAAAGCCATGACGAGTATACTCGTCATGATGCGGGAACTGACATCTTTTCATGACGAGTATACTCGTCATTAGTCGTAAAGGGGTTAATGAAAGAAAAACAATGGAAAAACAATGGTCACAGAAATAACTTGAATCTGACAAAGGTAATAATGGATGAAAATCTATGAAAATGAACAAATGACAGTCAGACATTGCTGTTAAATCCTGCTTCCACAGAAATAAAAAAAAAATTAAACTCATGAAATAGGTCTGGACAGAAATGATGGTACCCCTGAAAATAATGTGACAAAAGGGACAAAGTAAATCAAGGTGTGTCCACTAATTAGCATCACTGGTGGAACTATTGAAAACCTGGACTGTGTGCGGCTCTCAAGGCCTGGAGTTCACTACCCTTGATTTATGTTCTTCTCATACACAGGAGAGCAGAACTGTACATAGTCTTCTAAGTGTGGTCACACTAGTGACTTGTATAGAAATAAAATAAAGCTATGTTCTTTTTATGAGTATCTATGCTGCTTTTAATGCATCCCATTATGTTATTAGCCTTTGCAGCAGCTGCCTGACACTCATCAGAAAAATTGGGTTTCCCATCCACCCATACAACTAAGTCTGTTTCTGTGACAGTTTGTCCAGTGTTTTACAATTAAGTGCTTACATTTATTCACATTAAATTTCAACCGCCATTTCTCAGTCCAAGACTCCAGTTTACATAAATCCTTCTTAATTATGCTACTACTGTATGCCCACTACAAAGTAATTGATAAATATGTTAAAACGAAGAGGCCCCTATACTGATACTTGTAGTACCCCACTGTTAACTGTGACCCAGTTCGAGTGTATGCCATTAGTAATGTGCGGCCCCAAAGGGTGAGCTGCCACCAGAGGTACTGCACTCCTGCGGTTAGGGAGTGTAGTGCCCCTGTTCTCCAGGTGTTGAGATGGTGCAGTTGAGCCCAAAAAACACACACACACAGTACACAATCCTTAGGCCCTGGGACGGTGGGTGGACCCTAAGTGAGGACCCAGGTTCATATAAGGGGACAGAGAAGTGTCAGAGTAGTGAGTTAGACAATAGAAGGAGACCGGAGAAGTAACATCAACTGACGAGGAGTGGTAGATGGGAGTGTAGAGGTGGTGTGATGCCGACTCGCGTGGGCTGGAGCACCACCACGGGAGGGAAAGGCTGAGTGGCAGAGGAAGAAAAGAGCCCTTGGGGTGCGGAAGAGACAGCAATTCCCCGGTACTCCCGAATCTGACGAGACAGAGGGGTTTGATGGAGACAGGGACCGGGTCCTGAACACGGAGTGGATGTGGCAAGCCCAAGTCTTGAACTGGAGGCCCCAAGCTTCTAATAGGAGCTGTGGCTGAACACCCGACACAACTTGGGGAAGGTGGCTGAAATAGAGAGCAGTGCCACAGGAGTGAGGACACAAATAAGCACTCGTGGCTGCCAGTACTTGAGCTCTGTGCTGCGGAGAGTGTTAACAGCACCTGGGGGGGCAGAGCGTTGCTACGCTCATCCCAGAAGACAACTACTCCTCATAGCGCTGGAAGAGAGACAGACCACCAGAGACAGAGACACTTAGAGACAAAGGAAGGGCACCAACAGTGGCTTGACTGCACTAACCCGGCTCTGGAGAAAAAGCGAACCGAAGACTGGCAAGGAACGTACCCGGCAGCCATGTTTAACATCTGAGTAAAAGCAACGGAACTTCAGCTGTGGTGTGTGAGACTTTTAACGTCCCCAGAGGTTCTTAAGCTGGGGCCACTTACCGCAGGAGGCATCATGAATACCCCTTTCCACTTAGACTTTTCCTGACACCTACCCTCGTTTATTAAAATGACACCGCCAGGGTCTCGGGACCGGGTCTCGGTCCCCGTCTTTCCCTGTGAAAAGAACCGAGAAGAGGTGAAGAAGAACAACAAGTAACTGGCCGGTTCCCGAGTCTTCCCCAACCCTGAAGTGGGTGTGCCAATAACCACCCTTTGTTTCCTATCACTGAGCCAGTTGTTAATCCAGTTACACATATTTTTTGCTAATCCTAATATTCTCATTTTATGTACCAACATTTTGTGTGGCTCTGTATCAAAAGCTTTTGAAAAGTCTGCATACAAAACATCCACTGCATTTCCCTGCTTCAGTCTGGAACTTACTTCTTAATAGAAGCTGATCAGATTAGTTTGACACGACCAATCCCTTACAAACCCATGTTGATACTAAGCTTATTCTTTTTGAGATACTCCAGTATAGAATCTCTTAGGGAATCCTGAAGAATTTTACCGACTGTACAGGTTAAACTTATATATACTCCCTATATGTCCGGGTCAGCCTTCACTGAGTCGGGAATTAATGGCGACCACCTGTCCCAGTGGTCTCTCCAGCTGGCAGGCCATTCTCAGCATAATAATCAGGGGTTAAAGATGTGGATGGGGATGCAGGATCAGTTACTTTCAATAAATAATGTCCAAAATTCAGGTGCAACACAATAAGACTCATGTTTATTGAGCAGTTTATGATGATGGGGACATATAGTTTTCCACAGTTCAACACACAGAGTTGCAACCTCTGACGGTATGAGGAACTCATCTCTCTCTCAGGCAATGTGTTGCAGCTCTCCTCACTCTTGAATGCAAAAAGTGAATACATTTTTTACACTGAGAACATAAAGGTAATTCTTGGAGTAAATTTTAGAAAGTTGTAAATAAAACCAAGGGAAGGCCATTGAGAAGACAGATTATGGTAGAATTTGATTGGTATAGAAGTGCACAAGGGTCACAGGTTAAATTACCTTTATTACAACACGACTTGTTTCCACAGTGGACCGCCGTCTTCATCAGGTGGATTTGTAATATACACAGATCTCACACAATAAGTAGTTCCACAGACCAATCAGAGTATTCAATTAGATGGCATCACTTAACCCCTGTGACCAAGTACTATTTATATTCCAAATCTTTATCATTAACCCTTTACATGCTATTTTAGTGACGTGGAAAACTCATTAAAATTAAAATTACTATAATTTCAGGTTTTATTCTACCCCATATAAATAACAACATTAAAATTATGAATTGATAAGACTATAAAAAATATATAAAAATATTAATAGCACCTTATATTATTACAATAAGAAATTCACAATTATATATATATATAAAAAAAAAAATAATATGGCATCATAATTATTGACTTAATATATGCCCAATTTACTTTGCCCGCCATATATAGTCTAAATAATATTGTTTGTCATTCCACCTATAGTTAATTATTTACATATATTCTCAATATTGAGGTTTAAACCTTCCCTGTGAAGAGTACCCATTTTATAAATCCAGTAATTATAACGATCTTCTGCAGTATCTGGAATTCTGTCTATTATTGTTAACTTCAAAAGCCCTGGATTCTTTTGGTGTGCTATATTCGTGTGTTTAGAAACACTGTGTAATAAAAATCCTTTCCGAATGTTGGATCGATGTTGTTTAGTCTCGCATGCATCTCCTGTATCGTACGTCCAATGTGTTGGAGCCCACACACGCACTGTAATATATATATTACATAATTTGAATGGCAATCTGTCCTACAATTGATATTAAAATTTTCTCCTGTAGTTTGTGATTGGAATGACATGGATCCATCAATTGTGGTTTTATAGCACATGCATCTCTGAGCTTTACAAGCAAAATAACCTCTTTCTTCAATGCTGATGCCCCCTTTGCTTATTTTCATTTTTTGAATGGTGTTGCTACGTGAAACTAGACTCTTGAGATTTCTATTCCTTCTGTAAATAATTCCAGGATTATCTGGTATATATTTACACTAGGGATGAGCGAGTCTACTCGCTAGGACTCGTTACTCGGCGATTCTTAAGGGACTCGCTGGACTCGGTAATCGGCGAGTCTTTTAGCGAATACTCGCTCAGTAACGAGTCCAATGCAAGTAAATGGCAATCCTAGTTTTGTCAGAGTTTACTTTCTCTCACTCGCTAGACTCGCTAGACTCGCTATATCACATCGCTATATAGCTTGAATCTCCCCAAACAGCAGCGAGTCTGAGCGAGTCTACGAGTCCGATTCCTAGCGAGTCTGCGATTCCGAGTCCTGTATTCTCTATTCGGGACTCGCGAATCCAGAATCTTTTATGTTACTAGTCAGCATTGCGTGTTAGGTCAGAAAACTTGTGAAGAAGGACAAGCATGTTAGCCAATCATAGTCAGTAATGCCATAGCATTTTTGGTTGTGTCAGGACTATGATTGGCTGCTGTCCATCGTGATGCCTATGTCATCTATGACAGGCAAGGCAGTATATAAGGCTTGCCCCCCCATTTTGGGCACATTCCTGAGAAGAGCTGACCTAGTGCAGGGAGACTTGGAGCAGATCTAGGGACAGTTAGGCAGTGTAGGAGTCACATATAACCCAAAAGTTCTTTTCAGAACTAACAGGACGGAGTGTAGGAGTCAAGATTCCTCACACATAACCCAAAAGTTCTTTTCAGAACTACCAGGACGGAGGATTGCTGTACAGGACTGTAAGGAAGGGAGATAGGAGCAGCCTTACAGTGAATACAGCACCATCCTCAGAGCTTAGTTCACCCAGCTTTCCGCAGAGCTGTAATCCTAAGCTTTTTCTTATTTTTGGCACTAGTCTACCAAATAATTTTGGTGCCATTTTTCCACAAAAAATTTCCTGTGCCAGTGCATTGCTGTACGGTGTCCTGCCTGCAGCTCGCACGGTACTTGTAACATTCCACGCAGCCAGCACCGCAGCCTAATAGTGCCTGGTTCTGCGTACTAAACAATTTTTTTCCTGTGCCAGTGCGTTGCTGTACGGTGTCCTGCCTGCAGCTCGCACGGTACTTGTAACATTGCACGCAGCCAGCATTGCAGTCTAACAGTGCCTGGTTCTGCGTACTAAACAATTTTTTCCTGTGCCAGTGCGTTGCTGTACGGTGTCCTGCCTGCAGCTCGCACGGTACTTGTAACATTTTACGCAGCCAGCATTGCAGTCTAACAGTGCCTGGTTCTGCGTACTAAACAATTTTTTCCTGTGCCAGTGCGTTGCTGTACGGTGTCCTGCCTGCAGCTCGCACGGTACTTGTAACATTTTACGCAGCCAGCATTGCAGTCTAACAGTGCCTGGTTCTGCGTACTAAACAATATTTTCCTGTGCCAGTGCGTTGCTGTACGGTGTCCTGCCTGCAGCTCGCACGGTACTTGTAACATTTTACGCAGCCAGCATTGCAGTCTAACAGTGCCTGGTTCTGCGTACTAAACAATTTTTTCCTGTGCCAGTGCGTTGCTGTACGGTGTCCTGCCTGCAGCTCGCACATACTTGTAACATTCCACGCAGCCAGCACCGCAGCCTAATAGTGCCTGGTTCTGCGTACTAAACAATTTTTTCCTGTGCCAGTGCGTTGCTGTACGGTGTCCTGCCTGCAGCTCGCACGGTACTTGTAACATTTTACGCAGCCAGCATTGCAGTCTAACAGTGCCTGGTTCTGCGTACTAAACAATTTTTTCCTGTGCCAGTGCGTTGCTGTACGGTGTCCTGCCTGCAGCTCGCACGGTACTTGTAACATTCCACGCAGCCAGCACCGCAGCCTAATAGTGCCTGGTTCTGCGTACTAAACAATTTCTTTCCTGTGCCAGTGCGTTGCTGTACGGTGTCCTGCCTGCAGCTCGCACGGTACTTGTAACATTGCACGCAGCCAGCATTGCACTCTAACAGTGCCTGGTTCTGCGTACTAAACAATTTTTTCCTGTGCCAGTGCGTTGCTGTACGGTGTCCTGCCTGCAGCTCGCACGGTACTTGTAACATTTTACGCAGCCAGCATTGCAGTCTAACAGTGCCTGGTTCTGCGTACTAAACAATATTTTCCTGTGCCAGTGCGTTGCTGTACGGTGTCCTGCCTGCAGCT
Organism: Allobates femoralis; assembly: GCA_033576535.1. NCBI lineage: Eukaryota > Metazoa > Chordata > Amphibia > Anura > Aromobatidae > Allobates > Allobates femoralis. The sequence continues at coordinate 306,874,469 of JARQOC010000005.1, read as the reverse complement.
CGCACGGTACTTGTAACATTTTACGCAGCCAGCATTGCAGTCTAACAGTGCCTGGTTCTGCGTACTAAACAATTTTTTCCTGTGCCAGTGCGTTGCTGTACGGTGTCCTGCCTGCAGCTCGCACGGTACTTGTAACATTCCACGCAACCAGCACCGCAGCCTAATAGTGCCTGGTTCTGCGTACTAAACAATTTTTTCCTGTGCCAGTGCGTTGCTGTACGGTGTCCTGCCTGCAGCTCGCACGGTACTTGTAACATTGCACGCAGCCAGCATTGCAGTCTAACAGTGCCTGGTTCTGCGTACTAAACAATTTTTTCCTGTGCCAGTGCGTTGCTGTACGGTGTCCTGCCTGCAGCTCGCACGGTACTTGTAACATTGCACGCAGCCAGCATTGCAGTCTAACAGTGCCTGGTTCTGCGTACTAAACAATTTTTTTCCTGTGCCAGTGCGTTGCTGTACGGTGTCCTGCCTGCAGCTCGCACGGTACTTGTAACATTCCACGCAGCCAGCACCGCAGCCTAATAGTGCCTGGTTCTGCGTACTAAACAATTTTTTTCCTGTGCCAGTGCGTTGCTGTACGGTGTCCTGCCTGCAGCTCGCACGGTACTTGTAACATTGCACGCAGCCAGCATTGCAGTCTAACAGTGCCTGGTTCTGCGTACTAAACAATTTTTTCCTGTGCCAGTGCGTTGCTGTACGGTGTCCTGCCTGCAGCTCGCACGGTACTTGTAACATTTTACGCAGCCAGCATTGCAGTCTAACAGTGCCTGGTTCTGCGTACTAAACAATTTTTTCCTGTGCCAGTGCGTTGCTGTACGGTGTCCTGCCTGCAGCTCGCACGGTACTTGTAACATTGCACGCAGCCAGCATTGCAGTCTAACAGTGCCTGGTTCTGCGTACTAAACAATTTTTTCCTGTGCCACTGCGTTGCTGTAAGGTGTCCTGCCTGCAGCTCGCACGGTACTTGTAACATTGCACGCAGCCAGCACCGCAGCCTAATTGTGCCTGGTTCTGCGTAATAAACAATTTTTTTCCTGTGCCAGTGCGTTGCTGTACGGTGTCCTGCCTGCAGCTCGCACGGTACCTTCCATCTGTCTTAAAATATCTTAGCCTCTAGTGTGTACCTTTCACGAAATAGTACCTGCTACTTGTTTTCCAAGCCCCCAGAAAGTCACCAGAAATTATAAAATGTCACCCAAAAAACCAAATCCCAAAAAAAGTGTTGCTAAGGGACAGGGACGAGGTACAGGCATTGGTAGTCGTGGCCAACTATCCACCAGTTCGGGCAGACAGATGAGGATTGATCGATCGTTCCTCCTGTCTAACTTTCCCCGTCAGGAAAGTAAACGAGTATTGAGGCCGGAAGACGAACACCATCTAACGTCTTGGCTGGCAGATAAGACCTCAACAACAGGTTCTTGCAGCACTCAAGGTTCCTTGAGCACTGTGTCTACTGTTGGTACATACCATGCTGGGTCATCTAATCCACAACCTCTTCACAGTTCCTCAGACCAACAGCAGCCCCATGAAAATGTTGACACAGACATGGGTCACTCAGATGACTTATTTGGTACATATAATCCTTTACATGAATCCGGTTTGCCAGACTCAGTAGTAGATGAGATACTTGATGAAGAATTGTCCAATCATGGACAAGTTTTAGAGACACCCCGGCCACATGAACGTGTCTTTCAGCAAAGTCTTAGACCGTCTCAGGAGTTGGAGGATGATGATGATGAGACAGTGACACACTTGTCATCTGGGGAGCAAAATCAATCTTGTTATCGGGAAGATTTAGAAGAGGAAGGGGTTGATGATGAGACAACTGATCCCACGTGGAATGTTGCCATGCAGAGCCAGCAGAGCAGCACGGAGGAAGAAAGTGTGTATGTCCCACCAACAAAGGCACCAAGGCCTACTCCTCCCACCAGAACTGAAAGAGTCACCACTGTTGCCCAAAATGTGTCCACTGTGGCTCAAAATTTGTCGACTGTTGGACAAAATGTCTCAAATGTGGGCCTGAGTAATCCCTCAGGGAGTACAGTCAAGCCTAGAGGTCGGTCAGCCACTGTGTGGAAATTTTTTAAAGATGGGCCTTCTCAAGAAAATGTGGTCATCTGTACCATCTGCCATGCAATAATTCGAACATGTGGATTGAGAAGAAAAGAAGAATTTGTCTATGGCAATTTATTTATGTTTAGTTGCACCTCTTGCACATTATGCATATTGTTATTTATTACTTGATCTTTTTAATCACTAAAATAAGAGTACATCTGGTTGTTTGTGTACTGTATCATATATATATATGTCTATGCACTTGTCACTTTAATTGATGTACCCAGGTTATAATGCAATTCAGGTGATAGTAATTGTCTTTTATTATATATATTTGCATATGCACTTTATGGTATTTACCCTTCTATTTATAATGAGCCCTTAGTCACACTTCTATTTGTGAGTTTTCTCACTTTTTTTCACTTCTCCTCACTCTCTTTCTCTTCCCCCTCCCATCTTTCCCTGCACTTGCAATTTTAGCTCCGTTCCGGCGCCTCCCACTCCTCCTCTGAGCGCTGTTGATCGGGTGCGCCCTCTAGACGCGCACGCTTCCTGTCACTAGGCTCGCGGGCGGATGCGTCGTCATGACGACGCTTCCGAAGCTTGCGATCCACAGACCGGAGGCGTGCGTGATCATGTGAGGAGGGCGGTCACGTGATTCACAGCGCCAGGCAGGGGGGAGGAGTGTGAGGTACGCTCTCTATGGAGCGTAATTGCCATTAAGCAGCCAGACACTGATATAAAAGGCTGCAGCAATAGTTTGTGGCTGGCAGCTGGTACAATCTACCCCCCTGAGGAAGGTCGTTCCGACCGTAACGCGTAGGGGCCATAGGGGCTACGGATGAGCACTCTCTATACTGCACTAATGTAGGTAATACACTATTATGTGATCTGTGATTACTTGCCCTGTTTTCCCAATGGTATATGTATACTAGTGTGCAGGCTGGACATATAAACCTCCCTAACTACAAAATAGTGTTGGTATTTCAACAGGTGACCAATTTTAGGTACCCTTTTTGTTGATATGCTCAACTCTGAATGTATATCAAGGTGTAGGATTGGGGTTTGAGTTTGCACATTTGTGCCTGTAAATTCCAGTTTGGGTAATTGCAAGTGCAGGTAATCCTGACATTTGAGATAGAATTATAGGCTATATACTCTCACAGTGTGGATTATGGTTTATGTCCAATACTGTGAGATACTGTTAGCAATCTCATTGTACATAAATTGATGTAACCGCAATGCAGATTTTTTGAGCGTTGCTCTCCGGCCCCTACAGCATGCTGTGAGGCATTGTCCTCTTGGTAAAAGATACTGTTATCTAATTCTCCATACTCATACCATTCTTCTTTTTTGTCTCTATTCTTGTAAAAAAATTACTATTGATGCTATTAAGCTATTTTTGTTTTAAGCTTGATAATAAAAAGACTGTGATTTTAAAGATACCCTTGATTCCTTCTGGAATTTGTTGATTTGGCATCTGCCATGCAAGGCTAAGCAGAGGCCACGGGAAAGGAAACCAGAGCACCAGCAGTATGCGGAAGCACATGACTGGTCAGCACCCTATTCAGTGGTCAAAAGTGCAGCCTTCCACAACAGTGTCATCTGACCCAAAGACTGCCACGGTAACTCAGATCCGTCCGTCACAATCAAGTGTTGCTGAAGCTGGTCCAGCTCATATGTACTCATCACAAGCAGCGGTTGCAGAGAGACTGAACACAAGTGCAGACAGTTCTCGGTCAGCAACATCCTTACAGTTGTCAGTGACACAGCTGTACGAAAGGAAGCAGAAATACCACTCTTCCCACCCATTAGCCAAAAAAATAAATGCCCAGATAGCTAAGTTGTTAGCAGTCGAGATGTTGCCGTTTAGGCTTGTGGGTACAGACTCTTTTCGTGAGCTTTTGGCTGTGGCAGTACCACGCTACGCGGTTCCAAGCCGCCACTACTTTTCACGTTGTGCCGTCCCCGCGTTACATGAGCATGTCATTAACAACCTCAAGCGTGCCCTCACCAATGCTGTAACCGGGAAAGTACACCTTACTACGGACACGTGGACAAGCAGTTCAGGACAGGGCCGGTACATCTCGCTCACCGCGCATTGGATCAACGTTGTGGAGAGTGTGCCAAACGATGTTAGTGTTACATCAAACATCCTACCCACGCCACGGATAGCTGGCACAACCTCATTCAGGGTCTCTGCATCATCCTATATGTCCACTACACCATCTTCCGCTTCCTCGACCAATCCTCAATTGCCCTCAACATCACGGCCAAGTTGGGAGGTTTGCTGCAGTGCTTCAGCAAGACGCCAACAGGCTCTGCTGAAGCTGATCTGTTTAGGTCACACACCGCACACTGCAGTAGAGCTGTTGAAAGGTCTGAAGCAACAGACAGATGAGTGGCTATCCCCACTCCAACTCCAGACCGGTCTCGTGGTGAGCGACAATGGTCGTAACCTAGTGGCTGCACTAAAGCTCGGAAACCTTGTGCACGTGCCTTGCTTGGCTCACGTGCTGAATCTAGTAGTGCAGAAATTCCTGCGTACATACCCAGAGTTATCTGACCTACTGGAGAAGGTGCGTCGAGTTTGCGCACATTTTCGTCATTCGTCAACAGCGGTTGGAAAACTTTCATTGCTTCAAAAGCAATTGAATTTGCCCAACCACAGACTCATTTGTGACATGCCGACACGATGGAACTCTACATTCCATATGTTATCGAGGATCAATGAGCAGCAGAGGGCAATATCCGAGTATCAGTTGCAACATGCCCGTCAGACCGGCAGTCAGCCACGACATATTAGTACAATGGAGTGGGTGTGGATCGCTGACACATCTGAGGTTCTTGATAATTTTGACTACTGCACAAAACTGGTGAGCGGTGATCAGTCCATCATCAGTGTCACTATCCCCATGCTGTGTCTGCTGAAAGAATCCCTCATTAATCAGAAAAATGAAGCATTGAGAGCCCAGCAGATGGCTATGGAGCCAGATTTAAACAGCGCAGTACCTAGCCAGCAAAGCCAGTATGACCAGGCAACATTGGCTCCTGAAGAGGAACAGGAGCAAGACAATGAAGAGGATTTATTTTTTGTTGGTGCCGATGTCAACCCAGATGGTACTCCCAGCTTTGTGTCTGTCCACCATGGGTGGCCTGGAGAGGAGGAGGCGGAGACAAACTTTGCGGATACAATGGGTATTGAACATCGTTCTGAGGACACTGAAGACATGACTCTATGCAGCTTAGGACACATGGCTGACTTCATGTTGACTTGTCTGCTAGAAGACCCACGAGTGATTAACATATTGCACAACGACCTCTACTGGTTGGCCACCTTTCTGGACCCACGTTATAAAGATAAATTCACCTCGCTGCTGTTTCAGTCACCACGTGGCTTGACAATTGACTATTTCAAGAGGGTTCTTGTGGATAATATGCTTCTAATATCACCGTCAGACAACACTCTGCCCATAGGTAGCAACTCTGTGCAACAGCAGCCATTGGTCGGGGCACAATCATCCACGCTGTCCAGAAGAGATGCTGGAAAGATGTCCGCAAAGTGGGCTATGTTCAATAAGCCATCGAACCTGCAGCGCCATGTTGCTCCAGTAACCATCTCTCGGAGACAGAAACTTACCAACATGGTACAAGAATACTTAAGTGACAGTACCTGCTTCCTGACTGATGCCGCAGTCCCGTTTAATTACTGGGTCTCCAAGCTCCACACTTGGACAGAGCTCTCGTTGTATGCCTTGGAGGTGCTGGCATGCCCTGCGGCTAGTGTGACATCAGAGCGGGTTTTCAGTGCCGCTGGGGGTATCATAACTGATACCAGGACACGTCTTACTCCAGAGAATGCAGACAGGCTTACTCTAATTAAGTTTAATAGGAACTGGATTTCACAAGACTTCTTGAGCCCTGAAGACGACAGTACTCAGAGCTGAAGTGCCACGTTCAACATCAATATGATATAATTAATCATTGTATTATATTGTGTCTTTTTGGTACAAGCAGTATGTACAAGACCAGTAACGATTTGCGTAACCATGTTCCTGCAACCTGGTAATGAGGCTGCTTCATCTTAAACCAACACTATACCTTAACTTCGGTTTCATTAACCATCACAACACCTTTTGACAATGAATCAACCTTTATTTTCTGTTAGCAAACATTTAAAAGCCCCTTGGGCTAATTTTTGGAGCCACCCAGGCTAACAAGCTTATCATGGCCCTTAGGCTTGCATTTATACCCAAAATGCAAAACAGCCCCTTGGGCTAATTTTTGGAGACACCCAGCCTAAGAGGCTTATCATGGCCCTTAGGCCTGCATTTACACTCAAAATGCCAAACAGCCCCTTGGGCTAATTTATGGAGCCACCCAGGCTAACAAGCTTATCATGGCCCTTAGGCCTGCATTTATACCCAAAATGCAAAACAGCCCCTTGGGCTAATTTTTGTAAACGCCCAGCCTAAGAGGCTTAGCATGGCCCTTAGGCCTGCATTTACACTCAAAATGCCAAACAGCCCCTTGGGCTAATTTTTGGAGCTACCCAGGCTAACAAGCTTATCATGGCCCTTAGGCCTGCATTTATACCCAAAATGCAAAACAGCCCCTTGGGCTAATTTTTGGAGACACCCAGCCTAAGAGGCTTATCATGGCCCTTAGGCCTGCATTTACACTGAAAATGCCAAACAGCCCCTTGGGCTAATTTATGGAGCCACCCAGGCTAAGAAGGTTATCATGGCCGGTAGGCCTGCATTTATACCCAAATTGCCAAAGAGCCCCTTGGGTAAATTTTTTGAGGCAACAAGCCTATACCTGCATCGAATATGTTGCTTCTCCTATGCTCTCAAGACAAGCAAGACTATAGTATGGGCCACGCTCCCTCCTCTATATCTAAAAAGAGTTGACCAAGCCCCTTGGGCTAATTTTTTGAGCCAACAAGCCTATACCTGCATCGAATATGTTGCTTCTCCTATGCTCTCAAGACAAGCAAGACTATAGTATGGGCCACGCTCCCTCCTCTATATCTAAAAATAGTTCATCAAGCCCCTTGGGATAATTTTTTGAGGCAACAAGCCTATGCCTGCATGGAATACGTTGCTTGTACTATGCTGTCAGGACAAGCAAGAATATAGTATGGGCCACGCTCCCTCTTCTATATCTAAAAAGAGTTGATCAAGCCCATTGGGCTAATATTTTGAGGCACCCAGCCTAAGAAGCTTATCATGGCCATTAGGCCTGCATTTATACTCAAAATGCCAAACAGCCCCTTGGGCAAAATTTTGGAGCCACCCAGGCTAAGAAGCTTATCATGGCCGGTAGGCCTGCATTTATACCCAAATTGCCCAAGAGCCCCTTGGGTAAATTTTTGGAGGCAACAAGCCTATACCTGCATCGAATATGTTGCTTCTCCTATGCTCTCAAGACAAGCAAGACTATAGTATGGGCCACGCTCCCTCCTCTATATCTAAAAATAGTTGATCAAGCCCCTTGGGATAATTTTTTGAGGCAACAAGCCTATGCCTGCATGGAATACGTTGCTTGTACTATGCTCTCAGGACAAGCAAGAATATAGTATGGGCCACGCTCCTCTTCTATATCTAAAAAGAGTTGATCAAGCCCATTGGGCTAATATTTTGAGGCACCCAGCCTAAGAAGCTTATCATGGCCATTAGGCCTGCATTTATACTCAAAATGCCAAACAGCCCCTTGGGCAAAATTTTGGAGCCACCCAGGCTAAGAAGCTTATCATGGCCGGTAGGCCTGCATTTATACCCAAATTGCCCAAGAACCCCTTGGGTAAATTTTTTGAGGCAACAAGCCTATACCTGCATCGAATATGTTGCTTCTCCTATGCTCTCAAGACAAGCAAGACTATAGTATGGGCCACGCTCCCTCCTCTATATCTAAAAAGAGTTGACCAAGCCCCTTGGGCTAATTTTTTGAGCCAACAAGCCTATACCTGCATCGAATATGTTGCTTCTCCTATGCTCTCAAGACAAGCAAGACTATAGTATGGGCCACGCTCCCTCCTCTATATCTAAAAAGAGTTGATCAAGCCCCTTGGGATAATTTTTTGAGGCAACAAGCCTATGCCTGCATGGAATACGTTGCTTGTACTATGCTCTCAGGACAAGCAAGAATATAGTATGGGCCACGCTCCCTCTTCTATATCTAAAAATAGTTGAATAAGCCCATTGGGCTAATTGTTTGAGGCACCCAGCCTAAGAAGCTTATCATGGCCATTAGGCCTGCATTTATACTCAAAATGCCAAACAGCCCCTTGGGCAAAATTTGGAGCCACCCAGGCTAAGAAGCTTATCATGGGCGGTAGGCCTGCTTTTATACCCAAATTGCCAAACAGCCCCTTGGGCTAATTGTTTGAGGCAACAAGCCTATGCCTGCATCGAAGACGTTGCTTGTACTATGATCCTGCTGTAGCCTGGTGAAGGGTCCCACTGTACGCTACGGAGATAACGCATAGACGTTGTGTGTTGCAAGTAGACGTCCCAGCCTCTCGCATCTGTGTTCCTAGTGTTGTTCAAGACCAAGATGGGAGTACTGGTGTGCCACGGTCCGCGCTGCTGTGGTATGAAAAAACTCACCAAAGAGTCAGCAGTTATTCCTAGTGTTGTTAACATACCGAGTCATTAAGTAACCCCCCCCCAAACACAGGCACTATTTCTTTGTTAGCAACATTGGTATGTGCAGTAATGATTTTACACGTACTAACCAAGGTGCCCTCATGCGCCATGCAGGCCGTAAAGTACTTGCTAATGATGATGACTTTAAGGCCACCCACAAAACAACCTACACATCCATTCCATGAAAAAAGACAGACACAAAGCATTTTTTTTTTAAAATCTGTATTATTATGCCTTAATGGCAAAGATGTCAGATTTTTTTTTTTTTTTAGCTTTCGAAAAGCAACATAAAAAACAGAAATAAAGATGTCAAAAGTGCAAACATGCACTATTTACATTAACAAACAAAAAAAAAAAAGTTGAACCTACAGCTGGTGGTAGGTGGGACGATAGTGTGGGGTAGCCTCTACCCCGCCCACCACCCCTGGTCATGGAGGAGGCCAGGGCCCCATGGATAGCCTCCCCCACTGCTTGTAACCCTGTAGGTTGGGTCACCTGGGCCGGTCTCTCAAAATGGCCTTGGGTTGGGAGGTCCATGTGGGTTGGCCAGAAAGGTTGGTACGGCCTCTGGGTCGCCACATAGCTGTCCCGCCGTGGTGTGTGCCTGTCCAGAATGTTTGCACCAGATTGCTGCCACCCCTCCAAATATGAAAAGACCTGGGCAGGGTGGTTTGGAGGCCGACATGCATCGATGACAATATGTATTGCTGACCATGCCCGCAGTCGTCTCTCGAATGGAATGTCATCCAAGAACGGTAGGAGACTGCGGGCAAAGTCAGCATTACTTTGTGCACGATTTTCTGGCCCTGCAACAACCTCCTCTGGCGGCCGGACATGCCCCAAAGCTGGGGTTGGTACTGGTGGCGGCGGTGGTGGTGGTGTTGGTGCTGGTGCTGGTGGCGGCGGTGGTGGTGTTGTTGCTGGTGGCGGCGGTGGTGGTGGTGTTTGTGCTGGTGGCGGCGGCGGTGGTGGTGTTGGAGCTGGTGGCGGCGGCGGTGGTGGTATTCCACCAGCTTGGCCTTGGTCCTCCACTTCCGGTGCTTCTGGGGCCTCCCTCGCCTGTTCAGGCAGCTGTTGTGGTGCACGGCGCCTGCGGTAGTGAGCCTCTCTGTGGGTAAAGGCCAAAAAAGTTTGGTGAATGCATTGCATTTATAAACAAAAACATAGGTCAAACATTAAGTTGCACGCTTTTTTGACTGTGTATCAGTGTGTTCTGAATCAGATATTTTTTATTATTATTAAAGAATAACCAACTGTACATAACATAAAGGAATACGTCACTTTGTTTGCTAATTCCATAATAATACATAATTTTTCCCCACATTATTACCCCCCCCCCATCCCATCTAATCTAGACGATCAATAACACCAATGTTTCACATGAAAAAAAACGTCCACCTGACTTCACTGTTAACTTGACATACTTAATTTACCAAACTTTTAGGTTACATCAGCTATATAAACCAGGGAAGGGGTTTAAACGTATACAATATATATATATAATATAATATTTAATATAATACAATATATATAATAATGACTATTCAGCCACTATCTCCATCCACTTCTTTCTCAACCCTCGTTCATGGCTCCCATATCTGTGTATTCTGTGTTTTCATTGTTGAACGTAAGATTGAATTGCAGCCAATAAATTTGGACATTTTGGCTCATGCCTCAACCAATATTCTATGTGTGGGTAGTGTTGGTCCTTGATTTTTTGACATTACATTTGAAATTTAACCATTTGTCTGCCCAATTACACTGTGCCCTGCCTTAGGCAGGACAGCTATTTAGGCACTTGAAGACATATTAGTGGCCACAAGTATAGCATTTACTTTTTGTTGTAACTTTATGTGGACAAAGCTATAGCCTGACACTTAGAGGCAAACACATTCTTCAGGGTTGCTTACCATCAGATGGACAGTAAAAGACGCAGTGTGGGCGACCTTGGTTTCAAAGCACATAACCCACATCTATAGGGCAGCTGAGCAAGACAGTAAATGTAGTCATGCAGCATAGGTGACACATGAGCATTCGGTGTTAGTGCCCTACACTCCTTGTTGCTGCCATGTATGCTAATCAGGAATGTCTTGGTAAATAAACCCCACAAAACATATGGCTTGGATTTTGAAACGACTGTAATGGACATAGAGTATGGGGGTGTTTTTGATCAGCAGGTCACACATCGTTGGTGCCAAACAAGGTGGTATTCCCAGATGGACAGTTTTACAATTATTCCAACGGGGCCGAACACAAAGCCGGGAACAGCAAGGGCAAACTTCTTGTTTCCTAAAGGACCTTGTACATAAAAGGCTGTTGCACTGAAAATATGGCCCCCTTAAGTTTAATTTTATACAGCATTAATACACTATGTTTTTCGAAGGATTCTTAATGTAGCCATCAGTTAACAACAAAACAATTAAATTCACATGTGGATCCTAATATCTACACCATCACCTTGCAGCCACAAATATACCCATGGCCAAACTCACCCACACATATTTGTAGTGATACAGGGTATGTCCTCAAATGTGTATGACTGTGTAAACAATCTGGGATGGTGTACAAACAGTTTAGTGCAAAAGGGGTATATCCTTACAACGTTATTTAGCCTAAAAAACACCCCCAATTAAACGTGTAGGGATGTATGTGGCCCTTATGCAAGTGGAGGGAGGCCATTAGGAACACATACAAATGATGCTTACGACAGGCAAACCAGACAAGGACACACACCTTAGAGGCCATTGCAGGGAAGAACATGGCTTTGTTCCACAAACATGCCAACAATAAGAGCTAATTGTGAGGTCACGGAACATTGTGTCTGCCCACCCTGCTTATTTGTCCCAACGTCACAATGTGAATATAAATGTGTATGTCCTGGATCACTGCCAAAGGTAATAGAAATCTGTTGCACCATGGCAGAAACAAACCCCAGTGTGGGTATGTAAACCAGCACACTCATTATAGAGCTTCATACGTACACTGTGTGCCCTCGTGGACAGGGTCCTCTCCTCTTGTACCTGTACGACCTGATTGTCTTCCTTTACTGTTTTTTGTAGTTAACCATTATCCTCATGTAAAGTGCCATGAGACCTAATGGCGCTATATAAATAAATTATAATAATAGTAGACAACAGTGCTGCAGACACATACCTTGGCATACGGGCCACCGGTCCAAGGAAGGACAGCCGGTCATAGTGTTTGTAGATCAGCTCTGGAGCTGCTCCCGGGTCCCCCTCTGCGATCTGGCGATATTGTTTGCGATGTTGATCGCGGCAGCTCCTCCAACGTTTTTGAAGATGGTCAACTGTGAAATGATTTCAAACCGGTTTAGACATGTGTAATATTTGAAACACCAAAAGTTTGTGTACAAATCAACAATAACATTTTTCTCATGTTGTGTGTGTAATGTGTATACAAGGCACAGTGACACGACAGTGTGGAACATCATCAACAGCATTACGGACATTGAGCTCACGTGGACACTATCACAAATGAGGCAGGTCACATGTCGACGCATCGAGAAGGTAATAGTGCGGGCACCAGACTCTGCTCATTAGTGGTATTAATATACACCCAACCCCCTGGCCGTAAGAGCCAGGAGCACCAGCCCTTAAACTAAGTGTACTGTTGTGACCCCATCCAAATATAGGCAACTATGCGACGGCGCATGATAACACATTGAGGGTCCTGTATACCCTGCTATGGGGGGCCTGTATACCCACGAGGGCCCTGTATACCCACTGCTGGGGGCCCTGTATACCCACTGCTGGGGGCCCTGTATACCCACTGCGGGGGGCCCTGTATACCCACTGCTGGGGGGGCTGTAGACCCACTGAGGGCTCTGTATACAGGGACTGACTGGCACCCTACAGTTTGGGTGCCAGCCCTCCCTCACCGGTCCGACTCAGGTGAGGACGGGGGTGGGGGGGGTGATGACAGGCGGCCGTCTCACAGTCACCGCAGCTCCCGCAGTCTCCTAGGGCTCGCTCCCAGCTGCAGCCTCGCGCTCCTCACAGCCGCTCACTCCCGGCCGCAGCCGCGCGCTGATGACGTTATCGCGCGGCCAGGAGCTTGCGGTTCCGGCTGCTGCTTCGGGGTCATGCGCTGCTTCATGCTCCTGCAGCCGCATGAGCCGTGCGGGCGGCAGCCCTTTTCATGGTCCAGGCGGCCCAAAATAGGGGAAAATACACCGGCCTGGGGGGCAATTGCCCCCCAGGCACCTGGGCCAGTCCGCCCCTGCCTGTATACCATAATATGGGGGCATGTATACCCATATGGGGGCCTGTATACTCTGCAGGGGGAGCTGTATACTCTGCTGGGGGGCTGGTTGCCAGTGATAGCCGCTGTATACCAGGATGGCGGTCAATATGTTTTCACAGTTTTTGGGGGCAAAAATAGGGGGGTCAACTTATACACGGGTCGGCTTATACACGAGTATATATACAGTAAATCCAATATATAACGGGTGAATTCATTTAACTTACTCATATTGCTCTGTTCATCATGGCCACTCAGATGGAACGCAGGGAACATCACTTGGGCGATCTCTCTCCAGGCAGTAGTCCTCATGATGTTATCCCCATAGTCAGGGTCTGTTGGGAGCCATAGCAGTGGCCGAGCCTCCACCAGAGGAATCAAACGCAGCGTGTTCACAGTGACACGGCCGGCCATGATTGCTCTGGGGAATGGATTGCTCTGTGTGTGCGTCTGTCAGAGCGAGTCGTTTCCTGTTTGCTTTTACAGCATGGTGTGTGCCGGAGAATCGCTTCCCCCTCCCATCATCGGCTCCAAATAAGAGAAAAACCTGCGAGTTTGGACTCGCACACTTTCAGAGACACATCAGCGATTTGTAAATAGCATTATTCGCTATTACTCGGTTCCCTATTCATTAACATTGGACTCGCTAGACTCGCAACGAGTAGCGAGTCCTGGGCTCGGACTCGTGCGGGTCTAGCGATTCCGAGTAATTTAGGACTCGCTCATCCCTAATTTACACAATATGGGTTCACCCTGCAAGATAAACCAATGGTGTTTAAGCAATTTATGGATGCTAGCTCTAGATTTATTAAAAGTGGTTATTAACCGCCATTTATTCAGTTTCATTATTTTGTTATCTAATTTTTTCACCGACATTTTCGTTACACAGGACTCTCATGTGAGTGATACTGTTTTCTCATAAGCATCTTTAATTAATTTACTTGGGAAACCTTTTTCCAAAAATCTTTTCCTCAGGATATTAGATCACCTCACAAAATCCTCATCATCCATTCAATACTTCCGGATCCACCAATATTGGCTGTATTCAGGGCCGGCCCTACCGCTGTGCGAGTTGTGCGGTCGCACAGGGCGCCGCCTGCCATGCATCAAAGGGGGCGCCAGAGAGACGGATATTTATGGTCTCTCTGCGGCTCCCTCCCTACCGGTATTCCCGAGTGTGACTCGGGGTTAACTTTAGCTGACAGAAGCGGTAACCCCGAGTCACACTCGGGTTTACCCGCAGGCAGGACCGGGACGACAACTAGGCGCGCCATCTAGTGCAGGGCGCATTTTTGCCCGCCCCCTGGGAGGCTCCGTGCTGGCCGCCGGCGGCCGCGGCGCGTCAGCCAGAGAGGGAGGAGGGCGGGAGTCCGACTTCCTGTCCCTCGGCTCTGCCCGCCCCTCCTCTCCTCCTCCGTACAGCCAGCGCCCAGCAGACGCACGGGCACGGTGACGGCGGTGGCGCGGTGACCGGTGAGTGTGTAAAGGCGCGCCCCTCCCCCCCAGTCCGCATACTAGGCCCTGTATTCACCACCACTGGGCCCTGCTGTATACACCACCTCCACCACTGGGCCCTGTATACACTAGCACTGGGCCCTGTATACACTAGCAGTGGGCCCTGTATACACACACTACCACTGGGGCCTGTATACACCACCACTGGGGCCTGTATATACCACTGGGGCTGCTGTATATACTGCTGGGGCCTATATATACCACTGGGGCTGCTGTATATAGTGCTGGGGCCTGTATATACCACTGAGGCTGCTGTATATATTGCTGGGGCCTGTATATACCACTGGGGATGCTGTATATACTGCTGGGGCCTGTATATTCCACTGGGGCTGCTGTATATAGTGCTGGGGCCTGTATATACCACTGGGGATGCGGTATATATTGCTGGGGCCTGTATATACCACTGGGGCTGCTGTATATACTGCTGGGGCCTGTATATTCCACTGGGGCTGCTGTATATAGTGCTGGGGCCTGTATATACCACTGAGGCTGCTGTATATATTGCTGGGGCCTGTATATACCACTGGGGCTGCTGTATATATTGCTGGGGCCTGTATATACGACTGGGGCTGCTGTATATAGTGCTGGGGCCTGTATATACCACTGAGGCTGCTGTATTACCCCTGGGGCTGCTGTATAACCCCTGGGGCTGCTGTATTACCCCTGGGGCTGCTGTATTACCCCTGGGGCTGCTGTATTACCCCAGGGGCTGCTGTATTACCCCTGGGGCTGCTGTATTACCCCTGGGGCTGCTGAATAACCCCTGGGGCTGCTGTATTACCCCTGGAGCTGCTGAATAACCCCTGGGGCTGCTGTATAACCCCTGGGGCTGCTGTATAACCCCTGGGGCTGCTGTATTACCCCTGGGGCTGCTGTATTACCCCTGGGGTCTGTATATACCACTGGGGAGGCTGCTGTATACCACATTGCTGGGGGCTGTATACCTGTGCTGGGGTCCACCCTCGGCTTATACACGAGTCAATAGGTTTTCCCAGGTTTTGGGGGCAAAAGTAGGGGGGTCGGCTTATACACAGGTCGGCTTATACACGAGTATATACGGGTAGTAATCCTACAATGTCTGCTGGACATGGTATGAGGAGGTTTATGGCTCAGTCAGTACACACTCCATACTTTATGGTAAGGGGAGGGTTTATGGCTCAGTACACACTCCATACTTCTTGTTATTAACCAGTTAATGCTCTCTTGTCCACCGCACTGCAGTTTCAAAAGAGGAAGACAGCGAGACAGGCAGCGACACGGCGTCAGAGAGTCCCTGACCTCCAAATAGAAGATCCTCAGATCCTGGTATTGTGACATAATATTAAGAATAATACTTTTTGCATTTATATTACACTATGAACTCCACAGCACTTTACATACATCATGAACACTGTCCCCATTGGGGCTCACAATGTAAACAACCTATCAGTAAAGTAAAAGTAAAGACGCCTCATGTAGATAGCGTTTCAGGATCTTTTTTGCAGGTGATTTTCTTTTTATAAATACTTATATTGCAGCATGCTTTGTGTGAGGCATTTTTAGGCGTTTTACATTATATGGATAAAAAAAACCACACTAGACAAGTGATAAAGCCAAGCATCGTCCTAGCAATGTGTGCCCCAGGTCTCCATGGTTTCACATGACGTTATTTCACATGAGACCTGCAGCCAATGAGCAGCTGTTTCATTATCCCCTCCTTCAAAACTGTGATCCAGAATAAATGAGAGCTGCTGCTGTTCCCTGATTTCCTCGGGATGTCAGTTTTATATGAGGAAAGAGTGAAGGTGCCACTGATTGGCTGCATGTCTCATGTCACGTGGTCTGGGGGCGCCAAAGGGAAATTTTGCACAGGGCGCAATGTAGCCTGAGGCCGGCCCTGGCTGTATTGTATGTTTTTTAGCCAGCTGGGCAGGTGTCCACTGTCAAACTCAATGTAGCTATTTACGTCTACTGGCTTAAAATGAGTTGCACTGGACACTCTACCCAGCTTATCAAATCTTAGCAAAAGATCCAAAAACTGAATAGAGATCTCTGATATGGACATTGTGAATTTCAACCCCCATGGATTGTTATTCAATTCCTCTGCAAATTTTACTGCCTCTTCTTTTGGTCCATCCCAGATCTCATACACCGAGGTCGTGCAGGGTTGGCACAATCTCTAAAGGTGAGAGTAAACCCATACTAAATTGAGGGACCCCCACTAGACCACCAGGTATTGTTTATAGATGCGCATTCTCCAAACATTATTTTTGCATTGGAAAGAGAGAAACATGTACCAAAATACAGGGGAAAAGTATGTTCAGGTAAAATACAGACATGGGAAAATGCCTAGAAAGTGTCAAACCTAAAAGTCATTAAAGGAGATTGAGAGAGAATGGGGTCCAAAAGAAGAAGGAACCAAGCTTTAGTTCCATTGGAAAAGACACATCCCATAAACTACTGTCTAAAGTGCAATAATGACCAATGCAAGTAAAACTAAGTGAGGTTGCTTACCCATAATCTGAACACAAATAATGTGCATTTCCTGCTATAGGTACATGTCAGGACAGGCCCCTTGTCCTTGTTGCTGTTTCCAAAATCATCGCCTTTGGCAACCCAACTTACGCCAGTCACGAATCACCCCTTTTTGCCCTTCACCTTCATAAATGTGACCTCCTCCCCAAGATGGAGTGTGTGGAGTCTTTTGGGAAGATGGCCACAGAGCAGGGTGGTCTGGTTGACGTAGCACTGATGCCAAGTACCTTCTTCAGCTATGAAGCCACACCTCTATCCTGGATGAATGCCACCATGTCTCAGGTACTTTGTCATGAAAGTCATTACCCTTAGGCCCATGCAACCACTCTTGGGCAATGTTATCCATAAGCCTAACTTCCTCAAGAAAGGAGACAGACCAGGGTGGTTGATGCCATATAGGATAGTGATTGGGAGGGGATAGGGGTCCCCACATTGCATCCTGACAGTGGAGGGCCTCTGGCGGGGGTGCTACACAAGGCAGGGCCTTGTACCTCTACTGTCCTCCTCATAATGTGCTTAGATTTGCCAATTCAGTGGCAGTGGCATTGGCTGCAGGTTTAATAATGGCAGGCATGATTCACACATCACAAACTTCCTGATCGTGCTGCTCTTAGCTGGCATAGGGACTCACTCACCTCCTGACTGTGAGCTTCTCTTTAGTCATCTGAGACCAGTGCTGGATCCTGACCTTGCTGCATATGAGGCCCAATATGGGTAGCGCAGTGGAGCTCCAGGTCACATATGTAACCTGTACGGGCTGCTCTGGTTCTGGCGTTGAAGCATCCACTGCCCTTGGGGTGGTGGGTGAGGAAGATGACATCCTTGAAAGCAGGCATATCTTGTAGTGGATCCATCATCATCACATAGCCAAACTGCATACTGCAGGCACACAGTTGCACAGTGTAACTCCGTTTTACTGCATGGCCAAGATAGCATCAGGCACCAAGGTGACAACTCCTTGCTTTGCCACAGGGCCTGCCTCTTTCAGTGACAGGACACAGTCACTTACAGGATATAATTGTTTGCACAATCTTGCTGCCTAGCCCCTCATTAACCCTCCATGAGGTGGACTGCAGAAGGCACCTGACTTACAAATCCCATTCCCGATACCACAGGTAATACCCGAGCTTGCAGTTGGGTGGGGTGATTATTAAAGTCTGGCATATTTGGAGGAGAAATAAGAAAAACAAAATAGTTTATTCAACTAACAACCAATTCATTTGGAATGTTGAATAAGGCTAGTGGGCAGCAATGCACAACAAGTCTAATATTAATTACAAGATGGTGGCCCGATTCTAACGCATAGAAATAGAGATTGCATGGGGAAGGCGGTGAGGGCTGAATTGGGAAGAACTTTGAAGAAGGAGTGGCGGGGAAAGAACGGCGTGGCAGGGGGGAGGAAGATGGAGGACAGAGGAGGTAGCGGAGGGGTGTGGGAGGATGTAGCAGCACAGGCAGGGGGAGGAAGGATCGGCAGGGGGAGGATGGAGCACAAAGCGCAAAGGGTGGAGGACGAGGACGAAGTGGCGGGGTGGGGAGGACGGAGCAGCAAAGGCAGGGAGGACAGATAATGGAGTGGCAGAGGGGAGGAGGACAAAGGAAAGAGGAGGAAGTGGTGGGTGGGGAGGATGGAGCGACACAGGCAGGGGGAGAAGGAGCACAGAGAGGCAAAGGGGGGGGATGGACAGAGGACGAAGACGGAGGGGTGGTGGAGGATGGGGAAGAAGCACAGAAAGGGGGAGGACAGAGAATGGAGTGGCAGACGGGAGGAGGACAAAGGAAGGAGGAGGAAGCGGTGGGGTGAGGGAGGATGGAGCGGCACAGGCAGGGGGAGGATGGAGCAGCAGGGGGAGGACAGAGTGGCAGGGGGAGGACAGAGCAGCACGGAGAGGATGGAGCACAGAGCAGCGGGGGAGAGTAGGATGGAAGACGAAGCGGAGGGGTGGGGGAGGCTGGAGCAGCACAGGCAGGGGGAGGACGAAGGATGGGGTGGCGGAGGGGAGGAGGACAAAGGAAGGAGGAGGAAGTGGTGGGGTGGGGGAGGATGGAGCAGCACAGGCAGGGGGAGGACGGAGCACAGAGCGGCAGGGGGGAGGAGGACAGAGGACAAAGCGGCGGGTGGGGGAGGATGGAGCAGCACAGGCAGGGAGAGGACGGAGGATGGAGTGGCGGAGGGGAGGAGGACAAAGGAAAGAGGAGGAAGCAGTGGGGGAGGATGGAGTGGCACAGACAGGGGGAGGATGGAGCACAGAACAGCGGGAGGGAGAAGGACGTAGGACGAAGCGGCGGGGTGGAGGAGGCCAGAGCAGCACAGGCAGGGGGAGGACGGAGGATGGAGTGGAGGGGGAGGAGGATAAAGGAAGGAGGAGGAAGCGGTGGGGTGGGGGAGGATGGAGCGGCACAGGAAGGGGGAGGACAGAGCAGCAGGGGGAGGATGGAGCATAGAGCAGGGGGGGAGGACAGAGGACAAAGCGGTGGGGTGGGGGAAGATGGAGCAGCACAGGCAGGGGGAGGATGGAGTGGCGGAGAGGAGGAGGACAAAAGAAGGAGGAGGAAGTGGTGGAGGAGGATGGAGCCGCACAGGCAGGGGGAGGACGGAGCACCGAGCGGTAGAAGGAGGAGGATGGAGGACAAAGTGGCGGGGTGGGGGAGGATGGAGTAGTACAGGCAGGGGGAGAACGGAGTATGGAGTGGCGGAGGGGAGGAGGACAAAGGAAGGAGGAGGAAGCGGTGGGATGGGGGAGGATGCAGCAGCACAGGCAGGGGGAGGATGAAGCTGCAGGGGGAGGCCGGAGCACAGAGCCATGGGGGAGAGGTGGATGGAAGACGAAGTGGTGTGGTGGGGGAAGCTGAAGCAGCACAGGCAGGGGGAGGACGGAGCGGCATGGGGGAATGGAGCACAGAGCGGCTGGGGGAGGAGGACGGAGGACAAAGCGGTGGGGTGGGGGTGGATGGAGCAGCACAGGCAGGGGAAGGATGGAGGATGGAGTGGCGGAGGGGAGGAGGACAAAGGAAGGAGGAGGAAGCGGTGGAGGAGGATGGAACGTGTCGGGGAGGACAAAGCACAGAGCAGTGGGAGGAGGAGGATGGAGGACAAAGCGGCGGGGTGAGGGAGGAGGGAGCACTTTACGGCAGCTCAGTGGTTAGCAGAGTATACAGGGGCTCAGTGGTTAGCAGCGTATACGGTGGCTCAGCGGTTAGCACTGCGCGGTGGTTCAGTGGTTAGCACTGCGCGGTGGCTCAGTGGTTAGCACTGCGCGGTGGTTCAGTGGTTAGCACTGCGCGGTGGCTCAGTGGTTAGCACTGTGCGGTGGCTCAGTGTTTAGCAAAGTATGGTCGCTCAGTGTTTAGCACTGTACGATGGCTCAGTGTTTAGCACTGTATGGTGGCTCAGTGGTTAGCAGTGAGTGTTGTGGGCAGAGTGGTCAGCGCAGTGCGGTGGGCAAAGTGGTCAGCACAGTGCGGTGGGCAGAGTGGTCAGCGCAGTGCGGGGGCAGAGTGGTCAGCGCAGTGCGGCGGGCAGAGTGGTCAGCGCAGTGCGGTGGGCAGAGTGGTCAGCGCAGTGCGGTGGGCAGAGAGGTCAGCCCAGTGCGGTGGGCAGAGTGGTCAGCGCAGTGCAGTGGGCAGAGTGGTCAGCGCAGTGCGGTGGGCAGAGTGGTCAGCGCAGTGCGGCGGGCAGAGTGGTAAGCGCAGTGTGGCGGGCAGAGTGGTCAGCGCAGTGCGGCGGGCAGAGTGGTCAGCGCAGTGTGGTGGGCAGAGATGTCAGCGCAGTGTGGTGGGCAGAGTGGTCAGCAGAGGACCGAGGCACTCTGCCTGCCATACTTACCAATGGGTCATCGTCTTCTCCGCCGCCGCATCTTCACTCTGCCGTCCCCAGCATCTTGGCTCCACTCCAAGTCCGGGCGACATGTTTCTTCCAAAATGGCAAGACTTCCCGGACGCCATATTGGATCCAGACCTCTGGGGGCGGCGACATGTCGGCGGAATGGAGGACTGAGGATCCAGGCGGCGGCGGGGAAGACGCAGGGCCCGTGGTAAGTATAGCGGACAGTGCATGAAGGTGTGTGTGTGTGTGTATGTGTGTATGTGTGCGGGCGGCCATATTAGAACACCCACAGTGGGTGTAGAGGCTACTTCAGCCAGGATGTGACGTAGCATACCGCTACATCCTGACGGAAGTAGCCTTAGGGTTTTATTATAATAGATACATATAACATACTTGAGCATATGCCAAAAATCTGCATTCTATACATATGGAATGAAATGAAATAAAGTGATTACAAATTTTCAAAAAACAATACCGACAGTATGGTGTTTCAGGAATGTGAACAAACCTATAAAACTATGTATGTGAAGCATATAATGGTCATATGCTATTTTTGTATGAATTGCTATCACTTAAGTGTAGAAGAGGTGGCCTCGCACGGTGCTGACCCTCTGCAATAATAAAGATTTGCTCTCCAAAAATTAATAAGCAACTAGCTGTGTGCCCGATGCTAAAGCATCGGGTATTCTAGACTATGTATGTAGTTGATTAATGAAGATTTAAGAATAATGCAAAGGGAAGCAGGGTTTAAATTCTGGGCCAATATATAGCAGATTGCTTGCCGTAGGGGACAGAGGGCGGGTGCAGTCAGGAGGGGGCTGGGGGGGAGCGGGCAAGATGAAGGCGGCGAAGAGCAGCCGGGTGCAGGCAGAAGTGAGCTGGGGAAGAGCAGGCGGGTGGGGGCAGGAGGGGGCCGGGGAAGAGCAGGCAGGTGCGGGCAGGAGGGGACCAGGGAACCGCCGTGGGGTGTAGAAAGAGGGGCCGGGCGACTCGAGGCTGCAGCTGGCCCTGTTCCCTCTTCGCCAGAGTAGAGTGCTTAGCAGAGTATACAGCGTGCTGCTGGTACAATACACACAGGTGACAGGGCTGCTGCTGCTGGTACAAAACACAGAGGTGACAGTGATGCTGGTACAATACACAGAGGTGACAGTGCTGCTGGTACAATACACACAGGTGACACTGCTGCTGGCAAAATACACAGAGGTGACAGTGCTGCTGGTACAATACACAGAGTTGACAGTACTGCTAGTACAGTACACAGAGGTGACAGGGCTGCTGGTACAATACAGACAGGTGACTGCTGCTGGTAGAATACACACAGGTGACAGTGCTGCTGGTACAATACACACAGGTGACACTGCTGCTGGTACAATACACACAGGTGACAGGGCTGCTGGTACAATACACACAGGTGACTGCTGCTGGAACAGTACACACAGGTGACAGGGCTACAGGTACAATACAGAGAGGTGACTGCTGCTGGTACAATACACAGAGGTGACAGGGCTGCTGGTACAATACACAGAGGTGACAGTGCTGCTGGTACAATACAGAGAGGTGACTGCTGCTGGTACAATACACAGAGGTGAAAGTGCTGCTGGTACAATACACACAGGTGACAGTGCTTCTGGTACAATACACACAGGTGACTGCTGCTGGTAGAATACACACAGGTGACAGTGCTGCTGGTACAATACACAGAGGTGACAGTGCTGCTGGTACAATACACACAGGTGACAGTGCTGCTGGTACAATACACACAGGTGACAGTGCTGCTGGTACAATACACACAGGTGACAGGGCTGCTGGTACAATACAGACAGGTGACTGCTGCTGGTAGAATACACACAGGTGACAGTGCTACTGGTACAATACACAGAGGTGAAAGTGCTGCTGGTACAATACACACAGGTAACAGTGCTGCTGGTACATTACTCACAGGTGGCACTGCTGCTGCTGCTGGTACAATACACACAGGTTACAGTGCTGCTGGTACAATACACACAGGTGACTGCCGCTGGTAGAATACACACAGGTGACAGTGCTGCTGGTACAATACACAGAGGTGACAGTGCTGCTGGTACAATACGCAGAAGTGACAGTGCAGCAGGAAAAATACACATCGGTGACAGTGGTAAATTTGGCTCCCATGCTCTCGCCCATAAGGTCCCCCGTGCAGGCCTTTGTGCTCTCCTCCATGCGGTCCCTCTCATCTCCCCTGTACCGTTCCGTCGGGTTCCCCGTGCTCTCCCCCATCCCGATGCCCTTGCAGTCCCCGGTGCTCCTCTCTCCCCCTCTTGTGCTCTGGACTGCAGGGGTTAAAAATAAGAAACATCTTATATTCTCACCGGTCCAGGCTCCACCAGCGATCCAGCTATATCTTCACATGCTGTGTACAGGACCTTACGTGATGTCACAGTCACGTGAGCGGTCATGTGACTGTGAGACGACGCGAGGTCCTGTACACAGCATCTGAAGATATATGGTAGCTGGATCGCCGGTGGAGCCTGGACATGTGAGAATATAAGATGTTTCTTATTTTTAACCCCTGCAGTCTGGAGCACAGGAGGGGGAGAGGGGAGCACAGGGACGGGGGAGAGCAAGGGGAACCCGACGCAACGCTACAGGGGAGATGAGGGGGACTGCACGGGACCGGAAGGGGAGCGGAAGGGGGGGGGGAACGGGGAACCGGACGGAACCGTACAGGGGAGATGACGGGGACTGCACGGCAGCGTACGGGGGAGAGCACGGGGGAGAACACAGGGGAAAGCACGGGGAAGAGCATGGGGGAAAGCACGGGGGACTGCAAGGGGGAGAGCACCAGGGGACTGCAAGGGGGAGAGGAGCGGGGAGATGAAGGAGAGGATGGGGAAGGAGCGGGCAGAGGAGAGGTGTGATGGGCAGAGCGAGCGGCGCCGTAGGCAGACTGGTGAGCGCAGTGCCATGGGCAGAGTGGTGAGCACAGTGCCGTGGGAAGAGTGGTGAGCACAGCGCCGTGGGCAGAGTGGTGAGCACAGCGCCGTGGGCAGAGTGGTGAGCACAGCGCCGTGGGCAGAGTGGTGAGCGCAGCGCTGTGGGCAGAGTGGTGAGCGCAGGGCCTTGGGTAGAGTGGTGAGCGCAGCCCCGTGGGCAGAGTGGTGAGCGCAGCGCCGTAGGCAGAGTGGCGAGCGCAGCACCGTGGGCAGAGTGGTGAGCGCCCACACACACACACACATATACACACATATATACACACACACATATACACACATATACACACACATACACACACACATACACACATATACACACGCATATACACACATATACACACACATATACACACACACTCCGCTATACTTACCACCAGCCCTGCGTCTTCCCCCCGCCTGGATCCTAAGTCGACATGTCGCCGCCCCTGGACGACTAGATGCAATATGGCATCCGGGAAGTCTCGCGAGACAGCGGCATGTCGACTGAGGATCCAGGCGGCGGACGCAGGGACAGTGGCAAGTATAGGTGTGTGTGTGTGTGTGTTGTGTGTGTGTGTGTGTTTAATATATTACATACTTGCCTAAGCCAGCTTCAGTCCGGTCCGGATCTGATGTCATTTCGAGCAGAAACTGACGGAAGCTGGCTTAGACAATTATTATATTAGATGATAATTTAAAAAATAAGTAATAAACTAAAAAAAAATTTCCAGAAAAAAAATATTAAGTTCTCTGAAACAGATGTGTAAAGGACATTGTAAGCTTAATGGACTTCACAGCTGCTGCCACATCTGGCACTGTTTCAAAAATTCATGCCTTGAAGGTTTCAAAACCCCTGCAAGCTCCAGGAAGCTTAAAAAAATAATTTTAAAGCTACAAAAAAAAACATGCCAATGACTACACCCATGTTCATGTCCCTGTTTCTTAAGGATAGTTTTTTTATTTTAGCACTTTGGGTTTTGGTAAGATATTTGTGAGCTTTTGATGCCACAAGTCAAGTGATCTATCACCCTAAAAATAACAGGAGGAAAATGACCAGTGTGTGCTGTATACCAAGCAGCACTAAATGCATATACAGTTAGGGCCAGAAATATTTGGACAGTGACACAAGTTTTGTTATTTTAGCTGTTTACAAAAACATGTTCAGAAATACAATTATATATATAATATGGGCTGAAAGTGCACACTCCCAGCTGCAATATGAGAGTTTCCACATCCAAATCGGAGAAAGGGTTTAGGAATCATAGCTCTGTAATGCATAGCCTCCTCTTTTTCAAGGGACCAAAAGTAATTGGACAATGGACTCTAGGGGCTGCAATTAACTCTGAAGGCGTCTCCCTCGTTAACCTGTAATCAATGAAGTAGTTAAAAGGTCAGGGGTGGATTCCAGGTGTGTGGTTTTGCATTTGGAAGCTGTTGCTGTGACCAGACAACATGCGGTCAAAGGAACTCTCAATTGAGGTGAAGCAGAACATCCTGAGGCTGAAAAAAAAGAAAAAATCCATCAGAGAGATAGCAGATATGCTTGGAGTAGCAAAATCAACAGTTGGGTACATTCTGAGAAAAAAGAAATTGACTGGTGAGCTTGGGAACTCTAAAAGGCCTGGGCGTCCACGGATGACAACAGTGGTGGATGATCGCCGCATACTTTATTTGGTGAAGAAGAACCCGTTCACAACATCAACTGAAGTCCAGAACACTCTCAGTGAAGTAGGTGTATCTGTCTCTAAGTCAACAGTAAAGAGAAGACTCCATGACAGTAAATACAAAGGGTTCACATCTAGATGCAAACCATTCATCAATTCCAAAAATAGACAGGCCAGAGTTAAATTTGCT
Source organism: Allobates femoralis (assembly GCA_033576535.1). NCBI lineage: Eukaryota > Metazoa > Chordata > Amphibia > Anura > Aromobatidae > Allobates > Allobates femoralis. The sequence goes on along the minus strand of JARQOC010000005.1, from coordinate 306,848,844 downwards.
GAAAAACACCTCAAGAAGCCAGCTCAGTTCTGGAAAAGTATTCTATGGACAGATGAGACAAAGATCAACCTGTACCAGAATGATGGGAAGAAAAATGTTTGGAGAAGAAAGGGAACGGCACATGATCCAAGGCACACCACATCCTCTGTAAAACATGGTGGAGGCAACGTGATGGCATGGGCATGCATAGCTTTCAATGGCACTGGGTCACTTGTGTTTATTGATGACATAACAGCAGACAAGAGTAGCCGGGTGAATTCTGAAGTGTACCGGGATATACTTTCAGCCCAGATTCAGCCAAATGCTGCAAAGTTGATTGGACGGCGCTTCATAGTACAGATGGACAATGACCCCAAGCATACAGCCAAAGCTACCCAGGAGTTCATGAGTGCAAAAAAGTGGAACATTCTGCAATGGCCAAGTCAATCACCAGATCTTAACCCAATTGAGCATGCATTTCACTTGCTGAAATCCAGACTTAAGACGGAAAGACCCACAAACAAGCAAGACCTGAAGGCTGCGGCTGTAAAGACCTGGCAAAGCATTAAGAAGGAGGAAACCCAGCGTTTGGTGATGTCCATGGGTTCCAGACTTAAGGCAGTGATTGCCTCCAAAGGATTCGCACCAAAATATTGAATATAAAAATATTTTGTTTGGGTTATGTTTATTTGTCCAATTACTTTTGACCTCCTAAAATGTGGAGTGTTTGTAAAGAAATGTGTACAATTTCTACATTTTCTATCAGATATTTTTGTTCAACCCTTCAAATTAAACGTTACAATCTGCACTTGAATTCTGTTGTAGAGGTTTCATTTCAAATCCAATGTGGTGGCATGCAGAGCCCAACTCGCGAAAATTGTGTCACTGTCCAAATATTTTTGGCCCTAACTGTATTACTGCTTTTGATTTTAGAACTATTCTAGAACTGTATAAATTGGTGAGCTTTTGACGGCACAAGCCAAAATGTCACACCAAAAATGACAGAGGGAAAAATGACCAGTGCGTGTTGTATATCAGGCAACACTAAATGTTTGTAGTACTTCTTTTGATTTTAGAAGCACACTAAGACCATATAATTTGGTAACCTTTTGACGGCACAAGCCAAACTAAGTGTTGCCTCAGAAATTACAAGGGGGCAAATTACCAATGTGTGCTTTCTGCCAGGCAGCAGAAAATGCTAGCAACTGCTTTTGATTTTAGAAGCACACTATTATTATTATTATTATTATTATTATTATTATTAATAGGTATTTATATAGCGCTATTAGGATACATGGCGCTTTACAATTTAGGGGGTAGACAAAGACAGGTGGTCGAAGACGACCACAAACGACGACAAACGATGACAGATCACAAGTAGTCATACGGGTACAATAGGGCCGGGGATCCTGTCTGCGAGGGCTCACAGTCTAAAGCAGGGGTCTCAAACTCCAGGCCTCGAGGGCCGCACACAGTCCAGGTTTTCAGGATTGCTGTAGTATTTGACAGTTGGTATTCAAATTACCAACTGTCAAATTCTAAGGAAATCCTGAAAACCTGGACTGTGTGCGGCCCTCGAGGCCTGGAGTTTGAAACCCCTGGTCTAAAGGGAGTGGGGAGGGAGACAGTAGGAGGGGGAGAGGTGAGATGGTGCAGTGGGTAGGGTCTCAGTGTGTGTTATAGGATTGTAGGAAGAGGTGGGTCTTCAGGTTTTTCTTGAAGGTTCCCAGGGTCGGGGAGTGTCTGACGTGATAGGGGAGGGAGTTCCAGAGTCTGGCAGAAGCACGAGAGAAGTCTTGTGTGCGGTTGTGGGAGGTGGAGATGCGGGGGGTTGAGAGAAGGAGTTCTTGGGAGGAGCGCAAGCTGTGCAAAGGGAGGTGGCGGGAGACCAGGTCGGAGATGTAGGGAGGGGACAGGTTGTGTATGGCCTTGTATGTCAAGGTTAGGGTTTTGAAGTGAGATCGCTGGAGGATGTGGAGCCAGTGGAGGGCTCGGCGGAGAGGGGAGGCCGGGGAGTAGCGGGGAGATAGGTGGATGAGTCGGGCAGCAGAGTCGAGGATGGTGTGGAGAGGTGCAAGGGAGGAGGCAGGCAGGCCGGTGAGCAGGAGGTTGCAATAGTCCAGGCGGGAGATGATGAGGGCATGGACAAGTGTCTTGGCCGTGTTGTGGTCAAGGAAGGAGCGGATGCGGGCAATGTTTTTTAGTTGGAGTCAGCAGGCGGTGGTGAGGGCTTGGATGTGGGGCTTGGAGGAGAGGGAGGAGTCGAGGATTACCCCGAGACATTTGGCATGGGGGACGGGTGAGAGGACTAGGACTAGGACTGTATAAATTGGTGCACTGTTGCAGTTCACTCTGAAAAGAGCTTTCGTATTCTAGTAATATTCAACTACTGGAACGCTGCTTTAAACATTCTCTCTGCTCCATAATCTCTCCCTCTCAACACTACACTGACTGATTATACACCCCAGGTAGCTCTGAAAAGAGATTTTGGGTTATATAGATGCCTGAAACACTCTCCCTACCAGCTGCTCACTCTCTCCTTATGCTACTGCTTTGCTGTTTCCGGGTCCAATGCACGCAAGATGGCGATGGAAGGGCTTATATAGAACCTATCATGCTGCACAGCCAGTTAATCACAGTAATGCCACATCCAAGATGGCTGATGCATTACTGTGATTGGTTAACAAGCCCAGCATGTTTAGTTGATGCAATCAGACATCAAAATTGCTGGGCGGGAGATACGAATATCACGAAGCAAGTACACAAATGCTCGAAATGTAACGAACATCATGACTACCACAATATCCGTGCAAGTAGCGAATAGTAACGATTGCACTTTCTCATCAATGGGAATGACCTGTGAGTCCTGCCAGGGATGCTGTAATGGTAGGGGATATGAGAGCCTAAATACCATATGGTGTGCACCTGAGAAAATTTATCTTAAAATTTATGACCAGTTCTAATCAGGTCTGTAAATATTAGAGAAGTCTTATTATTGATATTTGGTTCAAAATCTTTTGAATCATGGGGGATATTGTCCCTCATTGATTCTACTTGTGAGCCCTGCCAGTAAGCCCTGCCAGTATTTAGAGTGTAATGTTTATGATAAACAGAGGCTAGTTAGGTTCAAATATAGGCTTCTGGATATGTATCACAAAAAAGAAAAGTGCAGCATAGTGAAACAGCAGGGTGCAATATCTCTCCAAGCAAACCTCTTGTCTGAAAGAACACAACTGTTAGCATGACTGTCCAGAGCACCATGTGATCTGTGTGGAGACAGGGGGATCAGTGGGTGCTCTCGTCCGCTAGCCTAGCTACCTTTAGAAAGACAACGTGGACCAGGGCTCGTCCCCAAACTGAACGCCTGAGCTCCTTAACCGTGGGCGGAACACAGGGTGAGGGAATCACAATATTAAGGCTTTGTGGGATCCCCAAACAGTTAACAGCATATAACACATAACCAGCAAAACAGAAAATGTAACAGGCAACAGTCTCACCCTTCCGCTGGCTCACCAGGGATTAGAATAAAGCACAACAATGTCTGTTGCCAGGTCACTGAATCATCCCAACCTGGGTTGCGTCCTTGTGCAGTCTTTGTTATCCCCAGCCGAATCCGAACATTCGATGCTGAAGTCCTTGTGGTCTTATAATCCAGGTTCTGATCCCCTCGGTCAGCACCGTAATGCCCAGGCCTGGGGTTATGGCTGGCTAATTGGGTCCGTAGATCCTAGATTAGCTGCCTGTATCAAGTCCAGTGCACCACTAGCCGGGACCGAAATCCCTAGACTGAGGTCACTAGACAGAATCTCAATATCACCCTGGTTAATCAACAGGTCTTCTTATATACCCTCAGCCCTCATTGCAGGATATTGGGAACCTCACGACTGGTGGAATAAAACTGTCTTCTCGTTGGCTGGATCTCAAGCGTAAAACATTTCTAGTAGCATTGCAGTCCTGTCAAGGGAGAGCCACATACTGATTGACATAGCACCTAGCAGGATATATTTAGTTTTCAATCCATGACATTATGTAAATGGCCTCAGCCACCATTGTTTAGAGTCAACAATCCACATGGTAATACAATAGCATTCTAAAATTAAGTTCCTCTGACATAACAGAAGAGAGATAATTTAATTGCATAAGTCTACATCACCAAACATCTACAAGACTTGTATTTACAATGAGTTGCTTATCACAAGGTAGGAAAAAACATACAATGCAAAGAGGCAAGATGATTACATTTTACACAGTCAACATCACCAGTCATCTACAAGACTAGAAACAATGAGTTGGCTATCACAAGGCAGATAATTACATTACACACGTTAAACACTGCCAGTCATCTACAAGACTTGTATTTACAATGAGTTGCTTATCACAAGGTAGATAATTACATTACCCACTTTACATACTAGCAGGCTCCTAGAAATCTTGTGTAACCCATGTGTGGCATATTACAAGTTTGCAAACCAAAATACAATATTGTCTGGATAAATAAGAAATCCTCAAAGCTGATACATTAAAGGGGTCCATTTTGGCACAATCTGGCCTGTATTTTGCTTTGAATAATGCAGGTTTAAGACCTTATTAGACTGAGGAACAGTAGTAGATTACATTGGGGGATACTGTTAAAAAGGCTCCGTGGGTGTAATCCCTATCAATGGGCTGTGTGACTGTCATGCACCAGACTCTCTGGGGATAATCTTCAAAAAAGGCCTGTTTTGCCACTGCACCATGATCTATGGGCTTAATCTTTAAAAAAATATATGTGTAGCCACTGTGCAGCAAGATCTGTGGGCCTAATCTTAAAAAAAATAATGATCTGTAACCTTACTGTTTAAAAAAAGATAATCTCTGGTCACTTTCCAGCAGTGTCCATGGGTTATAGCTATTGTGCACTAGGATCTCAGGGCTTTGTTTTTTTTTTTGTTTTTTTTTCAATCTGATATGAAACCACTGTGCACCAGGATCTGTTGGCATAGTTATTTAATAAAAATTATTGTGCACCAGGGTCTGTGGACTTGTTTTTCTTTTTTAAATACTCTGTAACCGCTGTGCACCAGGATCTGTGGGTTTAATATATTTTTTCTAAGTAATCAGTATCCAGTGTGCAGTAGGGTCAATGGGCTTGGTTTAAAAAAATAATGGTAATCTGTAGCTAATGTGCAGCAGGATTTGTGAGCTTTGTTATTTATTTATTTTTTTAAATTAATCTACAGCCTCTGTGCACCATGTGTTGTCTTAGTTTAAATAAAAAATAATAATAGTCTGTAGCCACTTTGCAGCAGGGTCTGTGGGCTTAGCTTTTCTTTTTTTTAAATTGAATCTGTAGCTACTGTGTACCAGGATCTGTAAGGTTAGTTTTTTAAAAAAAAGTTTAACCCTTCACCCACGAGCCTATTTTGACCCTAAAGACCGAGGCATTTTTGTCAATTCTAACCACTGTCCCTTTATGAAGTAATAACTCTGAAACGCTTCAACGGATCCTAGAGATTCTGAGTATTTTTTTTCATGACATATTGGGCTTCATGTTAGTGTTAAATTTAGGTCAATAATTTCTGCGTTTATTTGTGAAATAAATCAAAAATTTGGCAAAAAATTTGAAAATTTAGCAATTTTCACATTTTTTATTTTAATTCTGCTAAACCAGAGAGTTATGTGACACAAAATAGTTAATAAATAACATTTCCCACATGTCTACTTTACATCAGCACAATTTTGGGGGGAAAAAAAAATTTGGTTAGGAAGTTATAAGGGTTCAAAGTTCATCAGCAATTTTTCATTTTTCCAGCAAGATATACAAAACCATTTTTTTTTAGTGACCACATCACATTTGAAGTCCCTGTGAGGGGTTTACATGACAGAAAACACCCAAAAGTGACACTATTCCAAAGACTGCACCCCTCAAGCTACTCAAAACTACATTCAATAAGATTATTAACCCTTCAGGTGTTTCACAGGAACTAAAGCAACATGGAAAGAAAAATTGGACATTTTAATTTTTCTAACAAAAATGTTCTTTGAGCCTCAATTCTTTCATTTTCACATGGGCAACAGGAAAAAATGGATCCTGAAATTTGTTGGGCAATTTCTGCTGAGTATCCCTTTGAGGGGTCTACCTGACAGAAAACACCAAAAAGTGACACCATTCCAAAAACTGCACCCCTCAAGCTACTCAAAACTACATTCAAGAAGATTATTAACCCTTCAGGTGCTTCACAGGAACTAAAGCAAAGTGGAAACAAAAAATGAACATTTATATTTTTCTAACAAAAATGTTCTTTGAGCCTCAATTCTTTCATTTTCACATTGGCAACAGGAAAAAATGGATCCTGAAATTTGTTGGGCAATTTCTGCTGAGTACACAGATACCTCATATGTGGTCATAAACCACTGTTTGCGCGTACAGCAGGGCTCAGAAGGGAAGGAGCGCAATTTGACTTTAGGAGCTAATTTTCAATTCAAAAAGTGAAATGGCGCTCCTTCACTTCTGAGCCCTTCCGGGCGCCCAAACAGTGGTTTACGACCACATATGAGGTATCGGTGTACTCAGGAGAAATTGCCCAACAAATTTTAGGATGCATTCCCACAGCACCCGAATGGCCCAGTCTTTAAATCATGCAAAGTCCAGGTAAGGATTTTGTAGGGCCATAATACGCAGCTGTATGCAGTGGGTGTTAGACAGGAGCTCCTCAATAAACTGTTCGGTTAGCCATCTCTCCTAGTCTTCCATGCTGTCGGGGTCAACCTGTTTAATAGCCCGTAGCGTCTCTTGGAGATTAAGGGCATAGTCCCGTATACTGTCCTGCACCCTTTGTTTGCACCCAAAAAATGTCATTTTAATCTCTGCCATGGTGCGGATATCAAAGGTGTCCTTCAACCTGGCCAGGATTTGCTTAACAGTTCTTTTATCGGTGTCTGTCCAGGACTTTACCTCCTTGGGCCACACCAGTTAACTCGTCAATGAGGATGCTGACTTTTTGACTCTCAGACAGGTGGTACACTTCAAACAAATTACGCAGTCTCTCTTTGAAATAACTTAGGGTGTGCAACTCCCCTGAGTATTGCAGTAACCAGGCCACGGTATGTACAGCATTGATAAAAACATCATAAGGGCTATGGACGTCACTGGATCTCCACTCAGGTTGGACATTTTCCTCCCCCCTGGTGAACCTTGGCCAGCTTCTAAGTCTCGGCTGAGTTATTCCGCAGGCAGGATGGATCGCTTAGTTCAGGGTTCCAGGTCAAGGCCTCCGGACTCCCACTGATTGATGTCAGAGCATGGCACAGGACTTCTCTTTGCGCTCTTTCTTAGGCCCTGCCAATGACAACACGCCCCTTCTGATTCCTAGGCGCCGTGCGGCATGATGATGGAAGTTACCAAACTGTTCAATAAAGTTCATGGCACACAGGACCCGGGGATACTGGGTTCCAAAATCCTGTTTGTGACGCCAAGTTGACACGCCCGAACCCAGGCCGTGGGGTACTCGAAACCGGGCCGTACAATTCTTTGGGGATGTCAAGATGGCGTGTCCTGGCTCCGTGACCCTGGCCGTATCATAAAAATTGGGGATAATTACATGGGATTAAGTCGTGACACCACCCGTGGTATTCTGCAATTGGATGGCCGAAACTGCGGTTCAGGATTACTGGGGCAGTTGCTGACAAAGCAAAGATGGTACAGCTCCTCACGGGTGGAGCAGGGCCCCAGAGCAGATAAGACAGTCTTTTCTGGTGGTGGTGACCATCGGGGTGCAGAGAATATACAAGGAACACAGAAAAGTGCAGTTTTCTTTACCTTTTACTTCTTGGAAGATGATAATGTAATCCAGGTTACTAGTTACAGATGATAGAAGGAGTCCAGCCTGGAAGCATTTGGGGACCACCTCACCAGGTGGGGTTGGAGGCGTTCCTACTGCGCTCCTTTTTCAGGTCCCTGCTGCCTGTAGCTATGCTGCTACTCTCTCCTGAATGTTGGCAGACAGTGTTAGCCTATCACGGAAACTGCCTTTCCACTGGCATCCCTGGGCTCTTGATCTGCTGTGGTGCCTCTGGGTGTTCGGTCTGGCCATGGGGACTTGCAACCCCCTGCCCTCCAGATTCGGCTGACTGGGTGTACAGCACCCACACAGCCAAGGACTCTGGCGTCCTTTTTGTCAACAATCCACTCCGGGATGAGCTCTGATGCAGCTCCAATTCCTCAGACCCCATGTCTCCACTACTCTCTCTTCCCTCTCCTCAGACTAACTGCCTACTAGACTTAACTGCCTCCCCCGACCAGAGAGAGCAGATCCCCTGAAGTCGGGTTATAGAGCCCCTCCTTCTGGCCTGGAGCTGTGTATTACCTGGCATGGGGACCTCCTCCTGCTTCCAGGCATGACATCACCCCTCTGAGGGAGGCAATGTCACTGTGAGATCCAGACTCTTGAATGCCACACATTCAATGTAAAATCGTCACTCTTGGCAGTGAAGGTCATCAGGAAAAACAGGCAGTTTAGGGGCATATTTTAAAAGTGGGTGCTCTGTGAGGGAACTAGCCAATATAGGCTGTCTGGATCAACAGTAAATACAGGCTTTTTAAAGGCATTTTTTAAACATTGTTGCTATGTGGGGAACTATCAAAATATGAGCTGTGTGGGTACTCTGTGGAGAAAGGTTCTGTAAGTGTCTTTTAAATTGTTACTTTGTGTGGCAACTCTAGAAATATGGGCATGCAGGTGACCCGCTCAGGGATCTGCAGGAACTTGGTATCCGGGCGTTTTACTGTTACGGGGGACTTTACCGGTGGCCTGGCCGGACCCGTACCCTGGGGTCACTTGTTAAAAAGAGGAAAATGAAGTGGAGAAATAATAAGAGTCTCGTGACGCCACCTGTGGTTTCTGGTGATGGCACCAGCGCTGCCGTGGGCCTCTGGGGATGATGGTCAGGCAGCTGGATGGTATAGCTCCCAACAGGCAGAGCTGGGTCCCCGGGGTTGTGATGAGATGGATTGGCATTTTGCACAGGAAGGTGACTAGGCAGCCGGGCTGCTGCTACTTTCTCTGAGCCGGACGGGTGCAGGGATGGACAAACTGACACACATTGTGGATCGTTTCTGTACCTTTACTGGTGGTATTACAGGCATGGTCCAGGGTACACTTCGGTGGACGGGAAACACTTCTGGATCTCCACAGTGAGTATAAGGTCTCCTTGTCACTTTTCCCTTGGTGAAGACTCTGCCCCGTGTAAAACTAGGACTGGCCTCCTCTGTGTCTCTGTCACCTTTGTTGTGTGGTGGGAAACCTCCACGTGGACTACCGCAATGTTTTCTCCTGAGGTGCCTGGCTCCCTTCTAGGTTGCTGTACAGGTGTCCGGGAGACTGGAGTCTCCTCGGTGATGCGGTGTTTCTGCTGGGCTAAATGCTATCCTGCAGACTCGGACTCCAGTGTCCGGTGTCCCGGTATGGCTCCTCTGCCCCCAGTCTGCTGCTACTTTGTTTCTCTCGCCTTGCCCTCCACCTCACTCTTATGTCCCTGTACTGGCTAGGCTGAATAACTGTTTCATTGTCAACTGGCTTGGGCCTGGCACGGCTCTGACACACCGGGACGTCTTCACAGTTCTCCTAGCGACTGCACACTCTAAGTCCACCACCAGCACCGGTATTTATAGGGGATCTTGCTTTAGGCAGCAAGTGGGGCTGCCCCTACAGGTCTGGGGTGGAAGATGTTGTATGTTTCCACTGTGGAAATCCATCCATGTTTTATGTAGGTCTGTGGCTACCTGTAATGGCAGGGCGCCACACAGGTGAACTCTGGAAACAGACTGCTTTTTAAATTTTGGCGTCTGTAGGGGAAATCTATCTACATAGGCTAAGTGGATCAAGTGTGAAAGCAGGCTTAGTAGGTGCCATTTTTTTTTTTTAATTTGGTGCTTTATCGGTGAATTCTACCAATCTTGGTTGTGTGAGTCAATTGCTGAAATAGGTTCTGTTGAAGCCTATCTTTAATATGTGTGCTCTGTGGTTAAATTATGCCAATCTTGACTGTCTGGGTGAACTAACAAACATGGTGGAGGAGTTGGCTTCCTCGTGGCCAACAACTGCTTCTTTGCCCCTATTCCACTGCCACCCTCTGCTACTCACCTTTCTTTTGAAGTCCATTCCGCCCTCACCTTCTCTCCCTGTAACCATCAGCTGGCTGTTATTTACTGTCCCTCTAGATCAACCACCTCTTTCCTTGACCACCACATGCACTGCTAACCCCAACCCCTCACACCTACTCCAGTCTCTCGGGTGGTCACCACTCACCTAACCAAAATCTTTAATCTCTCCCTCTCTTCTGGCATCTTCCCCTCCTCCTTCAAACACTCTATCATTACTCCATTACTAAAGAAAACCACTCTCGACCCATCCTGCACAAACAACTATAGACCAGTCTCTAAATTCCCCTTCATCTCTAAACTCCTGGATCGCCTGGTCTACTCCCGCCTCACTCATTACCTCTCCACTCACTTTCTTCTAGACCCTTTACAGTCTGGTTTCCGCCCCCTACATTCTACAGTAACTGCCCTCACCAAAGTGACCAATGACCTTCTGACAGCAAAACGTAATGGTGACCACTCTCTGCTTATTCTTTTTGCTCTCTGCAGCCTTTTACACTGTTGACCATCATGTCCTACTCTCCATCGTCATCAAGGACATTGCTCTCTCTTGGTTCTCTTCCTATCTTTCTGACCTCTCTTTCAGTGTATCATTTGCTGGCTCCACTTCCTCCCCTCGTCCTCTCACTATTGGAGTCCCTCAGGGTTCAGTCCTTGGACCCCTTCTCTTCTCTCTGTACACAGCACCGATTGGACAGACCATCACAGGTTTGGCTTTCAGTACCATCTTTATGCTGATGATACACAACTATACACTTCTTCCCCTGACCTTATTCCCGCTCTAATAAAGAACACCAATGACTGTCTATCCGCAGTTTCCAATATCATGCCCGATCTTTGTCTGAAACTCAACCTTTCCAAAACTGAACTTCTTCTGCTTCTGCCCTCCACTAACCTCCCTAAATCTGACATGACTCAGTATGCAGCACCACATTAACGCCTAGTCAGCAGGCATATATACAATCTCTCACCTGCTCTTGCCACTTGCACCTGAAGAACATCTCTAGAATTTGCCCCTTTCTCACCTTGGAAACCACAAAAACCCTCACTGTGGCCCTGATTCACTCCCACCTTGACTACTGTAATTCTCTTTAAATCGGCCTCCCTCTCCCTAGACTCTCCCCTCTCCAGTCCATCCTTAATGCAGCAGCCAGGATCACCTATCTAGCTAACTGTTACTCAGATGCTTCTGCTATATGCCAGTCATTGCACTGGCTGCCTATACACTATATGATCCAATTGGAACTGCTTGTTTTCACCCACAAAGCTCTTCACAGTGCGGCACCACCCTACCTCTCTACCCTCATCTCTGTCTATCACCCTACCCATTCTCTTCGCTCTGGAAGTGACTTTAGACTCACTTCTGCATTAATCCGAACCTCATACTTCCGTATTCAAGACTGCTCCCGAGCTGCACCAATTCTCTGGAATGCTCTACCCCAAGAAATTAATTGTATCCACAACTTACATAGATTCAGGCGATCCCTAAAAACACATCTTTTTAGGGCGGCCTATCATGATCCCTAGTCAAAGTCATCTAGACATAGCCTATCTGCTCCACCAGTCTCAAGTGGATCACAAATAATGGTTGGTGGCCACATATACTGCTCCTATCTGTCCCCCATCTCCTCATGTTGACTATACCATCTTTTTAAACAAGCCCATGTAATTTGTATCACCCCCACCTCATTGTTAGATTGTAAGCCCTTATGAGCAGGGCTGTCATTATTTTGCTCTAATTATTGTATTTTATTATGCTTTGTATTGTATTGTATTGTATTGTATGTTCCGATGTTTCTTATGATTGTTAAAATATGAACCTCTGAATTGTGAAGCGCTGCGGAATATGTTGGCGCTATATGAATAAAGATTATTATTATTATCTCACTCCACTGAACACTTCAAGATGTTCAAGCAGTCCCTCACTAACTTCAAGTCTGCACTCATCAATTTAAAACTTTCAATTCTCTACTCTGTCCCCCTGTACCCATTCCCTCTCTTCTTATCTCGGCCAAAGACTTTGCCTCTTTCTTCAAACAGAAGTTCAATAACATCAGAGGCAGCTTTGACCCACTGTCCCCATAGTTTCTCCTCACTACTGCACTTCCCTCTCCTTCCAAAGGCTACTTCTCCACTTTGTTAGAAGATCAGCTCTCCTCCCTCCTATCAAAATCATACCTCAGCACCAGCGCCCTTGACCTGCTCCCATCCCACATCATCCCCAGCCTCTCCTCTGTCTTCATCTCAACCCTAACCCATCTTTTCAACTTATCACTTACTACTGGTGTCTTCCCCTCATCCTTCAAGCACACCTTGATCACACCCTTCATCAAAAAGCCCTCCCTCGACCTATCATCTGTTTCCAACTATCGCCCAATATCACTTCTCCCCTTTGCCTCAATACTACTGGAACACCACACCCATCTTGAACTGTACTTCCACCTCTCCTCCTCCTTCCTCCTTGACCACTTGCAATCTGGCTTCCAACCACATCACTCCACTGAAACAGCCTTAACCAAAGTTACCAACGACCTCTTAACTGCCAAGAGCAAACAACACTACTCTGTCCTCCTCCTCCTTAACCTATCTTCCGCCTTCGACACTGTTGACCATTCCCTCCTGCTACAGATTCTGAAATCTCTTGGCATCACTGATGTGGCCCTCTCCTGGATCTCCTCATATCTAACTGACTGGACATTCAGCGTCACCCTATCCCACACAACACCTCCTCACCTTACCCCCTTTTCTGTCGGTGTCCCCCAAGGCTCAGTTCTCAGACCCCTTCTTTTCTCCATCTACACCCTTGGTTTGGGACAGCTAATTGAGTCCCTCAGTCTTGAGTATCACCTCTACACTGACGACACTAAGATCTCTCTCTCCGGACCTCACATCTCCTCCATACTAACTCCCCAGTCCCCCACGCTCGGTGCCTCGGGGTAATCCTCACCTCCGTCCTCTCCTTCAAGCCACATATCCTTTCCCTTGCCACCTCCTGCCGACTTCAACTCAAAAATATTTCCTGGGTCCATTCATTCCTCGACCTTGACACTGCAAAAACACTTGTCCATGCCCTCATCATCTGCTGCCTCGATTATTGTAACCTCCCACTCACTGGCTTCCCCTCTAGCACTCTTGCACCACTCCAATCTATCCTAAACTTTGCTGTCCAACTAATCCACCTGTCTCCCCGCTATTCCTCAATCTCTCCTCTCTGCCAAGCCCTTCACTGGCTCCCCATTTTTCAGAGGTCCCTGTTCAAATGACTAACTATTAAAGATATAGAAATTGGTTGCGCCACGCTGCTTTATGTTTTATATCCACCCTCTGTTAAGTCACCGTTGCACTCACCTTTTCCTGTTGTGCTGTCCGCACAACAGGGGGGCTCACGTAGTGAGTGCACGGGGTCTCTCTCTATGCGGTGTGGAACTCTTTCCCTTTTTCCTCGGTGTCCGCCTGTGCAATTGCACGTGATCCCTCACGTGTTTTCCTCTCCTCTGTTAGGTTTGTCTTCTCCTCCGGAGCTGCTCCACCGCTCTCCCCATAGGGAGATGGATATGCAGGCAATGGAATAAAACGATGTTTGGGTGAGCGCTGGGATATGAAGACAGCTACACTTCAACAAGTATTTTACCTGTAAGTTTATTGTTCAAATCACACTAGGTCCTCTCCCACAACATGTTTCAACGCTCAGGGCGTCTTCCTCAAGTGGAAGACGCCCTGAGCGTCGAAACATGTTGTGGGAGAGGACCTAGTGTGATTTGAACAATAAACTTACAGGTAAAATACTTGTTGAAGTGTAGCTGTCTTCATATCCCAGCGCTCACCCAAACATCGTTTTATTCCATTAACTATTAAAGATGGCTGGCACACCTCTATGTTGGGTGCTAGCTGGAAAAATACATAACGATACTAGATAAATATCCGCTGCACACCAACATCAAAAATTCTAGTGAGAAAAAAGCTAATGGCTGACATGTATTAATGCACAGTGTGAACTGGAGCAAAAGGCACAGTAGAAAACTACTCAAATCTTATGTAAGGAATAACATGAGAACTTAGCTGATGTGATGGCCATGACATCCGAGCCCAGTAACCACGGCAAGGTCTCTCATTCTACCGGGTCCTACTCTAGTCGCCTTATGTCTGCAGTGTGAACTTGCGTGTATGGGTATATGCCACTAAATGCAATTAAAACCTGCTTTTAAGGGGTGTGTCTGGAACCAAAGCTAAAAATAAAATGCAGAGTCTCCTTGCGGCTACAGGGCGGGGGGAGGGTACACAGTCCAAAAAATAACTATATGTAATATTAAAAACAGAAAAAAAACTGCACAGCACTCACAGACTAATGTGAACTGGTGCCAGCAGGGACGCTGGGTCAAATAACTAGAAAAAAGTACTCTGCAGCACTCAGCTACTACCAATGATGTACATATGCTGACAAGCTATATATATATATATGAGAAAAAATTTAAAAATTTACGTATTTTTTTCAAAAAACTCAAATTCTTATATTTTTTTTATTTAAAATCTGAAGTTCTTAGTACACACATTGGCCAATGTCTGTTTGCTCGTCGACTGCGACAAAGTGACTTCAGGTCCGATGAGTCCTAAGCTTATGTAAAGAATAACATGAGAACTTAGCTGATGTGATGGCCATGACATCCGAGCCCAGTAACCGCAGCAAGGTCTATCATTCTACCGGGTCCTACTCTAGTCGCCTTATGTCTGCAGTGTGAACTTGCGTGTATGGGTATATGCCTCTAAATGCATGGCCATTTATCTAGTAACGTTATGTATTTTTCCAGCTAGCACCCGACATAGAGGTGTGCCAGCCATCTTTAATATTACATATAGTTATTTTTTGGACTGTGCACCTTCCCCCTGCCATGTAGCTGCAAGGAGACTCTGCATTTTATTTGTTACTTTGGTTCCAGACACACCCTTAAAAGCAGGTTTTAATTGCATTTAGTGGCATATACCCATACATGCAAGTTCACACTGCAGACATAAGGCGACTAGAGTAGGACCCGGTAGAATGAAAGACCTTGCCACGGTTACCGGGCTCAGATGTCATGGTCATCACATCAGCTAAGTTCTCATGTTATTCCTTACATAAGGTTTGAGTAGTTTTCTACTGTGCCTTTTGCTCCAGTTCACACTGTGCATTAATACATGTCAGCCATTAGCTTTTTTCTCGCTAGAATTTTTGATGTTGGTGTGCAGCGGATATTTATCTAGTAACAAAACACTAACTATGACCTACGAAGTCGACCTACAAAGTCATTCACAATCTGTCTCCTCTATATATCTGTGACATGGTCTCCCGATACCTACCCTCATGCAACCTGCGCTCCACTCACATCCTCCTCCTCTGCTCCCCCTTAACTCTTCTTCCCACAACTGCATACTAGACTTCTACCGTGCATCTGCTATGCTCTGGAACTTTCTGCCCCAACATATCAGACTCTCACCTACTCTGGAAACCTTCAAAAGAATCCTGAAGACTCACCTCTTCTGACAAGCCTACAAACTGCTGTGAGCCTCAGTCCACCAAACCGCCGCACGACCAACTCTACCCTATCCTAATGTATCATTACCCGTCCCATCATTGAGTGTGAGCCCTTACAGATAGTGTCGTCTCTGCTTCTGTACCTGTATGCCACATGTTGTCTATGTACCTTGTACTTGTCTTTGTATACCCCTTCCAATGCAAACTGCCATGGAATTAATGGTGCTATAATAATAAATAATAACTAAGAAAACAGGCTTTGTAGGGGCCTTTTTTGGAATTGTTTTACTCTATGCGGCAATTCTGGAAAACCAGAATTTCAAATGTGTGCTAGACCCAGCACTGCCCACTAGATGGCGTCTATTAATGATGGATTCTAACAGAGCTTTTACCCTTATTGAGGATATTTATTGTGCAAATTACAAAGGAAAACTGTTACTAAAAGTGTGATAAAACAATATAATAGACACTATGTGTACATATAGTTTAAAATAAGATATACGTAAATTAAAAAAGATTAAAATACAGAATCTATAGTACATCCTATGGCATATTGGGTATACTCATATTCTTGTGAGTGTGGTTTAGCTTTTATGTGGCCATTCTCCTATGAGGACTTGCTCCTCTGATGGGTCTTGAGGATGCTGGTGTATCTAAAAAATGCATGAATTCAGTGTAAACATTCTTTGTGGTTCTTGTTATCACATGCCTAGTGTGACATAATATGTCAATAATGTCTTACCATGAAACCTGCATGTAGATTTTGGGATTAGGGTTGTAGGACACAGAGGGTTTCCTCCAAGACCTTGCTCAAAAGGTCCTGGGAAAGTACAGCTCTATTCCTCCAGGTGTGATGTAACGTCTGATGCTATAAGGAATGTTACTTCAGGATGCTTATTGAGCAGTTATATTCACCATAAGCAATGCTACACGGTGCCCCCCAGACCTACAGCAGCAAACCCTTCAAGCTTAATTAGCTAGCTCCAGTGATCAACCATAAGTAATAAGATTCACATTAAATAGAACTCTGGAAAACTTGTCTTTGTGGGCAAGTTTACATTCATTACAATAAACCAGCTGTACCAGTTGTAGATTACACAGTACTTTGTCTGTACCTTTAGCTGACTACAAATCTATACCAGCCGTAACCAGACATTGCAATACTCTATTTGTTATTTCAAATGTTTTGTAACCTAACCCATAACTAAAAGTAACCCAATAAAAATGTATTAAAAAAGTAAAGGTTAGCTAACTCCTCCTCTGCCTATTCCACTTGTACCTCCGCTAATTGGTTCAGGACTTTATATTTTAGTTCATCCTATCTTAGTTTAATGGGGTTATGTTTGCTCTGTGGGTCAACAGAGAGAACAGGCTCTGTAGGGGCCTGTACTTAAAATTGGTTCACTGTGGATGAACTCTGCCAATCATAGGCTGTGTAAGTCAATTGTGGAACCAGACTTTGTATGTGCTGTCTGTGCAGGTAAATGCTGAAAAAAAGCTCTATATGGAGCATTGTTAAAATTGTGACTCTTGGGGGGTACTCTTCTAATGTTGGCTGTGATGGTCAACTGTGAAAACAGGCTCGGTAGGGTATGGCGCATATCCTACCACCACTAAGCAAAATTCTCTGTTGGTGTTGCCCCCTACTACTACTACCCCTTCCTCATCTGATCAGCGTAACACTGGCACAAGCAACTTCAGAACATCCAGGGGAAATAGCCAGCAGGCTGTTCTGAGACATATCTTTGGGGTTGAAATCACTCACCGTGCAAAATCTGTGATCAGACAGCATGTGAGCCTTTTTAGAATTCCAAGTCTCATAGTGGACCACCAGCTCAATCATAAATCCAACTATGAACTTGTTAACTGCCACAGCTTCAGTATACACTACTGGAGATTTGGTCCTGAGGGGGAAAAAGTTCAAATAAAGTATAGAAGAATCTGCTGGGCACTCTTTCTCTGTATGCAGTGTCTAACACTCAGCACTTTTTGGGGGTGCAAACAATGAGGAGACCATCAAATAGAGGGCATGGCTATAGTGCTGCTGCTGGTGGTGGTGAAACTACTTCAGGGCCATGGTGGATCTTTGCCAATCAACGGACCGATGAGTAATTGGTGCCACTGAACTTCAATAACTGCCTGGTTGTGTGCGATAATGAACACAATCAATTATCAGCACTGTACCAATAGCTGAAAGGTACACAACTATACAGCCAGGTGACAGTGGAGACGGAGAAGGAGGAGGAACCATTTTCATAGCAGGGTGGCGCCAAAAGCAGCTCACATGCATCACTAAAGTGTGGCTAGGGGGATACAGAGGACACATATGATACATCTCCCACTGAGGACAGCTTGTTGTTGCCTCTGGGCAGCATGGCACACATGAGCAAATACTTGTGCGGTGACTGCTAAACAACCACCAAGTTGCCCGGACTGTTACCAGTGCTGATTTCTGGCTGGCCACCATGCTGAAAAAGGACAAGGTGCCATCCTTACTTCCATCACTGGAGCATGACCAGGTCCCTTTTTAATCATGCCCCAGTACCATCAACAGTAAAATGGAAACAGAGTTCTATTCCATGATACATAGCTGTAGTATTAAGTTGTTGCTGTCTGCTTTGAACAATTATGTATTTAATATTTCTTGGCTGTGTGGGTCCACAGTGAAAACAGGCTCTGTAGTGGCTTTTTGTTTTTAACTAATGCTCTGTTGGTAATTCCCGACAGGCTTGGTTCTGTGGGTCAACTGAGAACACAGGTTCTGTAGGAGGCTTTTATTAAAATTCTTGCTATGCGGGTGAACTTGACTCTGTGGATCTACTGTGGAATAAGGCTCTGTAAAGTTTTTTTAATTAAAATTGTTGATGTCTGGGTGAACTTTGCTAATCTTGGCTGTGTGGGTTGACTGTTTTACCAGGCTCGACGGGGTCTATATTTAACATTATTGCTGTGCGGGTGAACTTTATAATTCCTGGCTATGTGGGTCAACTGTGGAAACAGGCTATTTAAGGATGTTTTAGTTAAAATTGTCTGAAAATACTGAGTGATAGGTCTGCCCCATTTAGTTCCATTTTTTACTTTGTCTTGCACCAGGTCACCTTTTAATCATGACTCCATAACAAGCAAATAAACAAAATGAAAACAGTCTTACTCCATTATTCCTAGCTGTAGTTTTTAGTCATGGCTGCCTTCTTTGAACAATGTTTTGCAAATCTTTTTTGACTGGTGTGTGTCAACTGTGAAAACAGGTTCTGTATGGGCCTTTTATAAAAATTGTTAAACTGTGGGGGAAATCTACCAAGTCTTGTGGTGGACTGCCAGCTGGATCCCCAATCAACAAGTGCAACTGCCAGTGGTGTAACTTCAGGCCCAGGGGCCCCGATGCAAGAGCTCCAACGGGGCCCCCAATTATTGCAAATCTTTAATAGAATTAGTCTTTTTCTATAGGCCAAAAGGACTTTTGGGGCCCCCTAGGCCACAGGGCCGGGTGCGATCGCAACCCCTGCACCTATTGTAGTTACGCCCCTGGCAACTGCTATAGTGTACGCTCCTGGAGAAGGAATGTATGCTCCATAGGGGAAACTGTGAAAACATGCTCTGAAGGGACAATCTTTGCTGTGTGGGTCAACTGTGTAAACAGGATCAGCAACTGGCCTATTTTTAAAATTGGTACTCTGCTAGTAAACTTTGCATTTGCTGGCTGTGTAGGCAGGGCTGTTTTTAGGCAAAGTGAAGCCCTGTGCAAATGTTTAAAGTAGGACCCTAAATGCTCATATATTGCAACATAGTAGAATGGAGGCAATAGGACTGTGTATACCGAACCCGCGCTGCTGACACAGAAGACAGCCAATAGATGGTTTGCAGCAAGTGACTTCTTTATAGTATCCAACGCGTTTCGGAGCCATACTCGACTCCTTCCTCAGGGAACACACATTACCAAATATGTAATTTTGGGTAATGTGTGCTCCCTGAGGAAGGAGTCGGGTCTAGCTCCGAAACGCGTAGGATACAAAAAAGAACTTACTTGCTACAAACCATCCTTTTGGCCATCTTCTGTGTCAGTAGCGCGGGTCCGGTATGCACAGTCCTATTGTCTCCATTCTACTACAATATGGTTTGTAATCACTGCACACGTACAATGTCCGGTATGCTTAAGGTGAAAGTTTATTATACAGTGCTGAGTGAAGCGACAGGCAAGTTAGACGTCCAAAACATTGGCCTTGTTCACATTGTCGCCCTTATGGTTGCTTCGGAATAAACAGCTAGAACAATGTGGTTTTATGTTCATGTGGTGAAGCCAGCTTTGGGTGATATATATACCCGTTCTTATGATGTCCAGCAGGATATATGCTTATAGGACGAGAATCTGCAGGATAGGCTGCGTCTTCGGTCTGGTCTAGTGGTTAGATGTAGGGATCCCTTCAGATTCAAGACTTCCCTGGATTATCATAGATGAGACAGAGTACAAGGGTCTCTATGTGAAGATCTTGCACTTTAGTGGAGCCACAGGCATTCTAGGCTGTTATGTCAGCTTGTGTTGTATGCTCAGTACCTAGTTGGTGATGCTATGGTGGCGGAGCTTTCGCTTTCCGTCAGTGGTATAGCATTGCTAGCACAACAGTGCTGATATAACAGCCTAGAATGCCTGTGGCTCCACTAAAGGGCAAGCTCGTCACACAGAGACCCTTGTACTCTGTCTCATCTATGATAATCCAGGGAAGTCTTGAATCTGAAAGGTTCCCTACATCTAACCACTAGACCAGACCAAAGACGCAGCCTATCCTGCAGATCCTCGTCCTATAAGCATATATCCTGCTGAACATCATAAGAATGGGTATATATTAGTGATGGGCGAATCCTAAATTACTCGGAATCGCTTGACTCTAGCGAGTCCGAGCACAGGACTCGCTACTCGTTGCGAGTCTAGCGAGTCCAATGTTAATGAATGGGGAAGCGAGTAATAGCAAGTAGTGTGAGATTTACAAATCGCAGATGTGTCTCGGAAGCTTCAGCCTGAAGCAATCCTAGTTTTGCCATTTATTTGCATTGCTCGTTTACTTTGCAACTGGTTGGGAAACTCGCACAGATAAGAGTCCTGCTTTCTCCTCTGTGCTGGCTGCCAGCTCCAGGGTCCTAGAGCCTGCCTGCTGCCTGATGTAGCAGTGCTGAGATTGTTCTCAGTCTGCTCATTCCCTGTGTACAGACATGAATGTCTGTGCACAGAGATGATGTAGCAGAGCTGAGATTGTTCTCAGTCTGCTCATTCCCTGTGCATAGACATCTATACTATGCACAGGGGATGTAGCAGAGAGGACATCGCGTTTTGGACTGCGTCGGACGGAAGAGGATTTTTTTAATTAAAGATGGAGTCCCTAATGGCTTTTTTTTTATTTCTAATAAAAAATTTTCTTTGTGTTGTGTTTTTTTTAAAACAATTTAATAGAAATTCATGGCGGTCATGTCTAATATTGGCGTGACCGCCATAAATTTCGGGCTTAGGGCCAGCTGATAATACAAAGCTGGCCCTAATCTCTTTATTACCCAGCGTGCCACCGCTACCAGGGCCGCTGGAAGAGCGGGGTTCAGCGCCAGAGGATGGCGCTTCAATGAACGCGCCATCTTCTGGGGCGGCTGCGGGCTGCAATTTGCAGCGGGGGGTGCCCAGAAAGCTTGGGCATCCCTGCGCTGCGGATTCCAGCCCCCAGCTGCTTAGCTGTACCTGGCTAGACATAGAAATTGCGCGGAGCCCCACGCATTTTTTTTTTATTATTTCATGAATTTCAGAGTCAGAGTCTCGGAGTCAGAGTCTCAGAATTTCATGAAATAATTTTAAAAAAACGCGTGGGGCTCCGCGCAATTTCTATGTCTAGCCCGGTACAGCTAAGCAGCTGGGGGCTGGAATCCGCAGCGCAGGGATGCCCAAGCTTTCTGGGCACCCCCCGCTGCAAATTGCAGCCCGCAGCCGCCCCAGAAGATGGCGCGTTCATTGAAGCGCCATCCTCTGGCGCTGAACCCCGCTCTTCCAGCGGCCCTGGTGGCGGTAGCACGCTGGGTAATAAAGGGGTTAATACCAGCTTTGTTATACAAGCTGGTATTAAGCCCGAGATTCTTAATGTCAGGCCACGTTTGACCCAGCCACTAAGAATCTCCAATAAAGGGTTAAAAAACACAACACAGAGAAAAATTTTTATTTGAAATAAAAAAAAAAGCCATTAGGGACTCCATCTTTAATTAAAAAAATCCTCTTCCGTCCGACGTAGTCCAAAACGCGATGTCCTCACTGCTACATCACCTGTGCATAGATAGATGTCTATGCACAGGGAATGAGCAGACTGAGAACAATCTCAGCTCTGCTACATCATGTCTGTGAGCAGGCGGGCTCTAGGACCCTGGAGCTGCACAGAGAAGACAGCTGGACTCGGCTCGCAATGTAACAGCAGTTATTTGCGAGTTTCCCTGCTATCACTGGCACAGTAGCCGAGTCTAATGCAAACAATGGCAATCCTAGTTTTGTCAGCGTTTCTGACAAAACTAGGATTGATATTGATTTGCATTGGACTCGTGCGAGTATTCACTGGGAAACTCGCAGAGTACCGAGTCCTGCGAGTCCCTTACTACTCGCCGAGTAACGAGTCCTAGCGAGTAGATTCGCCCATCCCTAGTATATATATCACCCAAAGCTGGCTTCACCACATGAAAATAAAACCACATTGCTCTAGCTGTTTATTCCGAAGCAACCATAAGGGCGACAATGTGAACAAGGCCAATGTTTTGGCCGAAACGTCTAACTTGCCTGTCGCTTCACTCAGCACTGTATAATAAACTTTCACCTTGAGCATACCGGACATTGTACGTGTGCAGTGATTACAAACCATATTGTCTACGGAACCTTTGGCTCCCTTCATTGGCACCGTAAAACATTCAACACTGTTGAGTGCTTCGTTTCTTATATTCCATTCTACTATAGTTACTGTCGGTGTGTGGACCCTGCAGCAGCCATTTTGCATTTATGCCAGTTGTGTGCTACACAACTTGTCCAGGTGAGCAGTGCTCATTCTAAGGCCTATGTTATTTGTGAGATAACTCCCTATTGTGCTCTCTTTCATTTTCAGCCTACTATGATTACAAATTGCCCCATAACACTCAAACATTTTGATTACATTTATATGCGCTGAGTTCAGACTAGTAAATGAGCACGATCAATGATACTCAAGTCCTTTGGCCCTTGTTTCTAGCCTTTTTTACACAGGATAGTGAACAATGATGGCACAGAACAAACAATAGTGGAGAACTCTATCCCCTAAAGTATTATATTATCAGTAGCACTTCTGCAGTTTGCTCCGAGCGATGTGCTGTCGAGAACAAGGATTTCTGTTCCACCATATACATCTGATGACCTGATGAATGAGCATCATTTTCCTCATTTGCCGGTCGATTGTTTACAAGGTTACACCTAGGAACTTTCATCTGCACTGCCGGAATTTATAAATGGATGCTACATACAGACAACACAGGGTATGGCTAGGGTCACATTACCGGTTTTAGACGTGACCCGTGGGGTCACGCTAAAGACTTAGACTTTGCCAGCAATAACGCAGTGCTGACGCCATGTTAGCACAGCATTACCGCTGACAATACTCACCTATGGGGATCCTGCCCGTAGCGCAGCTCCAACGCCGACATTTGACTCAAATCTCGCGTTATTTCCTAACGCGATGAAAAACGCCGCAGAGCGCGTCTTTGATCGCGTTAGCAAATACCATGAGATTTCACTGAGATGCCAGCGTTGGAGCCGCGGTAAGCCCATCCTTGCCATAGGTTAACATTGCCAGAGGTAGCACGGTGCTAACATGACATTAGCACCGCGTTATTGCTGACAAAATCTAAGTTTTTAATGCGACCCCACGGGGCATGTCTAAAAACGGTAATGTGACCCTAGCCTATGTGACGAAAACAGTGTATGCTATATACGTATGTATACAATGAATACTCACATATGCATACATGAAGCACACACACACATGTATACACCGAGCACACACATATGTATACACCAAGCACACACATACTGTATGTATACATCAAGCACACACACACATATGTATACACACGTACATATGTATACATCAAGCACACACACATGTATACACCGAGCATACACACACACATGGATACATAGAGTACACACACACATATGTATACATCAAGCACACACACATGTATACATAGAACACCCACACATATATACAGTATACATAAAGCACACGCACACATGTATACTTCGAGCACACATAAAGACACACACATCCATGCCCATCATTGTCTGTCTGTGTCATACAGAACGGACTCCTCCAGGGAAAGTTGCTCTTTCTAACCACTTATACTGTGACCAATAGATGGGGATTCTGAACTCAGGACTCCTTACAATGATTAAAAGTTACCTACAAGTGTTTCATGAAATAGGTTTTACAAAAGTCAGGAAGAAAAATATTTTCATAAGATCTTCTACTTAAAGTTAATCTTTAGCAAAAATCTATATTCTTCATACTATAGTTTATTTTAACACACAAAAAAATTAATTTGAATTAAGCCCCATCCTGGTGGTCTTGTGTTGTTCTGGGGGAACTTGTGGAAATGTTGACCTTAAAGGAGTTGTCTAGAATTCTATAAACATGCCTGATTTCCTTCAAAAATAGCGCCACCCCTGTCTACAGATTGTGTGTGATATTGCAGCTCAGTGCAATTGAAGGGAATGGATCTATGCTGTACCTTATGCGACCAGTAGACAGGGGTGGCGCTGTTTTTGAAAGAATGTAGTAAAGTTTTATTAATGAGAACATCCACCTTTAATGCCTTGTAAATTCTACCTTCCTGATAACTGTCTACAAATTTAGCAATTAAGGAGGTCCCCAGCCCGAATTACACGCATCATAAACATGTGAAGATTCAAGCCTGTTGGGGATGGTCCTGCTGCTATTATACAGCTATTAAAGGGATTTATACCTTTCACCACTGAGCGATTTTTCATGTTTGTTTTTTCCTCCCCTTCTTCCAAAAGCCATATCTTTTTTATTTTTCTGTCAATGTAGACATATGACGCTTGTTTTTTGTGGCAGGAGTTGCACTTTTGAATTACATCATTAATTGTACCAAATAATGCACTGGAGAATGAGATTAGGAAATTATTGTAAGTGCATTGAAATTGCAAAAAAAGTGCAATTCCACAATATTTTTTTGAGTTTTTTATTTACCATGTTACCATGTTATGATAAAAGGGACTTCATAAGATGAATATCTAGGTCAGCATGAGTAAGCAGATACAGAATATGTTTTTTTTTATATTTCAATGATGAAAAAATCCAGAAATCTGTAAAAAAAAAAAAAAAATTGCTTCAGTCGCCATTTTTCGAGACCCATATCGTTTTCATTTTTCTAGATACAGGGTTTTTTGAGGGCTTACTTTTTGTGCCCTGAGCTGACATATTTACTGATACTATTTTGAGGCAGATATGATGTTTTGATTGCCTTTTGTTGCATTTTGTAACATTATGCTGGCCCAAAAACGTAATTCTAGCGTTTTTATTTTTTTTCAGTTACGCCATTTACCAATTGGATTAATTTACTTCATATATTGATATATTAGTCTCTTACAAGCACAGCAATATCAAATATGTGTATTTTTTAAATTTTTTTTGCATTGTTTTAATGCTATTTTCTGTGTAGCTCCTTTTGTAGACCATGGGGCCCCCAAGAGAGTGGGGGCCCTGGGCAACTGCCCAGTCTGTCTCCCCCTTAACGCCAGTCCTGTGTGTGAGTCAACTGTGAAAACAGGATCTGTAGGTGGGTTGTATTAAAATTGTTGCTCTGTGTGGAGATTCTGAACTCTGCCTCTGTTGAGTCACTCCTAAAAGTATTAGTTTATTCATTTATTTGCTATGTATTTACTATGTAACTAGGAATGTTAAGATGACAGAACCTCTTTAAGCCATTTCCCTATCCATCTTTGTTTACAGGGCAATTTTCCTGCTCTTACTAACATTTTTGGAGTCCAGGGTAAACTTCGAGGCAAGTCTGGGTCCCAAACCAAACTTTTTTTAAAGTCAAGCCGAACCCGGCGAACCCGAACATTCATGGGTCTGCTCATCATTAAATGTGACATAATTAAACAAGCGCTTGTATTTTCAACAGTGCGGTATGGCCGATCAGATATGCTTGAATGTGCAGGGGATATTAAAACGCGTTGTGGCATGGAAAGCAACATAATAAAGAAGTTTTTGCCTTGAACCACTTTTAACATTTTCCTCCTTATCGCCCTACCTCTCCTTAAAACCACACTTTTTTTCTACTTTCACATTTACTGCCCTTTGGGGAAGTGGGGGTAGTTGCTTTGGGCAATCTCCTATCATCCCAGTAAAAGGCCCATAATTGACCCGGATTGTTGACGCTTATCCTAGTGATGTGATCGGACCCCGTGACCATACCCCTTGACTGACTCCCAGAAGACGCTGTTCAGCACCAGGCATCAGTGCTCATCGCTCTCCACATCACACGCTATAACCGGGGTTGTGCAGGGGCGCGCAGCCCCATTAGGTGAGTCAATCTGGCCACTTATTAACCCCCTGCACCACCAAGTCCTTTTGATGGGCGCTCCCTGTCTTTTTCTTTTGTTATGCAATCTGGAACTGCACCGATTGTTTTCAATATGAAATTAAGAATTTTCACAGTAGTATTACAGATGGAAGGAGCAAAGCAGATCCAATCTTGCCCCTTCAGAAACCACTCTTCATTACTACGTACTTAATGTCTTAATTGGGAATGCATCTCCTTGTGGAGTGCTCCAAGATAGTATAAGGATACTTGTAAGCCATGCAATGATCCTTTGGGAAATTAAATATGCAAATATCCACTTAATCAAAGAAGAGGACTAGAACTCTAATACTATTGGGAGTAGCCTTCAAGGCTTGTTACAGGGTTGATATTGACCTTTTGGATTCCTACCCATTATAGGTGGTGTTACAGTTCTACTCCTTTTCCTCTTCAAAGCATTTTTTGTATACAGTTGTGGCCAAAAGTATTCACACCCCTGCAATTCTGTCAGATAATACTCAGTTTCTTCCTGAAAATGATTGCAATCACAAATTCTTTGGTATTATTATCTTCATTTAATTTGTCTTCAATGAAAAAACACAAAAGAGAATGAAGCAAAAAGCAAAACATTGATCATTTCACACAAAACTCCAAAAATGGGCCAGACAAAAGTATTGGCACCCTCAGCCTAAGGGCCGCTTTACACACACCAACTTCTGTGTTCAACTTCTAAACAGATCTCTGGTTGCAGTGAAATCATGGACACATTGCTCCATTTGTACACAGCCACAAAATGGAGCAATGTGTCCATGATTTCACTTCAACCAGAGATCTGTTCAGAAGTTGGACACAGAAGTTGGTGTGTGTAAAGCGGCCCTAATACTTGGTTGCACAACCTATAGCCAAAATAACTGCGATCAACCGCTTCCGGTAACCATCAATGACTTTCTTACAATGCTCTACTGGAATTTTAGACCATTCTTCTTTGGCAAACTGCTCCAGGTCCCTGATATTTGAAGGGTGCCATCTCCAAACTGCCATTTTTACATCTCTCCACAGGTGTTCTATGAGATTCAGGTCTGGACTCATTGCTGGCCACCTTAGAAGTCTCCAGTGCTTTCTCTCAAACCATCTTCTAGTGCATTTTGAAGTGTGTTTTGGGTCATTGTCCTGCTGGAAGACCCATGACCTCTGAGGGAGACCCAGCTTTCACACAATGGGCCCTACATTATGCTGCAAAATTTGTTGGTAGTCTTCAGACTTCATAATGCCATGCACACGGTCAAGCAGTCCAGTGCCAGAGGCAGCAAAGCAACCCCAAAACATTAGGGAACCTCTGCCATGTTTAACTGTAGGGACTGTGTTCTTTTCTTTGAATGCCTCTTTTTTTCTCCTGTAAACTCTATATTGATGCCTTTGCCCAGAGAACATTCTTCCAAAATGTTGTAGGATTTCTAAGGAATGCTTTGGCAAACTCCAGCCTGGCTTTTTTATGTCTCAGGGTAAGAAGTGTGGTCTTCCTGGGTATCTTACCATACAGTCCCTTTTCATTCAGACGCCGACGAATAGTACGGGTTGACACTGTTGTACCCTTAAATAAAAGAAGGAGGGGGAACAAGAGGCGCAATAGTGCCCTATCACTATGGCACTGAGTACAAAGTGGTGAAAAAGGGGTTCACTCACCTGAGGCAGTTGTGTCACCCACAACTGGCTTGAAGGCGTATTCAATGTTTATTACCAGATGGCTGCTGCAGGGTTTCCACCGTCCACTCAAGTGTGGAAACACATCAAGTTGTAGGGAAAAAAATGGTGTATCACAATCCGCGCTGCCAGAATCATCCGCTCCAAAAGTAATGCACATGAAGATGGAACTTCAACATAACTCCATCTTCACGTGCATTAGTTTTGGAGCGGATGATTCTGGCAGCGCGGATTGTGATACACCATTTTTTTCCCTACAACTTACTGTTGTACCCTCGGACTGCAGGGCAGCTTGAACTTGTTTGGATGTTAGTCGAGGTTCTTTATCCGCCATCCGCACAATCTGAGGTTATCCACAGTGCCATGGGCTTTAAACGTCTTGATGACACTGCGCACGGTAGACACAGGAACATTCAGGTCTTTGGAGATGGACTTGTAGCCTTGAGATTGCTCATGCTTCCTCACAATTTGGTTTCTCAAGTCCTCAGACAGTTCTTTGGTCTTCTTTCTTTTCTCCATGCTCAATGTGGTACACACAAGGACACAGGACAGAGGTTGAGTCAACTTTAATCCATGTCAACTGGCTGCAAGTGTGATTTAGTTATTGCCAACACCTGTTAGGTGCCACAGGTAAGTTACAGGTGCTGTTAATTACACAAATTAGAGAAGCATCACATGATTTTTCTAACAGTGCCAATACTTTTGTCCACCCCCTTTTTTATGTTTGGTGTGGAATTATATCCAATTTGGCTTTAGGACAATTCTTTTTGTGTTTTTTCATTGAAGACTAATTAAATGAAGATAATAATACCAAAGAATTTGTGATTGCAATCATTTTCAGGAAGAAACTGAGTATTATCTGACAGAATTGCAGGGGTGTCAATACTTTTGGCCACAACTGTACATACAGTACTTAATGGCCTTCTGTCTTTTGTGCATATTATATACATCTGGCACCAAAAATGTGAGTTTCCCTTAGATGCGTTATCACTGCTCCAGACTTCTTCCATTGGTCACTTATTGTCAATGTGAGAGATCCTTTGTCCATCTGCCATGGACTGGACTTTTACTGATCTATTAAACCTGGTCCCAATGTATGTCCTCTATGTTAATATCAATAAGGAAGTAGACATCATCCTCAGACAAGCCTGGTTGAGAGGTAAAATAGCTCATACTGGATTCCACAGACATCCTAGAAGCAGCGCTGTCAATTGCATACTATGTTGTGAATAAATTAATACTTTCGGGCCCAAACTGTATGTTTTTGTTCCACATACCTAAGATAAGTTACTGCCAATTGCAAAGCGTTACGCCGAACTGTCTAGTCTGTCTGTGCTATACCAATTTGCAACAACGTTTTGAGACTTTTACCTTTGCAACTTGTTTGTGTTATATTGCTGTATCCTACTACAACCCCTGGCAAAGATTATGGAATCACCTGGCTTGGAAAATATTAATTTAGTTGCTTAACGTTGTAGAAAAAAAGCAGATCACAGACAGGGCACAAAACTAATTTCAAATGGCAACTTTATGGCTTTAAGAAACACCAAAAGAAATCAAGATAAAAAATGTGGTAGTCAGTAAGGGTAACGTTTTTCAGACCAAGCAGAGGGAAAAAATTATGGAATCACTCAATTCTGAGGAAAAAATTATGGAATCACCCTGTAAATAACACCTGCATCAAATTAGATCTGCTCATTAGTCTGCATCTAAAAAGGGGTGATCACACCTTGGAGAGCTGTTGACCAAGTGGACTGACATGAATTATGGCTCCAACTGTCAATTGAAACAAATGAGAGGATTATCAAACTCTGAAAACAGAGTAAATCAACACGCAATGTTGCCAAAGATGTTGGTTGTTCACAGTCAGCTGTATCTAAAATCTGGTCCGAATACAAACAACATGGGAAGGTTGTTAAAGGGAAACATACTGGTAGACCAAGGAAGACATCAAAGCATCAAGACTGAAAACTTAAAGCAATATGTCTCCAAAACAGGAAATGCACAACAAAACAAATGAGGAATGAATGGGAGGAAACTGGAGTCAATGTCTGTGACCGAACTGTAAGAAATCGTCTAAAGGAAATGGGATTTACATACAGAAAAGCTAAACAAAAGCCATCATTAACACCTAAACAGAAAAAAAACAAAGTTAAAATGGGCTAAAGAAAAGCAATCATGGACTGTGGATGACTGGATGAAAGTCATATTCAGTGATGAATCCCGAATATGCATTCGGCAAGGTGATGATGGTGGAACTTTTGTTTGGTGTCATTCTAATGAGATTTATAAAGATGACTGCATGAAGACAGCATGCAAATTTCCACAGTCATTGATGATATGAGGCTGCATGTCAGATAAAGGCACTGAGGAGATGGCTGTCATTACATCTTCAATAAATGCCCAAGTTTACATTGATGTTTTGGACAGTTTTCTTATCCCATCAATTAAAAGGATGTTTGGGGATAATGAAAACATTTATCAAGATGATAATGCATCCTGCCATAGAGAAAACACTGTGAAAATATTCCTTGAAAGAAGACACATAAGGTCAATGTCATGGGCCTGCAAATAGTCCAGCTCTCAATCCAATTAAAAATCTTTGGTGGAAGTTGAAGAAAATGGTCCATGACAAGGCTCCAACCTGCAAAGTTTATCTGGCAACAGCAATCAGAGAAAGTTGGAGCCAGATTGATGAAGAGTACTGTTTATCACTTAATAAGTCCATGCCACAGAGACTGCAAGCTGTCATTAAAGCCAGAGGTGGTGCAACAAAATACTGGTGATGTATTGGAGTGTTCTTTGTGTGTTTGTTTTTCATGATTCCATAATTTTTTCTCAGAATTGAGTGATTCCATACTTTTTCCC
Organism: Allobates femoralis; assembly: GCA_033576535.1. Classification (NCBI taxonomy): domain Eukaryota; kingdom Metazoa; phylum Chordata; class Amphibia; order Anura; family Aromobatidae; genus Allobates; species Allobates femoralis. The sequence continues at coordinate 306,818,062 of JARQOC010000005.1, read as the reverse complement.
TCTGCTTGGTCTGAAAAAAATTGCCCTTACTGACTTCCACATTTTTTATCTTGATTTCTTTTCGTGTTTCTTCAAGGCAGAGAGATGCCACTTGAAATGACTTTAGTTTTGTGCCATGTCTGTGATCTGCTTTTTTTTCTACAACATTAAACAACTGAATGGACATCCTCCGAGCCAGGAGATTCCATAATTTTTGCCAGGGATTGTATGTGCTATGGCTTATGGGGAACTAGAAAGGACCTTCCTGTTCCTGTAAGGTGCTATAATCATATCTTTTATACTTAACAGTTCCATATTATATTATTTCCTTGGGCTATTTCATTGAATTTTTACCTCATGGACCAATAACGTCATGGTTTAAATGTCACCAATTCATATGCAGATAAAAGCTTCAACACTGGGGACTGACCCACTACATTTACGTAGTGGGCTGTATATTGTTATCACATACTTTCAATTCCCATTGCTTTATGTTCTGTGTCCCTGTGACATTGTTTGCTTCTCCTCAGCTTTGCCAAGTCTCTTCTTGCAGATTATTTCAACTACTAGACTTCCCTATACCATTCTGTTTCCCTTCTATGGTCCTGTAGTCTGTATGGCTTATGTCAAGGCTATGCAGCCCAAAGTTTTGAGTTTAGATTTTTATCTTCTACTCTATATATCTACCTAATAAATGACAATGCAGCTATTTTTGTTTTATTTTTCAATTATTCACTCCTCAAAACTTTTTTAACATTTCTGCTCTCAAGGAACACATCCTAATTTATTCCACCTCTATTCATTTAATTGTTTTTCCCAAGCTTGACTGCTCAGTATGTAACTTATCTTATTTTATAAAGATTTCTTTAAATGCCAGGGGCATGATTGCCCTGGATAGGACATACTATCTTCTGGGAAAAAATAATGCGAATGAGATTAATTTAAAAAATGCTCTTCCATTCGGTTCATATTCTTTTAAACTACTGATTTCAAGATTGCTTTCATAGTACCTTTTTGAAAAATGTGAAAATTCATAGCTGTAACTCAATGCTTTTTGCTCTAGAGTCAGGTGTCAGCAGTTAGTATTACAGTAGAAGGCTGGTTAAGAAATAGGCTCCACTTTATAAGGGAGTTAGCAGCTCAGGCTCCTAGCTTGGTCTCCCAAAGTACTGTACTCTTTTGTACTCTTCTATAATGCTGAAGTCGCAATAATCAGGTGCCATAAGCTATTTTTTAAATTTGAATGAAAATCAAGTTGAACCTTTTCTAGGGCCGTGTTCACTCATTAAGCTTATGCCTATGTAAATGAAACATTATGTTATAAAGAGTGCTGCCAGTGCTGTACTTATGAATACACAGTAACTTGATGATATGAAATAGATTTGATTTGATGATAGACGCATAATGTGGCTCAATGGTTCACATCTGCATGGAGTTTGCATGTTCTCCCTGTTAGTGTGGATATCGTCTAGGTACATTGGTTTCCTCCCACACTCCAAAGACGGACTGATAGGGAATGTAGAGTGTGAGCCCTAATTGGGACAGTAAAGCCCCCGTCACATCTAGCGAGATTGCTAGCAAGATCGCTGTTACATCACAGGTTTTGTGATGCAACAGCGACCTCGCCAGCGATCTCGCTATGTTTGACACTCAGCAGCAGCCAGGCCCCGGCTGTGAGATCGCCGATCGTGTCTGAACGTCCTGGACCATTTTTTTGTCATTGGTTTTCCGCTGGGCAGCATACATCGGTGTGTTTGACACCTTAACAACGACCTTGTTGGCGACTCAGAACTCAGCCACGTGGGACCTCGTTGGTGACTTAGAACTCAGACACATGGGTCTGAGTCGTCAGACTAGCTGCTGTGTGACAGGGTCCCAACGACCGATGAGGTCGTTATACGGGTCACCGTATCGTTGCTGCATCGTTCAGTAGATCTGACTGTTTGACATCTCATCAGCGATCACATAGCGATGGTCCCGCGATCCTTACCAGGTCGTATCGTTGTCGGGATCGCTGGAGTGTCGCCAAGTGTGACGGGACCCTAATGATACTGTCTGTACAGTTAAACTAATGTTGCTTTATAAGTGAGAAAAATAAATACATGAAAAAAAGCATATTTAAATCCAGCAATTTCCTATACTCGATACCTGAATATTAGCTCAGTGCCTGTGTAATTACCGTATGTCAAATTTCTATAATACCACTTTTCGTCAAAGCGTTGTTTACTCATATTAGCAATGTAAGGGTCACACAGGTCAAGATGTTTGGATACAAACATGACACTAATGAAATGGGTTCCTCTACGTGTTTGACTAGTTTAAACTACTGCCACAAGCCCTCAGATGCATCAGGAACCCAAGATGTAATGCATTAATAAGGAAGGATAAAGTTCTTAAAATGTAAATATAATTTGAATGAAAAAAAACAAACACAATACTGCACTGGTTGTTAATGATTGGTCACATAGCAGCAAAGATAATGATTTTTTGTGCCATATGACTTATTTTCTCACATTTTTCTGTGTTGTTTTCAAAACTGCGTTTTATGGCTGTGTGGGTGTTGCCAGCAGCTGATAGAGAGAAGTGCACTGTGACAGCAGAGAAGAGGTTAACAGAGATCCTGACTGAGCTATGTGGAGCCAGATAACAGATCAGAAGCTTGTGACAAGGAAAAGGAGTTTGCAGTGATCCTGACATTCTGACATTGCTCAGCACTGTGCTGTATCCTGAGGTAATCTGCTACATTGTCACCTCATGAGCTGCAGTCAGCAGTGTGGATGCTGTGTAGGCCTCGCCCCTTTTATTACTATATGGTACCATACCCCGTATTCAGTGTGAGAAGCTTGAAGACAGATTTTACTGAGAATAAACATATGTCTGCTACAGACACAGTCTAGTGGGGACATCTTGTGGAAGGTTTATGAATGGTTTTCAACCAGAATTCTGTCATAAAGTATATGTGAAAATGTGTTATAATCAATTCTTCTATATTATTAAATAAAAAAATTAAACGGTGGATATGCTTTAAGGTCTTTGCAAAAATTTAGTGAACATTAATCTTGGAACTGATGCAACATATGTAAAGTTGGTAACAGGGATCAAGCTTGTTTTTCACAAACATATTGAATGCACATCGCTTAATATTTCAGCAATATAGTAATGAATGTCTGAATACTCCAGTTCATCTATCTGTTACAGTTGTGGCCAAAAGTATTGACACCACTTCAATTCTGTCAGATAATGCTCAGTTTCTTCCTGAAAATGATTGCAATCACAAATTCTTTGGTATTATTATCTTCATTTAATTTGTCTTCAATGAAAAAACACAAAAGAGAATGACGCAAAAAGCAAAACATTGATCATTTCACACAAAACTCCAAAAATGGGCCAGACAAAAGTATTGGCACCCTCAGCCTAATACTTGGTTGCACAACATTTAGCCAAAATAACTGCGATCAACCACTTTCGGTAACCATCAATGAGTTTCTTTCAATGCTCTGCTGGAATTTTAGACCATTCTTCTTTTGCAAACTGCTCCAGGTCCCTGATATTTGAAGGGTGCCTTCTCCAAACTGCCATTTTTAGATCTCTCCACAGGTGTTCTATGGGATTCAGGTCTGGTCTCATTGCTGGCCACCTTAGAAGTCTCCAGTGCTTTCTCTCAAACCATTTTCTAGTGCTTTTTGAAGTGTGTTTTGGGTCATTGTCCTGTTAGAAGACCCATGACCTCTGAGGGAGACCCAGCTTTCTCACACTGGGCCCTACATTATGCTGCAAAGTTTGTTGGTAGTCTTCAGACTTCATAATGCCATGCACACGGTCAAGCAGTCCAGTGCCAGAGGAAGCAAAGCAACCCCAAAACATCAGGGAACCTCCGCCATGTTTGACTGTATAGACCGAGTTCTTTTCTTTGAATGCCTCTTTTTTTCTCCTGTAAACTCTATGTTGATGCCATTGCCAAAAGCTCTACTTTTGTCTCATCTAACCAAAAACATTCTTCCAAAAACGTTGTAGGTTTTCTCAGGTAAGCTTTGGCAAACTCCAGCCTGGCTTTTTTATGTCTCGGGGTAAGAAGTGGGGTCTTCCTGGGTATCTTACCATACAGTCCCTTTTCATTCAGACGCCGACGGATAGTACGGGTTGACACTGTTGTACCCTCGGATTGCAGGGCAGCTTGAACTTGTTTTGATGTTAGTCGAGGTTCTTCATTCACCATCCGCACAATCTTGTGTTGAAATCTCTTGTCAATTTTTCTTTTCCGTCCACATCTAGGGAGGTTAGCCACAGTGCCATGGGCTTTAAACTTCTTGATGACACTGTGCACAGTGGACACAGGAACATTCAGGTCTTTGGAGATGGACGTGTAGCCTTGAGATTGCTCATGCTTCCTCACAATTTGGTTTCTCAAGTTCTCACACAGTTTTTTGGTCTTCTTTCTTTTCTCCATGCTCAATGTGGTACACAGGACAGAGGTTGAGTAAACTTTAATCCATGTCAACTGGCTGCAATTGTGATTTAGTTATTGCCAACACCTGTTAGGTGCCACAGGTAAGTTACAGGTGCTATTAATTACACAAATTAGAGAAGCATCACATGATTTTTCTAACAGTGCCAATACTTTTGTCCACCCCCTTTTTTATGTTTGGTGTGGAATTCCAATTTGGCTTTGGGACAATTCTTTTTGTATTTTTTCATTGAAGACAAATTGAATGAAGGTAATAATACCAAAGAATTTTAAAAAATCATACTAATGAAAAGTCTTCCAATTTGCATTATATTCTAGGGCAGTGATTGTCATAATACATTTTATCATTTTACTTGTATTAGTTGTGCAGCTCGGCCGCTCATTGCACTCATGAGTTGTGCACATTTAGTGTCAGTGTTGCAGCAGATAGCTCCCATTTTTCATTAGTATGCTTTTTTCTGCTTGCACCTGCACTTAGAGGTTAGATGCCAGTCATCTATATTAGTAAGTATTATCATGTTCCTGTCCACTCACAGTATCCTAGCCCTGTAATTTTGTTCCTTCCTTTTGTTGGCTGATCTGTTCTGCTGATGACGTCTGCTGTCATCTGACTTAATCAGCTGATTTGTTCACAGGTCACCTGACTCAATCTGAGGATCTTTTCACGGTCAGCTGACCGATTCTGCATTACAGATGGCTGGAAATTGGAACAGACTCTTCTGGATTACATCAGAGGGGAACTTGTGGGAGATAATAATTCGGATAATGCGGTATCTCTGTGTATTTTGGTATGCAATACCGAATTTCTGTGTATGTTTGCTCTGTACTGAAAGTATTGCTAATGACCGGCTGTCATACCGATGGCTGACATTAGCAACTTGATGTCAGCTTCCAAAAAAGCTGACATTTACCCCTTTATTACCCAGACAGCCACCGCCACCAGGGCAGATTGAAAGAGCAGGGTAACTGCCAGTTTTGGCATCTCTCATGGAGGCGCCAAGTGTGGGGCGGCTGCTGGCTGCAATTTTTAGCATGGTGGCCCAGAACATTTGGGCCTTACCACACTGAGAATTCTAGCCCCCAGCTGCCTGGGTTACCTTGACTTGCAAAATAAAATACAGTGAAGCACACGCCCATTTTTTCAATTATTTATTTATTTATTTCTACTGTAATCTGATGTCAATTTTGCTGCCATACTGATAACCAATCGCAAATGATGGCAGAGAGGGATCAAGGAAACAGTGATGTTCATGAGCAGGCCTGAAACTCCAGAAACAGGGTGATAGCGACACAGAAGTTTGGTAAATAATACTTTAGGAACCTAATGTCGGTGTGAAAACAGCAGGGCTCCACTGTAAAATGGTTTGAGCTGTGTCTGACAGCTTTTGGGCCCCTTTGAAGGTGTTTTATATGCCCTTCATTTTGCCTCCCATTGAATTGAATGAGGTTTGGATGTTCAGCGATCTGTTCGGCATACATTGCTGATTGGGCGAACCAAACCAAATTCGAACTTTCAAAGGTTTGCTCATCTCTATTCATAACGCTAGAGCATGAGGACCTTATATAGTGTATCCAAGAAAAGATTATAGCATTGTAGTGTGAAATGCTGTGACAATGAAAGTGTGGAAGCTTCTGATGTGATTATGGTCTCATAGGTAAATAGATGACATAGAGCTGCTTATGTTTTAAACATAGTGTCAGATTACTGTTATTGACATATGCACAAACCTTTGTTCCTAGGAGCAATGTTCCTGTTAGGGTGGCTTCACATTTGTGCATGATGCGCACCATATCTGAGCACAGCAAAACACACGACATATGCGCTCCTAAGTTTAACATGTGAACGCACAGTGCCTGTATGTGGCTGCGTTCAGCTGCGTTATGCGCAGCCGAATGCAAAATATTGGATTTTTTGTGCGTAGCTGTGCTCTTGCTTTATACACAAGCAAACAGCTGCGCACAGAAAATGAATTGGATTCAATCTGTGCATATTGCCATCTGCTGGAAAGTGCACAGACACTGCGGAAGATGACCTCCTCCGAGGTCTTCTGCAGGTGAATCCTGTCCCACAGTTCTCCTCTTCTTCTTCTTCTTCTTCTTCTTTCTTCTTCTTCTTTCTGAAGTCAGCTGTTCATCAGCTGTTCATTTGAAATAGTGGGGTGGAAATGCCGACTTCACCGCCGGATTTCCCGCCAACTAATTTAAATGAACCAGCGGCGGTGGCAGGGAGATCAGCGGCGGTGGCCAGGAGGAAGAGATCAGAGGCGGCTGCCTGAATTTTTCCTGCTGATCTCCGCTTCCCGGCCGCCACCGCTGGCTGGGTGGCCGGGCTGCCTCACTAACAATTTCATGTGAACGCATGCGGACAATCTGCTGCATTCACATGAAAATGTTTGTGTTCGGACTGCGTAAGCATATGCGCACCATACGCTGCAGTGTCGAACGCAAATGTGAACCCAGCCTTAGAGCCAGTCACAGCTATGCAAAGTTTCTGCAATCACTTTCAGACTAATTTTCTGCAACCACTGTGAAAAAATACACAACACCTCGGCCAACACAACGATATTGTAGCCCTGTTTCCCTTGATCCAAGCCCACTTTGGTCTTTGTTGTCATTAGCAGTGACCTCTCCTTTATAGTCTGTATTTATTTTTAGGTATAGTCTGAGCTCTAAATTATTATTTGGGTCGGAATTTTCTAATTTTTCTCCTCCAGGATTTGACTTTTTTTTTCAGTCAGTGTCTGTATTAGCTTAGGTCACAGCACACTTTACAGCAAACCACATATACTAGTGCATCTCAATGAATTAGAATATCATTGAAAAGTTCATTTATTTCAGTAATTCAGTACATAAAGTGAAATGCATATATCATATAGAGTGATGTATTTGATTTGTAATGTTCCTGATTATGGCTTACAGCCAGTGAAAACCCAAAGGTCATTATCTCGGGAAATTAAAGTAGGGAGGATAAAGGGTTAAAAACTGCACTGTCGTATTCCAGAAGACATCAAAATTTCAGCAGCTGCGGCTGTGATCAGAGGCATCCAGCTGCAAACCGGACCGGAGGGCATGATTGCAACTTGGGCCCGGGGCTGTCCGGTTTAGACTGGACAGCCCCGAACCCAGATCATGCCGTGGTGTGAACCCGGCCTTAGATACGAGGAGAAGGACAGGCCAGATTTTGACTGCTGACTTGGACAAAGAGAGACTAGACACTTTGAGGTTTCCTTTTGGCGACAAGGGATTTTTTTGTATAAAAAGAAATATATTTTAATCATATTTTTGTGTAACTCCTAATGTTCCTAAATGGGGAAAAAAGGAAAAAATAAACTGACAAAATGTCACCAAAGTACGGTGCGAGGATGCAAGCAGCAGACCTTAACAACAGATCACAATGGTACAAATCGCAGAGGAACATCTAATAAATCTATTTAGATAAGCGATAACTAATAATAACTGTCTATGAGCATTTATGCCTGTGTCGCTATTATTATATTTGTATTATTATTTTATAATGAGCTGACAAGAAGGTGGATTTTATTAAATCAGACACAGCCAACACAACATGCTAATTAACTGTCTTCCCACCAATAATAATAACCTCTTTTTATCTCTCAGCTAATTGTCAGGATATATTGAATCACAGTTTCACACCTTTAACTTCTTTTCAGAATCTGCAGTGCTCATTGGAAACAATCTCTAATAATAGAGCTTTGGCGAAGTTTCATGTTCTTTTTTTGCTCGCAACAGCAATTAAATAAGGACAACTGATTTGTCTCCATGCTGCTTTTGACAGAACTAGTACTGACAGCCTTTTCTTTATGTTCCTTTGTGGGGAAAAACAATGATAATTAGCCTTATTCCCTTTCTCACCCTCTCATGATAACACAAACAATGCCACATAATAAATAAGATTAACATCTTTGAGATACATTTCTTCAAATGTTTCTATTTTGACATGTTATACCGTATATTGGCTCTACAATACCTAATATACACATATGCAGACAGGTAATAAAAAACACTTTTGTTTTCAATGTGTCAATTTCAATTTAATTAACATTTTAAAGTGCATGGTGCCTTCTGAATAAATAGAAAAATGTTTTCTTATCTGTGCTGTTTTTGCCATGGTGAAATTAGGAAATGTGGTGTAACAGTGCCCTCTGTTGGGTATAATGTTTATAACAAGTATGTAAAAATCTTGCTTCAAAATCAGTGCATACACACCATTGAAAAATATTAACACGAATTGATACATTTGTACAATTTTCATTCAAATTGCTTTACGGGTGAAAGTCAAGTTATGTTTTTTTTTTCCCAACCTCCAAGTGAGATGTGGGAATAACTACATATTATACATACAATACTATTACTTACTAATATTAATACTTGTCATCCCAACCATTTACAGTCTTGTACAGCTTAATATAGTTGGTTAAAAGTGACCTGATGCCAAGATTTAGGGATGGAATTGACTTGTTGAAGTTAATCTATTGTGGTAGGATTTATGATACCCATTATATATTGCATGATGTTTTTCATAATTGTTACATAGGGTCATAGTTTCTGTTATTTCAATCAATTTGGGAACCAAGTTACTTTCCATTTAGTAGCGATTATGTTCTGTACTACTAGGAAAATGTGCACATATAGATACCGTATCTCCATTTGGGGTCTAGGAGGTGACTTAGCAATCTAACAGCAAGGTGCAAATAAGAGAGCACTCGTAAGAAAGAAACCTCGTTCCTGGCAGAATTGGGTGACCCTATTGTCTCTCTTTTCTCTCCTTCTTTTCTTCACTATAGTAGCTTGAATTGTTCAACCCAAGATATTTTTCTACAAAGTATCTCAAGATATAGTCTATTTGTCTCCTTTGAACTTCCCTTCTACCCTCTCCGATATTAATGTCTTCCCCTCCCACCCTACTCTTCCCCAGCCTCAAACTCAGATGAAAAACATATATCATCTTTTCTAAATATGCTTCAGCAAAATTTAATAAAAATGTTTGAAAGAAAAAGTGACCTGATGAATTGGCAGCAATTTGCAATCCTTAATTACCGTACTAAACTTATTGAAAAGGGTCCCTGGTTCTCTCTGTAGTAGCCTTAATTTACAGACCATCCCTTCACTGGATTCTTTATTTTAAATTAAATACATCCTCCAATTGTCACTACAGCATTGATTCTAGAACAGTTTTTCTTTTTTTTCTATGCTCTTTCATTCCAAAGTTATATCCCATCATTGACTAAGTTCCTAATATGCACACTTTCTCTTTAACCAACTGAATATATATAAAATGCCCAACTGAGTATAAAAACACCAATTAGTGTGCTTTCACATTGGCGTTTTTGCCTGGGTCCGGCGGATCCGGACAAAAAAAGCATCTGTGGCAAGCCCCATGCATTATCTATGGGGCTTGCGGTAAGTGTGCGGCAGACGCGTCAAGTGCGGTATCGGCAGATGCGGCCACGAAAAAAAACGCAATCAGCTGTGTTTTTTTTCGCGGCCACATTTGCCGCAACTGCCAAAACTGCACTTGTCGCGTCTGCCGCACACTTACCACAAGCCCCATAGATAATGCATGGGGCTTGCCACAGATGCTTTTTTTGTCCGGATCCGCCGGATCCAGGCAAAAACGCCAATGTGAAAGTACCCTTAGTGCGATATCATTTTTATTAGAATATAAAGACTATTTTTTATAAAATAATAAGAAGCCAATAAGGAGGTTATTACAACAAAAAGTATTGTCCCAGCATAGAGTTTGGTTTACAGCACTAAATAAAAAAGTATATATTAGAATCTGAGAGTCCGCAGTGGTTGATACCTTTTAATGGCTAACTAAAAAGATGGTAATAAATAGCAAGTGAGGTGAAGCATAAAACAGGGCTTGGTCCGAGTTGTTAGAGGGGAGAGAGAATCTGGGGCAGTAAACATCAGCATCCAGAGATAAGAAGATAGTTTTCTGTCCTTGGAGATTACTCAATTAATGTAAAAAGACATAAATGCACATGACACATTCATTCCTGCTCTGAATGTGTCAAAGATTTAAAAAGTTTCTATTCCAAGACTCTCCTGTCTTTCTGCGTTTTCAAACTACCTTTTAAAACTAGTATTTTCATATTCATTATGGTATGATTAGGGCTGCAAAAATGATTGGCCACACGTAGATCTATTCTTTTTTCTTTTATTGTGTGGCAATGAGAATTCATTCTTGTTCTGTTTCTGCCCTGTCTCTCCTACACACCGGTTCCCGCTCACACATTGGTGTACTTAATTTTATGTACAGTCATGGCCAAAAGTTTTGAGAATGACACCAAAATTATATTTTCACATGATCTGCTGCCCTCTGGTTTTTATTTGTGCTTGTCTGATGTTTATATCACATACAGAAATATAATTGCAATCATATTATGAGTAGCAAAAGATTATATTGACAGAATGAGTTAATGCAGCAAGTCAATATTTGCAGTGTTGACCCTTCTTCTTCAGGACCTCTGCAATTCTCCCTGGCATGCTCTCAATCAACTTCTGGACCAAATCCTGACTGATAGCAGTCCATTCTTGCATAATCAATGCTTGCATTTTGCCAGAATTTGTTGGTTTTTTTGTTTGTCTACCCGTCTCTTGATGATTGACCACAAGTTCTCAATGGGATTAAGATCTGGGGAGTTTCCAGGCCATGGACCCAAAATCTCTATGTTTTGTTCCCTGAGCCATTTAGTTATCACCTTTGCTTTATGGCAAGGTGCTCCATCATGCTGGAAAAGGCATTGTTGGGCGCCAAACTGCTCTTGGACGGTTGGGAGAAGTTGCTCTTGGAGGACATTTTGGTACCATTCTTTATTCATGGCTGTGTTTTTAGGCAAGACTGTGAGTGAGCCGATTCCCTTGGCTGAGAAGCAACCCCACACATGAATGGCTTCAGGATGCTTTACAGTTGGCATGAGACAAGACTGGTGGTAGCGCTCACCTCTTCTTCTCCGAATAAGCTGTTTTCCAGATGTCCCAAACAATCGAAAAGGGGATTCATCAGAGAAAATGACTTTACCCCAGTCCTCAGCAGTCCACTCCCTGTACCTTTTGCAGATTATCAGTCGGTCCCTGATGTTTTTTCTGGAGAGAAGTGGCTTCTTTGCTGCCCTCCTTGAAACCAGGCCTTGCTCAAAGAGTCTCCGCCTCACAGTGCGTGCAGAAGCACTCACACCAGCCTGCTGCCATTCCTGAGCAAGCTCGGCACTGCTGGTAGTCCGATCCCACAGCTGAAACAGTTTTTAAGATACGGTCCTGGCGCTTGCTGGTCTTTCTTGGGCGTCCTGGAGCCTTTTTGACAACAATGGAAGCTCTCTCCTTGAAGTTCTTGATGATGCAATAGATTGTTGACTGAGGTGCAATCTTTCTAGCTGCGATACTCTTCCCTGTTAGGCCATTTTTGTGCAGTGCAATGATGGCTGCATGTGTTTCTTTAGAGATAACCATGGTTAACTGAAGAGAAACAATGATACCAAGCACCAGCCTCCTTTTAAAGTGTCCAGTGGTGTCATTATTACTTAATCATGAATGATTGATCGCCAGCCCTGTCCTCATCAACACCCACATCTGTGTTAATGGAACAATCACTAAAATGATGTTAGCTGCTCCTTTTAAGGCATGACTGCAATGATGTTGAAATGTGTTTTGGGGGTTAAAGTTCATTTTCTAGGCAAATATTGACTTTGCAAGTAATTGCTGTTAAGCTGATCACTCTTTATGACATTCTGGAGTATATGCAAATTGCCATTAGAAAAATTGAAGCAGCAGACTTTGTAAAAATTAATATTTGTATTATTCTCAAAACTTTTGGCCATGACTGTATATAATGTGTGAGTGGGAACCTGTATATTGGAGAGACAGTGCAGAAACTTAGAACAAGAATGAGTGAGTTCCCTTCCAAATGTATGGTAGAGGGCCATCTGATGGGCTTTCCAGATGTTTTTATTTATTTAGTTTACTCACGTATATAGTACTATCAATTCTAAAGCACTTTACAGATGTTATCCTTACTGTCTCCACTCTTTGTGACAGGGTCCGATATTGGCCGTTGTGTCCCTCACCCATTGTGCCAGCTTCTGTGATTGGTTTCCATTGGCAATGAACCTGAAGACTAAAGGTGGCTTCACACCAGGCGACGTCGCTAGCAACATCGCCGAAAAAGTGACGTCACAGCGATGTCGCTAGCGACGTCGCGCTGTGTAAATGAGCGACGCGACTGCATTTTATCGCCGGTCGCAGGTTGACAGGTTTACGGGAAGAACCGTAAACCTATCAACCTGCGACCAGTGATTAGGCTGGATCGCGCCGTGTGACATCGCCAGAGCGATGTCGCACGGCGATCCAGCCTATACCGCAGCGTTGCTGCGGATCGCTTGCTGGGCTGAGCCCAGCCCAGCGAGCGATGTCACCGCCCGCATCGCTGCGGCATCGCCGGCCGCAGCGATTCTGTGTGACAGCTGACCAGCGACGTCGGAAGCGAGCGGGCACCCCCGCATCGCTTCCGACGTCGCTGGTCACATCGCGCTGTGTGACGGGACCTTTAGTAGTTAAAAATAAATAATTGATTTTGAAAAAATGATATAGAGCATTGCTGTATTTTTGTCTCAGCCAAAACTTGCTTATCAAAACATACAAAAGCATTTATTTAAATTTTACAGAGACAATTACACATAAATAGTGCAAGGAATTGCACTATTCATGCCTACTCGTTATTTTAACTTTTTTGTAGCCATGAAGGGTTTACATCTATTTGCATGAAAAAGCTATATACCAGGAATACTCAGGGAGCGGAAGTGGAGAAGGAGAATGAAACAATCTGGGCCCTTGAGGATTTCGAAAATGAGTTGCCTGTGAAGGACCAGGTAGGTTTCCATCTACTATTATGACAAAGTCAACAAGGTTTCCCCTCTTATCTGTCTGCCCAGCTATTGATATCTTCACCAAAATGGTGGTGGAAGACTTCAAAAAGATAAACACCAGAAGGAAATGAGACAATCTTACTCATCAACAAAGACTGGGCATTGCTGAGTTACAATTCCTCAGCGATGTAGTCATAAAAGCGGCAGATAAGGGGAGTAACATTGTTATCTGGCCTTGCCTGAAATATGGTAAAGAAACTTTTAAACAGTTGAGAGATAAAACCACATACACTGTGTGCATAATTATTAGGCAAGTTGTATTGTACATGATTATTTTTATTATTAATCAACAACTATGTTCTCAATCAACCCAAAAGACTCAAATATCAAGTATGGCAAACCTTGAGCTTTTTGATACTCAAGTAATGTTGCAGCTCTGAAATATTGCAAAACTGGTGGCTAATGGCATCTTGGCAGCTTCACGCTTGATTTTCCTCAATTCATGGACAGTTATTTTGTGCCTTTTTTGCCCAACACACTTCTTGAGACCCTGTTGGCTATTTACCATGAAACACTTGATTGTTTGGTGATCACGCTTCAAAAGTTTGGCAATTTCAAGACTACTGCATCCCTCTGCAAGACATCTCACAATTTTGGACTTTTCGGAGATTGTCAAATCTCTCTTCTGACCCATTTTGCCAAAGGAAAAGAAGTTGCCTATTAATTAAGCACACCTTATATAGGGTGTTGATGTCATTAGATCTCTCATGAGGTCTGCCATCCAGCTCATGTTTGAGACTCCTGCTGCTTTGCTTCAATAGTGTGTCAAGGGCATGCACAATGGGTTTACAATGGCTGCTGAAAAGCTGGCATCCCATCTGTGGGACTTTTGAAGAGGCATACATTCGTAAAAGTCAGTTTTAATTACTGTCAATGGCTTTTACTCTTACCAGCCCTTTAGCCTGTCTAAAGTCAATGCAGCCACGGTCTCCCATTGAACTTGCCATAAGATCTCTCACTTAGATTCCCAATGGGTCACTCTTAGAGACGTCAACAGAGATTCCCATTGGGTCTCTCATGAGGTCTCCCATCCAGCCTGTGACCGAGGCTCCTGCTGCTTAGCTTCAACAGTGTGTCAAGGGCAAGCAGAATGGGTTTACAATGGCTGCTGACGAGCTGGCTTCCCATTTGTGGGACTTTTGAAGAGGCATACATTCGTAAAAGTCAGTTTTAATTGCTGTCAATGGCTTCTACTCTTACCAGCCCTTTGGCCTGTCAAAAGTCGATACAGCCACGGTCTCCCATTGAACTTGCCGTAGGATCTCCAACTGAGATTCCATTGGGTCACCCATAGAGACTTCCCATCAGGTCTCTCATGAGGTCGCCCATCCAACCCGTGACCGAGACTCCTGCTGCTTAGCTTTAACAGTGTGTCAAAGGCATGCACAATGGGTTTACAATGGTTGCTGACACGCTTGCTTCCCATCTGTGGGACTTTTGAAGAGGCATACATTCGGAAAAGTCAGTTTTAATTATTGTCAATGTCTTCTACTCTTACCAGCCCTATGGCTTGTCAAAAGTGAATGCAGCCACGGTCTCCCATTGAACTTGCCATAAGATCTCCCACTGAGATTCCCAATGGGTCATCCTTAGAGACTTCTACAGAAATTCCCATTGGGTCTCTCATGAGGTCTCCCATCCATCCCATGACCGAGGCTCCTGCGGCTTAGCTTCAACAGTGTGTTAAGGGCAAGCACAATGGGTTTACAACGGCTGCTGACAAGCTGGCTTCCCATCTGTGGGACTTTTGAAGAGGCATACATTCGTAAAAGTCAGTTTTAATTACTGTCAATGGCTTCTACTCTTACCAGCCCTTTGGCCTGTCAAAAGTCAATACAGCCACGGTCTCCCATTGAACTTGCCATAGGATCTCCAACTGAGATTCCCATTGGGTGACCCATAGAGACTTCCTTAGAGATTCCCATTGGGTCTCTCATCCAGCCCGTGACCAAGGAGGCGGGGGGCAGGATGGAGCAAGCGGGGCAGGATGGAGCAAGCAGGGCAGGATGGAGCAAGTGGGGCAGGATGGAGCTGGGGGGGGCAGGATGGAGCCGGGGGAGGCAAAATGTAGCCGGGGGGGGGCAGGATGGATGCAGGGGGCCGGATAGAACTGGGGGGGCAGGATGGATGCAGGGGAGGCAGGATGGATGCAGGGGGGGCAGAATGGAGTCGGGGGCAGGAGTGAACCGGGGGGCAGGATGGAGCTGGGGGGGCAGGATGGAGACGGGGGGCAGGATGAATCCGCAGGGGGAGGGGGGGCAGCATGGAGCCGGTGGGAGGCAAGATGGAGCCGGGTGGGCAGGATGGAGCCGGGGGGCAGGATGGAGCCAGGGAGGGCAGGATGGAGTCGGGGGACAGGAGTGAGCCGGGGGGCAGGATGGAGCTGGGGGGCAGGATGGAGCCGGGGCACAGGATGGAGCCGCGGGGGGGGGAGGCAGGATGGAGCCGGGGAGCAGGATGGAGTGAGCGAGGCAGGATGAGACGGGGGGCAGGATGGAGCAAGCGGGGCAGGATGGAGTGAGCAGGGCAGGATGGAGGCGGGGGGGCAGGATGGAGTCGGGGGGGCAGGATGGATGCGGGGATGCAGTATGGATAGGGGGATGCAGGATGGAGCCGGGGGGGGCAGGATGGAGCCAGGGGAAAAGGATGGATGCGGGGGGGGGGGCAGGATGGAGTCGAGGGGGGCAGGATGGATGCAGGGGGCAGGATTTAGCCAGGGGGGGGCCAGATAGATGCTGGGGGGCAGAATGGAGCCAAGGGGGCAGGATGGAGCCTGGGGGGCCAGGATGGATGCAGGGGGGCTGGATGGAGCCAGGGGGGGCAGGATAGAGATGTGGGGGCAGGATGGAGCCTGGGGGGGCAGGATGGATATGGGGGGCAGAATGGAGCTGGGGGTGCAGGATGGAGATGGGGTGGCAGGATGGAGCCGGGGGGGCAGGATGGGGCCGGGGGGGCAAAATAGAGCCAGGGGCAGGATGGAGACGGGGGGGCAGGATGGAGCTGGGGGGAGGATGGATGCGGGGATGCAGGATGGAGATGGGGGGCTGGATATAGATGGGGAGCCAGGATGGATGCGGGAGGCAGGTTGGAGCCGGGGGGAGCTAGGATGAATGCAGGTGCAGGATGGAGCCGGGGGAGCAGGATGGATGCGGGGGGCAGGATGGAGCCAGGAGGGGCAGGATGGATACGGGGAGGCAGGATGGAGCCAGGGGGGCAGGATGGAGGCGGGGGGCAGGATCCCCCTCTGTTCTCAACCGTCTTTTGCAGCGGTCATGTGACAGGGTGGGCCTTGTGATGTCACATCAGCTCGCCCTGTCACATGACCTCTGTGTGTACAAAGGGTGAAGACGGGTGAGAACAGCGGGAGGCAAGAGAGGGAGACGAGGAGAGGCAAGGGGGAGGCAAGGAGAGGCAAGGGAGAGGCGAGGGGGAGGCGAAGAGAGGCAAGGAGGAGGCAAGGTGGGGTAGTGGGTACTTGTGCCGGGGGTCGCTGCGGCCGTACATGTAACCTGGTGACAGCGACGATATGTGTCGCTGTCTCCAGATTGCAGCTACTATATAATCGCCTAATTGGTTGGAGGCGGGGGCAGGATGGTGCGACCGGGGCAGGATGGAGCTAGCGGGGCAGGATGGAGCGAGTGGGGCAGGATGGAGCCGGGTGGGTAGTATGGAGCCGGGGGGGAGGATGGATGCGGTAGCAGGATGGATGTGGGGGGGGGGAGGATAGAGTCGGGGGGGCAGGATGGATGTGGGGGGGGGCAGGATGGAGTTGGGGGGGAGGATGGATGCGGTGATGCAGGATGGATGTGGTGATGCAGGATGGAGGCCGGGGGGGCAGGATGCAGTAGAGGGGGCAGGATGGAGCTGGGGTGCAGGATGGATGCGGGGCAGGATGGTGTAGGGGGGGGCAGGATGGATGTGGGGGGCAGGATGGAGTGTGGGGGCAGGAATGGAGCAGGGGGCAGGATGGAGTCGGGGGGGACAGGATGGATGGGCGGGAGAGGATGGAGTCGGGGGGTCAGAATGGAGCCGGGGGCATGATGGAGCTGGGGGGCAGGATGGCGCTGGGGGGCAGGATGGAGCCGGGGGGAGAACGGATGGATGCTCGAGACAGATGGAGCTGGGGGGGCAGGATGGATGCAGTGGGGGCAGGATGGATGCCAGGGATGTCAGAAGGATGGAGTGGGGGGGGCAGGATGGATGCGGGGGGCAAGATGGAGCGGGGAGGCAGGGGGCAGGATGGATGCGGGAGTGAGCTGGGAGGATGGATGCGGATGGGAGGATGGAGCCGGGGGAACAGGATGGATGCGGGGGGCAGGATTGAGTGGGGGGGCAGGATGGATGCGGGGAGCAGAATGGATGTGGTGGCAGGATGGAGTCGGGGGGGCAAGATGGAGCTGGGGGCAGGATGGAGGCGGGGGGCAGGATCCCCCTCGCTCCCCTCTGTTCTCACCCGTCCTTTGCAGCGGTCATGTGACAGGGTAGGCTGTGTGATGTCACATCAGCCCGCCATGTCACATGACCGTTGTGTGTACAAAGGGAGAAGACAGGTGAGAACAGCGGGAGGCGAGAGGGGGAGGCGAGGAGAGGCAAGGGGGAGGCGAGGAGAGGCAATGGGGAGGCAAGGTGGGGCGGCGGGTACCGGTGCTGGGGGGCGGCGCGGCCGTATATGTTACCTGGCGACAGCGACACTATGCGTCGCTGTCGCCAGGTTACAGCTACTATATAATCGCCTAATTTTAAATGTGCGCGGCTTTTTGCATACGTGGCGCTCATTGGTTGCCGCGGCAGCCAATGAGCGCTGGAGCGCAATTTCGGCGTCAGACAGACACGATTAGGAGATTATATAGTAGACTAGCTGTACTACCCGGCTACGTCCGGGTTAATAAATAACTGATGCTAGCTATAACAAAATAGAATTTGAATATGTCATATTAATGACCTGTAGGAAAATAGAAGCTGAGCTGTGATTGGTTGCTATAGGCAACCTGATAAATCTCCAGCTAACAGTAAACAGTAAACCCTCCCCCGGCCGGGCAGTATATATTACCTCACACATACACATAATAGACAGCTCATGTGACTGACATCTGCCTTAATTCCCTATATGGCACATGTGTTGCACATTGGCTGTTTTTAATCAGATGTTTATGTTTGGAAAATAAAGCTAGCACACGTATGAGGCGAGTTGTGTGAGGTGATTTGTGCACATCTGTGTCTGTCTGTGTGGTGTGTGTGTCCCTGGGGTGTGTATGTGTGTGTTCCTGTGGGGGGGTCTGTGTGGTGTGTGTTTCTGTTGTGGGTGTCTCTTTGTGGTGTGTGTGTCTGTGTCCCCGTGGGGTGAGTGCATGTGTCCCAATAGGGTGTGTATGTGTGTGTGTCCCTTTGGGGGGGTCTGTGTGGTGTGTGTGTGTCTCTTTGTGGTGTGTGTGTCCCTGTGGGGTGAGTGCATGTGTCCCTATAGGGTGGCTATGTGTGTGTGTCCCTGTGGGGGGGAGTGTCTGTGTGGGGTGTGTGTGTCTCTGTGTTGTGTGTGTCTCTTTGTGGTGTGTGTGTCCCTGTGGGGTGAGTGTATGTGTCCCTATAGGGTGGCTATGTGTGTGTGTCCCTGTGGGGGGGGTCTGTGTGGTGTGTGTGTGTGTCTGTGTTATGTGTGTCTCTTTGTGGTGTGTGTGCGTCCCTGTGGGGTGAGTGCATGTGTCGCTATAGAGTGTGTGTGTGTGTGTCCCCTTGGGGGTGTGTGTGTGTCTCTGTGTTGTGTGTGTCTCTTTGTGGTGTGTGTGTGTTTGTTCGGGTGCGTGGTGAGTATCCAATGTTGGGGTTGCACTTTAGCGACTATACACTTGCTGTTACTCTTTGTGTGTGTGTGGTGTGTATACATGTCCCCGTGTGTGGTGAATATCTCATGTTGGGGCCCCACCTTAGTGACTATATGCTGGTATGTGCTGTTAGTCTTTGGTGCTATCATTAAGCCCCTCTCATTCACAACTGTCAACTGGTAACTGTCACTTTTTCCCCATTATGTAGATAGGGGCAAAATTGTTTGGTGAATTGGAATGCGCGGGGTTAAAATTTTACCTCACAACATAGCCTATGACGCTCCCGAGGTCCAGACGTGTGACTGTGCAAAATTTTGTCTCTATAGCTGACAGCTGTCGATTTTCCTCCAACACTTTTCCATTCACTTTTTCCCCATTATGTAGATAGGGACAAAATTGTTTGGTGAACTGGAACGCGCAGGGTTAAAATTTTGCCTCACAACATAGCCTATGACGCTCCCGGGGTCCAGACGTGTGACTGTGCAAAATTTTGTAGCTGTAGCTGGCAGCTGTCGATTTTCTTCCCACACGTTTCCTTTCCCTTTCTCCCCATTATCTAGATAGGGCCAAAATTGTTTGGTGAACTGGAACGTGCAGGGTTAAAATTTCGCCTCACAACATAGCCTATGACGCTCTCAGGGTCCAGACGTGCGACTGTGCTAAATTTTGTGGCTGTCGTTGCGACGGTGTAGATGCCAATCCCAGATATACACACATACATACAAACATTCAGCTTTATATATTATATATATACGGCCCCTTTCACATCTCTGCGTTTGCCACGTTTTGAGCTGCGTTTGCAAAAACGCATGCGTTTTGCGTTTTACCAGACGCACATGCGTTTTGACATGCGTTTTTGCATGCGTTTTTCATGCGTTCCCATTAAAATCAATGGGGACAAAAACGCATGCGTTTTCATGCGTTTTTTGCGGTAAAAACGCGAAAAAAACGCAAATGAAGCAAAACGCAGCAAAACGCAGCAAACGCAGAGATGTGAAAGGGGCCTACTAGTAAAAAGGCCAGATGCAATTGCATCGGGAGCGCAGTGAAATGAATTGTGTGTATACAGGTGGGTCAGTGGGTAGCAGAGTATA
Organism: Allobates femoralis; assembly: GCA_033576535.1. Classification (NCBI taxonomy): domain Eukaryota; kingdom Metazoa; phylum Chordata; class Amphibia; order Anura; family Aromobatidae; genus Allobates; species Allobates femoralis. The sequence goes on along the minus strand of JARQOC010000005.1, from coordinate 306,797,757 downwards.
CAGGGGGCTCTGTGGGTAGCAGAGTATACAGGCGGGTCTGTGGGTAGCAAAGTATACAGGCGGCTCTGTGTGTAGCAGAGTATAGAGGCAGCTCTGTGGGTAGCAGAGTATAGAGGCGGGGCTGTGGGTAGGAGATTATACAGGCGGCTCTGTGCGTAGCAGAGTATACAGGCGGCTCTGTGGGTAGCAGAGTATACAGGCGGCTCTGTGGGTAGCAGATTATACAGGCGGCTCAGTGGTTAGCAAAGTATACAGGCGGCTCTGTGTGTAGCAGAGTATAGAGGCGGCTCTGTGGGTAGCAGAGTATAGAGGCGGGTCTGTGGGTAGGAGATTATACAGGCGGCTCTGTGGGTAGCAGAGTATACAGGCGGCTCTATGGGTAGCAAAGTATACAGGCGGCTCTGTGGGTAGTAGATTATACAGGCAGCTCTGTGGGTAGCAGAGTATAGAGGCGGCATTGTGGGTAGTAGATTATACAGGCGGCTCTGTGGGTAGCAGTATACAGGCGGCTCTGTGGGTAGGAGATTATACAGGCAGCTCTGTGGGTAGTAGATTATACAGGCAGCTCTCTGGGTAGCAGAGTATACAGGCGGCATTGTGGGTAGTAGATTATACAGGCGGCTCTGTGGGTAGCAGTAAACAGGCGGCTCTGTGGGTAGGAGAATATACAGGCGGCTCTGTGGGTAGGAGATTATACAGGCGGCTCTGTGGGTAGCAGAGTATACAGTCGGCTCTGTGGGTAGCAGAGTATACAGGCGGCTCTGTGGGTAGCAGATTATACAGGCGGCTCTGAGGGTAGCAAAGTATACAGAAGGGTCTGTTGGTAGCAGATTATACAGAAGGGTCTGTGGGTAGCAGATTATACAGGCGGCTCTGTGGGTAGCAGAGTATACAGGCGGCTCTGTGGGTAGCAGAGTATACAGGCGGCTCTGTGGGTAGCAGAGTATACAGGTGGCTCTGTGGGTAACAGAGTATACAGGCGGCTCTGTGGGTAGCAGAGTATACAGACGGCTCTGAGGGTAGCAGAGTATACAGGCGGCTCTGTGGGTAGCAGAGTATAGAGGCGGCTCTGTGGGTAGCAGAGTATAGAGGCGGCTCTGTGGGTAGCAGAGTATAGAGGCGGCTCTGTGGTTAGCAGAGTATACAGGCGGCTCTGTGGGTAGCATAGTATACATGCGGCTCTGTGGGTAGCAGAGTATACAGGCGGCTCTGTGGGTAGCAGAGTAGAGAGGCGGCTCTGTAGATAGCAGAGTATGATGTGGCGGGAGGCTGGAGGGAAGAGGAGAGATGGGGCAGGAGCGGCGACATCACCGCTCGGCGGCAAGACGTGGCTGCGTGCTGGGGCTGATGGCTGCCCCAGTCACACGCCATTGTCGTCTGGGGCGGGGTGGGGGCGGTAGAGAGGGATCAGTCCCTCCCCAGAGGTCACACATGTGACCTGAGGAAAAGGAGCGGATTGGGCGCTCTGTGGTAAACACAGGACGGCCATCCGATTGGTTGAGGATGGCGAGTGCGAAATAGGCACGATGCTATTGCATCAGGAGCGAGGTGAAAAGAAGAGGTGGTGTAGAAATAGCCGCTGAATAGTACAGTCCTCTCTCCAGAAAGTACACTGTTGTTGCGGGATTTATATGGTGGCTCAGTGGTTAGCACTGTATATGGTGGCTTAGTGGTTAGCACTGTATACGGTGGCTCAGTGGTTAGCACTGTATACGGTGGCTCAATTGTTAGCAGTGTATAAGGTGGCTGAGTGGTTAGCAGTGTATACGGTAGCTCAGTGGTTAGCAGTATACACAATGGCTCAGTGGTTAGCAGTGTATACAGTGGCTCAGTGCTTAGCACTGTATACGGTGGCTCAGTGCTTAGCACTGAATATAGTTGCTCAGTGGTTAGCACTGTATATAGTGGCTCAGTGGTTAGCACTGTATATGGTGGCTGAGTGGTTAGCACTGTATATGGTGGCTCAGTGGTTAGCACTGTACGGTGGCTCAGTGGTTAGCACTGTATATGGTGGCTCAGTGGTTAGCACTGTATATGGTGGCTCAGTGGTTAGCACAGCATATGGTGACTCAGTGATTAGCAGAGTATATGGTGGATCAGTGGTCAGCACAGTGTATGGCGGCTCAGTGGTTAGCACTGTATACGGTGGTTCAGTGATTAGCACAGTATATGGTGGCTCAGTGGTTAGCACAGTATATGGTGGCTCAGTGATTAGCACAGTATATGGCGACTCAGTGGTTAGCACTGTATACGGTGGCTCAGTGGTTAGCACTGTACGGTGGCACAGTGGTTAGCACTGTATATGATGGCTCAGTGGTTAGCACTGTATATGGTGGCTCAGTTGTTAGCACTGTATACGGTGGCTCAGTGGTTAGCACTTTACGGTGGCTCAGTGGTTAGCACTGTATATGGTGGCTCAGTGGTTAGCACTGTATATGGTGGCTCAGTGGTTAGCAGTGTATATTGTGGCTCAGTGGTTAGCACTGTATATGGTGGCTCAGTGGTTAGCAGAGCCAGGGGCGTAACTACCGGCATAGCAGACGTAGCGGTCGCTTTGGGGCCCGGCGCTTGTGGGGGGCCCGGACCCAGCGCCGCTACGTCTGCTATGCTGTACAGCTGCAATACAGCGGCGTAACTACCGCGGTCGGCGGGCCCCGAGCTCCCCGGGGGGGCCCCAAGCTCCCCGGGGGGCCCTGCTGCCTGTGCCCCCAGCCGCCCGCCGCGACCGCTATCCTGGAAGAGGAGCCGGAAGAGGGGCTGCAGGAAGTGATCACTGCGCAGCAGTGCCCGCCCCACCAAAAGCCAGGAGACGGGGAGAGGCAGAGCAGGTAACTGTGCGCTTCCCGCGCTTCCCACCCAGCCGACAGCACTGTATATGGGCCTGTATATACCACCACCAGAGGCCCTGTATACCACCACCAGGGGCCTGTATATACCACCAGCAGGGGCCTGTATATACCACCACCAGGGGCCTGTATATACCACCAGCAGGGGCCTGTATATACCACCACCAGGGGCCTGTATATACCACCACCAGGGGCCTGTATATACCACCACCAGGGGCCTGTATATACCACCACCAGGGGCCTGTATATACCACCACCAGGGGCCTGTATATACCACCACCAGGGGCCTGTATATACCACCACCAGGGGCCCTGTATACCACCACCAGGGGCCTGTATATACCACCACCAGGGGCCCTGTATACCACCACCAGGGGCCTGTATATACCACCACCAGGGGCCTGTATATACCATCACCAGGGGCCCTGTATATACCACCACCAGGGGCCCTGTATATACCACCACCAGGGGCCTGTATATACCACCACCAGGGGCCTGTATATACCACTGGGGCTGCTGTAATACTGCTGGGGCCTGTATATACCACTGGGGAGGCTGCTGTATACCACTGGGGCTGCTGTAATACTGCTGGGGCCTGTATATACCACTGGGGAGGCTGCTGTAATACTGCTGGGGCCTGTATATACCACTAGGGAGGCTGCTGTATACCAATGGGGCTGCTGTAATACGGCTGGGGCCTGTATATACCAATGGGGAGGCTGCTGTATACCACTGGGGCTGCTGTATATACTGCTGGGGCCTTTAAGGGGGTGTGTCTTGAAGGGGCGTGTCATTGAGGGCATGTCTTGGAGGGGCGTGTCATTGGGGGTGTGTCTTGGAGGGGGCCCCATTCAAAAGTTTGCTATGGGGCCCTGCCAGTTCTAGTTACGCCCCTGAGCAGAGCATATGGTGGCTCAGTGGTTAGCACTGTACGGTGGCTCAGTGGTTAGCACTGTATATGGTGGCTCAGTGGTTAGCACTGTATATGGTGGCTCAGTGGTTAGCACTGTATATGGTGGCTCAGTGGTTAGCACTGTATATGGTGGCGCAGTGGTTAGCACTGTATATGGTGGCGCAGTGGTTAGCACTGTATGGTGGATCAGTGGTTAGCACTGTATGGTGGGTCAGTGGTTAGCACTGTATGGTGGATCAGTGGTTAGCACTGTATGGTGGGTCAGTGATTAGCACTGTATATGGTGAGTCAATGGTTAGCACTGTATGGTGGGTCAGTGTTTAGCACTGTATATGGTGGCTCAGTGATTAGCAAAGTATATGGTGGCTCAGTGGTTAGCACTGTATATGGTGGCTCAGTGATTAGCACAGTATATGGTGGCTCAGTGGTTAGCACTGTATGGTGGATCAGTGGTTAGCACTGTATATGGTGGCTCAGTGGTTAGCAATGTATACGGTGGCTCAGTGGTTAGCACTGTATACGGTGGCTCAGTGGTTAGCACTGTATATGGTGCTTCAGTGGTTAGCACAGTACGGTGGCTCAGTGGTTAGGACTGTATGGTGGATCAGTGGTTAGCACTGTATACGGTGGCTCAGTGGTTAGCACTGTATACGGTGGCTCAGTGGTTAGCACAATACGGTGGGTCAGTGGTTATCACTGTATATGGTGGCTGAGTGGTTATCACTGTATTGGTGGCTCAGTGGTTAGCATTGTTATGGTGGCTCAGTGGTTAGCACTGTATATGGTGGCTCAGTGGTTAGCACTGTATATGGTGGCTCAGTGGTTAGCACTGTATATGGTGGCTCAGTGGTTAGCATTGTATGGTGGCTCAGTGGTTAGCACAGTATGTGGTGGGTCAGTGTCTAGCACTGTATATGTTGGCTCAGTGGTTAGCACTGTATATGGTGGCTCAGTGGTTAGCACTGCATATGGTGGCTCAGTGGTTAGCACTGTATATGGTGGCTCAGTGGTTAGCACTGTATGGTGGCTCAGTGGTTAGCATTGTATGGTGGCTCAGTGGTTAGCACTGTATATGGTGGCTCAGTGGTTAGCACTGTATACGGTGGCTCAGTGGTTAGCACTGTATATGGTGGCTCAGTGGTTAGCACTGTATGGTGGCTCAGTGGTTAGCACTGTATATGGTGGCTCAGTGGTTAGCACTGTACAGTGGCTCAGTGGTTAGCACTGAATTGGTGGCTCAGTGGTTAGCACTGTATATGGTGGCTCAGTGGTTAGCACTGTATACGGTGGCTCAGTGGTTAGCACTGTACGGTGGCTCAGTGGTTAGCACTGAATATGGTGGCTCAGTGTTTAGCACTGTATATGGTGGCTCATTGTTAGCACTGTATATGGTGGCTCAGTGGTTAGCACTGTATATGGTGGCTCAGTGGTTAGCACTGTACGGTGGCTCAGTGGTTAGCACTGAATATGGTGGCTCAGTGGTTAGCACTGTATATGGTGGCTCAGTGGCTAGCACTGTATACGGTGGCTCAGTGGCTAGCACTGTATACGGTGGCTCAGTGGTTAGCACTGTATACGGTGGCTCAGTGGTTAGCACTGTACGGTGGCTCAGTGGTTAGCACTGAATATGGTGGCTCAGTGGTTAGCACTGTATATGGTGGCTCAGTGGTTAGCACTGTATATGGTGGCTCAGTGGTTAGCACTGTATATGGTGGCTCAGTGGTTAGCACTGTATATGGTGGCTCAGTGGTTAGCACTGTACGGTGGCTCAGTGGTTAGCACTGAATATAGTGGCTCAGTGGTTAGCACTGTTTACGGTGGCTCAGTGGTTAGCACTGTATACGGTTGCTCAGTGGTTAGCACTGTATATGGTGGTTCAGTGGTTAGCACTGTATACGGTGGCTCAGTGGTTAGCATTGTATGGTGGCTCAGTGGTTAGCACTGCATGGTGGCTCAGTGGTTAGCACTGTATATGGTGGCTCAGTGGTTAGCACTGTATATGGTGGCTCAGTGGTTAGCACTGCATATGGTGGCTCAGTGGTTAGCACTGTATATGGTGGCTCAGTGGTTAGCACTGTATGGTGGCTCAGTGGTTAGCATTGTATGGTGGCTCAGTGGTTAGCACTGTATATGGTGGCTCAGTGGTTAGCACTGTATACGGTGGCTCAGTGGTTAGCACTGTATGGTGGCTCAGTGGTTAGCATTGTATGGTGGCTCAGTGGTTAGCACTGTATATGGTGGCTCAGTGGTTAGCACTGTACGGTGGCTCAGTGGTTAGCACTGAATATAGTGGCTCAGTGGATAGCACTGTATATGGTGGCTCAGTGGTTAGCACTGTATACGGTGGCTTAGTGGTTAGCACTGTATACGGTTGCTCAGTGGTTAGCACTGTATACGGTGGCTCAGTGGTTAGCACTGTATATGGTGGCTCAGTGGTTAGCACTGTATGGTGGTTCAGTGGTTAGCACTGTATACGGTGGCTCAGTGGTTAGCATTGTATGGTGGCTCAGTGGTTAGCACTGCATGGTGGCTCAGTGGTTAGCACTGTATATGGTGGCTCAGTGGTTAGCACTGTATATGGTGGCTCAGTGGTTAGCACTGCATATGGTGGCTCAGTGGTTAGCACTGTATATGGTGGCTCAGTGGTTAGCACTGTATGGTGGCTCAGTGGTTAGCATTGTATGGTGGCTCAGTGGTTAGCATTGTATATGGTGGCTCAGTGGTTAGCACTGTATACGGTGGCTCAGTGGTTAGCACTGTATGGTGGCTCAGTGGTTAGCATTGTATGGTGGCTCAGTGGTTAGCACTGTATACGGTGGCTCAGTGGTTAGCACTGTACGGTGGCTCAGTGGTTAGCACTGAATATGGTGGCTCAGTGGTTAGCACTGTATATGGTGGCTCAGTGGTTAGCACTGTATATGGTGGCTCAGTGGTTAGCACTGTATATGGTGGCTCAGTGGTTAGCACTGTATATGGTGGCTCAGTGGTTAGCACTGTACGGTGGCTCAGTGGTTAGCACTGAAAATAGTGGCTCAGTGGTTAGCACTGTATACGGTGGCTCAGTGGTTAGCACTGTATACGGTTGCTCAGTGGTTAGCACTGTATATGGTGGTTCAGTGGTTAGCACTGTATACGGTGGCTCAGTGGTTAGCATTGTATGGTGGCTCAGTGGTTAGCACTGCATGGTGGCTCAGTGGTTAGCACTGTATATGGTGGCTCAGTGGTTAGCACTGCATATGGTGGCTCAGTGGTTAGCACTGCATATGGTGGCTCAGTGGTTAGCACTGTATATGGTGGCTCAGTGGTTAGCACTGTATATGGTGGCTCAGTGGTTAGCACTGTATGGTGGCTCAGTGGTTAGCACTGTATATGGTGGCTCAGTGGTTAGCACTGTATACGGTGGCTCAGTGGTTAGCACTGTATGGTGGCTCAGTGGTTAGCATTGTATGGTGGCTCAGTGGTTAGCACTGTATATGGTGGCTCAGTGGTTAGCACTGTACGGTGGCTCAGTGGTTAGCACTGAATATAGTGGCTCAGTGGATAGCACTGTATATGGTTGTCACGCTGGGAGCGGGAGAGACACCCAGCGTAGGACAACGACGGGGGGGGATAAGGAGTCCCTAAAGCTATGGGCACAAGAGGGAGAGGGTGACCCCTAGTCTTCCTGGGGCTGACCCTGTCTGCCCTGACGTCCCTATACAGTTTCCTCAACTGTCGCCGACCACGAACCTCGTCCCTCTCTGATCCTAGCACTACCTTATCTAAGGATCAGATGGGGAGGTTCACTAGACCCCTCCACTAACAACTAAAGACAACACAAGGAAAACAGACAATGGGGAAAGAAAACACTTATCTTGCAGCAGAGCACAGCAACCTCCACAATCTCAGCTTCTGCTTGGAGCAAGGATAATGAGTCCACAAGGAAATATCACCTGCACCGAGGGAGGGCAATGAAACTCCTTATAAAGGAGGGAAGAACCTGCTGGGTCCTAGAGACCCAGAATACTGGTGTAGAAACCAGACCGAGCACAAGACCTTCCCAGCCGTCCTCCCATGATAGGGAGATCTTATCATACCTTCTCTTTATCTACACAGAAGGTAAATGCCCCTGAAAGACGGACCGTCCTCAAACCTTATGGCTGATTGGCCAAACGCTGGGACCGTCTGCGCGTGGCCTCTACCCTGTCATCCGTGCCACCCGTGACAATGGTGGCTCAGTGGTTAGCACTGTATACGGTGGCTTAGTGGTTAGCACTGTATACGGTTGCTCAGTGGTTAGCACTGTATACGGTGGCTCAGTGGTTAGCACTGTATATGGTGGCTCAGTGGTTAGCACTGTATGGTGGTTCAGTGGTTAGCACTGTATACGGTGGCTCAGTGGTTAGCATTGTATGGTGGCTCAGTGGTTAGCACTGCATGGTGGCTCAGTGGTTAGCACTGTATATGGTGGCTCAGTGGTTAGCACTGTATATGGTGGCTCAGTGGTTAGCACTGCATATGGTGGCTCAGTGGTTAGCACTGTATATGGTGGCTCAGTGGTTAGCACTGTATGGTGGCTCAGTGGTTAGCATTGTATGGTGGCTCAGTGGTTAGCACTGTATATGGTGGCTCAGTGGTTAGCACTGTATACGGTGGCTCAGTGGTTAGCACTGTATGGTGGCTCAATGGTTAGCATTGTATGGTGGCTCAGTGGTTAGCACTGTATATGGTGGCTCAGTGGTTAGCACTGTACGGTGGCTCAGTGGTTAGCACTGAATATAGTGGCTCAGTGGATAGCACTGTATATGGTGGCTCAGTGGTTAGCACTGTATACGGTGGCTCAGTGGTTAGCACTGTATACGGTTGCTCAGTGGTTAGCACTGTATACGGTGGCTCAGTGGTTAGCACTGTATATGGTGGCTCAGTGGTTAGCACTGTATGGTGGCTCAGTGGTTAGCACTGTATATGGTGGCTCAGTGGTTAGCACTGTACAGTGGCTCAGTGGTTAGCACTGAATTGGTGGCTCAGTGGTTAGCACTGCATATGGTGGCTCAGTGGTTAGCACTGTATACGGTGGCTCAGTGGTTAGCACTGTACGGTGGCTCAGTGGTTAGCACTGAATATGGTGGCTCAGTGTTTAGCACTGTATATGGTGGCTCATGGTTAGCACTGTATATGGTGGCTCAGTGGTTAGCACTGTATATGGTTGCTCAGTGGTTAGCACTGTATATGGTGGCTCAGTGGTTAGCACTGTACGGTGGCTCAGTGGTTAGCACTGAATATGGTGGCTCAGTGGTTAGCACTGTATATGGTGGCTCAGTGGCTAGCACTGTATACGGTGGCTCAGTGGTTAGCACTGTACGGTGGCTCAGTGGATAGCACTGAATATGGTGGCTCAGTGGTTAGCACTGTATATGGTGGCTCAGTGGTTAGCACTGTATATGGTGGCTCAGTGGTTAGCACTGTATATGGTGGCTCAGTGGTTAGCACTGTACGGTGGCTCAGTGGTTAGCACTGAATATGGTGGCTCAGTGGATAGCACTGTATATGGTGGCTCAGTGGTTAGCACTGTATACGGTGGCTCAGTGGTTAGCACTGTATACGGTGGCTCAGTGGTTAGCACTATATATGGTGGTTCAGTGGTTAGCACTGTATATGGTGGCTCAGTGGTTAGCACTGTATATGGTGGTTCAGTGGTTAGCACTGTATATGGTGGCTCAGTGGTTAGCTTTGTATGGTGGCTCAGTGGTTAGCACAGTATGTGGTGGGTCAGTGGTTAGCAGAGTATACGGTGGGTCAGTGGTTAGCACAGTATACGGTGTGGGGGCAGAATGGAGTGGGGGCAGAGTGGAGTAAGGGAGAATAGAGTGAAGCAGAGCAGGGGTAGAATATATAGGGGCAGAATGGGGTCCCCCCCTGTTTCCCCTGGGCTCTATGTGCCCCTGCACTGTCTTTAGTCGCCCTGCCCCCTCTGTGGCTTCTTACCCTTCTTCCGAGCTCTGATCAATGAATAGAGGGCCTGAAGTGATGTCTGAGTCATGTGATTGATCACATGACTCTGACATCACCTAAGGTCCTTTAGCCTTGTAGTGAAGATGATCGGAGCAGAAAGAGATGCGGGAGTGTGCCGGATTAGCAGGAGAGGTGGGGGGGATCTATGGCTGGGGGGGGGATCTATGGCTGAGGGGGGGATCTATGGCTGGGGGGGATCTATGGTTGAGGGGGGGATCTATGGCTGAGGGGGGGATCTATGGCTGAGGGGGGGATCTATGTCTGAGGGGGGGCATCTATGGCTGAGGGGGGGGATCTATGGCTGAGGGGGGGGATCTATGGCTGAGGGGGGGATCTATGGCTGAGGGGGGGATCTATGGCTGAGGGGGGGATCTATGGCTGGGGGGGATCTATGGCTGGCGGGGGTGTATGGCTGGCGGGGGTGTGCGGGCGGCATTGTGTGGGGGTGTATGTCTGGCGGGGGTGTGCGGGCGGCATTGTGTGGGGGTGTATGGCTGGCGGGGGTGTGCGGGCGGCATTGTGCGGGGGTCTATGACTGGTGGGGGTGTGCAGGCGGCATTAGGAAAGCGGCATTAGGAAAGGCTCGCAGTGGCGCAAAGGAGCTTGTGATTCGGCTACAGTGCCCGAATTCCAAACTCCCGATTATATAAGTAGATATCTAATATATAAAGCTGAATGTGTGTATGTGTGTATGTGTGTATATCCGGGATTGGCATCTACACCGTCGCAGCTACAGCCGCAAAATTTTGCAGAGTCACACGTCTGGACCCCGGGAGCATCATAGGCTATGTTGTGAGGCGCAATTTTAACCCTGCGCGTTCCAGTTCACCAAACAATTTTGCCCCTATCTACATAATGGGAACGAAGGGAAAGGAAACGTGTGGGAGGAAAATCGACAGCTGTCAGCTATAGAGACAAAATTTTGCACAGTCACACGTCTGGACCTCGGGAGCGTCATAGGCTATGTTGTTAGGCGAAATTTTAACCCCGCGCATTCCAATTCACCAAACAATTTTGCCCCTATCTACATAATGGGGATAAAGTGACATTTACCAGTTGACAGTTGTGAATGAGAGGGGCTTAATGATAGCACCAAAGACTAACAGCATATACCAGCATATAGTCACTAAGATGGGGCCCCAACATGAGATATTCACCACACACATGGGACATGTATACACACCACACGCACACAAAGAGTAACAGCAAGTGTATAGTCGCTAAAGTGCAGCCCCAACATTGGATACTCACCACGCACCCGAACAAACACACACCACAAAGAGACACACACAACACAGAGACACCCCCAAGGGGACACACACACTCTATAGCGACACATGCACTCACCCCACAGGGATACACACACCACAAAGAGACACACATAACACAGACACGCACCACACAGACCCCCCAAAAGGGACACACACACATAGCCAGCCTATAGGGACACATGCACTCACCACACAGGGACACACACACCACGAAGAGACACACACACACCACACAGACCCCCCCACAGGGACACACACACATACACACCCTATAGGGACACATGCACTCACCCTCAGGGACACACACACACACCACCAAGGGACACACACAACACAGAGACACACACACCTCACACAGACACCCCCCCACAGGGACACACACACATACACACCCTATAGGGACACATGCACTCACCCCACAGGGACACACACACACCACAAAGAGACACACACAACAGAGACACACACCACACAGACCCCATCCCACATACACACCCCAGGGACACACACACCACACAGACAGACACAGATGTGCACAAATCACCTCACACAACTCGCCTCATACAAAGTGCTATCTTTATTTTCCAAACATAAACATCTGATTAAAAACAGCCAATGTGCAACACATGTGCCATATAGGGAATTAAGGCAGATGTCAGTCACATGAGCTGTCTATTATGTGTATGTGTGAGGTAACATATACTGCCCGGCCAGGGGGAGGGTTTACTGTTGGCTGGAGATTTATTAGGCTGCCTATAGCAATCAATCACAGCTCAGCTTCTATTTTCCTACAGGTCATTAATATGACATATTCAAATTCTATTTTGTTATAGCTAACAGCAGTTATTTATTAACCCGGGCGTAGCCGGGTACTACAGCTAGTATATATATATAATATAACTAGATGGTGGCCCGATTCTAACGCCCTGAAGAAGTGGCCATGAAACACGTGTAGGCAAAATAAACAGAGTGTGTGATTAACTCTGTGTTTATCTTTGTAGTCAGCACGGCATTATATCCCAGCTCTTTTTCACTGTTATCTGGATTCTTCAGTTCTCAGCTGGGAGACAGCAGCGACCTCCTGTGTGCTTTTATTGTAGCTGTGACACTCACAACTACGGTATATATATACATACACACACATCATTCCCAAATTATATTACATACACACATATATACACATACTGTACATTGCATATGGAGGGGTGAGGAGAGCGGAGGCTGGAGGGGTGAGGAGAGCGGAGGCTGGAGGGGTGAGGAGAGCAGAGGCTGGAGGGGTGAGGAGAGAGGAGGCTGGAGGGGTGAGGAGGGGTGAGGAGAGCGGAGGCTGAAGGGGTGAGGAGGGGTGAGGAGAGCGGAGGCTGGAGGGGTGAGGAGAGGTGAGGCTGGAGGGGTGAGGAGGGGTGAGGAGAGCGGAGGCTGGAGAGCGGAGGCTGCATATTTAAAATATATGATTTGTCTTCAAGGCACCGTGCCCCGCCACGCTATTTTGATTGGTCGGCGTCAGAATTCTGATTGGTGGTCGCAGCTGGCGGGGACCAATGAGAATGGTGGGGGCAGTACGGTGCCCCGGAGCAGAGCGGCACCGCTTGGGGGTCTGGTATCGGGATGGCGGCTCGCGGTGGGGGCTCTCGCGCCCACCGCTCGGGGGTCTGGTGGCGGGATAGCAGCTCGTGGTGGGCGCTCCCGCGCCCACCGCTCGGGGGTCTGGTGCTCACCGTTTTGACAGCGGCTCGCGGTGGGTGCTAAAGCGCCACCGCTAGCCGCCATCTTGGATCACCCTGAGCGGGTGTAGTGGGCAAGCCACTTCCGTCGTGTGACGTGGCTTCGGGTTTTATATAAAAATGTACTTTCACATCAGCGTTTTTTGCCGTTCGCGGCAGATGCGGTGAAAAAAACGCATATGCCGAGATTAACGCATAACCGCTGCACTTGCGGCACAGTTGCGGCAAGCCCCATGCAATGTGTATGGGGCTTGTGTTTAGTGTGCGGCAGGTGCGGCAAGTGCGGTTTCGGCACTTGCGGCAGGTGCGGCTCCGAAAAAAAAACGCGGTCAACCGCGTTTTTTTTTGCGGCCGCACCTGCCGCAAGTGCCGATACCGCACTTGCCGCACCTGCCACAAGCCCCCATAGACATTTTATGGGGCTTGCCGCAACTGTGCCGCAAGTGCAGCGGTTATGCGTTAATCGCGGCAGATGCAATTTTTTCACCGCATCTGCCGCGATCGGCGAAAACCGCTGATGTGAAAGCAGCCTTAGATGTGTAAGCTGTATATATAATGAGATGTATATGATGTTCATACGATGAGCCATGCTTGGTGTGAATATAGTGTCATGTCCAGTGTATATGGCACCCTGGTGCACTGTGGTATATGCCCAGTGTATATGTATAAGGTCCCCTGGTGCACTGTGGTATATGTCCAGTGTACATGTATATGGACTCCTGGTGCGCTGTCGTATATGCCCAGTGTATATGTATATGCCCAGTATATACGTATATGGCCCCCTGGTATATGCCCAGTGAGTGTACATGTATATGGCCCCCTGGTGCAATATGGTATATGCCCAGTGTATATGTATATGGTGGTACACGGTATACCGTCGGGCACACCGCACACATCACTCACCCATTTATGTGGACTCGGGGTTCTCCTTTAGTTGAGCAGTGAGAGCAGTGGGGGCCCCTGGTGGCCCAGCCTCATAGAGCGGAGCCTGGCAGTGCTGATACTGGGAGGTCCAGGGGGCACCTTGCTATTGTCTGCAGCCGCGGTGTGGAGCTGTGTGGCAGTGATGAGCGCAGCATTTCCTCTTCCTTCCTCCCCGGCGCCTCCTCCTCCTCCCGCAGCCGCTCCTGCAGTGTGTACCGCCGCCGCCTCACTGACGCTCTGTCTCCGCCACCAGTGTCACCAGCGCCGAGCACCAAGCATCGCGAGAGCTGCCGCTCCTCCTCCTGTGCCAGCACCGACCTGGCACCTGCCGGATCCTGCGGGAGATCAGTGACCCCAGACGGGCATCTCTGGGCATAGGCTGGCAGTGGGCAGCATGGTATAAGAGGGACAGTAAGGTATGCGGGGGCAGCAGGGAGTGCGGGGGCAGCAGGGTGTGCGGGGGGGCAGCAGGGTGTGCGGGGACACAATGGGGCATTATGGCCCCTTTACACGCAGCTACAGGTGACAGGTTTTCCACAGGTAACTTACTGGTTGCAGTGAAATCATGGAGATATGGTTCTATCTTGGTGCTGTGTACAAATGGAACTATGTCTCCATGATTTCACTGCAACCAGTAAGTTACCTGTGGAAAACCTGTCACCTGTAGCTGCGTGTAAAGGGGCCATTAGGGTGTGCGGTGGCAGCAGGGTGTGCGGGGGACAGCAGGGTGTGTGAGGGCACGGGTGTGTGGCGGCTTGCAGTGGGCGCTAAAGCGCCACCGCTCGCCGCCATCTTGGATCACCCTGAGCAGGTGTAGTGCCCAAGCCACTTCCGTCGTGTGACGTCATTTTTGTCCCTTGAAGACGGAAGTGGCTTTGGGTTTTATATATTAGATTATTATAGACATATGAGGGCTTGTTTTTTGTGGGATGAGTTGTATAGTGTGCAGGAAAATGGGAAAAAATTCCAGGTGTAGTGGAATTGCAAAAAAAGTGCACTTAAACATTTGTTTTTGGGTTATTTATTCACCATGATCACTATTTGATAAAACTGACTTGTTGGTATGATGCCTCAGGTCAATACGAGTTTGTGTATACCAAACATATATACTTTTACAGTGGTGAAAAAAAATTCAGACATTTTAAAGAAACAGAAATGCGCTTTTCTCGCCATTTTCCTGACCCGTAGAGTTCTTATTTTTTGGAATCTGGGGCTGTGTGACAGCTTATTTTTTGCACCTTTAACCGACGTTTCTAATGATACCATTTTTGGGGGGCATGCGCTGTTTAAGATCGCCCGTTATTGCATTTTGCAATAACCAAAAAAACATAATTTTGGCGTTTGGACTTTTTTTTTTCAGTAAATCAAAAGAAAAAGTAGCGTGGAAAATGGATTGGGATCAAAGCCAGTAGAATATAAATATAAGTATAAATATCATTTTATTAGTGAAAAATCATAACAAAAACAAGATATATGGACAATGATAAAAACAATTAAAAAAGCAGAGAACTGCTGTACAAAGTGACTGACTGCAAAGGTGCTGAAATATATACACAAGGGTGCAAATAATCTCAAGTTATGACAAAAAATGGCATATACAGTACAGAAAGTGTCAATACTGAGGCTAAATCATGCTATTCACAATTGAGGATCGAGAGATTGATTCATAACCTGATCACAATATCCCCATGTGTCAAATAGGGCATATACAATGGAATAGCCATGTAAGATTCACAGAGATCTCAAAGGAGACAAAGGTAAATCACATGAGCCTCAGTAAAAGAGACAGATTAAAGTCTAGCCATGGGAAATTGACTTAGCATGAGGAACACCCAATAGTTACCATATAATCAAAGGTGCAAGCACACAAATGGAGCAGCCAGTCAGACAAGGGACGCTCACCCAACTTTTTGGACTTTTTTTTTTCGTTACGCAGTTTACTTATCGGATTGATTGATTTTATATGTTAATAGATTGGACATTTCTGAATGTGGCAATACCAAATATGTGCATTTTTTTTTAATAGTTTTATTTTGAATGTGGTAAAAGGCGGTGATATAAACTTTTGGTTTTTTTTTCATATTGTTAAAAACATTTTTTTTATTTTCTCTCTATTTTACACTGGCCACTAGAGGGCGTCAGTGCTGCACAGCCTGATCACTTGTGCTATGTACTGAAGAGCTTCAGCCCTTCAGTACATAGCACAAATGATCAGTGGCTATGGATGTTGGCACTCACCAGTCATCCACAGGAAGTCATCCCAGAGAGCTTCTGGACTCATCACAGGACCCCGGGATCTGCAGGTGAAAAATTGAGATCCCGTGATCGCTTCACGGAATCTCCGATCAAAGCGAGGAACAGTGCAATACCCACTGTAGATTCAAAAGATTAAAGGGGAACTCCACTGAGAGAAAACTTTTTAGTACAGTTCCTGCCATGCTACATGATGGAGCAGAGCCGTACACTGCAGTTCTAGGATCTATAGATGTCTTATAAATCGATAAATACATACCTGCTCCTCTCCTCTAGCCCCCACCTCATGGAACCCAGAATCTCCAGCCTGGCAGCTTCATGCAGCAGTAGAGAACAGGAGGTGTGTCAGGGGCGTGGATGCTGGGAGCAGCAGGATCATGCCACATTATAATGAGGAGTTATGATTATGATCCATTGAAAGTTGGAGAGTTAAAAAGATACCATGTTCCTATGGGGACGGGGAGACCATGCAGAGCTGAATCGATCAATGTAATGATTTGCCTCTGCTCGTATCCTCACAATAACAGTACACATTATGCATCATCATACAGCAGAGGATCACAGCATTTATCTGTTTGGTTACATGATTTCTATTTGAAGCCTGGACCCCCTCCTTGTTACATATAATAGTATATCATGTATGTGTGAGCATGGGGTCAGCGGCCACGCCCCTCCCTATACAGAAACATGAGGGGGCATGCAGGTAGGCTTATCCTGCTGCTCCCAGAATCCACACCCCCGACACACCTCCTCTTCTCACCAGCAGCATGAAGCTCTCATGCTAAAGATTCTAGGTTCCATGAGGGAGGGTCAGAGCTGAGGAGCAGGTATGATTTTATTGAATTATAAGCAATCTATAGATCCTAGAACTGCAGTGTACAGCTCTGCTTCATCATGTAGGAGGGCAGGAACTGTACTAAAAAGTTTTCTCTCACTGGAGTTCTCCTTTAACACTTCCAATTGGATCGCTGATCTGATCGGTGGTGATGATATCAGCTGAGATGTGCAGGGGATGATGTGGGCTCACAGCATGAGATAACATCAGAGGGAGGGACATGACCTATGACATAAGGGGTTAATGAGTGGACCTGGAAGGAAGCAGCGGGAGACTGGTAAAATCAATCTATGGCCTTGTTCACACATACCAGCTTTTTTGGCATTCTCTGCGTTGTTTAGCTGTTAAAAATAAACGCACATGCGTTAACGCATGGTGCACTTAAGTGTAGCTGCGTTTTTTTAACAACACATGCGTTTTTTTTCACCATTCCAAAAAACACTGCATGCAGCATTTTTTGGGTGCTGTAAAAAAATGCATGCGTTGTTTAAAAAATGCATGTGTTTTTTTTAACCTAGGGCCCTATGGGAAATGCATGGGTTGACGCATGGCACATATAGGCACATGCGTTAATGCATGCGTTAACGCATATGCGTTTTTAATGAAAAAATCACTAAGTCCAAAAACGTCTAAAAAACGTTCAGAACCACAGGGGACACTATTTGGCACCCTTAAAAAACGGATCAGTTGTTCTAAGGGCTAAAAAAAACGCATTGGTATGTGTGGACAAGGCCTATCTATTTATCGTTTCTAACTTTTTACAGCATAGAAAAGACCATGTTAAAATGCATGTCATATGCATGTCATACGGATGCTAGGTGAGGAAAAAATGCACACTAGAATGTCATACGTATGCCATACGCATAGCCTACTCATGTTATATCAATGAAAGCATGATACTTGCATGACACTCTGCTACTTTTCTCACAGAGAATCTCACCAATGCAAGAAACACAAATGTGAGAGTACCCTAAATTTACCACTAACAGGAAGTCCTATATGTCATGAAAAATAATCTTGGAATCACCGAGACCTATTGAAGAGTTATAACCTCATAGAAGGACACTGGTCAGAATTGAAAGAATTGGCCTGCCACTAAGGTAAAAACAGGCTGGGCGATAACAGGATTAAAGGGAACCTGCCATGTCCTTTTTTGTTATTAAACCACCCCCAATGTTATTTAGATCATGTAATGTTGATTTGTAACATTTTTTTTTTATGTTTTAAATCATTGTATTTATCAACAAAAAATTAGTTTACATACTTAGATGTTTTCATAAGCTATTTAGCCAAAGCTAATACAGTAATCTGAGCAGTTAGCAGACATGTCACTCAACTGCAGCAATGGCTTTCGGACACGCACCTATCATGTGACGAAAATGTCTGGAAGTAGATCATACATTCTAGCATCTACCATGCCGAAATTCATCTAATGCTCTCTAGGACCTGTGTGATGTCCCAACCATGAGACTGTATTGGGCTGAGCTAAGCAGGTCTTCTGTGGACAATGTGCGGCGCCCCTGAGGTCCGGCCGCCACTAATGGTAAGAGTAGGAAACTTTGCCAAGACCCCCAAATACACCCAACTCATTTCAACTACAGGCCAAGGAGGTGCTGGGCGGAAAAAAAACAAATATGAAAATTCCCACTTACTGGCTGAAGGGAGAAGTTAGGTTAGGGATGGGTGGCAGAAGGAGGAGACCTCTAGTGAATTCCAGACAGGCAGCTTGAGAGTTAGCATGAAGCATAGAGTGAAGTGCTAGGACAAGGGCCTGGAGGACATGAATCTCCTGCCAGCTGTTGAAGCTGGGCACAGTATTTAGTTGCAGCAGGGATACCAGCCCCAACTCGACCAGGGATACTTCAGGACCGGTAGTAAAACTGGAGGTCACTGGGCTTCAAATACAGTGACTCACATTGTGGACCCTCCCCAGGCTCAAGGGGCTACATAGGGTCAGAGGACAAAAAGACTATTGCTCGTAGGACCCGCAGCTACCTGTCTGCAGAGACTGGCAACCACAGAACACTTAGGAGAGGAAAAGGGGTAGCAAGTGTCATAATGTGAAAAGGCAGCTGGAAGGCCAAACAGTCCCTGTTTCTCAACAGGGTGGATTCCAAATATCTCTGGGCTGGCCAGGCTGTAATGACGGATGAACTTTGCAACCTGGCTGGGGTGTAACTGCTACCAACTACAAGTAAATAGTAAGAACTGCAAAACTGTGAGTTGTCTGATCCTTCCTGCACCTTCCTGCACCCACCTGCAGAGCTGTCACCCTGCACCACAACCCTCATCCTCCTCCTCATCCCATCCACCTTCTGCACCTTCTAAGGAACCCTTGCTCTAACTGGAGAGGGCTTAACATCTGGCTGCCCCATCATCCTCCCTTGGAAGTCCCCACAGCAGCCCCTGGCCACCTACAGGCCAGAATTCCAGTTGGCATCACAAACTGTGACTTCTGAACTTTTAACCCCGGATGGTTGAGTATCCCGGCCTTATGACTGCAACAAATGTGCTTAGCTCCACCAATTATGGTTACATAGTCATGACATCACATAGATCCTTGTAGGGAGCATTAATTGAATTTCGGCATTGCTGCAGTTGAGTGGCATGTCTGCTAACTATCCAGCATCAGAACCACCATCAGTACATGAACATAGTGTCAAAAGCACCTTCTATTAATGAACACAGCGTCAGAACCACCATCAGTACGTGACTACAGTGCCAGAACTACCTTTGGTAGATGCAGCACCAAGCTTAGTACAACAATCAATCGTAATGTCAGGTCAGCCTCCTATATAATTAATATAGTCCATAAACCTACAATTCCCAGTATGTCCTTAAAAATGAAAAGGAGATGCTTGGAAATGTTTTTACCAGTCATCATCATCAGACTGCAGACCATACAGGAACCATAGCTCCGATTACACACAGGAAGTTATCACAAATTAACTTTTATATCCAAGTACCTTGTAGATGATGTCATCTCTGGTAGTAGTCATTTCTATCCCTTTTGTCTCCACATAGTACAGATGCCATAATGAGATTTTACGCCCACATCTTGTTTCTTGTTATCTTTTTCCATCTTCAGCAGCACTTCTCAGCACGGTTCCCTTAAAAAGATGTGTATTAGTGTCGGGCGCACGGGGACGTGGGTACTCGGTACCGGACCGGTCTGCTACTGGGGAAGTCACGGGTGGTCCTGGTCCGGTCCGTTTCCTGGGCTCGGCAATAAAAGGGGATATTTACAGGGGTTGTCAGTCGTGACGCCACCCACTATATGCGGCCAGTGATGGGGCCGCCGCTGCTGCAAAACCTCCGGGGATGATAGAATAGCAGCTTAGATTAAATAGTTCCAGTGGGTAGAACTGTGTTCCCAGGGCCGTAAAGGTTAAAGTCTATTGTGGAGTGTTCGGTACACTTACTGTGCAGACGCTGCAGGGATCTGTCCTCGGTGCGGGTGCTGACAGGCTGTGCTGTGGCTCTGCAGGTGGAGGGCTTTCTGTAATCCTGTATGTAGAGAATCACTTTCATGCAGAGACACAAGGGAGGCAATCTCAGGGTTTTCTGTGTTTACTCTCAGTTCTTCAGACAGTTCACAAGTCAGTTACAGCTCTTACAAAGTTCAAGTACACGGGCACACTCTCCCTCTCTGGGTTCCCTTTACTCCCTGCAGCCAGGCCTCACTCTCTGTGACCCCTCACACGGTCTCTGTGTCCTTTCCGGGCTGTTTACGTTCTCTATACACTTGGTGGGTGTCTCCGGACAGTATGGCGGTGACTCGGGCCCTTGTGGGTCCTCCTGGTCGTCACTGAGCTGCCTGTCCTTTGGGGTAGGGACCCTAGCATGCAACTGTGGTCCCCCGTCATGTTGTTTGGGGATTCCGGGTAAAACTACGGTCCCCTATAGAGCTGACACTCTACTCAGCCCAGCCTCCAGCAGTCCTCAGATGTGAGGCTCTACCAGGCTCTTTCCCTCTGCGTCTCTCAGTACAATAGGAGGGCTACTCCGCCTGCAGTCGGTAGCTTTGCTGTATTCCTAGGGCCCGGGTATCACCATCCCTCTCTGTCCTCTCACACTCCTGGGGATCTGGCTCCAGATAGGCTTTCTCTCTCCTCCGGCTCACCCTGGCTCGGTACAGATTCTGCGCTCCTTACACCTTTACTCTTCCAGGACGTGTGTGTCTTTCTCCTGCTCAGCTTAGCTCAACCTTCTGCTGTCTTTTGGCCTGTGCTTGGTCTTTGCAATATGAGAAACATAGGAATTAATTGGGGAAAGGTGGTATGAAAAATATAATAAATAAGAGTTTGAGGGAAGAGGGTGAGCAAATTCTAAAGTTAAATACACATGAATCACGAGAAGGGACTTCACACATAGAGTGTGAGCCCTCGCGGACAGGATATCTCCCCTCTTGTTTCTGTACAACCGAATTGTCAACATTTATTGTTACTTGTATTGTTACTATGTTACTTGTCCTAGTCTGCCCTTTTTAGCATGTAAAGCGCCATGGAATATAATGGTGCTATATAAATAAATAATAATAATAATAATAATAATAACATACATACAGAAATTATAGTGATAAATGATGAAAAGAAAAAAGAAAAAGATAAAAACACGTAAAATTTAGAAAATATAAAACCCACTAAGGAGACCATTTCCCATATAGATTCCAATTTGAGAAACACATTGGAAGGGATAGATTTAACATTGATCACCATTCACAATAGTACTAGTACACAAACTGAATCACCTCAAGATAATCACAAAGGAATAGAATTGCCACATATGGATTCACAAATAGAAATTATGAATATTAATAAAGAGGTATTAGTAGAAGGGTCTACAATAGAACATATCAAGGATTTTTCTGATGGTATGGGTCCAACACCCATAATCGACATAAGAGATGAGATGAGTATAAACAGCACTCTGGAACTTTTTCCTTTGTTAGATGAGACAGCCACGGTTAGTACTCTTGATAACAGGGGGGACCTGAATCATACAGATGAATTGACCGTAATAACAGATAAGGAAAAACATACGGGATTGAGGGACACTAAAATTACCCAGTTTTTTCAATTAATTCCGGGTCGGCACCCAAAAATAAAAAGATCAGAAGAGGTGGAAGAGGTAGTGGATCAACAAGGAGAAGGAGGAATATTATTAGTGAAGAAACTCACACAGAAGAAGATGAAAGCAGTTCCTGTTTAATATCAAATAAAAACATAGATAGGACAAGTGAAGATAAAAGAATGGGTATTTTCATCCTGTCTAAACATAATCTTACACAGATGAGAAATCCCTCCTTGGTAGGGGACTATCTTTTTGCCCCACATCTAAACTTCATACTTTCTCATTATATCTAGATCTAAATGATTTTTTTCAAAAACTAACAATCCATAGACATTTTATAATAGAAGAAAGAAATAGAATTACCCAAGGAAGCGTGGAAAGCGCCGAGAATATAAATGGAGAGGGATGTTTTAAACATGTCAATATTAAAAACAGAAATGACATTTTACCCCGTCCATCATAAAGGTAGCCATATAGAGACTTTTCAACAATTAGTCTTAAAAGACTTGAGATCGATCATACAACCCAAGACAGTTGATAATTTGAAAAGAGGAGAGAGGGGGGCCATTGGAACTTTGAGAGAAGACAATGATTTAGTAATAAAAAATGCGGATAAAGGGGGGGGGATAATCCTTATGGATAAATCCTGGTATATTGAGGAGGGTAGGAAATTGCTGGATGATATGGAATTTTATGAAAAATTACAACAAGACCCCAGTATAGAGATATTTGTAGAGTACAAGTATATGATCAAGGAAGCACTTAAATAAAAAAGAGAGAAGGTTCCTAGACATAGCGCAATATAGGTACCTATAATGTATTTTCTTCCCAAAATACATAAGGATCCGATATGTCCCCCGAGTCGTCCAATAGTTTCAGGGTCCAATTCTATAACGTGCAACCTTTCCCACTATGTTGACTAATTTTTACAGGGATATGTCATGGAGCTGGATTCCTACTTGAAGGATTAATCTCAACTGATTAGAGAACTGAGGTCCCTACCCAAAATGTTAGGATGTGTTTTGGTTACTTACCAGCAGTTCAAAAAGAATTTATTTTAAAGGCCATCAAATTTATACTAGAGAACAACATATTCACCTTCAATGAGGGAACTTACAAACAAAGGAAGGGCTGTGCGATGGGGACGCGTTTCGCACCCAGTTATGCCAACATATTCATGGGTGCATTAGAGTCCGTCCTCATGGCACAGCCTCCTTCGGGCTCAACATCTGAACAGTCCTTGACCAGAGGGGTTGTTTTCTATAGACGTTATATTGATGACTTATTTATTATTTGGAAGGGAACAATTCCTGATGCGCAGGCCTTCACTGAGAAGCTTAATGACAACCAGTGGGGTTTTGCCTTTACAGAAACTTATTCTCTCACGGCAATCCAATATTTAGACCTCATGGTTAAATTTGATGAGGAAGGGAGGCTGTACACGTCCACTCATTTCAAAGCAGTGGATGTGAACAGCTACCTCCAATTTAATAGTGGTCATCTCCCTGCCTGGTTGAAAAACATACCCTATGGGCAATACTGGCGGATCCGCAAGAATTGCTCTAAAGATATTGACTTTGTCTCAGAATCGTCCGTTCTGAGACAGAGGTTTAAAGAAAAGGGTTATCCTAAAATAATTCTTAAGGATGCTTATGTCAAAACAAAGTCACTTTCACAAGAAAGTTGTTTGAGAAAAAATGGCAGAAAAGGGAGATGTATCAGCTTGGAATGGGGATAGGAGTAGGTGGAGTTTTGTAACAACTTATTGTCAATCGCGAAAAGTGATACGCTCCCTTTTGGGGAAATATTGGTTTGTTTTGAAAGGGGATCCCCTGTTAGGGATGAGCTTCCCAGAAAAACCAACCATAATATTCAGGAAAAATAAGAATTTGAAAAACCTAGTAGCCCCCAGTAACATTAAGAAAAGGGATGAGATGTTAAAAGCTGTGGTTGAATTACCCACTGAGAAATGGGGGTGCTATTCATGCAAAGTTGGGAAATGTATGTGTTGTGATATAATACAGGATGGAACCAAACATTTTATATCTAATACAACCAAAGAGAAATTTGAGATAAGACAAAGAGTAACCTGTCAATCCTCCTATATAGTCTATTTATTGGAATGCCCTTGCAGGTTACAGTATGTGGGTAGAACGATACAGGCTGCACACAATCGTCTAAACAAATATAGAGAGAATATAAGATCTTGTTTTCAACAACACAGTGTCTCACGACACTATGACAGATACCATCAGAGAGATCCCAGTAAGATGAGTCTCATTATAATTGACCAAGTACGGGAGGGTGGACAGGATAGATTGAGTAAATTGATCAAGAAGGAGAATTACTGGATAATCACATTGGGGACACTACACCCAGAGGGTCTCAACCTGATAATAGAAAAAGTGTCCAGGAATTGATTTGCCACCCAGTTTGTCTGAGATCTTTCTTTAATCCCGGTCTTTTGCTTCATTTATATATATATTTTAGATATGTATAGAGGAAAAAAAAATTTTTTTTAAATTTATTTATTTTTCTTATTTATTATTATTTTTTATATTTTTTTTTATATTTTTTATTTATTTTATTATTATTATTATTATTATTATTATTTGTATTATTATTATTATTATTTTTTATTTATTTATTTATTTATTTACTTAATTTTTTTTATTTATTTATTTTTTTTATCATTATTATTTCATCATTTTTTGAAAACCAAGATCAAAGATGCATTGTGGTGGAGGGCTGTCAGGGATAATGAAGATTTCAATTTTGGTATAAGGAATGTTTTAATATGTTTTAATATATGAAGGGTTAATTCCATATAGACTATGATTGTTTGATTATGTCATTTTTAGAACAGTTTTATACTAACATAGGAGAAAAAAGTTTATCTTTATCATCTATTACCGTATATACTCGCGTATAAGCCGAGTTTTTCAGCCCAAAAATTGGGCTGAAAAGTACCCCCCTCGGCTTATACGCGAGTCAGTGCGGGGGCTGCTGTATACAGCGGTATACAGCAGCCCCCGCATCCCCAGTAATGCAGGGCCCCTCCCCTCATGCTCCGGTCACCTGTAAAGCAAGTTATACTTATCAGTGCCCGCTGCCGTCCGCGCCCGCCACTGCCGACATGCGATCCTCCATCTTCATTCATCTTCTTCCTGCTTCTGTGCGCGTCGCAGGCAATGACGTCATTACCAGCGACGCGCACAGGAAACAGGAAGAAGATGCATGAAGACGGAGGATCGGGATGTCGGCAGATGCGGGCGCGGACGGCAGCGGGCACTGATAAGTATAATTTGCTTTACAGGAGACCGGAGCATGAGGGGGGGGCCCTGCATTACTGGGGCTGCCTGTATACTACCACTGGGGCTGCTGTATATATATCGGCCCTGCATTACTGGGGCTGCAATACCACTGGGGCTGCTGTATATAGGGGCTGCAATACCACTGGGGCTGCAATACCACTGGGGCTGCTGTATATTGGGGCTGCTGTATACACCTCTGGGGCTGCATATACCTCTGGGGCTGCATATACCTCTGGGGCTGCTGTATACTACCACTGGGGCTGCTGCTGTATACTACCACTGGGGAGGCTGCTGTATACTACCACTGGGGAGGCTGCTGTATACCTCACTGCTGGGGGTTGTATACCTGTGCTGGAGTCCACCCTCGGCTTATACGCGAGTCAATAGATTTTCCCAGGTTTTGGGGGCAAAAGTAGGGGGGTCGGCTTATACACGGGTCGGCTTATACACGAGTATATACGGTACTTTTTATACATTTTTATACATTTTTTATTGGTTTATAATCTGTGTTTTTAATCTACTGGTGCATATATATATTTTATAATATATGTTGATGTGTTGAGATATAAACTAGAGTCTTGGTTAGTTTACACAGTAACCTCTGGTTTTGGGGATTAATGAGTTAATAAAAAGGTGTATACTAATCTTTTTGGCCCAATGGGATTCTGGGCCGCCCTATATAAAGTTTTAGGGTAAGTTCACACTTACCCGGCGTGTTTGTCGGCGGCAGCTGGCGGGTCCCGCCAGGAAGCTCCGGCGCCGTCCACCGGCTTCCTGGCGGGTATGTGCGGGCGGTATCCGGCGGCTGCCCAGCGGGTTCTCGGCGGAGATTCTGCAGCGGCTGGAAGCAGCACATGATTCTGCTTGCAGCCGCTGCAGAACCGGCCGGTTTTTAGAACATGGTCATTCTTTGCTAACCCGCTGGGAAACCTGCGGGTTAGCAACGGATGACGCTGGGTAACCGCCGGTATGTGCACAGGCTTGGGCGGGTTACATTAGTTTCAATGTTAATCCAAACGTCGGTTTGGATTAACATAAATTTAAATAAAACTAATGTATGCAAAACGGCGGTTTACACTGGTAAACCGCCGAAAACCCGCCCAGTGTGCACATACCCTCAATGTTTACTTAGCCTCCATTCCACCTGAGGAAGACGGTGTGTGACCGTTGAAACATGTTGTGGGGAAGGAGGTTTTGCTAATAAAGGATTTTCAACTGGACCGGAGTCCGCGCTGTGATTTGAGCACCCACGAGAGACCGTGTTGTATATTAATTCATAGTCTTTGCAGCTCGGCACCCTGGGCCTACTGACTTCCTTCCTCCTCCCCCTCACTATTTCTACTCTCAAGTCACCTGTCTACATGTGTGCCCAACCCACTCCTCTAAATCCACCACCCCTCGTTTGCCTAGAGTATCCAATCTTAGGGCTGGATGCTACCATCTACTGCACGTGGGTTGTGTGGGCTGTGAGTGTGTTGTTGTGCAACAATTGTCCTACCTGCCTGGCTGCAGTTCCCTTTTGTGGCCTCCTGGACGCAGGGGCGCCACACTCTCCCGGAGTTAACTAGCCCGTCCCCGCGCTGCCCGTCATGGATCCCCCTGAAAACATTTTATTTTTCATAACAACAATAACTTTACGCATTCTTGGTTTCTTCCCATCTGGGAGGCACGATTCTTCAAACGTTACTTTAAATTAACTATTTACAAGTGCATGGGTATATATACGTCATTACCCTTCTGGACCTCTACGTGGTCTAATGCTACAACGCATTCACTTTCTTTCCTGTAAAACACACATTATAAATAGTGATGGGCGAATCCTAAATTACTCGGAATCGCTTGACTCTAGCGAGTCCGAGCCCAGGACTCGCTACTCGTTGCGAGTCTAGCGAGTCCAATGTTAATGAATGGGGAAGCGAGTAATAGCGAGTAGTGTGAGATTTACAACTCGCAGATGTGTCTCGGAAGCTTCAGCCTGAAGCAATCCTAGTTTTGTCATTTATTTGCATTGCTCGTTTACTTTGTAAGTAATCGCTGACTCGCACAGATAAGAGTCCTGTCTCCTCTGTGCTGGCTGCCAGCTCCAGGGTCCTAGAGCCCGCCTGCTGCCTGATGTAGCAGTGCTGAGATTGTTCTCAGTCTGCTCAATCCCTGTGTACAGACATGAATGTCTGTGCACAGAGATGATGTAGCAGAGCTGAGATTGTTCTCAGTCTGCTCATTCCCTGTGCATAGAGATCTATATCTATACACAGGGGATGTAGCAGAGAGGACATCGCGTCTTGGACTGCGTCGGACGGAAGAGGATTTTTTTAATTAAAGATGGAGTCCCTAATGGCTTTTTTTTTTATTTCTAATAAAAAATTTTCTTTGTGTTGTGTTTTTTTTAAAACAATTTAATAGAAATTCATGGCGGTCATGTCTAATATTGGCGTGACCACCATAAATTTCGGGCTTAGGGCCAGCTGATAATACAAAGCTGGTATTAACCCCTTTATTACTCAGCGTGCTACCGCCACCAGGGCCGCTGGAAGAGCGGGGTTCAGCGCCAGAGGATGGCGCTTCAATGAACGCGCCATCTTCTGGGGCGGCTGCGGGCTGCAATTTGCAGCGGGGGGTGCCCAGAAAGCTTGGGCATCCCTGCGCTGCGGATTCCAGCCCCCAGCTGCTTAGCTGTACCTGGCTAGACATAGAAATTGCGCGGAGCCCCACGCATTTTTTTTAAATTATTTCATGAAATTCTGAGATTCTGACTCTGACTCTGAGACTCTGACTCTGAAATTCATTAAATAATTTTTAAAAAATGCGTGGGGCTCCGCGCAATTTCTATGTCTAGCCAGGTACAGCTAAGCAGCTGAGGGCTGGAATCCGCAGCGCAGGGATGCCCAAGCTTTCTGGGCACCCCCCGCTGCAAATTGCAGCCCGCAGCCGCCCCAGAAGATGGCGCGTTCATTGAAGCGCCATCCTCTGGCGCTGAACCCCGCTCTTCCAGCGGCCCTGGTGGCGGTAGCACGCTGGGTAATAAAGGGGTTAATACCAGCTTTGTTATACAAGCTGGTATTAAGCCCGAGATTCTTAATGTCAGGCCACGTTTGACCCAGCCACTAAGAATCTCCAATAAAGGGTTAAAAAAACACAGAGAAAATTTTTTATTTGAAATAAAAAAAAAAGCCATTAGGGACTCCATCTTTAATTAAAAAAATCCTCTTCCGTCCGACGTAGTCCAAAACGCGATGTCCTCTCTGCTACATGCACAGGGAATGAGCAGACTGAGAATAATCTCAGCACTGCTACATCATGTCTGTGAGCAGGCGGGCTCTAGGACCCTGGAGCTGCACAGAGAAGACAACTGGACTCGGCTCGCAAAGAAACAGCAGTTACTTTGCGAGTTTCCCTGCTATCACTGGCACAGTAGCCAGTGATGACTCGCACGAGTCTAATGCAAACAATGGCAATCCTAGTTTTGTCAGCGTTTCTGACAAAACTAGGATTGATATTGATTTGCATTGGACTCGTGCGAGTCATCACTGGGAAACTCGCCGAGTACCGAGTCCTGCGAGTCCCTTACTACTCGCCGAGTAACGAGTCCTAGCGAGTAGATTCGCCCATCCCTAATTATAAACTCTACTTTGTATCAAAAGTATAAAAACATTCTTCTTTCAAAAAGTGCAAAAAGTTTCAAAAGTTTCAAAAAGCAGTTCTAAGTTCAAAGTGCAAAGTTCACGATTCAAACAGTCATTGGCATTGCTTCTCATGTGCACACTGGTCTTAAAACCAAAGGGGAGCACACTAAGGTGCTCAACTATATACAACTCAATGTTCGTACCAGCTCATTGTTCGTGGTAGCCAATGTCAATAACATATAAAAGACAAACAGGGGAATGCTAGCATTCATTCAGGTATGGGATGGGAGCAATAAGGAAAACACCTCATTCACACTTACAGTTTCTTCTTTTCTGTGCTTCTTGATGCAGGACCCGTGTTCATTCTTTCTTGCCTTGCTTCCACTGTAACATCTGCGATGGTCTTCTTCTTGGGTAAACTTCCAGGTTCTGTAATGCAGTTATCAGCAAGTAGCTTTCTGGTGTGTGGGTTATAGCACCCTTCTTTGGTGCAACAGTCTCTAGGATGGTAACAGGATCTGTGTTCACTGCCACGTCCGTGTAGCTTGTTATTTCAGGATCATCACTGGATTCAGGACATTCTAGTGCTGGCATATCTTCCACTTCCACGGGGTCTAAGCACAGTCTTTTTACTTTGATGCCGTATGGGCCACGTTCACCTTGAACAATATGGTATGACACCCATTCTCCTACTTCCACTTGTCTGTCTGGATGGTCTGATGGCAATTGGTCTTCCACCTCTCTTTTGTTTATGAAAATGTCACATCTGGTACCAGGCTCACGTGCAAATGCAAATCCCCTTTCCTCTATGACCTTTACAATCTTGCCCTTGTGCCGGGGTGATCTTTGTACCTCTTTATCTCTTCGGGTGATATTTTTGGCCTCTTTAGCACGGGCTATCATCACCTGTTTCTGTACCTGCCGCTCTATCTCCTCTTTCTCCCACTTTCGTACACACCTGCGGATATACTCCTCCCGTGTGATCAGCTCTGCAGGGCCCACTTCGCTGCCGGGATCTCCTAGGAAGCCCATTAAGTCCTCACAGTCTTTGTCTCGCTCCCACCAGCAGCAGAGCTGCTCCCCTCTCACCTCGGTAGTAGTCGGTGGTGGTATCAGGGGCTGCGGCAACGCCAGGTATCCTTCCGGTAGAGCTACTAGTGGGTCGGCTTCCTTCCTTCCAGGGCGCAGTGCAGCTTGTGGGGTAGTCACATCCACCAGGATCGCGGTACGGCACTCGGCTT
This sequence comes from Allobates femoralis, assembly GCA_033576535.1. Taxonomy (NCBI): domain Eukaryota; kingdom Metazoa; phylum Chordata; class Amphibia; order Anura; family Aromobatidae; genus Allobates; species Allobates femoralis. The sequence continues at coordinate 306,767,750 of JARQOC010000005.1, read as the reverse complement.
CGCTCTCTGCACGATCACGTGGCACCTCAACCCAGCCGGGTTGTATAGACAGAGTCTCGTAGCTTCGGCGGTGTTCAATATCTATTTGGATCCGGGTCCGATGCTCCTCCTGGGCCTGTGCCATCTGCTGGAGTAGCAGCCGCAGCACACCCCTCTGGGTGTCTTGGACGTGGGGATACTCTCTGCCGCCTTCTGCCATCTCGTCTGGGTCGCATAAGTTCTTTCCCTTGCCGGGTTCCTCCACCGGGTCACTCCGTGGGATCACTTGTGGTCTTCCTTCGGCAGCGCTCTCCTGGGCGTCCTCCGCTTCCGTCCGCATGTACTGCAATGGCGACTGCTTCTCTTCCGGTTGTTCGCTCCACCCCCTTCTGATGACAATTTCCTTCTTGGTTCCCGCCAGCTTCGCATTGGTAGGAGGGTCTAGGGGCGGAGGCTCTTTTTCAGAGTGACAGCTGGCTCTCCCGGAGTTAAGGGGAGCCAGGGCGGGTCCTTCTCTTCTCTATGTGTGCCCAACCCACTCCTCTAAATCCACCACCCTCGTTTGCCTAGAGTATCCAATCTTAGGGCTGGATGCTACCATCTACTGCACGTGGGTTGTGTGGGCTGTGAGGGTGTTGTTGTGCAACAATTGTCCTACCTGCCTGGCTGCAGTTCCGTTTTGTGGCCTCCAGGACGCAGGGGCGCCACATTAGTACACTGCCCTTAAATATAAATGTCTCCCATGTTGCAACCCTGAATAGATAATTGCTGTGCTTACTTTTCTCCCCGTACACACTGCCCCTCGCCAAAATGTCCCCCTCACTGCCCCTATGAAAAATGTCTTCCCACATTGCCTCTTTCCATATCTTCCCCTCCCACACACACCTCTGAATACAGTACCTCCTTTTTCCCACCTGCATGCATAGAAATCATGGTGCACAGCAGAAGTTCCATCCCCCCCTACAAAAAGAATTGTTTTCGGCCCAGTCACAAAAGAGCATATTTCACAACCTTAAACCCTTACCAAGTAATTTTAATCTTACTGAAAACATAGAAAGCCCTTTCATTGCACCCATAAAGTGTGATGTGAACAAAAATGCCCTATTAACACTGTGCCATACCACCATGAAGGCTTCCTCTAAAGTACCCTCCACACACAGTTGGGTGACCCTATAGTACACCCTCACTTACACTGGTAAAGTATGGTGCCGCAACACAGGATGATAATCCCCAGAAGGCCCAGACTGGCAGGCGGACATATCGGGCATTTGCCTGGTGGGCCTCGGTTCTTGGGTCCACTAAGTCTGCTCCTCTTGCCACCAGCCAGCTAATTCATATTACTGCAGCCATCTGCAGTTGGCCGCCACTGGCAGCATGTTTTTTGCGGTTGGTGGCTGGAGAGAGCGTGCTCTGCTCTCCAGACTTCAGTTCCACCCATGAAACACCATGTCCGCTGGTATATCAGCGCTGCTCCAATGTGCCAGACCTGGGGGCACCGCACACACACACCTCACCCCATGACACTGCTTACTTACAGGCAGTGGTTCGCTCTCTGTCCACCCCCAGTCCCAGGCCAGCACTGCGCAGACAGCCAGTGGGCAGCAGTAAATCACTTTGTCAAAGTTTGCTACTGCTAAGCTATTGGCGCTCCAGTATTAAGGAAGGTGTGTGTGTGTGTGAGGGTAGGCTGATGTGTGTGTGTGTGAGGACAGGCTGCTGTGTGTGTGGGGGCTGGGGAAGGCTGCTTTGTTTGTGTGTGTACAGGCTGCTGTGTGTGTGTGTGAGTGGGAGCCGGGGTAGGGTGCTGTGTGTGTGAGGGTAGGCTGATGTGTTTGTGTGAAGTCAGGCTGCTGTGTGTGTGGGGGCTGGGGAAGGCTCCTGTGTTTGTGTGTGTACAGGCTGCTGTGTGTGTGTGGGAGCCGGGGTAGGGTGCTGAGTGTATAGGTTGCTGTGTGTGTGTGGGGGCCAGGGCAGGGAGCTGTGTGTGTACAGCTTGCTGTGTGTGTGGGGGGGGCCGGAGCAGGCTGCTGTGTGTGTGAGGGTAGGCTGCTGTGTGAGTGGGGGCCAGGGCAGGCTGCTGTGTGTGTGATGATAGGCTGCTGTGTGTGTGTATAGGCTGCTGTGTGTTTGTGGTGGCTGGAGTAGGCTGCTGTGTGTGTACATATAATATAACCTATAAAAAGGGGCCTCTTAAATATGACAAGTAGTTGGTGACAACCGATCAATTTACCCGAAACTTAGTAACGATCCAATACAGTCATATGAAAAAGTTTGGGCACCCCTCTTAATCTTTATATTTTTTTTTTTGTTTAAAATTGTTTTTTTGCAACAGCTATTTCAGTGTGATATATGTAATAACTGATGGCCACAGTAATATTTCAGGATTGAAATGAGGTTTATTGTACTAACCGAAAATGTGAAATATGCACAACAGAAAAGTGACATTAATATTTAGTAGATCCACCTTTTGCAAAAATAACAGCCTCTAGTTGCTTCCTGTAGCTGTTAATGAGTTCCTGGATCCTGGATGAAGGTATTTTTGACCATTCCTCTTTACAAAACCATTCCAGTTCAGTTAAGTTTGATGGTCGCCGAGCATGGACAGCCGCTTCAAAACATCCCACAGATGTTCAATGATATTCAGGTCTGGGGACTGGGATGGCCATTCCCGAACATTGTAATTGTTCCTCTGCATGAATGCCTGAGTAGATTTGGAGCGGTGTTTTGGATCATTGTCTTGCTGAGAGATCCATCCCCGGTGTAACTTCCACTTTGACACTGATTCTTGAGCATTATTTTCCAGAATCTGCTGATACTGAGTGGAATCCATGCGACCCTCAACTTCAACAAGATTCCCGGTGCCGTCATTGCCCACACAGCCCCAAAGCATGATGGACCCTCCCCCAAATTTGACAGTGGGTAGCAAGTGTTTTTCTTGGAATGCTGTCTTTTTGTGGCGCCATGCATAATGCCTTGTTGTATAACCAAACAACTCAATCTTTATTTCATCAGTCCACAGGACCTTCTTCCAAAATGAAACTGGCTTGTCCAAATGTGCTTTTGCATACCTCAGGCGACTCTGTTTGTGGTGTGCATGCAGAAACGGCTTCTTTCGCATCACTCTCCCATGCAGCTTCTCCTTGTGCAGTGTGCGCTGTATTGTTGACCGATGCACAGTGACACCATCTGCACAAAGATGATGCTGCAGGTCTTTGGAGGTGGTCTGTGGATTGTTCTTGACTGTTCTCGCCATTCTTCTTTCCTTACTATGCTCCTCACAGTGGAAACTGACAGATTAAATCTCTGAGACAACTTTTTGTATCCTTGCCCTGAACAACTATGTTGAACAATCTTTTTTTTTAGATCATTTGAGAGCTGTTTTGAGGAGCCCATGATGCCACTCCTCAGAGAAGATGCAACTAGGAGTACAACTTGCATGTGGACACCTGAAATAGCTTTTCTCATGATTGGATACACCGTGCTATGAAGTACAAAGCTCAGTGAGGTTACCAAACCAATTTAGTGCTTCAGTAAGTCAGTAAAAAGTAGTTAGGAGTATTCAAATCATGAAAATCAGAAGGGTGCCCATACTTTGGCACCTGTCAAATTTTGAAATAATGCATATTTCACATTTTTGGTTAGTACAATAAAACTCATTTCAAACCTGAAATATTACTGTGTCCATCCGTTATTACATATATCACACTGAAATAGCTGTTGCAAAAAAACAATTGTAAACAAAAAAAAAGAGTAAGATCAAGAGGGGTGCCCAAACTTTTTCATATGACTGTATATGAACATCACCACAAAAACACTAACTACGTGGTAGTATGTAAAATTATTGAATCTTTATTTAGAAACTAGCTGTGAGCCCGATGCAAATGCATCGGGATTCTAGAACGTGCATTAATTTGATTATAGTAGTTATAGCCGTGGTGTGAGGACTTTTCGGGGGGGTGTGAATAGTTTTTCGGGGGGGTGTGAATAGTTTTTGGGGGGGTGCAATACTTTTTTGGGGGGGTGCAATACTTTTTGGGGGGGGGGTCCAATACTTTTGGGGGGGTCCAATACTTTAGGGGAGTCCAATACTTTTTTTGGGGGGCCAATACTTTTTTTGGGGGGGGGGGTCCAATACTTTTTTTGGGGGGTCCAATACTTTTGGGGGGTCCAATACTTTTGGGGGGGTCCAATACTTTTTTGGGGGGTCCAATACTTTTTTTGGGGAGTCCAATACTTTTTTGGGGGGGTCCAATACTTTTTTTGGGGGGGTCCAATACTTTTGGGGGGGGTCCAATACTTTTTTTGGGGGGTCCAATACTTTTTGGGGGGGTCCAATACTTTTTTTGGGGGGTCCAATACTTTTTGGGGGGGGGTCCAATACTTTTTTTGGGGGGTCCAATACTTTTTTTGGGGGGTCCAATACTTTTTTTGGGGGTCCAATACTTTTTTTGGGGGGTCCAATACTTTTTTGGGGGGGGGGGTCCAATACTTTTTTTGGGGGGTCCAATACTTTTTTTGGGGGGTCCAATACTTTTGGGGGGGGTCCAATACTTTTTTTGGGGGGTCCAATACTTTTTGGGGGGTCCAATACTTTTTTTGGGGGGTCCAATACTTTTTGGGGGGGGTCCAATACTTTTGGGGGGGGTCCAATACTTTGGGGGGGGTCCAATACTTTTTTTGGGGGGTTCAATACTTTTTTTGGGGGTCCAATACTTTTTTTGGGGGGTCCAATACTTTTGGGGGGGGGTCAATACTTTTTTTGGGGGGTCCAATACTTTTTTTGGGGGGTCCAATACTTTTTTTTGGGGGGTCCAATACTTTTTTTGGGGGGTCCAATAATTTTGGGGGGGGGGGGGGTCCAATACTTTTTTTGGGGGGTGCAATACTTTTTTTGTGGGGTCCAATACTTTTTGGGGGGTCCAACACTTTTTTTGGGGGGTCCAATACTTTTGGGGGGGTCCAATACTTTTTTTGGGGGGTCCAATACTTTTTTTGGGGGGTCCAATACTTTTGGGGGGGGTCCAATACTTTTTTTGGGGCGTCCAGTACTTTTTGGGGGGGGTCCAATACTTTTTTTGGGGGGTCCAATACTTGTTTTGGGGGGTCCAATACTTTTTTTGGGGGGTCCAATACTTTTGGGGGGGGGGGTCCAATACTTTTTTTGGGGGGTCCAATACTTTTTTTGGGGGGTCCAATACTTTTGGGTGGCGGTCCAATACTTTTTTTGGGGGGTCCAATACTTTTTTTGGGGGGTCCAATACTTTTGGGGGGGGGTCCAATACTTTTTTTGGGGGGTCCAATACTTTTTTTGGGGGGTCCAATACTTTTGGGGGGGTCCAATACTTTTTTTGGGGGGTCCAATACTTTTTTTGGGGGTCCAATACTTTTTTGGGGGGGGTCCAATACTTTTTTTGGGGGGTCCAATACTTTTGGGGGGGGGGGGTCCAATACTTTTTTTGGGGGGTCCAATACTTTTTGGGGGGGGTCCAATACTTTTGGGGGGGGGGTCCAATACTTATATTTTAATTAGTTAATGTAATTAATATCTTAATGTAATATATATATATATATTTTTTTTTGTTATTTTTATTTTTTTTTTAATTATTTATTATTATTTTTTTTTTAACTATTTTTATTATTATTAAATTTATTTATTATTTGTTATTTTAAGTGAATTTATTTGTATTAAAATTATTTTATTTTATTAAAAAAACGCATCTGCGGCGCGGTTGCGGTAATCCCCATACAAAGTATAGGGAGACTTGCGGCAGGTGCGGCAAAACCGCACTTGCCGCAAGTCCCCCTATACTTTCTATGGGAATTACCGCAACCGCGCCGCAACGTGCACTTGCGGCGCGGTTGCGGTAATCCTAATGGGGATTACCGCAACCGCGCCGCAAGTGCTCGCACTCAGCCAGCGACTCGCAATGCGGCGCGGTTGCGGTAATCCTTATGGAAGCGGCCATTGCGAGTCGGTGGCCGAAAATAGAACCAGAGGCTCGGCCACAAAGCTAGCGATTTCCCGCTGAGGCTAGCGACTCGCTGCCTGAGCGGGAAATTGCTAGCTTTGTGTCCGAGCCTCTGGTGCTATTTTCGGCCAGCGGCTCGCAATGGCCGCTACGCGGCCAATGCTTCGCCGTGGTGACGTCACAAAGTGACAAAGCCACGGCGATTTCGGAGGCCGACACGATTTTGCCTACGGCAATTATATAGTAGATGTATTATTAATAAAGCGGTGGGTGATAAAATATACAGATCTAATTGGAGAGATTACTCAAAACAACAAGTTTTATAGTACAGATCTTACAACCCTGTTAGGAAAGAAGACATGTCATGCGGTAATCCATAACAGTACCTTGTTCGTTCTAATACTAAATCTTATTATACAGAGCAAAAGACCAAAATAATGGGTTTATATATAATGTTATATATAATATATAATATATCATGGGTTTTATATATAATGGAAAAATATACAATAGCACTGTATAAATCCTGCCAATGCTAGTACCTCAGAGCATGACACCATGTAAAATATAGGAAAATCAGGCAGCAGCCACTACAGGTGACCAAGAGAATAAATTATCTTCAGTCTACCCTGTTTGTGAATAAATATCTGCATCTTAATATAAAAAAGTTCATGATTTACCTTGTGCCATGATGACTCGCTCTTGACAGGGAAACTGATATGGAGCCGCACGTCTAGCCCACCTCGACGTACGTTTCGTTACCAAGGACTTCGTCAGGAGATGTGGTAATGCTCAGACTAACATCCTTATATACAGTGTTGACCAAAAGTATTGACACCCCTGCAATTCTGTCAGCAACGTTTTGGGGTTGCTTTTCTGCCTCTGGCACTGGACTGCTTGACCGTGTGCATGGCATTATGAAGTCTGAAGACTACCAACAAATTTTGCAGCATAATGTAGGGCCCAGTGTGATAAAACTGGGTCTCCCTCAGAGGTCATGGGTCTTCCAGCAGGACAATGACCCAAAACACACTTCAAAAAGCACTAGAAAATGGTTTGAGAGAAAGCACTGGAGACTTCTAAGGTGGCCAGTAATGAGTCAGACCTGAATCCCATAGAACACCTGTGGAATGATCTAAAAATGGCAGTTTGGAGAAGGCACCCTTCAAATATCAGGGACCTGGAGCAGTTTGCCAAAGAAGAATGGTCTAAAATTCCAGCAGAGCATTGTAAGAAACTCATTGATGGTTACCGGAAGCGGTTGATCGCAGTTATTTTGGCTAAAGGTTGTGCAACCAAGTATTAGGCTGAGGGTGCCAATACTTTTGTCTAGCCCATTTTTGGAGTTTTGTGTGAAATGTTCAATGTTTTGCTTTTTGCTTCATTCTCTTTTGTGTTTTTTTCATTGAAGACAAATTAAATGAAGATAATAATACCAAAGAATTTGTGATTGCAATCATTTTCAGGAAGAAACTGAGTATTATCTGACAGAATTGCAGGGGTGTCAATACTTTTGGACAACACTGTAGGTCTGTATCAAATTTAAAATCACCTGTCTAGCAGGCTGCTGTGTGTGTACAGGCTGCTGTGTGTTTGTGGGGGCTGGAGCAGGCTGCTGTGTGTGTGAGGGCCGGGGAAGGCTGCTGTGTTTGTGTGTTTACAGGCTGCTGTGTTTGTGTGTGGGGGGGCAAAGCAGGGTGCTGTATGAGTGTGTGTGTACAGGCTGCTGTGTGTTTGTGGGGGCTGGGGCAGGCTGCTGTGTGTGTACAGGCTGCTGTGTGTGTGTGAGGACAGGCTGCTGTGTGTGTGTCTGTGTGCGTGTTCAGGCTTCTATGTGTGTGTAAAGACAGGCTGCAGTGTTTGCGTTTAGACTGGTGTGTGTACAGGCTGCTGTGTGTGCGTGGGAGCTGGGACAGGTGTGTGTTTGTACAGGCTGCCGTGCGTGTGTGCACAGGTTGCTGTGTGTGTAATGGTAGGTTGATGTGTGTGTGGGGACCGGGAAAGGCTGCTGTGTGTGAGGACAAGCTGCTTTATTGTGTGTGTGTACAGGCTGCTGTGTGTGTGTCTACAGGCTGCTGCATGTGTGTGGGGCCGGGGTAGGCTGCTGCGTATGTGTGGGGGCTGGGACAGGCTGCTACAAGTGTGTGGGGTCCAGGGCAGACTGCTGTGCATGATGGGGCTGGGGCAGGCTGTTGTGTGTGTGGGGGCAGGCTGCTGTGTGTTCATTGGGGCCGGGGCAGGATGCTGTGTGTGAGGATGGGCGTCTGCATGTGTGCGGGGACTGGGGCAGGCTGCTGTATGTGTGTGAGTGTGTAAGTGATGACAGGCTGCTGTGTGTGTGTGGACAACAGACTGCCGCACGCGTGTAAGGGCTGGGGCAATCTGCTGCATGTGTGTGGGGGCTGGATCAGGATGCAGCATGAGTGGGGGCCATGGCAAGCTGCTGTGTGTGTGTGTGTATGCGTGTGTGTGTGTGTGTGTGTGTGTGTGTGTGTGGAAAGGCTGCTGTGTGTGTGTGTGGGGGCTGGGGCAGACTGTTGTGTGTGTGTGTCTGTGAGAACAGGCTGCTGTGTGTGTGGGGGGGCCGGGGCAGGCAACTAATTGTATGTGTGGCCTTGTTCATACATACCAATCTGTTTTTTAGCTCTTAGAAAAACGGATCCGTTTTTTTCTAAGGGTGCCAATAGTGTCCCCTAAGGTTCTGAACGTTTTTGGCAAGTTTTTGGACTTAGTCATTTTTTCATTAAAAACACATATGCATTAACGCATGCATTAACGCAGGTGCCTATATGTGCCATGCGTTAACGCATGCGTTCCCCATAGGGCCCCATGTTAAAAAACTGCATGTGTTTTTTTAAAAACCGCATGCGTTTTTTACAGCACCCAAAAAACGCAGCATGCAGTGTTTTTTGGAATGCTGAACAAAAACGCATGTGTTGTTAAAAAACGCAGCTACACTTAAGTGCACCATGCGTTACCACATATGCGTTTTTGGACTTAGAAAAAAAAAAAGCCTAAAATAATCCCAAAAGCGGATTTAAGCCAAAAACACATGGTATGTTTGAACAAGCCCTGTGTGTGTGTATGTGTGTGAGGACAGGCTTCTGCATATGTGTGGGGGCCGGGCAGGCTGCTGCATGTTTGTGGGGGCCGGGGCAGGATGCTGTGTGTGCCTGGGGGTTGAGGAAGGTGGCTGTATGTGTACAGTCTGTGTGTGTGGGGGTTGGGTGTGTGAGGACATTGTGTGTGTGAGCTGCTGCACGTGTATGGGGGTTGGTTCAGGCTGTAACGTGTGTGGGGGCCAGAGCAGGTTGCTGTGTGTGTGTGATGGTAGGCTGCGTATGTGTGTGTGTCTCTGCACAGTACCACTTGACTAGCCCAGGGTATGGGAATTCAGGTATCTGGGCCCTCTGCTGTGGTAGACAAAAAGGGGGGAGGGGGTGGGAGCGCATGTGAAGAAAGTTTTTGAAGTGGATTTAGGCCCAGGGCTGTGTAGCCACTCACCAGAGGTGGTTGTGCAACCCTGCACAACTGCGGTCTTACGCCTGTGAATCCACCTCCGCCTGGAGGTATAGTGGAGGCACCGAAAGTTGCTCCGGGAGCTCCAACTCCTGCCGCGATCAATGACCGGATTGATGTCACCACAGGTCCTACAACGGTGACCGTGTTGTATTGCTAGGTCATGGAGCTCAGGATCTAGGATTAATGGTATCTCTTGTCCAGAGCTGCTCTTGCCAGGTGTGCACAAGTGCAAGAAGCTGAGAGTAAAAAAATCCCTGGTCTGTGGAGCGCTAGGGCTAGAGATAAATGGCACTAGGGTTATTTTAGAAAAAGTTTCTTTATTAACCTCTTACAGGCCACTACGCGTTTCTGCAGCAGAGCGCTGCCTTCATCAGGTGATGCATCACCTGATGAAGGCAGCGCTCTGCTGCAGAAACGCGTAGTGGCCTGTAAGAGGTTAATAAAGAAGCTTTTTCTAAAATAACCCTAGTGCCATTTATCTCTAGCCCTAGCGCTCCACAGACCAGGGATTTTGTTTACTCTCTGCTGTGGTAGGGATGTCACTGGTGGCCTGCCCAGGCCCGTAGCCCTGGTGGTCAACTGAAAAGGGGTAGTTGATATGGGAATACATGTTTTTAAGTGACGCCACCTGTGGTATCTGGTGACTGCACCAGCGCTGTGTGGGTCCTCCAGGGATGATGGATGGCAGCTAGGTGTTGAAGCTCCCCACAGGCGGACCTGGATCCTGGGGACTTTGGTGATGATGATAAGGGATGGAGCAAGGATTTGGCCGAGCTGGTGGATAAAGGGGACAGTCTCTGTGGCTGGCAGGGGCGCGGGTAAGGAACTCGCACACACAGTGTCCAGGTCACCGCCGGGTGTTCAGGATGCACTTCTGGTCTCCACCATAACATCTTCACAGCTCTTGTAGCGTCTACACACTCTGACTAACTCCGCCCCCAGCACCACTATTTATAGGGGATCTTGCCTAAAGGCAGCAAATTGAGCTCCCCTTACAGTGCTGGGATGGAAGGTGTTGTTTGTATCTGTGTACCCACTGTGGACATGACAACATACATATATGACAACATAAAAATAAAATTCACTGATCAGAGCTGGTGGGTGATATAGTATGTGGGCTGGTGGGGCTTGTTGCAAGTGGGCTGGTGGGGCTTGTTTGCCAGGGCTGCTTTTTGGTCCCAGTCCAGCTCTGATCCCCAAACTGACCCCCACACATCCCTCCATGCAGTAAAATAGGATTTACAGTATAATTTATCCACACATCTTTACTAGTGTACTCTTTACATAATACTGCACAGATTTTATTAATTATAAAATGTACTTTGCATCTTAAAATTTTCTTTACTTTTTTAAAATTTGAAATTGATTTTGAATAATTAAAATTGAACATTTTGTAAATAAGTATAGTGTTGTGTTTTCTACTTGCGTGTTTTTAAACTTTCTACACAGGCACTTTGTATGACTTTTTTTGATTTCATGTCAACTTTATTGAGAATAAAAGTTATTTTATACTAATTGCTTTTTTTTTAACTCTTTTTGTAATATTAAACATTATTAAAATGTATTTATATATATATATATATATATATATGTATATATAATAGTGTTTTCTAGAGAATCCACTAGGTGTCAGTATAACATTGTTTTTTGCATCCATTTAAAAACTTATGTAAGGCTGGTTTAACATCACGTTTTTCTACAATCCGATGCTGTCAGTTGTACATTGGACAGCAATGGAACTGATTTTGGCCCCATGTTATCCTATCGGGACGGATAGGATTGGATTTGCCCTTAATGGCATCCAATTTGCCTCTGATCAGGTCCAATTTTTTGCAGCAGTCAAAATCGTAGACTGCTGCGATTTTGGACTCCACCGCAGAAATCAGATCAAATCGGATACGATGCAATCTGATTAAAATAATATGGGAGTCTATGGGGAATGGATCGGATGGAAAATCGGATCCGATATTGGATCCGATTTTCTGTATTGAGCATGCTCAAATTCCAAGACCGCTCCCAAAACCTCTCACAGCCCTCCCCTAGCCCTCCCCCAGCTCTCTTCCAACGCCATATTGCAAGGGAGTGTGGATCATTTGTGGATGTTGACGCAGTTCGAGGTATAATAAGGCAAAAACTCCAGTAGTCTCCCTATGAAAAGTAATTGGGTGTTGCCAGAAACGACGACATTGACGTCTTTGTCTTCTTCGTTGCGCATCACAGGCAACCGCAAAAGCACGGGCAGCGTCATATGTGAGATCCAGGTACCTGCAAAACTCCTCATGTGCAGACGCCATTTCCACAAGAAAAAGGAATGAAGTGGACACTCTACAGATATAAATATAGACCCTCAGTGGGTGGAGTGCCATTTAAATCGGATTCGTTAAAAAATCGTTTCGTAATGGATACCATCGGATGTCATCGGTCAGATGTTTTATCGGATCCAATAAACGGATCCTATAAAAAATCGGACCGATGGCATCCGATTTTGAGCATCCGTTGCTGTCCGATTTAAAACGGACAGTGTCGGATTGCGGGAAAACGTAATGTGAAAGCAGCCTAAGTAAATACCAATTTTAAAAGCCCTTAGTAACCTTTGTGAGATAAAATTAAAGAGGACCTGTCATCCCTCCCAAAGATTTCAATACTACAGGGAACACTGAATGCAGCATGTATGTCGCATTCAGGCAAGGGGTCCCCCATGTGTTTCTGATGTCTAAATCATGAAATACAGCCTTTTAAAATGTGTACAACTGAGTCAGGAGGGCATTACCAGATCCATGAGTCAGGTTCTTCTCCGGGGGCTATTCCTGGCCCCTGCTTCTATGTTCCTCCCTGTCCTGGCCGCCTCCTTGATGGCCTGTCAGCTCTCCTCGCTCTGCGCCTGCGTCTTCTTGTGCTACCTCACGCAGGCGCATGTGGCACCCTGCATTCACAGGTAACCACAGGCCTTCCTAGAACATAGTTGGATATCCACAGCAGGTACACAACGACCAACACCTTCCACCCCAGCACAGTTGGAGGAGCCCAACTTGCTGCCCTTTTGCAAGATCCCTTATAAATACTGATGCTGGGGAGGAGTTAATCAGAGTGTGCAGATACAAGGAGAGCTGCGCATACGTCCTGGTGATCGGTGCCGTGTTAGGCTCGAACTGGTGACACTGAACAGCATTTGAGCAGTCCTGCAAGGCCGAAGAGTGGGGACGAAAGGCAAGGAGAAAAGGAGAGAGCACAGTGGGAACAGAGGAGCCAGAATAGGTTCGCCCAAGCAACACATGGGACCCCAGCTACACTCCCAGCAGAGAACCCCAGAAAACTGGGGAGACTTCAGTCCCACGATCATCTGCATAATCACAGTCCAGGGAGCCAGACACAGGGAAACAGCGGTAGTCATCAGAGGTGTCCCTTTGACAGTGCAGGTGAAGAGAGAGTTGAGGAGGCCAGCCAAGTTCTACATGGGGCAGGGGCTTCTACACAGGGAAAAGAGGACACGGAGGCCTTACCCCCACTTGCTGTGGAGATCCAACTGCGTTTCCTGGTCACCCTACAGTTTTCTGGACTTTTACCTGCTATACCACCAGTAAAAAGTAAAGAGACATTCAGCAGTGTGTGTGTGCATTCTTCACCCCTATCCCATTGATCCACGATCTGGCCAAACCCCTGCTCCATTCCTCACAATCATCACTGCCCCAGAGGCCCAGCTTCATCTGTAGGAAGCTACTCCACCCTAGCTGCAATACCACCACCCTCCAGAGGACTGTGGCGGTGCTGGTGTCTAGTCACCATGTACTACAGGTGGCGTCACAAGACTCTTATCCCTTGAAAATACAAAATGCCCCTTCTTTTAGGCTGTCCTCCGGGGCCAGAGGTATGGGCCGGCCACCTGCCACATTCCCCGATTGGAGAGAGACAGGCCCAGATGTTCGAGTTCCCATACCCTTGGGTGCTACAGTTTCTTCTGGCATCACGAACAGGATCCGGTGCCCAGTGCCACCGGGTACTGTGTGCCATGTTTGAGACTGTGTTTTGTGACTGTTGAACTTAGACGCCATTACCGCACCGCAGAGCAGGAAGAAAGGGGGCGTGATGGCTTGCAGAGGGTGAAACTAAAACCCGCCCCTCGCTCTGCCGAGTGCTTCCAAAGCGCCGTGGCCTAGTCCGAAAACTCCCGAACACTTAACCCCCCTGTATACGGGGTTCAAAAACTGTTTAACTGTTAAAAGACTGGTCGTCATTCACTAGAGGGGCCTCCGAAAATGTCCACCTCATCCAGCGACATCGAAAGCACCTTCGCAGACCCAGTGAATCACCCGAAGCAACCATGGCTGCAACCAGCAGTACCACCAGCTCTTCAAAAGCTGTAGCCCCGATCATGCTGATCTCGCTACCGTATATCCCGGGTGTCAAGTGGTTGCTTCAGTATGATGGCCACCCTTATACTCTGTCCACCTTCAAAAGAAAGATCTGCAGCTTGTTGGACATGTATGCAATGACAGATGAGCGAGGATCAGTAGCTATAATCTTTAATAAACTAAAATCTAGCTTTGAAGACTGTAATGAGGCTGAAATAAGAATGGGCTTTTACCATTGCTATCCATGGCCAGGGAATGATATCCGGGCCTATGCCTGGTGCCTGCAAGAGGCGCTGCGAGTCCTAAAGCAAGTCAGCCCTGCTAGTATTCTCGATGAGGACAAACTGTTAACTGAGCAGTTCACCCGGGGGCTACTATCACCAGAGGACAACAAAACCTTGCGCTGATGGTCCCTAAGCCACCTGGACGCTGATTTCAATACTTTAAAAGACATGGCTATAAAGGTGTTCCAGCCAGTGGAGACTCCTGAAGCTGCCATCCGGCGGTGGTGCAGTGGTGAGGCGCAGGCTACTAGAGATGAGTCACCACCCGGTGTTTGAATTCAATTTGATTCATCGAATTTGATGTGTGTTCATCGAATGTTCGTAGAATGTTCGTCAAACACCATTGAACACCATTGAAAACAATGGCAGGCAAGCACATACAAACACATAGAAAACACCTTCTAAGGTGTCCAAAAGGTGACAAACTACTCAAAACACACAACAAACACATGAAAAAGTGACAAGTACATATACAAATGCAAAAAGAAAAGAGATGAGTAAAAGGAGGAGACACAGATATAGGCAAGTCATGCCCCTCTAAAATTCGTTTTTAGTCCAGTATTTGTAAGGCATCATGCAGATGATGAGTATTTGGAGAGTTTTACTTCAGTATCTATAAGGCCACGTTCAGACGAGGAGTACTTGGTGAGTTTTACTTCAGTATCGGTAAGGCCATGTTCAGATAAGGAATACTTGGTGAGTTTTACTTCAGTATCTGTAAGGCCATATTCAGACGATGAGTATTTGGTGATGCTTTTCCTCACTATCTGTAAGGCCACGTTCAGACGAGGAGTACTTGGTGAATTTTACTTCAGTAAATGTAAGGCCATGTTCGGACGAGGAGTATTTGGTGAGTTTTACTTCAGTATCTGTAAGGCCAAGTGCAGACGATGAGTATTTGGTGAGTTTCACTTCAGTATCTGTAAGGCCATATTCAGACGATGAGTATTTGGTGATGCTTTTCCTCACTATCTGTAAGGCCACGTTCAGACGAGGAGTACTTGGTGAATTTTACTTCAGTAAATGTAAGGCCATGTTCGGACGAGGAGTACTTGGTGAGTTTTACTTCAGTATCTGTAAGGCCATGTTCGGACGAAGAGTACTTGGTGAGTTTCACTTCAGTATCTGTAAGGCCATATTCAGACGATGAGTATTTGGTGATGTTTTTCCTCACTATCTGTAAGGCCACGTTCAGATGATGAGTATTTGGTGAGTTTTACTTCAGTATCTGTAAGGCCATGTACAGACAATGAGTATTTGGTGATGTTTTTCCTCACTATCTGTAAGGCCACGTTCTGACGATGAGTACTTGGTGAGTTTTACTTCACTATCTGTAAGGTCACGTTCAGACGACGAATACTTGATGAGTTTTACTTCAGTATCTGTAAGGCCATGTTCAGACGAGGAGTACTTGGTGAGTTTTACTTCAGTATCTGTAAGGCCATGTTCAGACGATGAATATTTGGTGATGTTTTTCCTCACTAACTGTAAGACCACGTTTAGACGAGGAGTACTTGGTGAGTTTTACTTCAGTAACTGTAAGGCCATGTTCAGTCGAGGAGTACTTGGTTTTACTTCAGTATCTGTAAGGCCATGTTCAGACGATGAGTATTTGATGATGTTTTTCCTCACTATCTGTAAGGCCACGTTCAGACGATGAGTATTTGGTGAGTTTTACTTCAGTATCTGTAAGGCCATGTTCAGACGATGAGTATTTGGTAATGTTTTTCCTCACTATCTGTAAGGCCTCATGCAGACGATGAGTATTGTGCCACATTTAGGGGACTACAAGAAGAGTCTCCATTTTTTTCAAAAATTTGGGCACACACACCACTTAAGTGACATCAATTGCCCCACAGTTGCAAAATGTAAATGGTTACTTTTAGGCCAAAAACCACAAGGCTTTAGTCTCCCCAGGATGACACAGGAGTAGAAAAGTCTGTGCGGATCCATGCCTTGTTCATCTTTATGAACGTTAGTCTGTCCACATTCTGGGTGGACAGACGTGTGCACTTTTCTGTCAGCACACCACTAGCAGTGCTGAAGACACGTTCCGAGAGAACGCTGGATGCGAGGCACGACAAGATGCTCAGGCCATTTTTCCAGTTTGGAAGCCCAAAATGAGCAAGGTTCCAGTTCCCCAGTCATGGCATCGATGTTAAGTTCGAGATACTCGTGTACCATCTGCTCCAGGCGTTGACCATGTGTCACACTTCTCGTGTCTTCAGGCCTTGCAAACGATGGTCTGAAAAAATTGTGGAATAAGGCCACGAAATTGGTGTTACCACACTAGCTACGGTGTTAGTGGTACGGTGTGAGTGATGATGACTCGACAGTCCCATGGTTGACAAGTGAGAGCTGTGAGATTCACTCTGTCTACCACTGGAGGTTTGTGGAAAAGCCGATCTCAGATTATGTATCAGCTTCTGCTGATACTCCTGCATGCGTGCGTCTCTTTGTATCGCTGGAATTATTTCAGCAAATTTGGTCTTGTACCGGGGATCGAGGAGTGTGGCAACCCAGTAGTTGGCATTGCTTCTAATTCGGACAATCCAAGGGTCATGTTGCAGGTAGTGCAGCAAGAAGGCGCTCATATGTCTTGCACACCCAGGAGGACCAAGTCCTTGTTGTGTTGGTGGAGGGGAGGTCAGAATCCTGCTTCCTTCCTCTGCCCTCTCCCCCCATCCTCGCACAACAGAAATGTCATCAAGGTCTCCCTCATCTGCTGACTCTTCCATGCCCATCGCCAGTTCCTCCTCCATTTCTTCCTGGGCTCCTGCACCTTCCTCAGCAGTTTGGCTGCTACCATGTGCCCTCATTAATCCTTCTCCACCACCCTCCCATGCCTGCCATCTTGTTGCTGCCGACCGTGAGGACCTTGGAGATGTTGTCATCCATTCCGCATAGGACTCCTCCTGTACTTCCTCCACCTCCGCTTGTCCCACCACCAGACTCCGAATATTGTTTAGTGTCTGCTCCAGCATGTAGATGACCGGAATAGTCATGCTGATAATGGCATCGTCAGCACTAAACATCTGCGTCGCCATCTCAAAATTGTGCAGAAGGGTGCATAGGTCCTTGATCTGAGACCACTCCTGAAGCGTGATCAACGCGGGTGGCATTACCAGACAGGCATTAGGCGGAGGTGGAGGACCGAGACGAGGTTTAGGAGGCAGAAGCAGTGGTTGAACTCCTACCTACAGAGGATTGACACACAACTTGTGAGGACGGCAAGACTTGGACAGCAGACCCTTCTCCAGCTCTCACCATAGTTACCCAGTGCCCAGTCAGCAACATGTAACGCCCTTGTCCATGCTTACTGGTCCAAGTGTCTGGGTGAAATGCACCCTGTCAAACACAGAGTTTCTCACGGAAGCGGTGATGTTGTCTGCGACATACTGGTGTAGCGCAGGCACACCTTTCTTGGAGAAGTAGTGTGCGACTGGGCATCTGGTACTGGGGCACTGCGACGGACATAAGGTCTCGAAAATCCTCTGTGTCCACCAGGCGGAAAGGCAGCATTTCTGAAGTCAAGAGCTTGCAGATGGTGAAATTCAATCGCTTAGCTTTCTCATGACTAGGAGTAAATGGCCTTTTACTTGTCCACATCTGAGGGACGGAGGGCTGGCTGCTGTGCTGAGATGGGGTTGAGTAGGGTGTCCCTGGCAAACTGCAGGTCTGGGAGGAAGGTGCAGGCGAACATGTAATGTTGCCTTCATCCAAAGATGGTGCTCTCGATGTCTCAGAGAGCTCAACACTAGCAGCATTGTCCACTTGAAAACCAAGTGATGACCTGCCAATCACACTGCCTGTTGCGGGTAAAGAGGTGGAAGGTCTACGTCCAAAAGCATGTGTGACAGCTGTCCCCACAGTCACAGACGATGAAGAGCACACGGATGCACTTGATGGGGCAGATGGTGGTAAGCCCGCCCCGCTAGCCCGCATTTTAGCACGGTCAGCTTCCCACTGTGACTTGTGCTTCATGTCCATGTGGCGGTTCATACATGAAGTACTCAAGCTTTGAGCTTTTAGCCTCTACTCAGAGATTGGTGACAAATCTTGCAGATGACATGAGTTGGGAGATCCTTGGCGATGTCAAAGAAGGCCCAGGCTAGGCAAGGCTTAGAGCCCATGCGAGCTGCAGAGGCATCACGACTTGTGCTCAGAGGCAGAGTTGTGGCTGCGGATGCAGTTGTTGACATGCTTCCAGTACTCCGTCTGTGTCCAGGAAGGCGCAACCTAACCTCATCGTCAGTAGCATTCTCCTCCACCTCCTGTGCTGACCTCATCGACTGGCTTACTGTGGGTTGACAGTAAGTGGGATCTCCAACCTCATCATCATCCTCTGTGTTCTCACACCCCTCGTCCTCCTCAGAGACAACATCTTCCTGCCTTGACCGAAAACTTAATTTGTCAATCCAATCCGGTATCTGAGTCTCATCAGCATCATCCTCCTTGTGTCCAGCAAGAGTAGCTACTGTTAGGGAATGAGGGTCTATATGAAGGTCAGAACCTTCTTCATCTGGGCCTGGATCGGACTCACAAAGCTTCTGGGCATCAGGGCAGATAATTAACTCGTCTGGACTCACTGCAGCTTTGGAGCAGACTTCTGATTCCCAGTCTATTGTGTGACTGAACAGCTCTGCAGACTCAACCATGTGTGTTACCCCAGACTCAGTAGGGAGGCTGGAGACTTGAGAGCTTGGAGGAATCAAGTGCGATTGGGCTGATGTGGCACCACTGCAGGGGATTGCCACAGGTTCCACTGGTACAAGGAGAGAATTACACCTTGGTTAACATAGCACACAGCACCTTCCATCCCATACCTGAAGGGGGAGCTCTACTGGCTGCCTTAAGTCAGTTCCCCTTTAAGAACATCCAGGCCTGAGGGGAGGAATTAGTCAGTCCCTGTAGTTTCAGTTCAGTTCCTGTGAGGAGAAAGAAGAGAGAGGAGACGGAGGAACTGGTCGCTAGAGGAGATCCAGGCCCAGGACCAGGGATGACTGACCGCTGTGCGCACCCTAGGGAAAACATCGGAGGCAAGTGGGAAAGCAGGGAACTAAGAAAAGGGAAAGAGATAATACAGCCCTTTAGTACACCCGGACACTGGAGTTCGATATTGCCAGCATACAGAGCTACGGCAAAAGCCCAGCAGACTCATGAGGAGTTCAGCCCTTAGGAGAGCAAGTAAAAGACACTAAACTGACCAAGCATAGGATCGGGTGCCACAAGAGAAACAGGGACCCCACAGAAGGACCTCATTGTCAGTTTAGAACAAAGCCCAAAGAGGGAGAAGAAGCGGTTGGTTCAGGCGCAGGCAGGACTCATCCCACACCGCAGAGCACAGACACAGAGGAGGCCTCATAACTTTCTAAGTTGGAAGTCCCAAGTTGCACCGGGGACCTGGTTACTACTCTGGACTGTACCTGTTACATTATCATCAGTAAAAGGTACCGAAACAACAATCCCTGTGTGTCTGGACTGTACCTGTTACGTTATCATCAGTAAAAGGTACCGAAAGAAGAATTCCTGTGTGTCTGTGTGCCTGTCTATCTGCTGCAATTCAATGCTGTATCAGCAAAGACCTAATTACTACTCCCCTCATCCATCCCCGCTGCCCTGAGGTAAAGCTCCACCTGTGGGGAGCTGTTCCACACTCTGCTGCACCCACCATCACCTCAGCGGCCGGCTTGCAGCGCCGGTACCAATTTACCGGGAACTACAGGTGGCGTCACGTTCAATTGTAAATATTCCCTTATTCCCCACCGTTCCCCGCCATTGAGGGTCCAGGGCACGGGACCGGGGATCGACCAGCCGTGATCCCCCATCAAAGCCGCCATCAGCCCCGGTACCCGAGTACCCGATACCCTGTCGACCGCCTCACTGACACCTCAGATGACTGGAGGGTTTGTGCTGTAGTAGTTGAGGTGGAGGAGAGACTACTTGATGGAGCAGTTGCGATCCATTCAAGCACCTGCTGTTTTTGTTCTTCATTTACAAGTGGTACCAATGCTCGTGTCTGTAAGAAAGGGATCATATCCGATTGGCCACGTAAAGAAGCTGACACCTTACTTTGGCTGGAAGATTGTCTTTCTCCAGTAGATGTTAAAGGGGTAGTCCGGGCTTTTCACAAAATCTGAGTGCATATCTAGGCTGCCGAATGCTGATGACTCACCGTTGCCGGGTGCTCAGGTCTCAGGCGATGCAGCACTTGTCACGGTTCCGCGCCTGAGGCTGTGGGACCCGGTGGTCAAACAAAAGGGGATTAAAGGATGGGGATATTTCTTGATTGTCGTGACACCACCTGTGGGTGTCCGGTGATGGCACCGGCGCTGCTTGCGCCTCCGGGGGATGTGCGGCAGCTAGATGGGATGCTCCCCACAGGATGAGCAGTAGTCCCCGGGGCCAGGAGCTGTGCTGGATGGAATACGGCAGCTCGGGTAGTTTGCGTGTTAGTCCAGGAAAAATGCACAAACACATGAAGTCTTTTCTGTACCTTTTACTGGTGACAACAGGTACACTCGACCGGGTGATGAAGCAGACACTCCTGGAGGTTCCACAGCAATCAGTGGTATAGGCTTACTAATATACACAGTTTTACAGGGTCTGGTGGATGTGAAATACCACCGAACCAGGGTTACACATTCTGGTGTGTCTTGATTCACCTGAGTTTGCTGCACTGAGGGCACTATGAAGGATTGTTCAATGCTCGTCCACTCCGGGCTCTCATTTGGTGGTGCTTCAGGTGTCCAGGGGAGCTAAACTCCCTTGTTGAGGTGCTGGTTTCTCTGCAGCCTGCTCTATGGCTCCTGCAGCTTGGACCCAGTGACCGGATTGTTAGGGTGAGTTGGAGTAACTCATCTGTCCCTGTAAAGTCTTTGCCTCCTTTTCCTATGACCCCTATTGCGAGGGTCTCTCACTTTCCAGGTGTGCTGGTATGGGCCTAGTGTGGCTCCAGTACCAGGTCAGCTCTCCTAGCTGTTCACAGTTCTAAAGTGACAGCACACCCCACTGTTTCTCCCTCCAGGACCCGTATTTATAGGGGAAACTGGCTTAAGGTAACCAGTGGAGCTCCCCCTAGAGGCCTGGGGTGAAAAGGGGTGTTAAAGTAAGTGAGGTCTGCTTGCTGTGTACATTCCATTTGTGTCCTAAGAGTTCCTGTGGTGCCTGAACCAGGGTGCCACACTGACAATCTGTGATTTACTTTGTGTCAGCATTTTGCAGGATTTCCTAGATAGCACTTATTTTGCGTCTGAACACAACCAGGGGGGGTGTTCTGGCATGGTAATAAAAACTGGTCATTTCCACCTACTCTACCCCAAACCCTCCCCCATAACAACAACCCCACCCTCTCCATCTACATGAATAAGAGCCACTTTACACACACCAACTTATCTGTCCAATTTCTGACCAACTTGCTGGTTGCAGTGAAATCATGGACACATTGCTCCATTTTGTGGCTGTGTACAAATGGAACAATGTGTCCATGATTTCACTGCCAGTGAGTTGTTCAGAAGTTGGACAGATAAGTTGGTGTGTGTAAAGTGGCCTTAAGACCTCTCCACAGTCCACAAATCCTCCCCTGCAGCCATCCCTGTGATCAGAACTGCCCGGTGTAGCTGCTCCGCCCCCCCGGCCAGACACCAGTGATGTATGGAAAGTCTGCAGAGGGAATGGACAATCGTGCTGTATCCAGGGCCGCTCCGTGATTACAATTAATAACTCACTCTTATCAGTGATTCCTTCCCTCACGGTCCCGGCCTGTCAGTGATCAGGAGCACTGAAGGAGAATGTACTGTATGAGCCCAGTGATGGGGGTTTGCAGCTTCTAATCTGCACAGGGGTCCACAGATACTGATGTAATCTGTGAGACACTGTAACAAAGCCTCTGCTGTGTGAATGACATCTCTGTGTCACTGATGTCTTCACACAGCAGAAGATCTGGTACAGTGTATCAGAGTGAAGGATGGTCAGCACTGTGTCTCTAATGACACAAATACTGATTAAAGCAACCTATCCACTCAGTAACTGCAACAGTGTGAAGTGTTGGGGGGTGTATGTATGGAGATATATATGATACTAAGGATTTTGATATTGTTGAGAAGTCCTTGCTTCCGTCGCCCCATCAGTCTGTCCGTCATTCCTTCTTTCCTTCCTTCCTTCCGTCCTTCCTTCTATCCACCCATCCTTCCTTCCGTTTATCCTTCCGTCCTTACTTCTTTCCGTCCGTCTTTCCGTCCTTCTTTCTTTCAGTCCATCTGTCCGTACTTCCTTCTTTCCGTCCGTCCTTCCATCCTTCCTTCTTTCTGTCCGTCCTTCTTTCCGTCCTTCTTTCTGTCCTTCCTTCTGTCCTTCCATCCGTCCTTCCTTCCATCCGTCCTTCTTTCTTTCCATCCGTCCTTCCTTCTTTCCGTCCATCTATCCATCTGTCCATCTTTCCGTCCCTCCTTCTTTCCGTCCATTCCTCCTTCCTTTTTTCCATCCTTCCTTCTGTCCGTCCATCCGTCGCCCCATCAGTCCGTTTGTCCTTCCTTCCATCCTTCTTTCCATCCTTCCTTCTGTCCATCCATCCGTCCGTCCTTTCCGTCCCTCTTTCCTTCCGTTCGTCCTTACATCCTTCTTTTCGTCCGTCCTTCCTTCTTTCCATCCTTACTTATTTCCGACCGTCCTTCCTTCTTTACGACCGTCCGTGCCGTTCTTCCTTCTTTCTGTCATTCCTTCTTTCCGTCTGTCCATCCGTCCATCCTACTTTCTGTCCTTCCTTCTTTCTGTCCGTCCTTCCATCCTTTCTTCTTTCTGTCCATCTGTCCTATCTTCTTTCCGTACTTTCTTCTTTCCTTCTTCCTTCTTTCCGTCCGTCCTTCCTTCTTTCTGTCCGTCCTATCTTCTTTCCGTCCTTCTTTCCATCCGTCCTTCCTTCTTTCCGTCCGTCCTTCTTTCCGTCCGTACTTAATTCTTTCCGTCCATCCTTCTTTCCGTCCGTCTGTCCGTCCTTACTTCTTTCCGTCCATCCGTCCGTCCTTCCTTCTTTCTGTCCATCCTTCAGTCTTTCCATCCGTCCATCCGTTCTTCCCCTCAAGCCTGTATTTTCCCTTCACCTCTGGGAGATTTCCTGTTTTCCTTCCTCTTCTTCCATAACTTTTCTATTTTTCTGTCAATACAGACATATGAGGCTTCTTGTTGTTTTATGCAGGACGAGTTGTACTTTTGAATGACAACATTTATTTAAAAATTGCAAAAAAACAATGCAATTACACATTTGTTTTTTGTTTTTATTTATTCACCATATTCACTATATGGTAACACTGACGTGTCGGTATGATATCTGTGGTCAGTACTATATGGTAACACTGACGTGTTGGTATGATGTCTGGAGTCAGTACTATATGGTAACACTGAGGTGTCGGTATGATGTCTGGATTCAGTACTATATGGTAACACTGACATGTCGGTATGATGCCTCGGGTCGGTACAAGTTCGTAGATACCAAACATATATACAGTACTTTGACTGTTATTTAAGTGGTGAAAAAAAAGATTTTTTTTAATAATAAAGAATTGTGCTTTTGCACCATTTTCCACGATCCGCAGCGTTCATACAATCAAACATGTATTATGAGAAACATAATTCATATTTATTTCTATTTAAATGTGAACTGTCACACGATTTTTGTGTATTAAACTAAAAGCTCCTTTTTCAGTAGGGCCTATGCTGCATTCTAAGAAGGAGGCTATTATGCCCTGACTGCCCCTGCCCCGACATGTCAGTGTTACCATATAGTACTGACCCGAGACATCATACTGACACGTCATTGTTACCATATAGTACTGACCCGAGACATCATCCTGACACGTCAGTGTTACCATATAGTACTGACCCCAGACATCATACCCAGACGTCAGTGTTACCATATAGTACTGACCCGAGACATCATACTGACACATCAGTGTTACCATATAGTACTGACCCAAGACATCATACTGACACGTCAGTGTTACCATATAGTACTGACCCGAGACATCATACTGACACGTCAGAGTTACCATATAGTACTGACCTGTGGCATCATACCGACACATCAGTGTTACCATATAGTACTGACCCCAGACATCATACCCACACGTCAGTGTTACCATATAGTACTGACCCGAGACATCATACTGACACGGCAGTGTTACCATATAGTACTGACCCGAGACATCATACCGACACGGCAGTGTTACCATATAGTACTGACCCCAGACATCATACCCACACGTCAGTGTTACCATATAGTACTGACCCGAGACATCATACTGACACATCAGTGTTACCATATAGTACTGACCCGAGACATCATACTGACACGTCAGTGTTACCATATAGTACTGACCCGAGACATCATACTGACACGTCAGTGTTACCATATAGTACTAACCCGAGACATCATACTGACACGTCAGTGTTACCATATAGTACTGACCTGAGACATCATACCGACACGGCAGTGTTACCATATAGTACTGACCCGAGACATCATACCGACACGGCAGTGTTACCATATAGTGAACATTGTGAATAAAAAACCCAAAGAACAAATGTGTAATTGCACTGTTTTTTAGCAATTTCAAAATAAATGTCGTCATTCAAAAGAACAACTCGTCCTGCAAAAAACAACAAGAAGCCTTATATGTCTGTATTGACAGAAAAATAGAAAAGTTATGGAAGAAGAGGACGGAAAACATGAATCGCCCGCAGGGGAAGGGAAAATACAGGCTTGAGGGGAAGGAAGGACGGACGGAGGGATAGACAGGAGGACAGACGGAAGGAAAGACGGAAGCAGGGGCGTAACTAGAACTGCAAACTTTTGAACGGGGCCCCCTCCAAGACACGCCCCCCAATGACATGCCCCCTTCAAGATACACCCCCTTACCGAATCGGTGTTAACAGTCTGACGCCACCCAGTTTACCGTATATACTCGTGTATAAGACGACCCGTGTATAAGCCGACCCCCCTACTTTTGCCCCCAAAATCTGGGAAAACCTATTGCCTCGTGTATAAGCCGAGGGTGGACCCCAGCACAGGTATACAGCCCCCAGCAGTGTGGTATACAGGCCCCCCAGTGGTATACAGTCCTCTCCAGTGGTAGTATACAGCAGCCTCCCCAGTGGTAGTATACAGCAGCCTCCCCAGTGGTAGTATACAGCAGCCTCCCCAGTGGTATATACAGGCCCCAGCAGTATATACAGTAGCCCCAGTGGTATACAGCAGTCTCCCCAGTGGTATATACAGCAGCCCCAGTGGTATACAGCAGCCTTCCCAGTGGTATATACAGGCCCCAGCAATATATACAGCAGCCCCAGTGGTATACAGCAGCCTCCCCAGTGGTATATACAGCAGCCTCCCCAGTGGTATATACAGGCCCCAGCAGTATATACAGCAGCCCCAGTGGTATACAGCAGCCTCCCCAGTGGTATATACAGGCCCCAGTGGTGGTATATACAGGCCCCAGTGGTGGTATACAGGGTATACAGCTCCCAGCACAGGGTATACAGCTCCCAGCACAGGGTATACAGCTCCCAGCACAGGGTATACAGCTCCCAGAGTCCCAGCACAGGGTATACAGCTCCCAGCACAGGGTATACAGCTCCCAGAGTCCCAGCACAGGGTATACAGCTCCCAGCACAGGGTATACAGCTCTCAGAGTCCCAGCACAGGGTATACAGCTCCCAGCACAGGGTATACAGCTCCCAGAGTCCCAGCACAGGGTATAAAGCTCCCAACACAGGGTATACAGCTCCTAGAGTCACAGCACAGGGTATACAGCTCCCAGCACAGGGTATACAGCTCCCAGAGTCCCGGCACACACAGGGTATACAGCTACCAGAGTCCCGGCACACACAGGGTATACAGCTCCCAAAGTCCCACTCCCAGCACACACAGGGTATACAGCTCCCAGAGTCCCAGGACACACAGGGTATACAGCTCCCAGAGTCCCAGCACACACAGGGTATACAGCTCCCAGAGTCCCAGCACACACAGGGTATACTGTATGTATACCCTGTGTGTGCTGGGACTCTGGGAGCAGTATACCCTGTGCGTGCTGCTGGGACTCTGGGAGCTGTATACCCTGTGTGTGCTGCTGGGACTCTGGGAGCTGTATACCCTGTGTGTGCTGCTGGGACTCTGGGAGCTGTATACCCTGTGTGTGCTGCTGGAACTCTGGGAGCTGTATACCCTGTATGTGCTGCTGGGACTCTGGGAGCTGTATACCGTATACAGCTCCCAGAGTCCCAGCAGCACACACAGGGTATACAGCTCCCAGAGTCCCAGCAGCACACACAGGGTATACAGGCCCCCCTCATGGTAAGGCTTTCCCATGCTGCCGCTGCTCACTGTCAATAGTGTTATTAATAGCGGCGCCTCTCACCCTCGCTCCAGGCTCAGTGCAGCAGCAGCTCCTTCCTGCTTGTCTGCTGTGATCGCCGGTCAGTTAGTTAGTAAGGACTTAGGACTCTCTCGGGGGTCACAGGCCAGCCAGGGGGCGGAGACCAACTCCGCAGACTGCGCAGAGAACACACAGGGTCAGGCTGCAGGCAGCAGGCTATAGTCTGGCGGCGGCAGCCCCTTTGAACTCTGTGTGCGGCGCCTGCAGCCGCTTTGGATAGTAGCGGCATCCACCTGGCCGGGGGGGGCCCTGTCGGGCGCGGGAGCCCCCCGCCGGGCCCCCACCCCCACACCTGACGCGTGACGGTCGGCCACACAACAACAGGTATCGCAGGCTGCTGGTATAGCAGCGTAGCGGCGCTGGGTCCGGGCCCTCCACAAGCGCCAGGCCCCAAAGTGACCGCTATGCCGGTAGTTATGCCACTGGACGGAAGTAAGGACGGATGGACAGAATGATAGACGGAAGAACAGAAAGATGGACGGAAGGAATGACGGACGGACAGAAGGAAGGACGGGTGGAAGGAAGGACAGATGGAAGGAAGAATGGAAAGACGGAAGGAAGGACAGAAGGATGGACGGACGGAGGACGATGGAAGGATGGAAGGTAGGACAGACGGATGTAAGGATAGATGAAAGGAAGGACAGAAGGATGGACAGAAGCACGGATAGACGGATGGAAGAAAGGATGGAAGGACAGACGAAAGGACAGACGGAAGGACGGGCGGACGATAGGAAGGACGGAAAGGAGAGACGGATAGAAGGACAGACAGATGGAAGGAAGGACGAAAAGAAGGAAGGACGGATGGACTGATTGGGCGATAGACGGAAAAATGGAAGGACGGAAGGAAGGACGGAAAGAAGGAAGGACGGACAGACTGATGGAGCGACAGAAGGACGGATGGAAGGACGGAAGCAAGGACTCTTCAACAATATCAAAATCCTTAGTATCATATATATCTCCATACATACACCCCCCAACACTTCACACTGTTGCAGTTACTGAGTGGATAGGCTGCTTCAATCAGTATTTGTGTCATTAGAAACACAGTGCTGACCATCCTTCACCCTGATACACTGTACCAGATCTTCTGCTGTGTGAAGTTGTTTTTCACACAGCAGAGGCTTTGTTACAGTGTCTCACGAATTACAAATCAGTGTCTGTGGACCTCTGCAGATTAGAAGCTGCAGAAGCTGCAGACACCCATCACTGGGCTCACACAGTATGCTCTCCTTCACTGCTCCTGATCACTGACAGCCCGGGACAGTGCAGGGAAGGAATCACTGATAAGAGTGAGTTATTCATTGTAATCACGGAGCGGCCCTGGATACAGCAGGATTGTCCCTTTTCCCTGCAGACTTTCCATACATCACTGGTGTCTGGCTGGGGGGAGAAGCAGCTACACCGTGCAGTTCTGATCACAGGGATGGCTGCAGGGGAGGATTTGTTACTGTGTGGGGAGGGCTTATTCATGTAGATGGGGAGGGCGGGGTTGTTGCTATGGGGAGGGGTTGGGATAGAGTAGGTGGAAATGACCAGTTTTTATTACCATGCCAGAACACCCCCCCTGGTGGTGTTCAGACGCAAAACAAGT
This sequence comes from Allobates femoralis, assembly GCA_033576535.1. Classification (NCBI taxonomy): domain Eukaryota; kingdom Metazoa; phylum Chordata; class Amphibia; order Anura; family Aromobatidae; genus Allobates; species Allobates femoralis. The sequence goes on along the minus strand of JARQOC010000005.1, from coordinate 306,739,628 downwards.
GCTATCTAGGAAACCCTGCAAAATGCTGACAGAAAGTAAATCACAGATTGTCATCATTCAGCAGCCTAGATATGTATTGAGATTTTGTGAAAAGCCCGGACAACCCCTTTAATCTAGATATAGCATCTACCCCACGGACACAAACTTTTTTTCCCTTTCCACCACGCCTACTCCCATTCCCACCAGCAGCAGGCCTTTTGCCACTCATTTTGTATGTGACAAAATTTGCAACTGTACAGTTGTTGGACAACAAAAAGCTGGATGTAAATCAAAGAGATGGTGACTGAACCAACACTGCTACTTGACCCAAAGTGAGACCTGGGCAAGGTGCAGTTAAAAATTAGAAGTAACTAACTACACAGGCGGTGTAGTTATTTGTATTAGAAGTGACCTACACTACTTATTTTTGTGGCACTGCTACTTGACCCGAAGTGAGACCTGGGCAAGGTGCAGGTAAAAATTAGTACCAACTACACAGGCGGTGTAGCTTCTTTCACAAGTGGGCTACACCACTGTGTAAGTGACACTGCTACAGTACTAGCCCGAACAAATTGCCTGGACTAGCTGCAGCCAAAAAATGCCTACTAAGGCAGGTGGTGTAGCTTTCTTCACAGCAGTGCTACACGACCTGCCCTAAAGGACTCCCAGAGCTAGATGTGGCCAGATGCTGTGAAAAACGCTTGCACAGCACTGGCACACTTCGGCCTGGCAAAACCTAATAGGGACTGCTCTAACGTAGCCCTAAAAAGGGCTGAAATTAAAACTAGTCCCTGCTTCTATGAAGTACACCTAAAAAAGGGCTGCTAGACTACTAGTCCCTAATCGCTACTCCTATGAAGCAGCCCTCAAAGGGCTGATACTCCTAAAATTCACACCCTCCCTCCAGTTGAATCAGAACACAATTGCTCGATTTCACTCTATATCGTCCACAGCAGCAGCAGTGCCATCTGACACAGAGCTACAGCAATGAGCAAATGGTAGTGATTGGTCTTATAGGGCTAGGACATGTGACTTACACAGCCAATGATGCCTGACCTTGCTTGTGTGCAAAAAATGCATTTTGTTGTGTGTGTGTGTGTGTGATTGGCTAACAGCCTGCACCGCCCCACTGTATCTGCAGTTTGGAGAGAAAAAAAAGGAGATCGCTATTATTTCTGCAGCACTGGCACAACCCACCCCCTGCACATTATACCCAGAAACTTGATATTCACATTAATTAACATGGTTAGGGTTAGGGTTAAGCTTTTGGTGATCAAAGCGTTATCGAACGTAACCTCGAACTGCCGAATTTCAAGCTAGTTGTTCTAATTCGTCGAATGCCTCGAAAACACCGCTCAAAACAGCTCGAATTTGAGATTAGTGAACAATTCGAATCGAACACCGCTCATCTCTACAGGATACCACAACATCGGTACCTGTGCCTGCAGCGGAAAACAGTGTACAAACTGCTAACCCTGATAAATACGACTCTTTATGCTCTGAAGTGCACCAGATAGGCAAGAATTTAACCAGAGTCATGGAAGCCCTGTAGCTGCAGCAGGGGCCACAGCCCACGCCAAAACCACAGTCAAAACCTCAACCTTTGATCCAGCTTGCTGACAGTCCGGAGGATGTCCCGTGGATGAGAGCAAGGTAGACTTCGTCGTACAGAGGGAGGACCACTGACCGTTACAGCTCCACAGGGGGACCCATTTGCCGTCGCTGCCACAAGACCGGCCATATCGCCCGATACTGTCCTTTAAATGAGCAGTCTCTGGGGGCTGGGGCCAAACTTCAGGAGTAACTCAACTGGGCACAGCCGACTGGTATAACACCTTCATTGGACGGCTCCTGTACATTATACTAGACAGCACATCAACACCTGCTTTATTGGATACCGGGTCACAAGTAACTACCACACCACATATCCTTTATAAACAATTCTGGTCAGATAAGGAACTCCAACCACCCGCCTTGAACTTCACCCTTTATGCTTCTAATGGTGAAGCACCTACTATAGTGGGGGTTAATGCAGTACCAATAAATGTGGGGAGGGTAGAATTGCAAAACCAGGGGATTATTGTGGTAAAAGAAAATCCTAATAATCGTGATCCTTATATTATTCTTGGTACAAATGTTGTTAGCAATTGCATGGGTGAAGTGTTGTTCTTCCTTCAACAGATCACAGACACTGCCAAACCTGGGCAGAAGAAGGTTCTTCAGCGAGAGATAAGAGCCCTCCTGCACCAGCAACAGGTAAAACTTACAGATGGTGAAATTGGTACTGCACAGGTAACAGACCCGTTTCCTATTGTAATACCTCCAATGAGTGAAATGATGATTTGGTGTTGAGCAGCTATAGGTCTAAGAGGGCAGGACTACCAGGCAGTAGTGGAGCCCATAAGCTCAGAGCATAGGCCTACACTCTTGATAGCCAGGGGGTAGTTGATGTACACAAGGGTAGGGTACCAGTTCACATCTTAAATTGTGGCAGTGAAGAAGTTAAACTACCCAGGTATTTCCACCGTTGCTAAGCTGTACACTGTGAATAACAACAAGATCCAGGCAGTGGGATCCTTACCTCAACCCAGTGGGGTAGAGAATGATAATGCTACAGGGCCACTGGAGGACTGGTGTCAGCAACTCCATGTAGAAACTGATGCCACCTCTGTGTATGAAAAGCAAGGTGTCTACCGGGTAGTCCAAGAATTTGAACAAGTATTCAGTAAGCATCCACTTGACTTTGGTAGGATTAAAGGTCAGAAAGAAAGATGGCAGTATGAGAATGTGTGTAGATTACAGGCAAATAAATCGCATAACACACAAGGATGCTTACCCGTTACCTTGCATTGAAGACTCACTAGCTGCACTGAAGTCTGCCAATTACTTTTCAACCTTAGATCTCACTAGCAGGTATTGGCAGGTGTCCGAAGACCGCGAGAAGACGGCATTCACAACCCCTATGGGCCTATATGAATTTAACAGCATGCCATTTGGACTATGCAATGCACCCATTCCAGAAACGTTCCAGAGGTTGATGAAGTGTTCCCTGGGGCATAAGAACTTTGAGACGGTACTGCTTTACCTGGATGATGTCATAGTGTACTCTAAGGTTAAGTGCCCACAGGAAGGTTTTGCTGCGTTTGAGATCAGGTTTTGCCTTGGGTTTATGTAAATCTATGCTAATCTAATCCTGAGTTTTTGGTTTCCATCAAAACCTATGTGTGCAGAGAAAAGCTTTCACACACACACTGTTTTTTTTTTCTCTACAGAAAATGGAAATACCACAGGTGTTTCCACTTTAGCAAAAGTGCAGCAAAGAATTGACATGCTCATTCTTTCTAAAACACAGCAAAACCTGAGGTGTTTCAACTTTCTTCACCAAACAAAAACCAATGTGTTGTGACAGCTAATCCTAGAATCATAGGTTTTGCTGGAAAACAAAAATGCAGCAAATCCTCCGGTGTTTACACTGTCTCCAGAGAACAAAAACCAATGTGTGTAAAAGCTTTTCCCTAATAACATAGGTTTTGCTGGAAACCAAAACCTCAGGATTAGATTACCATAGATTTACATAAAACCAAGGCAAAACGTGATCTCAAATGCAACAAAACCTTTCTGTGGGCACATACCCTAAGTCCTACAAGGAACTCCTAACCCATCTAGCAGAGGTATTTGAAGCCACCTGTTAAAGCCGAAGATCCAGTACCTGGCACATCGTCAGTTCCGATGGCGTGGCCCCAGATCCAGACAAAGTAACCGTCATCCGGGAATGGCCAGAACCAAAGATCTTAAAGGACGTCAGTTCCTGGGATTGGTGGGATACTACCGGGGGTTCATCAAGGAGTACACGAAGAAGGCTGCTCCACTACAGAATCTCTTGGTAGGCCAACTCAAGAAAGGCAAGTCTAGAGATCCACCTTTGGAGTGGGGCAAGGAACAAGAAGATTTGTTCCAGATGATGAAAGAGGCCCTAACTGGTGAGGAGATCCTGGCTTACCCCGACTACAACCTACCATTCCTGTTATATACAGATGCCAGCAACGGGGGATTAGGAGCTGTACTCACCCAGAAACAAGAAGACAAAGAAAGAGTAATTGCCTATGCTAGTAGGAAGCTTCGTCCTACAGAAAGGAACCCCGAAAACTACAGTTCTTTCAAGCTGGAGTTCCTGGCATTGGTCTGGGCTGTTACTGAAAGATTTAAACACTACCTGGTGTCTAGCAAGTTCACATCCTTTACTGATAACAACCCTTTAACACCCCTGGAAACTGCGAAATTGGGAGCCATGGAACAGAGATGGATGGCCAGATTATCCAATTACCAGTTTACCATGAAGTACCGGACTGGGCAAAACAACGGCAACGCTGATGCCTTATCCAGGATGCCTGACCTATCAGATATAGGAGCGGATGAAGATGAGCTGGAAGAAGTGGAGCTACCCGCCTTCCATCAGCTGAGGACAGTGCCAAAAGGTCCATGCAGAACCTCCTGAGAGAATAGTGAACCCGTTACCACACTTTGGTTGGAAGGAATCTCGAGACAGTGACCCAGCTATCAGTTTAATAAAAGGACTGATAACTCAGGAGTCCACAAAGCTACCTTCAAATCCTTCACCAGATACTAAACACCTGTGGAACTAGAGAAGCAAGTTGTTCATATACCAGGAGAAGCTCTGCAGAAGATACACTAACCCCAGAACCAATGAAATTGTATGGCAGATCATAGTACCCAAAACAGAGATCCAAATGGTACTAAATGCCTACCACAACCAGACTGAACACTTTGGGTGGAAGAAGTTAGAAATGCTGCTTAAAGACCGGTTTTACTGGGTTGGCTTGAGGGGATCCATAGAAAGATGGTGTAAATGTGGAGTCCACTGGGATGGGGTACTCAGTACCGGACCGGGGTACTGCTGGAGATATCATGGCGGTCTTGGTCCAGACCGTGACCTGGGTTCCACATGTAATGGGGGGATATTTACAGGGGAGTTTGTTGTGACGCCACCCACGGGTTGTGGTCAGGGCGACCACCGCTGCTGCAGAACCTCCGGGCATGATGTTGGGCAGCTGGGGATGTAATGGCTCTCTGCAGGTAGAGCTTGGCTCCCTGGGGCAGTGATAGTAATAGTCTATGATTGATACTATGGATGCTGCAGGATAGGGGTAGTAGTAGAGATGATATCTGCTTGTGAGGGAACGTAGGGACTGAGCACAAGGATCACACAGACTCACGGTTTTGAAGTTTTCCAAGGCTTTACTGCAGATGTTCTTTAGCAGAGTACTGTCCACGGAGTCTGTACCGGGGCCGGGTTGCTCCCACCCTGACCGGGTCCTCAGCTTCCCACTGCTGCGCTGTGTGTGTGGCTCTGCTGCCGCTTTAGCTAGGCTGCTGGCTCTGTCTCTCCTCACAGGTACCCCCTCTACTAGGGAACTTGAGTCTTTCCGTGTGCTTCTGACTGCGCCGTGCTGCTTCGCTGAGGTACAGTGTAGATCTATTACCTCCACTATCCCGGTGTTTACTGTGCTGTGTGTGTCAGTCACAGTTTTGGATCCGGTATCCGGTCTCTGATCTCCTCCGGGGCGTGTTATGAGGTAACTCAGTCTCCCAGATGTGTTCCTCTGTTTCTTGTACTCCTTCCCTCAGACCCTGGCTAGGCCTGGAAATTGAGTAGCAGACTGTGGAGAGGCCGGATGCAGCCCCTTTACACCACAATCTCTCTCATCAGTTCTCCCAGGAACTGAACTAACTACTTCCTCTTGACACCAGAATATATAGAGGGGAGCTGCTTTAGCTCCCCCTTCTGGCCTAGAGGTGATAGTGCAGTGTCAGGTGTTGTGTGGAGAGTTATCCCAGGTTGATGTTACTGTGGCACATTAACCCCTGGGGTGCCACATAAAGACTGTTGACCCTGTAGCCTATGCAGAAAAGACCAACAGAGTCAAAGAGCACCACTCCAATCAATTGTAACAACAAAACCGCTCCAGATAGTAGTCTTAGACCATGTGAAGTTGACTCCAAGCAGGAGAGGCTACACTTATGGTTTGACAATGGTGGATCATTACTCCCTATTCTTGATGGTCGCACCTGTAAAAGATCTAACTGCTGCAACAGCCGCAAAGACTTTTCAGAATGTCTTCTGTAGACCATTAGGCTACCCAGAACAAGTTCTAATTGATATAGGTTCAGCGTTTGAAGCCGAATTCTTTCGAGAGTTTTGTCATCTTTATAGTTGTAAGAAAATAAGAACTATGCCATGTCATCACCAATCCAATGGGTTATGTGAAAAGATGAACAACTTTGTGATAGCCAGGCTCAAGATACTACCTCTTGAAGGAACAATGGCCAGAAAAACTGCCTGATCTGGTAGACATGTACAATCACATCCCAGTGAGTTCTACAAACTGTTCACCCGCCTACCTCATGAGAAGATTAGCTGTAGATCTAGAACTCAGAGTTGTTGAACCCAAAGAAGATGCTTCCAATTCTGACTGGAATACCAACCGTTTAGAACTGTACAGAAAGGTTCAAGCTACCGCAGGCATTCACATGTGCTTTGCAGTAGCCGGATGGGCTCCCATAGGAGTCCATTATAGCAAGCCTGCTGCGGTTTGCAAACCGCACCGAAAACTGCAGCATGCAGGAATTATCCCGCAGGCTGCAAATCCGGAAGCGGTAACCGGATTGCATGTAGTGCAATCCGGTTTTATAATGGGCTCCTATGGGCTGCGGATCCTGATCCAGTTTTGAGCATTTTTACAGCTCAAAACCGGATCAGAATCTGCATTTGCTACCGCAAATGTGACCCTAGCCTTAGAAGATTTTTGGTGTCTAACAACACCTGGCATTTGTACATTTTTATTTAAAAAATGTCTAAATGACTATGTTTTCAATTACCATGGTATAATAGAATTATATGTTAAAACAAAGGTCTGAGATACTACATTGTTTAAAAAGGATACTTTACAAAATGCTTTACAACATGCTGAGAGTTAGGGGTACCTCACACACTGCAACATCGCTAGCGATGTCGCTGAAACGTCACAGGTTTTGTGATGTAACAGCGACCTCTCCAGCGATGTCACAGTGTGTGACACGAAGTAGCGATCAGGCCCCTGCTGTGAGGTCGCTGATCACTGCACGTCATTCAGGACCATTTTTGGTCCTTGATCTCCCACTGGTCAGCACGCATCGCTGCGTGTGACATCGAGAGACCAACGACCAGTAACCCCACAGGCTGGTAACCATGATAAACACCGAGAAACTAAGCAGCGCGTGCTGCCTAGGTACTGCTGTTTATCATGGTTACCAGCATCCTCCCGCTTACAGGCTGCGCTAAGCTGGAGGACGCTAGTAAGCAGGGTAAACACCGGGTAACTAAGCAGCGCTCGCCGCTTAGTTACCCGGTGTTTACCATGGTTACCAGCGATGTTGCTGCTGGCTGGTCGCTGGTGAGTCTGCTTGTTTGACAGCTCACCAGCGACTGCAGAGAGACTTTCCAGTGATCCCAGCCAGGTTGGATCACTGGTGGGATCGCTGGAAAGTCTCAGTGTGTAAAGGGGCCATAAAGGCTATATTTTATGGCACACTAGCATGCGTGTTAATCGGAGCATTTTTGATGCATCACAGTCATGTGAGTGCTTTCCGTATGGTAGTGCAAGTGTGGTGTGAGTGTTGTGCAAGTGTGGTGTGAGCGCGATGCGAGTAGGCAATTTTATCTCCATCAGCAAACCGAGAGTAAAACTTTTTTCACAGAATGAATTTAATGGGTCTATCAACCTCTTTAAGCAACAGCAGCTGCAAATTATATAGGTAATCATTTATAAGTCCCTCCTCAATGGCCCCACAATGGAAGCAGAGCCATAATTAGATGTGTCTACTTCCTCAAACACTGTTGTTGCCGTGTCCTCATGTATTATTAAACATGTCTTACCATCTGTATCTAAACCCAACTGAGAGAATTTTGCTTCATTGGTTTCTGTATAGCCATTTTTGGGGAGCCCTATCCAGTAGTGTCTACTCCTGTTCGTCGGCGATTTTGGGTACATCCTGCGAACAGAAGATGCCCTACCAAAGGTCATTTCCTCTGTCTCTATCTTCAATTTAGAAATAATTCAGACAAATTGTTTGCCTACTGCCGCATGACCCTGTCAACCTTTGATTATCTTTTGGAGGAACTGCGACCCCTGATTTCCCAGTAAGATACTATTTTTTGAGCCAGCATTTCCATGGAGGAGCGTCTTTTGGTAACCCTAAGGTCTGCGTATTTTATTCTGTCCAATATCCCTTGGTTGTAATTAGGGATGGGCGAATCTACTCGCTAGTACTCGTTACTTGGCGAGTAGTAAGGGACTCGCAGGACTCGGTATTCTGCGAGTTTCCCAGCGTTTACTCGCACGAGTCCAATGCAAATCAATGGCAAACGCTGACAAAACTAGGATTGCCATTGTCTTGCATTAGACTCGGCTACTGTGCCAGTGATAGCAGGGAAACTCGCAAAGTAACTGCTGTTACATTGCCGAGTCCAGTTGTCTTCTCTGTGCTCGCTGCCGCAGCTCCAGGGTCCTAGAGCCCGCCTGCTCACAGAGATGATGTAGCAGTGCTGAGATTGTTCTCAGTCTGCTCATTCCCTGTGTATAGACATCTATATCTATGCACAGGGGATGTAGCAGAGAGGACATCGCGTTTTGGACTGCGTCGGACGGAAGAGGATTTTTTTAATTAAAGATGGAGTCCCTAATGGCTTTTTTTTAATTTCTAATAAAACATTTTCTCTGTGTTGTGTTTTTTTTAAAACAATTTAATAGAAATTCATGGCGGTCATGTCTAATATTGGCGTGACCGCCATACATTTCGGGCTTAGGGCCAGCTGATAATACAAAGCTGGCCCTAACCTCTTTATTACCCAGCGTGCCACCGCCACCAGGGCCGCTGGAAGAGCGGGGTTCAGCGCCAGAGGATAGCGCTTCAATGAACACGCCATCTTCTGGGGCGGCTGCGGGCTGCAATTTGCAGCGGGGGGTGCCCAGAAAGCTTGGGCATCCCTGCGCTGCGGATTCCAGCCCCCAGCTGCTTAGCTGTACCTGGCTAGACATAGAAATTGCGCGGAGCCCCACGCATTTTTTTTCTATTATTTCATTCATTTTCATTCATTGAAGCGCCATCCTCTGGCGCTGAACCCCGCTCTTCCAGCGGCCCTGGTGGCGGTGGCATGCTGGGTAATAAAGAGGTTAGGGCCAGCTTTGTATTATCAGCTGGCCCTAAGCCCGAAATTTATGGCGGTCACGCCAATATTAGACATGACCGCCATGAATTTCTATTAAATTGTTTTAAAAAAAACACAACGCAGAGAAAAATTTTTATTAGAAATAAAATAAAAAGCCATTAGGGACTCCATCTTTAATTAAAAAAATCCTCTTCCGTCCGACGCAGTCCAAAACGCGATGTCCTCTCTGCTCATCCCTGTGCATAGATATAGATGTCTATGCACAGGGAATGAGCAGACTGAGAACAATCTCAGCTCTGCTGCAGCAGGCGGGCTCTAGGACCCTGGAGCTGCAGCAGCCAGCACACAGAGCAGACAGGACTCTTATCTGTGCGAGTTTCCCAGCGATTACTTGCAAAGTAAACGAGTCCAATGCAAATCAATGGCAAAACTAGGATTGCTTCAGGCTGAAGCTTCCGAGACACATCTGTGATTTGTAAATCGCACACTACTCGCTATTACTCGCTTCCCCATTCATTAACATTGGACTCACTAGACTCGCAACGAGTAGCGAGTCCCGGGCTCAGACTCGCTAGAGTCAAGCGATTCCGAGTAATTTAGGATTCGCCCATCACTAGTTGTAATGTGCAGCTTTCAATCGCGCTTATGTGTTGACATGCTCCTTTGTCACGTGTTAGCATATGTAATTATTTTGCCTACCTTTGCAATAGGACTCTTAATAATGTACACTCAGGGTACCGTCACACCTGGACATATCTCCGGCGATTCCACAGGCGACGCTGAGGCGTGGCCTGTTGCCGGTGACATCGCCAATGCGTCGCCTAATGTAAATGGGCGAGGGCGACACGTCTGAGTGGTCGCCTGGTTTCACATCAGAGCTCTGAAACCAGGCGACCATTCTTGGGCGATGCGTGCTGATCACCCTGTGTAACGTCTCATGAGCGATGTCAAAGGCGACAGCACACATCGCCTATACCATTCCGGTAGGCGTTTCAGGGCGTATTTTCAAGCTCTGGCGGTCTGCGTGGATTGTTGGCAGCTGGAGCGTTCCGATTGGTTGTCTTGTTCCTCAGCGCCATATTTGATGATATGTGCTTCCAAAGCTGTATTACCCAGGAGCGTACATACTGTACAGTAGCGCATTGATGTCGCCTCTGTGTTTGCGGCTGTGTTCAAAAGTGCAGAGATGTGTCACAAACAGAAACGCAATTGTCATTAAATGCCAATTAAAGTCTGCATGAGCGCTGTAGTGGCAGCCTTCCTGTATTACATGACGCAAAAGCATACAGTGAACCCTGTGGCTTTTGCGGCACCTCTGGGCACCCGTCAACGTGTCACATATCTCACATATGGCCCACATAACTGCAAACACACAAATATCTGTGCACACACATACTTGGTCAAGGCTCCAATATTATCCTGACCAACAAAGCAAGAGTGATTTTATTAGACAACGCAGTAGCACAACACACATTACATCAAAACGCCAATACGGATTCACTGACAAATTACTCACCCGAGCGCCGCGTTTTGCCGTGTTGACTAATTGTGTCAAGCAATTAACACACATGCATTACGAAACAATACGCACATGCATGCTTACATTTTACGATGTGGCTCGGCGAACTAGGACACAGTCATTGATGTGTTTTTCCAACCAATCACACGTCTTCGAGGCGTCACCAAACATAATGTGAACGCCTACCTCCGAGACGCAGGCCAAAACAACGCCCACGTCGCTAATGTGGTTGCTCTGTGTGATGTGGAAGCGGCGATCAGCGACTTGATCGCCCTTGTGCCTTGGGCGACGCTCAGGCAATTTCCGGTCAGGTTGTCGCCCGAGCATCGCCTGAGTTGTCGCCCCATGTAAATGGGCATCGGCGACCTCGGACGACACGCAAATATGTGCGCGCGCACGTGCGTCGCCTGTCGAATCGCCGGCGATATGTCCAGGTGTGACGGTACCCTCAGATTTGCTAAATTTTATCACTAGTGATGAGCGAGTACGCTTGTGACTACTCGGTACTCGCACGAGTATCACTGTACTCGGGCTACTCTGCGGGTACCGAGTAATCTCGTGATACTCGTGCTGTACTCGGGGGCCCTCATCCCTGCATGTTGGCGCTCTTTAGAGAGCCAGCCCACATGCAGGGATTGGCTGGCAGTCACTGCAATGCCACAGCCCTGTTAGTTGTGGCATTGCAGTGATTGGCCGGCCCGCACAGCGTGTCCGAGCCTTTATAAGACCCGGCCACGATGTGCTCTGCACACAGCCATCCAGACAGTCAGTGTAGGTAGAGTGTCTGCTGCTGCTTAAGGGACAGATTTACGGCCCTCATAGGTAGATCCGGAGCAGGGCTGCAAACTGCTGCTGACCAGAACAGTCCTTTTCAGGACTAATCTAGGAGGATATAGGCAGGGTGATCCAGATCGGAGTCAAAGCTTTCCAGTGACCAGAACAGTCCTCAGGAGACTGTTGTAGCTGACTAGCTGTATACAGGCAGGGTGTAATATCCATATCCAGCTTTCCTGTGACCAGAACAGTCAGGAGACTGTTGTAGCTGACTAGTTAGCTCTATACAGGCAGGGTGTAATATCCATATCCAGCTTTCCTGTGACCTGGTCAGGAGACTGTTGTAGCTGACTAGCTGTATACAGGCAGGCTATCCATATCCAGCTTTCCTGTGACCAGAATAGTCAGGAGACTGTTGTAGCTGACTAGCTCTATACAGGCAGGCTATCCATATCCAGCTTTCCTGTGACCGAGAACAGTCAGGAGACTGTTGTAGCTGACTAGCTGTATACAGGCAGGCTATCCATATCCAGCTTTCCTGTGACCAGAATAGTGAGGAGACTGTTGTAGCTGACTAGCTCTATAAAGGCAGGCTATCCATATCCATCTTTCCTGTGACCAGAACAGTCAGGAGACTGTTGTAGCTGACTAGCTGTATACAGGCAGGCTATCCATATCCAGCTTTCCTGTGACCAGAACAGTCAGGAGACTGTTGTAGCTGACTAGCTCTATACAGGCAGGGTGTAATATCCATATCCAGCTTTCCTGTGACCAGGTCAGGAGACTGTTGTAGCTGACTAGCTGTATACAGGCAGGGTATAATATTCAAATCCAGCTTTCCTGTGACCAGGTCAGGAGACTGTTGTAGCTGACTAGCTGTATACAGGCAGGGTATAATATCCATATCCAGCTTTCCTGTGACCAGAACAGCCAGGAGACTATTGTAGCTGACTAGCTCTATACAGGCAGGGTGTAATATCCATATCCAGCTTTCCTGTGACCTGGTCAGGAGACTGTTGTAGCTGACTAGCTGTATACAGGCAGGCTATCCATATCCAGCTTTCCTGTGACCAGAATAGTCAGGAGACTGTTGTAGCTGACTAGCTCTATACAGGCAGGCTATCCATATCCAGATTTACTGTGACCAGAACAGTCAGGAGACTGTTGTAGCTGACTAGCTGTATACAGGCAGGGTGTAATATCCATATCCAGCTTTCCTGTGACCAGAACAGTCAGGAGACTGTTGTAGCTGTATGCAGGCAAAATGCGCAAGGGCGTTGGCAAGGAACAAGGACGTTGACGTGATGGTGGTGCAGGCAGAGGCCGAGGTCATGTGCAAGCACTAATTTCGCAACAACAAAGTGGCACATCTACTCGCTCGCACGTCCTGTCCAGAATTCTTGGGGCCCGCAGCAGTACACCGCTCTTGAACCAAGACCAGTGTCAACAGGTTGTTACTTGGATAGCGGATAATGCTTCCAGTCAGATTGGCACCTCCACAAACACCCTGTCTTCCACATGGTCAAGTGTCAGTAGCCATGATACTGCACCGCACATTTCCCAACCTGATCCTCCTTCCTACCACCAGGCCGAGTACACGTCCACGGACATTACTGATCCCACACTTGGACACTCGGAAGAGCTGTTCACGTATCCATTCGCACAATCTGGCCTCTCGCCAGCTCCTGTTGAAGTGGGTCATGAGGAGATCGTATGTACAGATGCCCAAATATTTGAGCAGCCACGTTCTCACGAAGGGAATGTTGGCAACGTGTCTCAACAAGGGGTGGACGATGATGAGACACAATTGCCAGGAAGTCAGGAGGATCAGGGTGCGGAAGAGGAAGACAACGTGGTGGATGATCCAGTAGCTGACCCAACCTGGCAGGAGGATATGCAGAGTGAGGACAGAAGTGCACAGGGGGAGGGAGGCGTAGCATCCCAACAGGCAGTAAGAAGCAGGGTGGTGGCCCCAGGCAGAAGTCAGGCAACCGTTCCCCGGAACAACAACACGACACAAGGTGCCTGTGCAAATGTTAGGTCTTCCCGAGTCTGGCAGTTTTTTAAGTTGGCTCCAGATGACTCTAAAAAGTCCATTTGCAACACCTGCCATGCCAGCATTAGCAGGGGTTCGAAAACTAGCAGCCTGACCACCACCAGCATGATCAGGCACATGTCAGCCAAGCACCCGACTTTGTGGGAAGAACAACAGAGTCGAGGAGCGGTGCTTGCTGATGTCACTGCTACGTCTTCGTGTGTTGTGCGTGCGAGCCAATCCCCTGTCCATGCTGCCCGCGAACAAGCCTCCGGCCCTGCACCTGAAGTTGCCCATGCACAAATAACACCACCATCAAGCACGTCCTTGTCCCAGCGCAGCGTTCAATTATCCATTCAGCAAACCTTTGAACGCAGGCGCAAATACGCTGCCAACGCCCCACATGCCACAGTTCTAACTGCTCACATTTCGCGACTGCTTGCGCTAGAAATGTTGCCTTTCCGGCTGGTGGAGACGGAGCATTTCGCGACCTGATGGGGGCTGCTGTCCCACGTTACTCGGTCCCCAGCCGCCACTATTTCTCCAGGTGTGCCGCCCCGCATTGCATAACCACGTGTCACAAAGCATCACACGTGCCCTGATCAACGCTGTTTCAGCCAAAGTCCACCTAACCACAGACACGTGGACAAGTGCTTATGGGCAAGGCCGCTACATCTCCTTGACGGCACACTGGGTTAATATTGTGGAAGCTGGGACCCAGTCTGAGTGAGGGACGGAACACGTCCTTCCCACACCAAGGATTGCAGGCCCTACCTCAGTCAGGGTTTCACCCACACTCTACAACTCCGGAATGTCATGTTCCTCAGCCTCCTCCTCCTGCACATCCTCATCCACTTTACCCTCCACCCCAGTCCCAAGCTGGAAGCACTGCAGCACTGCCTCTGCGAAGCGGCAACAGGCTGTGCTGAAGCTAATATGCATAGGTGACAAACCCCACAATGCAGAAGAGGTGTGGACAGCTCTGAAACAGCAGGCAGATCACTGGCTCACACCTCTGAACCTAAAGCCGGGAAAGGTCGTGTGTGACAATGGTCGGAACCTGGTGGCAGCTTTGAGGCGAGGCCAGCTGACGCATGTTCCATGCGTGGCCCATGTGCTCAACCTGGTGGTTCAGCGGTTTCTAAAGTCATACCCAGAGCTGTCTGATCTGCTGATAAAAGTTCGCCGCCTGTCTGCACATTTTCGCAAGTCACCTGCTGCTTCAGCTGGCCTTGCCGCCTTTCAGCGCCGTTTGCGTCTTCCGGCCCACAGACTGGTGTGTGATGTCCCCACGAGTTGGAATTCAACTCTGCACATGTTGGTCAGGATATGTGAGCAGAAGAGGGCAGTTGTTGACTACCTGCATCACCTAAGCCTTCGGGAAATGGGTCAAACTCCACACATAACACCTGAGAAGTGGAGATGGAGGTCCGACCTATGTACCGTCCTCCAAAACATTGAGGACTCCACCAAGATGGTGAGCAGCGATGACGCCATTATTAGCGTCAACATACCGCTACTCTGCCTTCTAAAACGGTCTCTGCTCAAAAACAAAGAGGATGCATTGCAGGCGGAGCGCGATGAGTTGGAGCAAGAAACAGTAGTGGGTGTGGGTGATAACACACAGCCCAGCCTCATCACATCACAACGTGCAGAGGAGGACTATGACGAGGAGGAGGAGGAGGAGGATGAAGACATGGAGCAACTCTCTGGCCAAATTGAGGATATGACATGCACACCAGTCATACCCTCGCTTCAGCGTGGCTGGCCAGAGGACAGGGGAGATGAGGAGGAGGAGGAGGAAGAGGAGGAGGAGGACAGCATGTTCAGTCATCATGTTGGTCAGGATACTGAAGTGATGGCTATTAAGAGTCTGGCGCGCATGGCTAACTTAATGGCAAGCTGCCTGGCTCGTGACCCTCGCGTTAAGAACATCTTGGCCGACAATCACTACTGGTTGGCAACACTCTTAGACCCACGCTACAAGGAGAACATTATGTCTCTTATTCCTAAAGCGGAGAGGTCAGCCAAAATGCAGCAGTTCCAGAAGGCCATAGTCACGGAAGTAGGCAAAGCATTCCCCTCACAAAACGCTAGCGGCATAGGTCAGGAATCGGTGGACAACCAAGGCGTACGGCCGAGAGGGGCACAAGTCCAATCTGCCAGAGGTAGGGGAACAGTCTTTACGATGTGGAACAGTTTTTTTCAGCCCCTCACGTACCACAGCCCCTGAGGTGCGGGGTAGTGCCACAAGAAATGCTAAGTTTGGCCAGATGCTGAAGGAGTACCTTGCAGATCGAACAACTGTACTCCGACATTCCTCTGTGCCTTACAATTATTGGGTCTCCAAGCTGGACACGTGGCATGAATTGGCTCTCTACGCCTTGGAAGTCCTGGCCTGCCCTGCCGCTGGCGTTTTGTCAGAGCGTGTTTTTAGTGCCGAAGATGGAATCATTACTGATAAACGCACCCGCCTGTCAACTGAAAATGCTAACAGGCTGACTCTGATCAAGATGAACAAGGGTTGGATTGGGCCAGACTTCACCACACCACCAGCAAAAGACAGCGGAATTAAAATTTTGTTATGGGAATTTGCCATGTACCTCCACTCACCCATGGGTACACACTTATGGACTTTGGCTAATCGCTGGACTGCTCCTCCTTCTCCTCATGTGCCACCATGATGACCGTTACAATAGTTAGGCTGTTGTATCAGCTATACCCCCAGTGGTAAATTTTTTCGCCCATTCTTTTAGAATGGGCATTACAACGACAGGAGACCCGCTCCTTTTCAATGGGAAAAATGTTTTGAGGCCTTCATGCACGTCTCTATCCAGGGACAATGTGGAGCCTCCCAATTTCTGGCTGCCCTGCCAAAGGGTTATACTACAATACACCCACTTCAGGTTTACAGGCCCTCCTGCACGTCTGTATCCAGGGGCATTGTTGAACCTCCCAATTTTTGGCTGCCCTGCCAAAGGGCTATACTACAATACACCCACTTCAGGTTTACAGGCCCTCCTGCATGTCTGTATCCAGGGGCATTGTTGAACCTCCCAATTTTTGGCTGCCCTGCCAAAGGGCTATACTACAATACACCCACTTCAGGTTTACAGGCCCTCCTGCACGTCTGTATCCAGGGGCATTGTTGAACCTCCCAATTTTTGGCTGCCCTGCCAAAGGGCTATACTACAATACACCCATTTCAGGTTTACAGGCCCTCCTGCACGTCTGTATCCAGGGGCATTGTTGAACCTCCCAATTTGTGGCTGCCCTGCCAAAGGGCTATACTACAATACACCCACTTCAGGTTTACAGGCCCTCATGCATGTCTGTATGCATGGGTCATTGGTGAACCTCACAATTTTGGACTGCCCTGGTAAAGGAAAATACTACAATACACCCACTTCCTCAAAATGGGCACATTATGTCAAGACAGGGCTTCATGTACGTCTCTTCTCAGGGACATCGGTGTGCCGCACAATGTTTTCACGTAAAATCTTTCATGTAATCACAAAAAGTAACATACACCAGCTATATCTCACTATTGGGTATGTGCCCTTAACATTCCCACCCTGAATATTCATTTTGGTATCATTTTGGAAGGTTTTCTGGTGACTCCGTAAAATTGGCGTGAAACTCGGACAACATTGTTCACAGCTGTGACTTTTGATTGAGAAATGCTTACAGGGGTCTTCCCCATGGTGTTGCCATGTCATTTGAGCACTGTTCTGAGACTTTTGTGACATTTTTAAGGTTTCTACATGCTGCCGGCGGTCATTTCATAAAAATACTCGTGTCTCCCATAGGATAACATTGGGCTCGGTGCTTGGGTCGAGTACACGAGTATCTTGGGATGCTCAGCCCGAGCATCGAGCACCCGAGCATTTTGGTACTCGCTCATCACTAGTTATCACATGATTTGGCTTGTCTATAACTATGTATTTTTGTGTGTTTCATAACATCCTGTCAACAGGACTCTCATATGCTGCCCTTCACTTAGTATACCTTGTGGGCAGGTCCACTATCGGGGCAATAGTCAGCTGTACATGTGCTGCTATTTGGAATTGGTTTCATAACACCCTTTTGCCTGAACCAACAGAAGAGCTTTGGCTGAAGATAGCACGTGTCTTTCAGAATAAGTGCCCGTTCCCAAACTGCCTGAGAGCCGTTGACGGGAAATACATTCAGGTTCACAAGCCTCCAATCTCTGACTCACAATATTACAATTACAAACAATTTTTCTCAGTAGTCCTGTTGGCTGTGGCTGACCACAAGTACAGATTTGATATTGTAGATATTGGGACCTATGGCAGTTGTGACGATTCGCAAATTTACAAATCCTCAACAATGGGTTGTAGGATGCCCAACAACGAATTGAATGTACCCCTACCAAAACAATTACCTGGTTCAAGGTCTGAACCCCTACCTTTTGTCCTTGTAGCGGACCAAACGTTCCAATTTGGACCAAATCTAATGCACCCATTTTTATGGCGCAATCTAAATGACAACAGGCGCATTTTCAATTACAGACTAACGCATGGACGGTGGTTAGTGGAATGTGTTATCGGTATCCTTTGTTCAAAATGGAGGATACTTATGTCATCAATTCAGTTAAGTAGGGAGAATGTCGTCCATGTAATCAAGGCAGTGGTAATGCTCCACAACCTGACTAGGATACATGATTACTTGGATTCCATCAATCAAGATTCCACAATGGAAATTGATCAGAATACACTACCCTCCTTAAGGGCCACTGGTGGTTGCCTACCTTCTGGACTTCGTGTGCGCAATGTGTTATATGAATATTTTGTGTCTAATGAAGGCTCAATACCCAGTCAACAGGATGCAGCTCATTGACATGTTCAAATCATCGTTTTGTCAAAGTCAAGAATGTATATTTACAATTTAAGTACATGATATGTTATTTCACAGCTATTAAAAACTATATTTGTCCAAACATAATTCTTAAAATATGTTTATTCATACATATTGTAATGTAGCAAGTTTACCAAGTTTACCAAACATATTATGTTCATATGTTTGGGTCACATATGTTTTGTGTTTCAATTTAAAAAAATAAAATTATAATAAAAATACAGAATAGCAGCAGTTGGCTGATTTGACACCTCTTGTACAAAAAAAACAAACTATAAATTAGTGTATGTTGATATTTCTTTGGTGCCCAGGTCAGGAGCATTACAGGTGGCCTGATGTCTGCTGTCTGAAGCCTGACTGGCACTAGATGATGTTAGGATATTGTACTGCTCATATGTGTGGGTAGGAAACATATCCCTGTTTAATTGACTACTTGGCAACTGTAGACTAAATTAAATGTAGGGTTCCTAAGGACAGGTATTAGTTGACATGTTGTCTGCTCGAGTACGCCCAGGTTGGGTTCCCTCCCCTGGGATACTAGTTTGCCGTGTCCTAAATGAAGAATTTTCTCCATGTTGGAAAGGACATAATGGCTGTGTAGAAAACCCATAATTTGGCTAGCTGGCCAAAAGGTTTGTGGAATAACAGGTGTCTGCTGGCTTTCTGAAGGCTGCCATTGATTATGTGAACCTGGTACAGGATAATCCGGATGTGGTGGTGGAGGTTGGGGAGGAGGGTCGTGTGCTTCAACATTACTGCTGCCTCTTTGCATCTGATTGTCAGTGGACAACTGCCACCTTTCTAGAAAATTAAATATCAAATTCGGGTTGTTGGGTGGTGTACAAGCATCAATTACAATACCTACAGCATTCCTGCACTGCAATCGTATCTCACGTAGGTATTGGGCTATGCTGCGCCCAAAAGCCTCCTCCCCATCATCATGAACAGTGCGAGATAGCTACTGAAGTACTTACCATCTCTATTTCACATTGGGCACTGATGCTGGGAAGTTCCCTCCTGCACCTAGCTCTTTGAGAAATACTTAGTGTAGCTGCATGGTTTGGGCTCATGCTTCTATGATGATCATCCACAGTAGAGGCTGGTGATGCTGAGGCAGCAGAAGTATTCTCTTCCTCAATTGCAGCTGCTGGAGCAGCACCCGTGGGGGGCGGAATCAGATAGCCTTGGGCGGAGTGGATCTTTGGATGATGCTGCACCATCATCATCAGCCACATGTTCAACAACTGTTTCCAAAACAGCATTGGATTCTGAGGAGCCCTCACCCTCAGTCAGGTTGGAATCAGTGCAGAAATAAAATACTTAAAGAACACTCAAGGGGTTCACACATTGGTCATAGTTGATTTGTTCTATGTACTTACAGACAAACATCAATTATGTGTGCCAGGAAATTGAGGCGATCATAATGAATGTAGCACCTTTTATTACTTCGACCTGCAAGACTTTGAGGACACAACTGCCTCCTCCGCCTGTATTGATCTCTACAACTCCTCCAGTGTTTTGTTAGGTCAGTCAATGCAAAGTACAATATTAAATCAAAAACATTGGTTAACATTTGGCGGACTAATGCAACAAGAGATAATCAAGCATCTGGAAAAATAATGCACATACACAACACAATGACAAATTAAAGCCAAAAAGTTGAAAAAAAGGCCACGTGCACAACAAATAAAAGTGTAATGCTGCTATGTGAACACGAAAAGAGGGTAACACAAAACAGGGATCAGAGTGAAGTTAAATCTAATATATAAAGCTGAATGTGTGTATGTGTGTATGTGTGTGTGTATGTGTGTATATCCGGGATTGGCATCTACACCGTCGCAACTACAGTCACAAAATTTTGCACAGTCACACGTCTCGACCCCGGGAGCGTCATAGGCTATGTTGTGAGGCGAAATTTTAACCCCGCGCGTTCCAGTTCACCAAACAATTTTGCCCCTATCTACATAATGGGGAAAAAGGGAAAGGAAACGTGTGGGAGGAAAATCGACAGCTTCCAGCTACAGCTACAAAAATTTGCACAGTCACACGTCTTGACCCCGGGAGCGTCATAGTCTATGTTGTGAGCCGAAATTTTAATCCTGCGCGTTCCAGTTCACCAAAAAATTTTGCCCCTATCTACATAATGGGGAAAAAGTGAATGGAAAAGAGTTGGAGCAAAATCGACAGCTGTCAGCTATAGAGGCAAAATTTTGCACAGTCCCACGTCTGGACCCCAGGAGGAAAATCGACAGCTTCCAGCTACAGCTACAAAAATTTGCACAGTCACACGTCTTGACCCCGGGAGCATCATAGGCTATGTTGTGAGGTGAAATTTTAACCCCGCGCATTCCAATTCACCAAACAATTTTGCCCCTATCTACATAATGGGGAAAAAGTGACAGTTACCAGTTGACAGTTGTGAATGAGAGGGGCTTAATGACAGCGCCAAAGACTAACAGCATATACCAGCATATAGTCACTAAGGTGGGGCCCCAACATGAGATATTCACCACGCACGGGGACATGTATACTCACCACACGCACACAAAGAGTAACAGCAAGTGTATAATCTCTAAGGTGCAGCCCCAACATTGGATACTCACCACGCACCCGAACAAACACACACACACCACAAAGAGACACACACAACACAGAGACACACACACCCCCAAGGGGACACACACACACTCTATAGCGACACATGCACTCACCCCACAGGGACACACACACACACCACAATGAGACACACATGACACAGACACACACACCACACAGACCCCCCCACAGGGACACACACACATAGCCACCCTATAGGGACACATGCACTCACCCCACAGGGACACACACACCACAAAGAGACACACACACACACCACACAGACCCCCCCACAGGGACACACACACATACACACCCTATAGGGACACATGCACTCACCCCACAGGGACACACACCACAAAGAGACACACACAACACAGATACACACACACACCACACAGACCCCCCCACAGGGACACACACACATACACACCCTATAGGGACACATGCACTCACCCCACAGGGACACACACACAACACAAAGAGACACACACAACAGAGACACACACCACACAGACCCCCCCACAGGGACACACACATACACACCCCAGGGACACACACACCACACAGACAGACACAGCTGTGCACAAATCACCTCACACAACTCGCCTCACATGTGTGCTATCTTTATTTTCCAAACATAAACATCTGATTAAAAACAGCCAATGTGCAACACATGTGCCATATAGGGAATTAAGGCAGATGTCAGTCACATGAGCTGTCTATTATGTGTATGTGTGAGGTAACATATACTGCCCGGCCAGGGTGAGGGTTTACTGTTGGCTGGAGATTTATTAGGCTGCCTATAACAACCAATAACAGCTCAGCTTCTATTTTCCTACAGGTCATTAATATGACATATTCAAATTCTATTTTGTTATAGCGAACAGCAGTTATTTATTAACCCGGGCATAGCCGGGTACTACAGCTAGTATTATATATATATATACCGGTGTATATATATATATATATATATATATATATATATATATATATATATATATTGCCAAGACTACACAATTCTGCACCTGCATGAAGTTTCTGAACTTGCAGCTATGTTTGTACTTTGTCTGTCTGTCTGCAGCTTCAAATTTGGAGGAGAAACATGGCGACTGCCAGCTGGGACTATAATGAACAGCAAATGGAGAACAGTGATCAGTCTTTTGAAGTGCTAATGGAAGGGACAAGGGGAAATTCTTATTACTAATATCCAAACCATTTATTAAATGTCCCTTGTATGACACAACGCGTTTCGACAGACAGTATGCTGTCATCCTTAGGTGAACGAAACGTGTTGTGGCATACAAGCAACTTTTAATAAAATGTAACATAGGTGTTTTGAGACTGTAAATGTGAAGTAGAAAACACCGGTGCTTGTCTTCTTAATACTCTTTATTATTTGAAGATTATAATAAAATCATTCAGCTTGCTAGCTGGGCGCTAGACGCATTTCAGAAGAACAACTTCCTTAATCATTAGCAAATGATTGCTAATGATTAAGGAAGTTGTTCTTCCGAAAAGCATCTAGCGCCCAGCTAGCACGCTGAATGATTTTATTATAGTCTTCAAATAATAAAGAGAATTAAGAAGACAAGCACCGGTGTTTTCTACTTCACATTTGCTTCTTGGGCAGTTGCCAAAGCTGCCACACCAGGTGCGGGAATCCAGGTGGTTAATGGGCGGTGGAGCGGCCTTCCACCTTTCCATTTGTTTTAAGACTGTGCTCTAACCCTCATATTTATGGCTACAGGTTCAATAGGTGTTAATGCTATATTAAATACTAGTACACTTTTTTCTTCTTTACCCTTTTTTGGGATATTTATTTAAAATTCAGCAGTTAACATATATACAACTACTTTCTTTATTTCAAAAATCTTCTATGTTATATTTTCTGCACACTCAATAATGTTACTTTAAAACATTTTGCCAATATGATCAATAATGACATAAAAAAATGATAAACTTTAAAAACGTAAAAAAAAAATTAAAAAACGGTAACTTAGTCCGGCAAAAGTATAGCTACACCTCTTTGTATAAAACTTCTGCCACTTTGTTTCCAATGTGTGGCACAAGTCCCTAAATAAGGACGTTTTCCCTATTTAGGGACTTGTGCCACACATTGGAGACAAAGTGGCAGAAGTTTAATACAAAGAGGTGTAGCTATACTATTGCGAACTAAGTTACCAGTTTTTAAAAATAATGTTACGTTTTTAAATTTTATCATTTTTTATGTCATTATTGATCATATTGGCAAAATGTTATAAAGTAACATTGAGTGTGCAGAAAATATAACATAGAAGATTTGTGGAATAAAGTAATTGTATATATGTTAACAGCTGAATTTTAAATAAATATCCCCCAAACAAAAGGGTAAAGAAGAAAAAAGTGTAGTAGTATTTAATATAGCATTAACACCTATTGAATCTGTAGCCATAAATAGGAGGGTTAGCATACAGTCTTAAAACACCTACGTTACATGTCTTTCAAATAGGGGGTACAAATGCAGTATTCCCCTTAGATTGGTAGCAGCAACCCACAACCAAACGGCTAGCTCCAGTGCAGACGTAAAATGAATACATAAACTTTTAATAAAAGGTTTGGATATTAGTAATAAGAATTTCTCTCTGTCCCTTGCTTTCGTGCTCCAAAAGACCAATCACTGCTCTCCATTTGCATCCATCCACCTTGTGGGGAGTTTGGCAGGAGCTGCTGTGAGGAAGGATCGAATATGGGCGAAAATCAGCTACAGATGACCTGTGGTTGCCAGGTAACCGGGCCTAACAGTGCAGAGTACAAAGGACCTGCAGTGCCGAAGTTCATGTCCAAGTCGATCATGTGACCGCACCCAGAAATGCTGCACAAGCAGTGGAGAGGAGAGGAGGGAAAGCCCTCTTCACAGGTGGCATACGCAGCATCATCCTACCTAACACTGGGGTTGTGGGGGGTGCACAACCCACTAAGGTGAGCTGCCTATCAGCCCCTAAGCCACATCCCCATAAGCAAGCAGGATCTGCTTGTTGCGCTCCCCTTCTCTTTCTCTTTGCATATAATGAACAGCAGAAAGCAAACCTCCAAGTACTGATCTGATCAAAACCCAGATAACACATATGAACCCATGCAGCAATGAGTAACCAACACATTCTATCAAATAATCCTAGTTTTTGTAAAGCAGCATCTCTTGCTTATCAAGAAAGCCTTGTAAACAACAACCATATGACTGATACCCATGGCAAAAGCAATTGACACAGCACATAATTGGCAACCCACTTAGTTCCACTAAACATACTGCTGAATAAACAACATTAATGGACCTGCCAATTTAGCCATGGCAAAAAACTACAAGCAGGCTGAATACAATACAGTACTTAGTACATGATGGAACATTTAAACAAATATATGTAAAAAAAAAAAAAAAAAGCAAAAAATATTGTTAAAGAAGGCAAAGTCACTTACTCATTTCTTACTGTACTTCATGTGGACTCTCATGGAAGGTGGGAAACATTTGCTGACATATTCTCATCCAGGCTGCCTCACAGCAACCATGATCTGAATACGTTGGGTCACGTTAATCCCATATGACAGGATGGTCTTGCACCAGGATTATCAGCATTTCGACACTGATATGCCTTGACATGTTTCTTTACCAGTATCCGTGGAGGTGGTCACAGAGCTTGTGCTTGTAATATGACACTATATAGAGCTAAGCTTCCTGATGAGCAGGTGATGCAATTTACTGCTGTAGACAAGACATGTGCGTTTTGCACGCACGACACTTGCATTATGTTTATGTGTGGTGCGTTTCTTTCGCGTACCCATAAACTTTCATTGGCCTCTTGCACGTGAAACTCGCAGACAATCGCAGCATGCTGTGATTGGACTCACATTTGACTTGCGGAAGAGAAACGCAACAATTTTACCTGACAAATTGTTTAACATTGGTCCGAGTGACCCGCCGAAACACATTGTGAAGTCTCATTATTAATAAAGGAGATTGCTAAATAATCCCAACCGTGTTTGCTGTATCTTGCACCCTGGAAGACTGCACTTTCTCCTCTAACCTGGGAATTCCCCTCTGTGGGTATGTAGCTGGTGCTGTGGAGTTTCAGTGAGCCAGCTAACACGGAGTCTGGGAGCCAGGGGCGCATAACCGTCAGGGCCGTAATTGGAGTTCCTGCTGCCCTAGGCACCTTCAGAGGTTGCCCCCATCCTCCCAATGACTCCCATGCATCCCCCCCCCCCCGTCGCAAACTCCCCACCCCCCTCCCCCTTCGCGGACACACCCATTCGCGGACAAAATCCCCCGTCGCGGCCGTTACCCCACGTTTCATGTATCTTCTCCCCCCATCCTTGCAGCTTCTCCCCCCACATTCCATGTAGCACATATACAAGGATTGTAGGGTTAAAATCCTGCAGACGGACTGCATTGAGATAAATACAAAAAATAATTATCTTTCAATGGTTTTAATTAGTTAATGTGCAAGTTTATTCTCCAAGTGTTTGCATGAGTTTACAACCACACTACAGAGACATACTGATAGGATGTTTACAATGTGAGCCCCAATGGGAACAGTGTTGATGATGTATGTAAAGTGCTATGGAGTTCATAGTGTGATATAAATGCAAAAAATATTATTCTTAATATGATGTCACAATACCAGGATCTGAGGATCTTCTATTTCGAGGTCAGGGGCTCTCTGATGCCATGTTGCTGCCTGTCTGGCTGTCTTCCTCTTTTCACACTGCAGTGCGGTGGACAGGAGAGCATTAACTGGTTAATAACAAGAAGTATGGAGTGTACTAACTGAGCCATAAACCCTCCCCATACCATGAAGTATTGTGTGTGTACTAACTGAGCCATAAACCCTCCCCATACCATGAAGTATGGTGTGTGTACTAACTGAGCCATAAACCCTACCCATACAATGAAGTATGGTGTGTGTACTAACTGAGCCATAAACCCTCCCCATCCCATGAAGTATGGTGAGTGTACTAACTGAGCCATAAACCCTCCCCATACCATGTCCAGCAGACATTGTAGGATTACTATATGGATTTTATTATTAGGGTATGGACACACTGGCGTGAAACTCGGACGAGTGCAGTGAGTGATTTTATCGCATTGCAGTCGGACCAATGTTATTCAATATTTGAGAGCACACTGGCGAGTGTCGGACGCTTTTTTCTCATCCAGATTCAGGATGAGAAAAAAGTTGCAACATGCTGTGACAGTATGCGATTCACGTACAAGACTCGCCAATGCAAGTCTATGGTTCCGACAAAATCATGGACCACACATGAACCATCAGGAAGACATCCGTTTTTTTAACTGATACACTATCATTCTGCAGCTGAGAACACTGTAAAATGTTCCTGTAAATGATTATACAGTAAATAGCTGCTGAGAAAAAACAGATTGCACACAGACAGTACACGGATGTGATCTGAGAATCTGAGAGAAATGTCAGACACTCGCACAGCAGTTGCCAAACAGAGCATAAAATGGATGTCACTCGTCCAGCTCTCCTGAATGAGAAACAGACCGATTTTAAGGCGGCGGGAGACTGTGTACCACCATGTCCTCAGCTCTGTGCTGTGCACAGACAGTGTACCACCATGTCCCCAGCTCTGTGCTGTGCACAGTGTACCACCATGTCCTCAGCTCTGTGCTGTGCACAGTATACCACCATGTCCTCAGCTCCGTGCTGTGCACAGTATACCACCATGTCCTCAGCTCTGTGCTGTGAACAGACAGTGTGCCACCATGTCCTCAGCTCTGTGCTGTGCACAGACAGTGTCCCACCATGTACCCAGTTCCGTGCTGTGCACAGACAGTGTACCACCATGTACCAAGCTCCATGCTGTGCACGGTGTATCATCATGTCCTCAGCTCTGTGCTGTGCACAGACAGTGTGCCACCATGTCCTCAGCTCTGTGCTGTGCACAGACAGTGTACTACAATGTCCCCAGCTCTGTGCTGTGCACAGTGTACCACCATGTCCTCAGCTCTGTGCTGTGCACAGTGTACCACCATGTCCTCAGCTGTGTGCTGTGCACAGCATACCACCATGTCCTCAGCTCTGTGCTGTGCACAGTGTACCATGTCCCAGCTCCATGCTATGCAGAGTGTACCACCATGTCCTCAGCTCTGTGCTGTGAACAGTGTACCACGATGTCCTCAGCTCTGTGCTGTGCACAGACAGTGTACGACCATGTCCTCAGCTCCGTGCTGTGCACAGTGTACCACCATGTCCTCAGCTCCAAGCTGTGCACAGTGTACCACCATGTCCCCAACTCCGAGCTGTGCAAGGTGTACCACCATGTCCTCATCTCCATGTCGTGCACTGTATACCACCATGTCCTTAGCTCTGTGCTGTGCACAGTGTGCCACCATGTCCTCAGCTCCTTACTGTGCACAGTGTGCCACCATGTGCTCAGCTCCGTGCTGTGCACAGACAGTGTACCACCATGTCCTCAGCTCTGTGTTGTGCACAGTGTACCACCATGTCCTCATCTCTGTGCTGTGCACAGACAGTGTACAACCATGTCCCCAGCGCCATGCTGTGCACAGTGCACCACCATGTCCCCAACTCCGAGTTGTGCACAGTATACCACCATGTCCCCAGCTCCGTACTGTGCACAGTGTACCACCATGTCCTCAGCTCTGTTCTGTGCACAGACAGTGTACCATCATGTCCTCAGCTCCGTACTGTGCACAGTGTGCCACCATGTCCTCAGCTCTGTGCTGTGCACAGTATACCACCATGTCCTCAGCTCCGTGCTGTGCACAGTGTGCCACCATGTCCTCAGCTCCGTGCTGTGCACAGTGTACCACCATGTCCTCAGCTCCGTGCTGTGCACAGTGTACCACCATGTCCTCAGCTCAGTGCTGTGCACAGACAGTGTACCACCATGTCCTCTGCACTTCCCCTCCATGTCCTCTGCACCCCCACTCCATGTCCTCTGCACTCCCCCTCCATGTCCTCTGCACACCACCACCATGTCCTCAGCTCTGTGCTGTGCACAGACAGTGTACACCATGTCCTCTGCACCTCCCCTCCATGTCCTCTGCACCCCCACTCCATGTCCTCTGCACTCCCCTCCATGTCCTCTGCACCCACCACCATGTCCTCAGCTCTGTGCTGTGCACAGACAGTGTACCACATGTCCTCTGCACTCCCTCCATGTCCTCTGCACCCCCCTCCATGTCCTCTGCACCCCCCTCCATGTCCTCTGCACCCCCCTCCATGTCCTCTGCACACCCCCATGTCCTCTGCACAACCCCTCCATATCCTCTGCACAACCACTCCATGTACTCTGCACCCCCCTCCATGTCCTCTGCATACCCCCATGTGCTCTGCACCCCCCTCCATGTCCTCTGCATCCCCCTCCATGTCCTCTGTACACCCCCATGTCCTCTGCACCCCCCCATATGCTCTGCACACCCCTCCATGTCCTCTGCACGCCCTCCTCCATGTCCTCTGCACCCCCCATGTGATCTGCACACCCCTCCATGTCCTCTGCACACACTTCTTCATGTCCTGTGCACACCCCCTCCATGTCCTCTGCACACACTCCTGCATGTCCTGTGCACACCCTCCTCCATGTCCTCTACACACCCTCCTCCATGTCCTGTGCACACACTCCTCCATGTCCTGTGCACACCCCTCCATGTCCATGTTTTAAATTTTTTTTTTTTAATCTTAATGCTGGCGCCGCCCCCCTCAACGTGGTGCCCTAGGCACCCACCCACAAGTGCCTAATGGGTAATACGGCCCTGATAACCGTATAAGGCTAGTGACATTCTCCCCTCTACCCTCTTCCACTAGGACCACCAGTTACACCCAGGATGGCCTCTCCTCTGTCCTAGATTTTTTAAAATTTTGTCTGAAAATTGTGACAAGCATTTGAATTTTGCCTTTTGAATTAATATTTTATAGGATCAACATTTGCTGCCATATCTGTTGCAAGTCTATTGGACATGTATGGGTATGTTTCTACCAATTTTGCACAGCTAGAGGCTGATTTTGTTGCCCATTCTTCTTTTCAAAATACCTTTAGTGCAAAGATATTGGATAAGAGCATCTGTGAACAGCAATTTTATAGTCTTGCCACAGATTATCTATAGGATTTAGGTCTGGACTTTGACTGGGTCGTTGCCCCAGTGGAAGGTGAAACTATGCCACAATCTCAAATCTTTTGCAGTCTATATCAGGTTTTCCTGAATTTAGCTTTCTATTTTCCCATCAACTCTTACCAGCTTCTCAGTCCCTGCTGAAAAAAATGCCTCCCTACAGCATAATTCTGCCACCACCATTATAGTGGTGGGCATGGCGTTTTCAGAATGATGTGCAGTGTCTTCCCCAGTGGAAGGTGAAACTATGCCACAGTCTCAAATCTTTTGCAGTCTATATCAGGTTTTCCTGAATTTAGCTTTCTATTTTCCCATCAACTCTTACCAGCTTCTCAGTCCCTGCTGAAAAAAAATGCCTCCCTACAGCATAATTCTGCCACCACCATTATAGTGGTGGGGATGGCGTTTTCAGAATGATGAGCCTTGCCTGTTTTCTACCACACATGGCTTTTTGCATATTGCCCAAAATTTCTACTTTGATTTTGGTCTCATCTAACCAGAGCACCTTCTTGCGCATTACCTGTATTCCTTACATAGCTTTTTGCAAAGTGCAAACAGGACTTCTATGGCTTGCTTAAAAAATGTCTTTTGTTTTGCAATCTAATATATAAAGCTGAATGTGTGTGTGTATGCGTGTATGTATGTGTGTATGTGTGTATGTATGTATGTCCGGGATTGGCATCTACACCGTCGCAACTACAGCCACAAAATTTTGCACAGTCACACGTCTGGACCCCGGGAGCGTCATAGGCTATGTTGTGAGGCGAAATTTTAACCCCGCGCGTTCCAGTTCACCAAACAATTTTGCCCCTATCTACATAATGGGGAAAAAGTGAATGGAAAAGTGTTGGAGAAAAATCGACAGCTGTCAGCTATAGCCACAAAATTTTGCACAATCACACGTCTGGACCCCGGGAGCGTCATAGGCTATGTTGTGAGGCGAAATTTTAACCCTGCGCATTCCATTTAACCAAACAATATTGCCCCTATCTACATAATGGGGAAAAAGGGAAAGGAAAAGTGTTGGAGGAAAATCGACAGCTGTCAGCTATAGCCACAAAATTTTGCACAGTCACACGTCTGGACCCCGGGAGCGTCATAGGCTATGTTGTGAGGCGAAATTTTAACCCCGCGTGTTCCAGTTCATCAAACAATTTTACCCCTATCTACATAATGGGGAAAAAGTGAATGGAAAAGTGTTGGAGAAAAATCGACAGCTGTCAGCTATAGCCACAAAATTTTGCACAATCACACGTCTGGACCCCGGGAGCGTCATAGGTTATGTTGTGAGGCGAAATTTTAACCCTGCGCATTCCATTTCACCAAACAATATTGCCCCTATCTACATAATGTGGAAAAAGGGAAAGGAAAAGTGTTGGAGGAAAATCGACAGCTGTCAGCTATAGCCACAAAATTTTGCACAGTCACACGTCTGGACCCCGAGAGCGTCATAGGCTATGTTGTGAGGTGAAATTTTAACCCTGAGCGTTCCAGTTCACCAAACAATTTTGGCCCTATCTACATAATGGGGAAAAAGTGAAAGGAAATGTGTTGTAGGCAAATTGACAGCTACCAGATGTGAACAAGGGGGACTTAAAGAATGAGAGTGATGCCACCAAACAGTATATACCATACAGTTGCTAAGGTGGGGCCCCGACATAGAATACTCACCACACACGGGGATATGAACACACACACAATGCACCTCACACTACCACGTGCTTGAACACATATACCACCCTCAGCACACATTTCACCACACATGCACCAACCTCACCATATAATCGCCCTAAAACACACACAAGTCTGGTATTATCCTTCAACAATAAAAATCTGATTAATAAGCAGCAAAACTACAAAAGAAACAAATGTACCATATAGGAAATACAGCAGCTGTCAGTCACATGAGCTGTCTATTATGTGTATGTGGGAGCTAATATATATTGTCAGGGGGGAGGGTTTCCTGCTGCCTGGGGATTTATCAGGCTGCCAATAGCAACCAATCACAGCTCAGCTTCTATTTTGCTACTGTTAATCTGAGCTCTGATTGGTTAATATAGACAAGAAAGGACATTCTCAGTAAAGCTTCTGTGAGGTAATAGAATGTCTGTGAGGTAATAGGATGTCAGTTAGGGTGTGTTGGTGGAAAGGCTGATGTCAGTCACATTACCTCTATGTGAGAGGATATAGAAACTGTGGAATATCTGTGGTGTTGAAATATATGTTGTGAAATGCTTCTATTAGCTTAGTTTTTGCCTTTTAACAATTACATTTCTATAGATTTGTTTTGTGGTTTTTGTGTGCTGAATAAATTTTTGTTAACACATTCTATTTTGTTAACAGCAGTTATTAACCCGGGCGAAGCCGGGTAGTACAGCTAGTCTAATATATAAAGCTGAATGTGTGTGTGTATGTATGTATGTGTGTATGTATATATGTGTGTATGTATGTATGTCCGGGATTGGCATCTACACCGTCGCAAATACAGCCACAAAATTTTGCACAGTCACACGTCTGGACCCCGAGAGCGTCATAGGCTATGTTGTGAGGTGAAATTTTAACCCCGCGCGTTCCAGTTCACCAAACAATTTTGCCCCTATCTACATAATGGGGAAAAAGTGAATGGAAAAGTGTTGGAGGAAAATCGACAGCTGTCAGTTATAGCCACAAAATTTTGCACAATGACACGTCTGGACCCCGGGAGCGTCATAGGCTATGTTGTGAGGCGAAATTTTAACCCCACGCATTCCAATTCACCAAACAATTTTGCCCCTATCTACATAATGGGGAAAAAGGGAGAGGAAAAGTGTTGGAGGAAAATCAACAGCTGTCAGCTATAGCCACAAAATTTTGCACAGTCACACGTCTGGACCCCGAGAGCGTCATAGGCTATGTTTTGAGGCAAAATTTTAACACTGAGCGTTCCAGTTCACCAAACAATTTTGGCCCTATCTACATAATGGGGAAAAAGTGAAAGGAAATGTGTTGTAGGCAAATTGACATCTACCAGATGTGAACAAGGGGGACTTAAAGAATGAGAGCGATGTCGCCAAAGAGTATATACCAAACAGTTGCTGAGGTGGGGCCCCGACATAGGATACTCACCACACACGGGAATATGAACACACACACAAAATGCGCCTCACACTATCACGTGCTTGAACACATATACCACCCTCAGCACACATTTCACCACACATACACCAACCTCGCCACATAATCGCCCTAAAACACACACAAGTCTGGTATTATCCTTCAACAATAAAAATCTGATTAATAAGCAGCAAAACTACAAGAGAAACAATGTACCATATAGGAAATACGGCAGCTGTCAGTC
This sequence comes from Allobates femoralis, assembly GCA_033576535.1. Taxonomy (NCBI): domain Eukaryota; kingdom Metazoa; phylum Chordata; class Amphibia; order Anura; family Aromobatidae; genus Allobates; species Allobates femoralis. The sequence goes on along the minus strand of JARQOC010000005.1, from coordinate 306,707,154 downwards.
ACATGAGCTGTCTATTAGGTGTATGTATGAGCTAATATATGCTGTCAGGGGGAGGGTTTCGTGTTGCCTGGGGATTTATCAGGCTGCCAATAGCAACCAATCACAGCTCAGCTTCTATTTTGCTACTGTTAATCTGAGCTCTGATTGGTTAATATAGACAACAAAGGACATTCTCAGTAAAGCTTCTGTGAGGTAATAGGATGTCTGTGAAGTAATAGGATGTCAGTTAGGGTGTGTTGGTGGAAAGGCTGATGTCAGTCACATTACCTCTATGTGAGAGGATATGGAAACTGGAATATCTGTGGTGTTGATATATATGTTTTGAAATGCTTCTATTAGCTTAGTTTTTGCCTTTTAATAATTACATTTCTATCGATTTGTTTTGTGGTTTTTGTGTGCTGAATAAATTTTTGTTAACACATTCTATTTTGTTAACAGCAGTTATTAACCCGGGCGAAGCCAGGTAGTACAGCTAGTTATTCATAAAGCCCAGATTTGTACAGTATGCAACTAATGGTTTTTCTGAGGACAGATTCTCCCACCTAAGATTTGGATTTCTGCAGCTCCTCTACAGTGACTTTGGGCCTCTTGGCTGCTTTTCTGATTAGTGCTCTCCTTCCTTGTGGTGTCAGTGTAGGTCGACGACCATGCCTTGGTAGGTTTGCAGTTGTGCCATCCTACTTCCGTTTTTGGATGATGAATTGAACAGTGCTCAGAAAAGTAATCAGAGCCTGGGTTACTTTTTAACTTAACCCTGCTTTACTTTTCTCAACAACTTTATCCCTGACCTTTCTGGTGTGTTCCTTGGTTGCTGTCCTGATGTTTGTTCCCTAATGTTTTCAAACAATCCTCTGAGGCCTTCAAATGACTTATTTAGTTATGCAATTAAACAAATTACACAGAGGTTGATTAAATCTAATAGCTTACTTCTGGAGACAAATGCTCCTTTAGGATTTTATTTAGGGTATCAGACTATGCGGGCTGAAAATAAATGCTAATCACAAGTTTCAGATTCATATTTTTGAAATATTTAGAAAACCATGTATAATTTTCTTAAGGCTAAGTACCCATGATCAGGACACACTGCATTTGAATGTAGCATCATTCCTCTTGCAGATATGGCATAAATTCTTAGTCATATTGAAAGAATTGTCAAAGAGTCAATTTTGACTTTTAGGATTGCTACTTACAATAGGTGGAACTAGAGTTAGTCTTCTTCCTCCTTGAAGTGACAATTTCCTCTTGTTGAAACACTGGTGTTCTTTGCAGCATCCTAGCCCACCATTCAGGATCCTGGGTGCAGTGGATTATCACTGTTTTCTCCCACTAAGAACACTTGCATCTCCACAAGCATAAATTGATGTGTGTGGCTTGGGAAGTCGCGTCGCACGTCAGTTTATGCTGCAGGGAAAAAAAAGCACAATGGGCATGGGATTTCTATAAATTGCATCCACTGTGCTTGTACTGTACAATTCTGCTAATCCTGATCGTGTGAACTCACCGTATTGCACTTCACAAATAGTTGCTACTTAATGATGGTATATCACATAATATCTCAGTAAATATAGTAAGGTTTGACGGTGTAATGTGAATAAGGCTGGGGTCACAGTACCATTTTTCACATGCATTTTTGGAGACCTGCGTTTTCAAAAACGCATGTAAAAAACGCACCCATAGGCCCCCATGTTAAAAAACGCATGCCCTAATAGCCAAAAAGCATGTGTGACTGTCCCATGCGTTTTTGGAGCATATCCAAAAACGCATGCGTTTTTGTAGAAAACGCATGCGTTTTTGTAGAAAACGCATGCGTTTTTATAACATGGGTTCCTATGGAAAACGCATGTAAAAACGCATGTACAGTTAGCACCTTTTAGTGCCATTCAAAAACGCATGCGTTTCCCATAGGAGCCCATGTTAAAAAAACGCATGCGTTTTTCCGGAAACGCATGCGTTTTTTTAACATGGGCTCCTATGGGAAACGCATGCGTTTTTGAATGGCACTAAAAGGTGCTAACTGTACATGCGTTTTTGCATGCGTTTTCCATAGGAACCCATGTTATAAAAACGCATGCGTTTTCTACAAAAACGCATGCGTTTTTCAAAACGCTCAAAAAAATACTACAAGCACTATTTTTATGTGCAGATTCAAAAACGCAGCCAAAAACGCAGGGAGCCATCAGAGACCTTATAAAACTCATGCTGACATGAAAAACGCATGTAAAAAAGCATGCGTTTTTAAAAGGCACTAAAAAAATGCATGTCAACTGTGACCCCAGCCTAAATGATGAAAAGTTCACAGGATTTATATACACTAGTACAGGTGGAGTGGCAGTTTGCTGTTCCTGCAAACATTGAACACTTTCTGCTTTCAGTGTCTAGCGCAGGTTGAATGAATGATGTAAACTGTTTTAGTAGTTCAGTCAGTTCTTTAGTAGAATTTGTTCATGTCTACTTGTTCTAAATAAGGCTGGGGTCACAGTTGACATGCATTTTTTTAGTGCCTTTTAAAAACGCATGCTTTTTTACATGCGTTTTTGATGTCAGCATGAGTTTTTTAAGGTCTCTGATGGCTCCCTGCGTTTTTGGCTGCGTTTTTGAATCTGCACCAAAAAATAGTGCTTGTAGTATTTTTTTGAGCGTTTTGAAAAACGCATGCGTTTTTGTAGAAAACGCATGCGTTTTTATAACATGGGTTCCTATGGGAAACGCATGCAAAAACGCATGTACAATTAGTACCTTTTAGTGCCATTCAAAAACGCATGCGTTTCCCATAGGAGCCCATGTTAAAAAAACGCATGCGTTTCCGGAAAAACGCATGCGTTTTTTTAACATGGGCTCCTATGGGAAACGCATGCGTTTTTGAATGGCACTAAAAGGTACTAACTGTACATGCGTTTTTGCATGCGTTTCCCATAGGAACCCATGTTATAAAAACGCATGCGTTTTCTACAAAAACGCATGCGTTTTTTACAAAAACGCATGCGTTTTTGGATATGCTCCAAAAACGCAAGGGACAGTCACACATGCTTTTTGGCTATTAGGGCATGCGTTTTTTAACATGGGGGCCTATGGGTGCGTTTTTTACATGCGTTTTTGAAAACGCAGGTCTCCAAAAATGCATGTGAAAAATGGTACTGTGACCCCAGCCTAATACAGTGCCTGAAGTGGAATCTGAAGTGTCCTTTGCATAATAGTCATCCTTTCCTTCAATTACCACCACCAAAAGGACAAGGCAGTTTTGTTTCAAATTGAAATTGTAGGGCTCATTTTATTTGCCATTTGCTGACTTGACATGCCTGCTGTCAAATGTCTTCACCTTTTCCTAATGTCATTTAGATAATAGGGATCTTAGTTCTTTTTATTCTGAAACTTTAAGGCAGCTTCTTTGTGGCAGCCCACACAAATATGTAAGGCTTTTCAGCCTTTCTGGCCTGCATCCCAAGGTCATGCCAACTCTGTGCTCTGTTCATTCAGAAAAGTGAAGGTTTAGCAAAGCTCTAAATGTACGTATTAGAAAAATAGAGCCTATGAGGACAGCATGTTGGGCATTTGGTCAAGTAAATGGCTCCTCTTTGTCTCCAGTTTTGCTATTGTATTAGAGTAATAAAATGAAATAAGAAAAATCTAGCAGTTTTTGAGTTTAATGTGAAGTGACATTATACTACGGTAATACTACCAAAGGAGTCAAAATAATTCACATCAGCTTGTTTTTGAAACATACCTTCAATATCTCTTTTATATCATTATTATTATTATTACTGCTATTGATATTTAGATATGAGCAAACCTTCCCCAAACATGTTCGCCAATAATAAATTCAGCACATACATTGCAGATTCGGTTTGCAATTAGAGACCCGAGCTTTTTTTTTAAATAAAATCGCGGTTTTGTTCAGGGAAAAAGTTTTAAATTTAAAATGGCTGTAACACTTTCCTTGTTTGTTTGGGGCCAAAACACTAAGGGCCACTTTACACACACCAACTTACCTGTCCAACTTCTGAACAACTTACTGGTTGCAGTGAAATCATGGACACATTGCTCCATTTTGTGGCTGTGTACAAATGGAACAATGTGTCCATGATTTCACTGCAACCAGCAAGTTGGTCAGAAGTTGGACAGATAAGTTGGTGTGTGTAAAGTGGCCTTTAGGGCCGCTTTACACACACCAACTTCTGTGACCAACTTCTGAACAGATCTCTGGTTGCAGTGAAATCATGGACACATTGTTACATTTTGTGGCTATGTACAAATGGAACAATGTGTCCATGATTTCACTGCAACCAGAGATCTGTTCAGAAGTTGGTCACAGAAGTTGGTGTGTGCAAAGCGGCCCTAACTGGAAGACCCATTGGCTGGGAACAGCACCTAACCTTATGGTAAGGGATGTTCCAGTCTCACAGCCTACTGGCTTGTATCAAGCTGTAGAATTTTTGGAACATTAAATTCATTTTTTTAAGCTTCACGGAGTTTGCAGGTGTTATGACACCTAGAAGGGAGTGAATTTTAGAAACAGTGCCAGATGTGTCAAGTTGTAAAGTCAGAAAACTTGCAATGTCCTAAAACTTACATTTAAGAGAGCTTAATATTTGGGGGGGGGGAGATTATTTTTTAAATATTTATTTATTATTTTATGTTCTTTTTTACTATTATTTTTTTATTATTATTATCTTTTTATTTTTTGGGGAGAAGCAAACCTTTATTATTGCAGAGGATCAGCAGCATGCAAGGCCATCTCTTTTACACTTATGAGATAGCAATTTAAAATAGAATGTAGCCATTATATGCTTTACATACATGGTCTTATAGATCTGTTTACACTCATGAAACATCATACTATGGATATTGCTTCTTGAAAATGTGCAATCACTATTTCATTTTATTCCACACATTTACACTACACATTTTTGTCATGTGCATGAGTGTGTTATATGTATAAGGCTAGGGTCATACATAAGCCCTTGGTCCGTTTTTGGCATCAGTTTTTGCATGTTTTTTTCTAAGTCCAAAACTGATGGAAAAACGGATTATATGTAATAAATACCCTATCCGTTTTTTTCTGCACCTAAAAACATTGCTAGGAACGTTTTTTACCCAAAAACGTTGCTCCCAACGTTTTTGGGTGCCGTTTAAAAACGGATCCATTTTTTTAACATGGGGCCGTATGGAAAAACGGATTTGTATTTTTTGGTGCCTCAAAAAACGGATCCGTTTTTTCTAGCAATTTTTGGCAAAAATGACTAAGTCCAAAAACGTTCAGGGGCACAGGAGGCTCAAAAAGCACCCAAAAAAAACCAGATTGGTCATGGAAAACACTTCCAAAAACGGATTGCTATGTGTGACCTTAGCCTTATTCCGCATTTCAGATGAATTGGTGAACGGTGATCTGAATAAACATATTTGTTTTCATCATTATTTCTCCTTCAAATATGACAGGTTTTAATAATCACTGCCCCTAACCACAACCCAAGTGTTACTGTGTAGCATGGGGAATTGGATTTGTAAATGACAATACTTCTGCAGCCCACCTTATTGGGGGATTAAAGAGGAACTAGGCTACACGATTGTGCAAACAGTAATATCTTGTAGTGATTGTTTGTGTCTGACTCCTAGCACTGGAAGAGGCAGGCCCCTAGACAAAACAAACAGGAATCAGTAAGTCAGCGCCATCTTAGCAGTACAGTATAACACAGCTAGTCAGCTACACTCTTCTACAGTTGCTGTGCTGTTTGTTACCATGTGCCTGCAGTATACAGTTTGGCAATGGATCCTGCACAAGACATGCCTGACCTTGAAGAGCTCATCTTCTTCACTACTCAGTGTCATGTTGCCGTAGGACTCGGTAGCTGGTGTTCTTGCCCCGGACACTGGGAGGCGCCGGGTTCCTTCGACTGGTGGTGCCAGGAAAGGAGGACCGGGTCTTCATGTGGACTTGCTCCTTTGACACCTGCCTCTGTCGCTGGGCATCATCGTGTTTCTCCTGTGGGTAATGCTGGTACCAGAAGAGAGGTTCCTTCAGAGGCGTCTGGAAGGCACATGCTTCGCTCATCTATCAGAAGTAGGGTGGTTGGTACCAGTCGTGCATCACCATCTGTTCTGGTTCTAGGGGCGGTCTAGATGAGGTCATCAGGCTGTGAGCTCCAGCCTACGAGAGGAAACCGCGCCCTTCAAATACCTTGGAGCCTGTCCTGCAGGCAGATATAGTCTTGGTTTCCCCAGGGATCTAGTGTGTTTGTATTTTGACTCTGACCTTTTGCCTGGATTTTTGACTCTTCATAGCTGCTTCTTACTTAGCTGCCCCCGTTTTGATCGACTTCTATTTGTTGACTCTATGCTACGATTTTGTACCTTGTTGCCCTCCCGGTTTTTGACTCTGACCTTTGCCTGGATTATTCACCCTTCTACTGCCTAACCATTTTGTTACCTTAGCTGCCCTCCTGGTTTTGACCCTGACTCCTGACTACGCTTTTGGGTCCTATTTAATATTCCCTTCCTGGCGACCTTCCTGCTCCGGTTCGGTGCTCATCATAGGCAGCTACCTCCTGGGTTTCGCTGTAATTCCAGATTCCTGTGTAGGGGTAAAGGGTCTTGGGGTTTCTCAGGGCGCTGTCTTACCAGCAGCTCAGCCTCATACCGGATGGTCGTCACACTCAGAAGGTGCTTCATCAGCACCATAACGAAAGGGTGCTTCAGCAGCAGGTGCTTCAGCAGCACCAGAACCAGAGTGGCCAGCAGGAGATGGACACATATCTGACCTGGAGCACCACCATGCTACCCACATTGTGCCTCATTTGCAGCCAGGTGAAGATACAGTGCTGGGCTCCAATGTCAGAGGAAGAACTGAGCTCACAGTCTTTAAGTGACCCTTTCCCTATGCCACTGGGGACTGGGAGCACCAGATGTCAGCTGCCGAGGCTCTTGCAGCATGCCTGGCTGTATTCAACCTGCAGCCAAGTGCCGCAGTTACTGAATGACCAATTCCACCAGGACCAGGAGCATGAGGGGGAGGACATGTAAGAGGAAGTAAAAGATGCAGAAAGCCCTGTTTCCTAGCTGTATCACCCCTGGCAGAGGCCTTCAACTGGGATAATGTAATGTGGAGAGCCCTACCCCCTGCAAGCAACTATCTGACATGGCATGAATCACCCCGTTCTATCTCCTTTATTGGGGAGATTGGAGTGGTGGATAACATCACCTGGGATGTTGCATGGGTCTGAAGCCAATCATTTCTATGACTAGTGTACCCAAGGCAAGGTGGTGGCATTTTTCCAATGGAAGGGGTTTGGCTTCCTAGCAGAACAAAGTATTGGGCATTGGTGTTATGTCAACTGGTCCACCCTGCTGCGTGACCCTCTTCCCAAAAGACTACGCACCATCCTTTGTCCAACAATGACTTTGAAAGTGGCAGGAAGAAAATGATCTGGAGAGAATGTGGCATCGGGTGGAGGACAGGCCTCTCTTGGTTAGCCAGCCAGCTGCACCCAAACCTAAATGGTCTGTCAGTGTCCATGTCTCTCCTAAAGGGGGTGATCATCCCCTAGTTCCTCCATTGTCTTCTCCAGCGGTGGCCATTATGGAGTGTGCAGTATTGGCGGAGAATGCCCCTACAATCTCCCCACAGACCATTCCGGCAGCAGAGTAACATGACCAATGGTGACCTGCAGCCCTGGCAGCACTGAGAAAGCTTGCAGTGTTACTACCAAACGTAGTGCACTTTCCTTAAAAAAAAAAAAAAAAAAAAAAAAAAAGATCTTGTTTGGTTGATGACCCATCCGTAAGTTGGCATTTAATCCAGAGAAGGATGTTTTTGAGTTTTTTCAGTTCTTCAAGTCTGCTTTTTGTTAATGTTATATTTCCCATTCCCACATTTTGAGCCATTTGCGCTTCCCCCTGCTGGATTAGCAGGCATGCATGCAGCCTTTGAGGTACAACTCAAGGCCCTTAATGGACTCTGCCCTTCATGGACTTTCCACCATTTTAAGAATCTGCTGATCCCTGTTGGGCTTTCGTTACATATTTTGGTGCAGTGAAGGTGTAGTGCTGGATGGAAGGTAAATTTCTCACAGTTTGATAAAATGTGGCCTTGATTTTCCCTAAGTCTCATGGTGGGTTTAGACGTCCCGATATCGGGCCAATATTATAGCCAACGACGCGGGAGCGCGCTTTTTGAGCACGCTTTTCCCTGCATCGCCGGTTTAGACAGCCTGATATCGGGATACAACGTTCCGACGATGTGTACCCCCCCAACCCAGGAACGACCATTTAACAGAGTAATGGTGATGTGGCAGTAACATCAGAGTTGGGCTGTCAGACGGGACGATGCGGCTACAACCGGCATCCGATATCGGGCGGTTGAATAGCACGCTGATTCGACCCCCGATATCAGTTTGCCATCGTTCCTGCATCGTATCGGATGTTCAGTCCGTACAACGCAGGAACGATATCGGCTCCAACTCACGAACCACGTGACTTTTGTTCGGAGTTGGACACCGATATCGGGACGTGTAAACCCACCATCAGGGTTTTCAGGGCAGCACCTGACATGCAAGCTGCAGCAATCAAGCCTGCATATGCCAGTTAGTAGGAGAATCTCAGTGTGAGAGGAGTTAGGCAGGAGTAAGCCTTATTGTATATTGTGTCTGGACATGCCGCAAAGGGCTGCCAAGCTCAAAGCAACTCTGGGAATGGTACCTGGCGGTCACCTGTGGCCAGCATTTAATCATATCGCTACTGATGACCAGGTGGCTGCTTAATTAAACCCATCCCATGCAAGAGTGATGGCCGCTTTACACATCCCGATATCGTTGTCCAACAACGATAAAAAGTCAGTGGTTCGTGCGTTGGCGCCGATATCGTTCATGCGTTGTGTGGTGTAAATGAGCAATGCGATGCAAGAACGATGCCAAAACGATATCGTTGGGGAATTTTGCAGGCTCTCCAACTGCCCAATATTGGATGGACGATCTGGCAGGATCGTGCTGTGTGACAGCGCAACTACGATTTGGAGCACAACTTCCCCTATTCACTCCCATGTTAAATTGGTCGTTCTCTGGGTCGCTCGTATACAGCGCAATGGAGGGGGCGTAGACATCGCAGTTGAGTAGCCTGCCGATATCTCCCTATGTAACATCTCCTATGCGATCTTGGACTAGTGCCAAAAAAGTGCCGCTCCCGTGCCGTTGTATTCAATATCGTAACAATATCGGGACGTGTAAAGCGGCCATGAGTCTGAGACCGGTGGTTCTCCAAGTTGGAGTACATTCATGTTGTTTTTTTCCTTTCTGCCACCTGCTGTTTAAAGTGAGAACAAAACACTGAAGTTTGGACTCTAAGCCCATGCGTTGTCTCATTAATGCATCCCTGCCGCTGCCTACCAGATCAAATCTCTAATGATATATATATACAGTCCTTGTGGAAGTATTTGGCCCCCTTGAAACTTTTCAACCTTTTGCCACATTTCAGGCTTCAAACATAAAGATATAAATTCAAATTTTTTTTGAAGATTTAACAAGTGGGACACAATCGTGAAGTGGAACAAAATTTATTGGATATTTTAAACTTTTTTAGCAAATAGAAAACTGAAAAGTGGGATGTGCAATATTATTCGGCACCCTTGAGTTAATACTTTGTAGCGCCACTTTTGCTGCGATTACAGCTGCAAGTCACTTGGGGTATGTCTCCATCAGTTTTGCACATCGAGAGACAGAAATTCTTGCCCATTCGTCCTTGCAAGAATGGGCGAGGCCGAATACTTTCACAAGGCACTGTATTTGAGATTTTTAATGGCTGTGTCTAAATTGGCCTTACATTAAGAATCTCAGGGCTTAATACCAGTTTTAAGTATGAAGCTGGTATTTACCCAGCTTGCCACCCCCCACCAGGGCCACTGGAAGAGCCTGGTAAAGTGCCTGTAAATAGCACTACAATGAATGCGCCATTTTCAGGGGTGGCTGTGGGCTGCTATTCTTTAGTGTGGGGGGTCCTAAAACCATGGACCCTCACCCCGCTGAGAATACCAGCCCTCAGCTGCCTAGTTTTACCTTGGCTGGCAATTGAAAATAGGGAGGAGCGCACATATTTTTTTTTCCAGCCAAGGTAAAATAAGGCGGATGAAGTCTGATATTCCCAGCGTGGCAGGGACTTTGTTATTGGGCGCCCCACACTATAGAATAACATCCCCCAACCACCCCTGAAAATGGCATATTCATTATCCATTTCCAGGCACGTGTTTGAATTTGCCGGTTGCCGGCACAGCCACCAATAAGCTTTCACCGCTTTGACAGCAGCGATGAAAGCTGATTGGTTAAATTGGCCGGTAAATGCTTTCCCATACACCTGACCAATGTGTGGGGGGGCCCCGGTCTAAATTTCTCAGCGGGGCCCATCAGACTCTAGTTATGCCACTGCTGTCGGTGTTTCACTTACTGTGCCTGAAAACCCTGCTCATAGCAGGATCTTAAAGGTCACTGAGCCACTGGGTTCATCAAGGTTACGAGCACTAATCCTGCCACAGTGGATCTTTTAACCCCCTTTTAACTTTGATACCGCTGTTGTTATTACCAGCAGTATTTAAAGGGTTAATCAGTCCCAGTCGGTTCCAAACTAAGTTGGAACAGAGGTCCACAGGTGGAAGCTGTCATGTACAGCTGTCACCTGCAGGATTTTCAAGGGAGGGCTTTACACTTATTCACGATCACCTTTTTAAAATGCTCATTTTGCTACATTTTTTTTTAGCAATTGTTCATTATTGTAACTGTGAATAAAGCTAGGTTAAAGGCTGGGGAAAAAAGGGTTTCAAGGTGTCATAATGTAATGTGGGACTCCGCTGTATTTTTGATCATCATCATAGGTAAAGCAGGCAGGTACACACTGCCACCCACCCCCATCTGCCTAGTAACTGGGTGGCAACCAAAAATACAGCAAAGCCCAACATGATTTTTTTGGTTTATTATTTCTAGAAATTATTTTTTAAAAATTATGTGGGGCTTCGCCATATTTTTGCATGCCAGCCAGGTACAACTAGGCAGCTGAGGGCTGGTATCCTTAGGATGGGGAGGCTCAAGTGATTTGGAGCACCCATGCTGCGTATTGTAGCCTACAGCTGCCCCAGAAAATGGCACATTTGTTGAAGAGTTACTTTCTGGTGCTGTAGCCGACTCTTCCAGCTGCCCTGGGGCAGTGGCAGCTGGAAGTGGAACCAATCCTCCTCTCTGTATCTGCCGCAGCTGCCCACTCTATTGAAGAGATGAACCGCTGCACTGATACAGAGCGGAACTGGCGTCAGAAAGGAGGAGGATTGACAGCGCAGGCACAGGGGGAGAAGTTGAGCGCACACACCTCATTGCATACAATGCTTATCTCCTCCTCTGCCAGTGTGTCAAATCCACAGCTCAGTACACTCAGTGGTCATCTCCTTCACACAGCTGTAGATTCAGTACACTGTGGCAGAAGAGGAAATGAAAACTGTGTGCAATGTGGTTCAGTTTACATAGGTGATTGGGGGTGGGTGGTCATATTAGAGACTGGCAGGGCGAGTTGTAGGAGTCTTGGGGGCAAGGGCTTGTAGAAGTCTGGGGGGCGAGTGTTCTGGAGTCTGGGGCGACGGGTCTGTAGGAGTCCGGGGCATGCTTGTAGGAGACTGGGCAAAAAGAACAAGTAGTGATGTTTACACCCTGACTCCAAAACAAACACGCCTCTAGTCAGTGGAGAGGCTGCTGCTCCAGACACAAAAGGGTGATATCTAGGTAAACCTGCAAAATTCAGACATGGTATAAATTACAAACACTCAGCAATTTGCAGCCTAGATATACATACAAATTATACAAAAAAACTTGAACAACCCCTTTAATTTCTCATGGACCATGAAGATTAGTGCTGGATCCTTTCCATTTTTGGATGCCATCAAACGGGGTATGCAACCCTGCAGCTTTTTCTGTGCAGCAAGGTGAACCAGTAGTTAAAACGGGAGGCTGAATATTTTCTTTGAAGTTTTCACTTTTGACAGAAAATTCATCCATCAAGTCAACATGGTTCGAGATTGAGCTGAAGCCCATTAAATAATAATAATCATAAGATAATCACTTTATTTGCCAGTGTTTTCTGCTTGATGGTATGAAATCTGTAAATGTAAGAATAAATAGTTTAATGAATGGGATTGTCTCAGCAAGTGTGCCAGATCTGAAATTGGACAAAGCTGACAACAGGCAATTTGTTTAGCAGTGAACATTCACCTATTTAAATGCTCTATTTCTAAAAAGAAAAAAATTGGAAAGGTCTCATAAAAAGGCACTTCTGTTAAACAACGAGCTGGACAAAAAGCCAGTGAACCAAGCAAGAAAGTTTTATCATTCTAAATATCTGGCACTTCTAATGTTTCTCATTTGCATTCTCTTTTTGGACTCCCAACAATTAATTTTATAAAATACAGACAGATCTTCAGAGCTTTGCACACAAGCCTCCTACAGAGAACAAATCTATTATGTGGTAGCTATGGACACTGAATGCAGATTATTTTGGATAAAGTTTCAGATACACCATGATGTCATGTTTAAAATGGTTTGAATAACAGAGAAAATGTCTGCTATGAAACGTTTCTTGACTCCTCTCTTAGAAATAAAGAAGTTGTTGTTAAGGGTATGTGCACATCTGACGTTTGTGCATCTCTGCAGTCCATCCAAAAACCTGGGTTTTTTTAGCAGAAACTGAGTTTTCTGTGCTCAGCAGTGTCCCTCGTTTTTTGCTCGTTTTCAGCCGGGTTTTCCAGCGTTTTTCTCGGCGGTTTTCTCGGCGGTTTTGAAAACTGAGTTTTTTGTGCACTTGATCAGCTGAAACCGCTGGAAAAAACGGTGGAAAGAAGTCACTTGCTCTATTTTTGGAAAACCGGTGGAAAAACTCAGTTTTGACTGAGAAAACTCAGTTTTGACTGAAAACGACCAGAAGAAAACCGTTCTAGTGAAGACAGAGTTTTCTAAAATCCATTGACTAGCATGTTAATCCAACCGGAGGATAGGATTAACATAAATTAACATAAAACTGAGCGGAAAACGCCGACGGAAAACGTCCAAAAGCAGCCCACAAAACGACTGATGTGCACATACCCTAACAGGGAATCTGTCAGTACTCAGTAGTTGTTTTCTACCCTTCTCAGAGCACCATAACATAGGGACAGAGACTCTGATTTTAGTGATGTATCGTTATCTAGGCTGCTTGGTGTAGTTTTGCTATACAGGGTGGGCCACTTATATGGATACACCTAAATAAAATAATTGTTGGTGATATCAACTTCCTGTTTGTGGCACATTAGTGTATGGGAGGGGGAAAACTTTTCCATATGGGTGGTGACCATGGTGGCCAATTTGAAGTTGGCCATTTTGGATCCAACTTTATTTTTTTCAATGGGAAGAGGGTCATGTGACACATCAAACTTATTGATAATTTCATAAGAAGAACAACGGTGTGCTTGGTTTTAACGTAATTTTATTCCTCAGGGAAGGAGCTCGGTATGTGGCTCTGAAACGCGTCAGAAAATAAACCTATATCACCGGATCTAGACGTCCAGCATCTTTGGTGTTTCTAAATCTTTTTGGCAGCAGCGCGGACCTAAAGGTACTTTGTCTGGAGGATTTGTTTTGAAGAATCGCAGTAACCTGTGGAAGTACGGTCCAAGCAGCAGCTGCAATTTCAGAGCGATTATGCTGGTTGTGTGCTACGCAACCATACCAGGTGAGCAATTCTAATATTGTCATCATAAACCTCTCTATAAAGGATAAGACCCTATTGCGCATTCTCAACCCCTTAGATATATTTACAAGTTTACGACCACTTATAAAATATGTTCAAAGTGCTGCTCATTGTGTTGGATTGTCAATGCAACCCTCTTCTCCCACTCTTCACACACTGATAGCAACACCGCAGAAGAAATGCTAGCACAGGCTTCCAGTATCCGTTGTTTCAGATGCTGCACATCTCGTATCTTCACAGCATTGACAAGTACCTTCAGATGACTGATGAGGCAAACTTTTTTGTGAATGGTGAAGTTAACACACAAAACCACCACTATTGGTCTGACACTAACCCACAGTGGATAGATCCCTCCAAGACTGTTGGAACACAAAAATTGATGTTATGGTGTGGTATATGGGGTACAAAGATAGTGGGGCCATTCTTTATCAATGGAAACCTTAATGCCACTGGATAACTGAATCATGTAGCAATTCACCAGTCACAAAAAAGTTTGTCTCATCACTCATCTGAAGGCAATTGTCTATGCTGTGAAGATACAAGATGTGCAGCATCTGAATCAATGGATACTGTCAGCCTGTGCTAGCATTTGTTCTGCGGTGTTGCTATCAGTGTGTCAAGAGTGGGAGAAGAGGGTTGCATTGATAATGCAACAAAGTGGGCAGCACTTTGAACACATTTTATAAGTGGTCATAAACTTGTAAATAACTCATGAAAGAATAAAGTTATGTTGAAACCAAGCACACAATTGTTTTTCTTATGCCATTCTCAATACGTTTGATGTGTCACATGACCCTCTTCCCATTGAAAAAAATAAAATTTTATCCAAAATAGCCAACTTCAAAATGGCCACAATGGTCAACACCCATCTGGAAAGGTTTGCCCCCTCCCATATACTAATGTGCCACAAACAGGAAAGTGATATCACCAACCATTACCATTTTATTTAGGTGCATCCATATAAATGGCCCACCCTGTATAATCGAAAAGAATGAGTACCATGTGATACAGAAAGTTGTTCAAGTATACTGTCTTGCTAATGCTATAAAACTATATTAACCCCTTCAAGACCCATGATGTACATGTATGTCATGGGTCGGCTCCCACACTTTGATGTGATCTCCGGCGGTGAGCTCACAACATATTGCCAATATCTACAATCTGATCAGTGCTGCCAACCTTTTTAATTGCACTTTCATTCACTGACAGCGCAATCCAAAATTGCAATGGTGGGGACTGCATCCTTCCCCATGGGATCTATGGCCATCACCTGATGGGTCCTGCAGTGACCCTGGATACTATCAGGTTTCACTTCCTGTGAGTGGTTGGCAAGCACTGCCAACCACCCACAGTGATCATTTGTGCCATGTCCCGATGTGCTGCAGCTCATCGAGACATGGCACAAAGCAATCGGACTGTGCAACACTGTGGTGCCCTATGGGGCAGTGTAAAATAAAAAATGAATTAAAAATAAAGTTTTTAAAATATGAAAAAAACACAAGTTCAAATCACCCCCTTTTTTCCCCATTCAAAATAAAAGTATTAAAAAAATGAAAAACACATATTTGGTGTCGCTCCATTCAGAAATGCCCGTAGTTTTAAAATATAAAATCAATTACCGTATATACTCGTGTATAAGCCGACCCGTGTATAGGCCGACCCCCCTACTTTTGCCCCAAAAATCTGGAAAAACCTATTGACTCGTGTATAAGCCGAGGGTGGACCCCAGCACAGGTAAACAGGCCCCCCCCCAGTGGTATACAGGCCTCCCCAGTGGTAGTATACAGTAGACCCAGTGGTAGTATACAGCAGCCCCAGTGGTAGTATATAGCATCCCCAGCAGCCCCAGTGGTAGTATACAGCAGCCCCAGCAGTCCCAGTGGTAGTATACAGCAGCCCCAGCAGCCCCAGTGGTAGTATATAGCATCCCCAGCAGCCCCAGTGGTAGTATATAGCATCCCCAGCAGCCCCAGTGGTAGTATACAGCAGCCCCAGTGGTAGTATATAGGAGCCCCAGCAGCCCCAGTGGTAGTATACAGGAGCCCCAGCAGCCCCAGTGGTAGTATATAGCAGCCCCAGCAGCCCCAGTGGTAGTATACAGCAGCCCCAGTGGTAGTATATAGCAGCCCCAGCAGCCCCAGTGGTAGTATATAGGAGCCCCAGCAGCCCCAGTGGTAGTATATAGCAGCCCCAGCAGCCCCAGTGGTAGTATACAGCAGCCCCGGCAGCCCCAGTGGTAGTATACAGCAGCCCCAGCAGCCCCAGCGGTAGTATACAGCAGCCCCAGTAATCCAGGGCCCCCCCAGCCTTGCTCCGGTCACCTGTAAAGTAAAATATACTTATCACTGTCCCGCTGCCATCCACGCCCGCCGCTGCCGACATCCGCGATCCTCCATCTTCATGCGTCTTCTTCCGACTTCCTGTGTTCGGCGCCGGCTATGACGTCATTGCCTGCGACGAACAGAGAAAACCGGAAGAAGACGCATGAAGATGGAGGATCGCGGATGTCGGCAGCGGCGGGCGCGGACGGCAGCGGGACAGTGATAAGTATATTTTACTTTACAGGTGACCGGAGCAAGGCTGGGGGGGCCCTGGATTACTGGGGCTGCTGGGGCTGCTGTATAGTCATAGGGACCGTCACTGACTCGCGTATAAGCCGATGGGGGTACTTTTCAGCCCAATTTTTGGGCTGAAAAACTCGGCTTATACACGAGTATATACGGTAATCAGAGCTATAAACTGCGTAACGGAAAAAACGTCCAAACGACAAAATTACATTATTTTGGTCGCCGCAACATTGTAATAAAATGCAATAACGGGCGATCAAAACAGCGTATTCACCCAAACATGGTATAATTAGAAACGTCAGCTCAAGACGCAGAAAATAAGCCTCACCCAGCCCCAGATCCAAAAAAATGAGAAGCTAGGGGTCGCAGAACATGGCTTAAAAAGTGCGATTCTTTTTTTTTTTTTTTTTTTAAACTGAATTTTTTTCACCACTTAGATAACAGTAAAAGTATACATGTTTGGTATCTACGAACTTGTAATAACCTTAGGCATCATACCATCACAGTAGTTTTATCATATAGTGAACATGGTGACTAAAAAAACAAAAAAACAAATGTATGATTGCACTTTTTTTGCAATTTCACCGCATTTGGAATTTTTTTTCCATTTTCCTGTACACTATATGGTAAAATAAAGGATTTCATTTGAAAGCACAACTCATCCCACAAAAACATGCCCTCATATGTCTATCTTGACAAAAAAATAAAAAAGTTATGGCTCTTTGAAGAAGAGGGAAAAATGGAAATCGAAAAATCGCCGGGTGGTGAAGAAATTAATTGTTATGAAAATGTAAATACATCTGCAATATTAAAGAGTAAATATCATTGCTGGAGATCTTGCAGCAGAATGTCTGTTTGTTCCTTTAATGCTTCTTCATCCTCCCATCATCACCTTTTCAAAGAAATTTATGAGCGGCAACTGTAATCCCCTAATTTGGAACTGTGGAAATTGGTATTCACTGAAGATAAGTTTTACATTTTTGAATTGAGAATGATGAATCTGTCCAGAAAGAGAAAGAAGCAGATTTTTTTGATAAAATAGTTTCTTCTGTTCACATGTACAATTGGTTTAAGGATAAAAAGAAATAGACAACAGTTACCGTATTTTTCGCTTTATAAGACGCACCGGATTATAAGACGCACCTCCAAATTTGGTGAAGGAAATGAGAAAAAAATAGTTTTTAATGTTAAATGGGGTCCGTCTTATAATGCCAGTGTCCGTCTTACAATCAGTATATATGTTCCTCATCCTGGTACATAAACCCCCCAATCCTGGTATATATATCCCTCATCCTGGCATATATGTCTCTCATCCTCGTATACATGTCCCCATCCTGTATAAATGCCCCCATCCTGGTATGTATATTGCTCATCCTGGTATATATGCCCCCATCCTGGAACATATGCCCCCATCATGGCATACGGTATGTCCCTCATCCTGGTATACATGTGCCCATCATGTATATATGGCCCCCATCCTGTATATGTTCCCCCATCCTATATACATGCCCCCCATCCTGTATACATGCCCCCCATCCTGTATACATGCCCCCCATCCTGTATACATGCCCCCCCATCCTGTATATATGCCCCCCATCCTATATGTCCCCCATCCTGTATACATGCCCCCCATCCTGTATATATGCCCCCCATGATGTATATATGTCCCCATCCTGTGTATATGCCCCCATGCTGTATATATGCCCCCCATCCTCTGTATATGCCCCCATCCACAACCCTTTGATTATGATGTATGGCCCCCATCTTCCCCCCAGACCCCCATGGCTCACCGAGGAGGGGTGCAGCTGCTCAGCGGGGGTGCCGGGGGCAGGTTCTCGTGGGTGGGGGGACACAGCTGCAGGACCAGGGAGCGGAGATGTACCGACGGCAGTAAGCGGTGGCCGCCGCCATGTTTTTGTGGCTGGCTGCATTCATTAACACTGCAGCCAGCGGTAACACTGCAGCCCGCGGCCATTTTGAAGCCTCTACCTCTACCGGCCGACTGCCGCAAAAAACATGGCGGCACCCACCGCTTGCTGCCGCCGGTAAATCTCCGCTGCTCCGGTCCTGCAGCGGTTCTCCCCACCCACCGGAACTTGCCTCCGGCACTCACACTGGGCACTTTTTAAGACGCACCCCCGTTCCCCCCCAAAGTTTGGGGGGGACAAAAGTGCGTCTTAAAAAGCGAAAAATACGGTACTTTTTAAATCAGAGATCCCAAACTTTTGGCCGGTGAAATATCACTACTGCTGTGGGAACATGAGGACCTGCATTTTATCCCTGGGGGTGTGACATTCCCCCGTGAATAAAATCGCTCTGATTGGCAGTTTCACTTTCAACTGCCAATCAGAGCAATTCACCCCCCCCAGATCTGATTGGAGTTAGCATCACATCGACGCTAGCTCTCCAATCAGGTGTGGGGGGGGCGAGGAGGTGGGTGCCCTCCCCCTTCTCAGGCCCCTCCCACTCTGGTCCTAATAACCCACCTTCCCTTCTCTCCGGCCCCTGACATCCGATCCCCCATTCCCCCTCACCTCTCCCTCGGTGTCCTGCACCCATTGGTGCACCCACTAGTCTGCCTCCTCTCCTGCTCGCGGTGGCATCCTTGTTCCTCTCCTGGGCTCCTCCTCCTCACCCAAGGATCGTGAGTGAGGTGAGTATGAATGAATGGGTACATGGATGGGTGTATGGGTGCATGGATGGTTGGATGGATGGGTGCATGGGTGCATGAATGGATGGGTGCATGGATGGGTGCATGGATGGATGCATGGGTGCATGGATGGATGGGTGCATGGATGAATGGATGGTTACATGGGTGCATGGATGGGTGCATGGATGGATGGGTGGATGGATGAGTGCATGGGTGGATGGATGGGTGCATAGATGGATGTATGGATGCATGGGTGCATGGATGGATGGGTGCATGAATGGTTGGATGGGTGCATGGATGGATTCATGGGTGCATGGATGAATGGATGGATGGATGCATAGGTTGTACCTGGCTGGACTAAAAATATGGCAGAGCCCCATGTCGTTTTTTTTTCTGAAATTAGGTCTATAAATTTAAAAAAATGGTTTTTGCTTTATTTTTGATTGCCAGCCAGATATAACTTGGCAGTTGGGGGGCTGGAATCCTCAGTGTGGAGAGACTCAAATGTTGTGACCCCCACGCTGCGAATTGCAACCCACAGCCACCCCAGAAAATATCGCATTCATTAGAGGCGCCATTTTCTGGTGCTGTACCCAAACTCTTCCAGTTGCCCTTGTGCTGGTGGCAATGCTGGTGACACACAGGGGCTCTCCATTTGTGACATGGTGTCCACTAACAATTTCAACACCATGTCGCATATGAAGAGCCCCTGTGTGTCTGAACATTGGAGCTCCCCCACAAGTGACCCCATTTTGGAAACTAGACCCCCCAAGGAACTTATCTAGATGGGAGGCAAGCACTTTGAACCCCTCAGGTGCTTCACGAATGAATCCATAAATATGAAAAAAAGAATGTTTTTTTTGTGGAAAAAAAAGTACTTTTTCATTTTTACAGATCAATTTGTGAAGCACCTGGGGTTTCAAAGTGCTCACTATACATCTAGATAAGCTCATTGGGGGGTCTAGTTTCCAAAATGGGGTCACTTGTGGGGGAGCTCCAATGTTTAGGCACACAGGGGCTCTCCATACACAACATGGTTTCCACTGACAAATGAAGCTAATTTTCCATTCAAATCATTAGTGAACATCATTTCACGTATGGAGAGCCCCTGTGTGTCTAAACATTGGAGCTCCCCCACAAGTGACCCCATTTTGGAAACTAGACCCCCCAAGGAACTTATCTAGATGGGTGTTGAGTACTTTGAACCCCAAGGTGCTTCACAAATTAATCTGTAAAAATGAAAAAAGAACATGTTTGTGGAAAAAAAAGTACTTAAATAAATAATTTAAAAGAAAAAGAAACTAAAGCAACGTGAAAGGAAAAAATGGACATTTTAATTTTCCCAACAAAAATGTTCTTTTAGCCTCAATGATTTCATTTTCACAAGGCAACAGCATAAAATGGATCCTAAAATTTGTTGGGCATTTCTCATGAGCACACTGATACCTCATATGTGGTCATAAACCACTGTTTGGGTGCACGGTACTGCTCAGAAGGGAAGGAGCGCCATTTGACTTTTGGAGCTAATCTTCCATTCAAAAAGTCAAATGGCGCTCCTTCCCTTCTGAGCTCCGCCGTGCGCCCAAACAGTGGTTTATGACCACATGAGATATTGTTGTACTCAGGAGAAATTGCCTGACAAATTTTAGGATTCATTTTACCCCATTGCCCATGTGAAAATGAAAAAATTGAGAATAAAAGAATATTTTCATGAAAAAAAAGTACTTTTTCATTTTTACAGATCAATTTGTGAAGCACCTGGGGGTTCAAAGTGCTCACTGTGCATCTAGATAAGTTCCTTGGGGGGTCTAGTTTCAAAAATGGGGTCACTTGAGTAAGTGTTTTGTGCTGCAGAATAGAATTAGTAATCTCTATCATTAGGGTGAAGCAGGTGCCAGACATCTAATAGCTGATAGTCATATAGAGTCAGATCTCCTTCAGAAGTGTCTATGGTTGGGTCCAGGGTAACATTAAAATCTCCTCTGAGGATATGGGTTCCCTCAGCAAAATCGTCTACTCGTTCTAGAAATTTTATTAACAAGGGGATCTGACCAGTATTCGGGAGGTATAGTGAGGCAAAGGTGTACACCTGGGATGCAATTTTACCTTTCAGTAACAACATCCTGCCAGATTCAAAATCACGAGAGTCCATAAATTCCCAAGGCAGCGACCTTGCCATCGCGATGCTGGTACCACAGGAATGAGCATCTGACTAGAGACTATGGAGACTGTGGGAAACCAGTGGTTCGAAAGCTTAAACGGCTTGGCAGCACAAAGGTGCGTCTCCTGCATAAAGGCGACATAAATTTTGTTAGATTTTAAATACCGTATTTTTCGCATTATAAGACGCACTTTTGTTCCCCCAAATTTTGGGGGAAAGTGGGGGGTGCGTCTTATAATGCTAATATACTGATTATGTACTGTAGGGCCCAGTGGAGGTGGGGAAGCTCTGGAGCGGTGCTGGGGGCTGGGGCGGGCTGGTAGAGTCTGCAGGAGGCAGTGGGAGATCTCCTGCTCCTGCTCATATAATATGCATAGCTGCTCTCCATCATCATGGTGCTGAAACCGCGGTGATGGGCTGGGGTAGCGGCGCATATTAAATGTTCCTGCACCCCCCTGTGGTGGCACATGCCCACCCTATGTTTGATATGGCCCTCATGCTGCTGCCACAGTAAAATAATAAACTGTATACTTACCTCCTCCTCCAGCGCTGATCTCCCGGTGTATCTCCGGTCTTCCGGCTGCTGCTGTGATCTCACGCAGAGATGATGTCACTCTGCCGATCACATGACCACACAGAACCAGGAAGTGGAGGAGCTCTGCAGCATCATCTCTGCCCAATCACAGCAGCAGCAGTGAGACCAGGAGATCAGCGCTGGAGGAAGTGAGAATAGAGTTTTTTATTTTACTATGCAGCAGCATGGGGGCAATATCTAACACAGGGAGGGCATGTGCCATACCTTAGGGACGTGTGCCATGCATAGGGAACTTGTGCCATGCATTGGTAACTTGTGCCATGCATAGGGGACGTGTGTCATGCATAGGGGATGTGTGCCATGCATAGGGGATGTGTGCCATGCATAGGGGACTTGTGCAATGCATGGGGAACTTGTGCCATGCACAGGGGACTTGTACCATGCATAGGGGACTTGTACCATGCATAGGGGACTTGTGCCATGCATAGGGGACGTGTGCCATGCATAGGGGACGTGTGCCATGCATAAGGGATGTGTGCCATGCATAGGGGATGTGTGCCATGCATAGGGGACTTGTACCATGCATAGGGGACTTGTGTTATGCATAGGGAAAGTGTGCCATGCATAGGGACTTGTGTCATGCAGTAGGGGACATATACTCTATATGATTTGATAGACGAACCCTTACGTTATAAGATGGACCCCATTTAACATGAAAAATTATTTTTTTCCTTCACCAAATTTGGGGGTGCGTCTTATAATCAGGTGAGTCTTATAAAGCGAAAAATACGGTAATTGAACATGATTGACCTTTTGCCTGGATGATGCAAACCCTTCACATTTACTGAGCCTATTTTCAACTCGGTTAGGCTACTTTGCAGCATTATTCAACAGTAATTAGGGAAGGGATGTAGGGAGGAGAGATTAAGAGGGGCATAAAGAGTAAGCACAGGAAGAGAAGTGCAGTTAAAGTAAGATGAACTAGATGAAAAGATTGTGAATAGAAGGAAGAGAATATTTTCTCCAGTCCAAGCCGGAGAACTGAATCCTCTTAGAATGAGCAGGAGAATTCTAGGGGTCGTAGACAACCATGGATTAGCCCAATGCAGACCCGGGACATATTAACAGTAAAAGTTGAACATGTGAACCCAATGAGTGATATCATGGCAACCCACTCCCATCCACTTCAACACCCACCCCCGCCCTCCCTTAACAATGTCCCGCTACGGTTCCTTAACCATATCACTAAGATTACAGGGGTCTCGTAGAACTTTAAATCATCCAGAACTGAAGTTCAGTCATCACCATAAGTTGCACTGCCAATAGAAGTTTTCAATGCATGGCCACTTCACAGGGAAGCAATAGGTAGCTAAAATGGGAAAAGCAGCAAGGCACCCCTCTCAGGTCAAGGGACTCTCCTGGGATGATCTCCGCTTACATCTCTGTTGGTCAGCTGGCGTGTTGCAGCTCACATATTCTGACTTTCCTCGGTTAGGTGCTGTGGCTCTGTTGAAGCCATCTAATGAGAGTCAGTCAGGGATCGGGAATGGAGCAATGTTTAAGAATGCAAACAAGCCATCCAGGTCATCTTTAGTCCACAGATAATATAACTTGGCCTCCTGGCGCACAACCAGATGGAAAGTGTGGCCCCAGCGATACGAAGCACCAGTTTCTCTAATCTTCACAAGAAAGGGGTGGAGCTGTCACCTCATATAGAGTGTGTGACTGGAAACATCCAGAAACACGCAAATGACAGCATCCTCAATACCAACAGGGAGGACAGCGCCACAGGCATGGGTAGTGATGAAAACAAACTTCTTTATTCCATGGTCGTGCACCAACGTTTCGACCATCCACATGTGGTCTTTATTAAGCATCCTCAATAGTGATTTTCCCAAAAGACCATGCAGCTTGAACAATGGCGTCCTTATCTGTAAAATTATGGAGCCTGCAGAGGACGTCACGTAGATTTGTAGTATCAATAGGACCAGCACAGGACACACTGTGGAGCCTGTCAATCTGGTATTTAGACCCAGGGGATCTCCGTGTGACTGTATTAAAGATCTCTAGAATCTTCTGCATGAGGGTCTCTGATGTAACCGACTCAGGGATGCCTTTCAGGTGGACGTTATTCCACCTTTCCCTGATTTCTTGGTCATCTGCTTGCAAAGTGAGTGCCATGATATGTGCATGAGAGCGGCCAACTTCACTTTCTAATTTTGCCACTTTGGCCTCCAACACAGACACCACCCCCTCCATAGCTGTTGTTTTCTTCTTGAGGGTGTCTAGGTCTTTAGTAACGGCACTCAGGGCCCATGCCTGTCAGGCTTCTAATGTCTTTACTGTGGCATCTAGGTCCCGTTTAGATGGCAGGGCTTATATGAGGATTGGTATGGCCTGTAACTCAGAGTGGGGGCTAGGTGTGTGTGGGAGGGTGAGATGCGGTTCTGGCAGCTCCACTCCCCTGTAATTCCTCTGACTCACCCCTCTCCTTCATGGCAGTCAGTTGTTTCTCCCGGTCTCCCAAGATCTTCAAGAGCCGGGTCAACACCTTTTAAGGCTTCCTTCCCACGCTGCGGTGTGGCTGCTGCCATGCAGA
Organism: Allobates femoralis; assembly: GCA_033576535.1. Lineage (NCBI taxonomy): Eukaryota > Metazoa > Chordata > Amphibia > Anura > Aromobatidae > Allobates > Allobates femoralis. The sequence continues at coordinate 306,682,905 of JARQOC010000005.1, read as the reverse complement.
GCTCTGTTTGGCATGTGGGCTCCTCTGCTGGAGCGGGGAAGCAGAGAGCGGTGACTGCTGCAGTGAGCTCGGCGCCATTGCAGAGGCGCTCCGAGCGATCTCACCGGCAGATCCGAACAGCCTGGTTAATCCTGAGCTGCTTCCGGCGGAGACTGAGGATGACGGGCGGCCCGGGGTGGATTCTGGTTTCTTTCTGCGGGACATTCCAGGTGGTAGGAAGCCTGCTAGTCGCGCTATCGGCCCCGTGTCTGTAGACCTCTGGAGATCTGCTCCCTCACACAGCCATGATCAGGCCACGCCCCCGATTGCTTTAGTTTCTGTAAAGCACCTTAAGGGTTAATAATCTTCTTGAATGTAGTTTTGAGTAGCTTGAGGGGTGCAGTTTTTGGAATTGTATCATTTTTGGGTGTTTTCTGTCATGTACGCCCCTCAAAGTGACTTCAAATGTGATGAGGTCATTAATAAAATGGTTTTGTAAATGTTGCTGGAAAAATTAGAAATTGCTGATGAACTTTGAGCCCTTATAACTTCCTAATAAAAAAAATTGTGCTGATGTAAAGTAGACGTGGGAAATGTTGTTTGTTAACTATTTTGTGTCACATAACTCTCTGGTTTAACAGAATAAAAATTGAAAAATTGAAAATTGTGAAATTTTAAAAATTTGCTCCAAATTTTAAATTTTTTCACAAATAAACGCAATAATTATCGACCTAGATACTAACATGAATCACAATATGTCACGAAAAAACAATCTCAGAATCGCTTGGATCCATTGAAGCGTTCAAGAGTTATTACCTCATAAAGTGACACTGGTCAGAATTGCAAAAAATGGCAAGGTCTTTAGGGTCAAAATAGGCTGGATGGTGAAGGGGTTAATAAACAGGTATGAAGAGCTACTCTCCAGATGGTGACTTTTGTGTGTAGCTTGAGCAGCAAATATCAGATATCAGGTTCCCTTTAATATACTGTACTACAGATAGTGCTTTGATAGCCACTTCAAAGGTTCAAATAATAAAGAAAGACAAATCCAGCATAATTTCATTATATAGAACAAGGGTAGGGAATATTTTGAAACCAGGGCCATTTGGATATTTACAGCGGGTGAAATAAGTATTGAACATGTCACAAATTTTCTAAGTAAATATATTTCTAAAGGTGCTAGTGCCATACATTTATCACTCATCCAATCCACAGAAGCAAAGCAATCCAACCATGGGTGTTCATAAATTTAGTAATAATGTAGTAATGAGAAATGACACAGTGAGAAAGTATTGAACACATGAGAGGTGCAAAAAGCATCAGAAAATCATGACACCAGCTGAAATCTATCAGTAATTAGAAAGCAATCTTGCCACTTAGTAAAAAACAATATTAGCAAGTTTAACTGCCTAGTAAAGTGTCTTAATACACAGTGCCACACAAGAAACATGTCATGATGGGTAAAACAGTGAGCTGTATCAAGACCTTTGCAACCTTATTGTTACAAAACATACTGATGTCATTGGTTACTGCAGAATTTCTAAACTATTGAAGGTTCCAGTGAGCACTGTTGAGGCCATAACTCAGAAGTGGAAAGGACATAATTTCACCAAATACCGACCACAACCAAATGTTCCCACAAGATTTCAGACAGAGGAGTGAAAATATCAGATGAGTTGCCCACTTACTACATCTGGAGAGCTACAGATAGACTTGGAATCAGCAGGTACAAGAGAAAAATGCAGTAATTCACTTAACCTCCATGAGCTGTATGCATGCTCACCATACCAGACTACATTGCTGAACAAAAAAAATGTTCCAGCTTATTTAAAGTTTTATGAACAACATTTATGTAAGCCTGTGAAATACTGGAAAAATAAAGTCAGGTCAGATGAGACCAATATTGACCTCTCTGAATGCCATAATACACACCATGTTTGGAGGCCAAAAGTCACCGCATATTATTCCTAAAACACAATACCAACAATGAAGTTTGGAGGAGGGAACATGTTTTTCAGCACACGACAATGGTAAACTTCATATGATTGAAAGAAGGAGGAAATTAAAAATGTATCAAAACGTTATTAATAAAATGTGCTGCCTTTTAGCATGATGAAGATCAAATGAGTGTGGACATTTCAGCAAGACAATGATTCCAAACACACTGCCAATGAAACTCTCAATTGGTGTTAAAGAAAGAAAATGGCTAGATTTTCCTGGCCAATCACCTGACCTGAATCCAATAAACAATTTGTGGAAGAAACTAAAGCTCAGAGTTTCTAGAGAGAGCCCATGGAACCTTCAGAATTTAAAGACTGTTTTTGTCAAAGAATGGGTCAAAATCACACCTAAGCAGTGCATGTGACTATGTTCTCCATAATGGAAGCATAATGGAAGCTGTCATCACCTTCAAAACGTTTTGTATGAAGTATTAAAATAAATTTCAGTCAGTGTTCAATACTTTTCCCTGTGTCATTTCTCAGAATTAATCATCACTATCTCTATAGACAGCTATGGGGGGATTTATGTTGTCTGTGTGGATTAGATTGGCTGTTACCAACATCTGGTGAGAAATTCAAGTCTATAGCACATTTAGAAATATAATTCCTTAGAAAATTGGTGACATATTCAGTACTTATTTCACCCGCTGTAAAACATCAATTGCAGGCCATACAAAATCATCAACTTAATAAATTATTCTGCTGTATATATATTTCAAAGAAACAACTTAACTACATCCCTAATGTGATGGCCGAAACTGCTTCTCTTTCGTGAGACATGTGATGTTAGGTGATATTGATGATGTTGCTATTCGTACCTGATTGGTTTGGAGTGCATACAACTTTTTGCATGTTTTCATTATATTGCATGTATCCTCACAGTGGGAAATTTGTGGCGCATAGGAGAAACTGGGGCTGGATCATGTACATCACAGAGAAGATGTAACTGGTGTATGTCTCTTCACAGTGGAAAATTCATCTCACATTGGAGAAACTGAGGCTGGAGCAACTACATTACATATGAGACACTGGGGCTGGTGCATATACAACACATAGGAGGCACTTGGTCTGAATCATTTACATCACATAGGGGACACCCGGGCTAGACCATCTATGTTACATTGTAGACACAGGATAGGGCATATACAGTTGAAACTAAAAGTTTAAATACACTATATAAAATGAATGCATGTTTTTCTAACTATCTGACATGAAATCAGAATTAGGCTGGGTCACACATAGAAATCCGTTTTTGGAAGTGATTTCCATGACCAATCCGTTTTTTTTTTGGGTGCTTTTTGAGCCTCCTGCACCCCTGAACGTTTTTGGACTTAGTCATCTTTTGACCAAAATTCAAGAAAAAACAGATCCGTTTTTTAAGGCACCCAAAAAAAAACGGATCTGTTTTTCCATAGGGCCCATGTAAAAAAATTCTTTTTTTTGAAAAACGGACCCCAAAAACGTTGCTAGCAACAAAAAACGTGCCTAGCAATGTTTTTAGGTGCAGAAAAAAACGGACAGGGTGTTTATTACTTCTAATCCGTTTTTCTATCAGTTTTTGGACTTAGAAAAAAAAATGCTAAAAATGAAGCCAAAAACGGACCAAGGGCTTATGTATGACCCTAGCCTAAGCCATTCCCATTTTAGGTTAATTAGGATTGCTATAATTATTTATATTTGCCAAATGCAATCATAATTATAGAGAATGTTTTAAGGCATTTTTATTACTCTCTGCAAAGTCCAAAGTTTACGTACATTTTATTACTATTTGGTACCATTGCCTTAAACTGTATGACTTGGGTCTAACGTTTTGGATATCCTTCCACAAACGTCTCACAATAGTTGGTAAGAATCAGGGCCAGCTCCAGATTTTTGTCGGCCCCGGGTGAAAGAGTCTCAATGGGCCCCTTTAACGCTCTCACACAGCACTGTTACATGTACAATACATGTACATACTGAAAACACAGCTCTGCTACATGAACACTAAATACCCAGCTCTGCTACATGTACAATACATACACATACAAACACACACAAAGCTCTGGTACATGCACATACAAACACACCGCTCTGCTCACGTGTACATTACATGCATATACAAACACACAGAGCTCTGCTACATGCACTTACAAACACACAGCTCTGTTACATGCACATACAAACACACAGCTCTGCTCATGTGTACAATACATGCACATAAAAACACACAGCTCTACTGCATGCACAATACATGCACATAACTAGAAAGAGAGATAAGCCCACATAAGGTCTTATCCGTGTTATATTGTGCTGAAGGTGAAAACTGATGCACTCACCTTATTCGTTTTGTGTAACACAACCACTATTAAGCCTGTTTCGTAGCCCAAGGAGTCCCCTGCAGCGATCAGCCTCAATGTATATGGTGCAGATAGAGCGTGGAAAATAGCCTTGAGATCACGCTGTAGGCATAGTTTCGGAAGAAGGATATTGGAACAGTTGCTAAAATATCCAACAACCTTTATTGTGACGCAAACTTGACGCATTTCGTGTGCATCCGCCCACTTCCTCAGGTGCAAATAAAGGTTACAATACTCTCACATGACAGTCCATTTAAGCCACCAAAAATCCGTAAATGAGGAAATATCTGTCATCTGTAAAAAAAAACACACACACAAATTCATGAAATCTACAAATATGAAATAAATGGGAGAAAGGGAGATTATCTGCGGATCCAATATATCTCCCTTCATATTAGATTCACATCTCTATTGCCCTGTATTTGCTGATACATGATCTATAGGAATTATTATGGTATTCATCTTTTTCTTGTGTTTTGTTAGACAATGTCTGGACACTGGCAAACAGGGGTAAATGGGAGAGAGGGAGGAGATTACTTATTGAGCGGCTTTTGTGTAAGTGCGTGTCATTTGATTCAGACTGGCCCATTTCAATCAGATGCTGTGAAAGGGTTTACATTTGGAATAATGATATATTTCACCATAAATGAAAAATTAGATACATACAGGAGCTTGCAGAATGCGGGACCGCATCCTGATGCCTTTGTAGAGACATAGGTAAAGACTCCAGCTTTGAGGTTCATACTATATAGGATAATTTCTAATACTGAGGGTCCAACAAAATGATGTAGCAGTTTTTTAATATGATGATTAACTTTATAGAATATTAAATATCATGAGAAAATTTTATATATTTCTGAACTTTTAAAATTAGGGTTAAAGAGTCATTATAGGGGAATATCAATCAGTTTAGAATGATTGTTCATTCATCATCTGACATTACTGTGCATGAAATTTTACATTTTGTGTGGCGATACAACTGGTATGCAGAATGGAATGATGCAGGAGTTTGGATGTGTTCTTAATATGTGTAGAGTTCAGGAATTTGTGTGTGTGTTTTTTTTTACATGATGACAGACATTTCCTCATTCCCGGATTTTTGGTGGCACACGAAACGCATCAAGTTTGCATCACAATAATGGTTGTTGGATATTTTATCAACCGGTCCAATATCCTTCTTCTGAATCTGTGTTCTACAGTGCAATCTCAAGGCTATTTTCCACACTCTATCTGCATCAAATACATGCACATACTAACACACACAGCTCTGCCACATGCATATACAAACACACACAGCTCTGTTACATGCACATACAGATATTCACACAACTCTGCTACATGGACACTATATACCTAGATCTGCTACATGTACAATACATGCACATGCAAACACACACAGATCTGTTACATGCACAATACATGCACATACAGATACACACACAGGCACACACACACATACAGATATACACACACAGATATACACACACAGACACACACATATACAGACGACATACATACACATACAGTTAGGGCCAGAAATATTTGGACAGTGACACAAGTTTTGTTAATTTAGCTGTTTACAAAAACATGTTCAGAAATACAATTATATATATAATATGGGCTGAAAGTGCACACTCCCAGCTGTAATATGAGAGTTTCCACATCCAAATCGGAGAAAGGGTTTAGGAATCATAGCTCTGTAATGCATAGCCTCCTCTTTTTCAAGGGACCAAAAGTAATTGGACAATGGACTCTAAGGGCTGCAATTGACTCTGAAGGCGTCTCCCTCGTTAACCTGTAATCAATGAAGTAGTTAAAAGGTCAGGGGTGGATTCCAGGTGTGTGGTTTTGCATTTGGAAGCTGTTGCTGTGACCAGACAACATGCGGTCAAAGGAACTCTCAATTGAGGTGAAGCAGAACATCCTGAGGCTGAAAAAAATGAAAAAATCCATCAGAGAGATAGCAGACATGCTTGGAGTAGCAAAATCAACAGTTGGGTACATTCTGAGAAAAAAGGAATTGACTGGTGAGCTTGGGAACTGTAAAAGGCCTGGGCGTCCACGGATGACAACAGTGGTGGATGATCGCCGCATACTTTATTTGGTGAAGAAGAACCCGTTCACAACATCAACTGAAGTCCAGAACACTCTCAGTGAAGTAGGTGTATCTGTCTCTAAGTCAACAGTAAAGAGAAGACTCCATGACAGTAAATACAAAGGGTTCACATCTAGATGCAAACCATTCATCAATTCCAAAAATAGACAGGCCAGAGTTAAATTTGCTGAAAAACACCTCAAGAAGCCAGCTCAGATCTGGAAAAGTATTCTATGGACAGATGAGACAAAGATCAACCTGTACCAGAATGATGGGAAGAAAAAAGTTTGGAGAAGAAAGGGAACGGCACATGATCCAAGGCACACCACATCCTCTGTAAAACATGGTGGAGGCAACGTGATGGCATGGGCATGCATGGCTTTCAATGGCACTGGGTCACTTGTGTTTATTGATGACATAACAGCAGACAAGAGTAGCCGGATGAATTCTGATTGTATCGGGATATACTTTCAGCCCAGATTCAGCCAAATGCAAAGTTGATTGGACGGCGCTTCATAGTACAGATGGACAATGACCCCAAGCATACAGCCAAAGCTACCCAGGAGTTCATGAGTGCAAAAAAGTGGAACATTCTGCAATGGCCAAGTCAATCACCAGATCTTAACCCAATTGAGCATGCATTTCACTTGCTCAAATCCAGACTTAAGACGGAAAGACCCACAAACAAGCAAGACCTGAAGGCTGCGGCTGTAAAGGCCTGGCAAAGCATTAAGAAGGAGGAAACTCAGCGTTTGGTGATGTCCATGGGTTCCAGACTTAAGGCAGTGATTGCCTCCAAAGGATTCGCAACAAAATATTGAAAATAAAAATATTTTGTTTGGGTTATGGTTATTTGTCCAATTACTTTTGACCTCCTAAAATGTGGAGTGTTTGTAAAGAAATGTGTACAATTCCTACATTTTCTATCAGATATTTTTGTTAAACCCTTCAAATTAAACATTACAATCTGCACTTGAATTCTGTTGTAGAGGTTTCATTTCAAATCCAATGTGATGGCATGCAGAGCCCAACTCGCGAAAATTGTGTCACTGTCCAAATATTTCTGGCCCTAACTGTACATACAGATATACGCACACATACAGACAAACACACACATACAGATACATACACCCATATTACCTCATCCAGATTTTCATGATCGGTGCCCAGCAGGAGAGAGGAGCCACTGGGTGCTGCACTGAGGCTGCAGAAGTTGAGCTGCTGAAGGTTCTTCCAGGATCTTGATTTCAGTCATGTGATCAGTCATGTGATCAGTCAAATGACTGAACTGGAAGATCCTTCAGCCTCCGTTCAACTCTCCGGGCTTTTTCTCATTCTGTGTATCGATCACATAGATCAGTGCAGAGCAGGAGAGAGGGAGAGAGGGCAACTGTGTGTGATTGGTCTTCTCAATGCCTCCGATCACAGACAGCTGTGGGCCCTCTCATATTTGAGTGCAGGAAAACCACTGTAAAAATGCTGTAAAACTGCAATGTACGAAAAAGCATTAAAGAGGACCTGTCACTAACCATGCATGGTGATCTAATTACAGCACTGAATGCAGCTTGTCTGCTGCATTCAGGCAAGGGGTCCCCCAGCATATAAGCGTGATGTCACAGCAGGAGGCGGGGCGGCCGGCCTCCAGCTGTGACATCACCGCATTTCCCCGCCCTGCTTCATGTTAACCATGGAGCAGGGCGGGGAAAGGTGGTGACGTCACCGCAGGAGGCGGGGCAATGCGGCCAGCACTGCAATAAGCTCTGTGTACCATGCTGCAGGCGAGGGAGACAATGATTGGCATCAGGGAGGCGGCGTGGGCGGATTAAACATACAGGGGGTATGAAACTGCCCTTTGGCTCCAGCCACAAACCACCTCCTATTTGGCTCCACAATGTAAGTTTTCAAAGTGTATTATCTCGGGGTACAGGGGGGCTCAAGGGCTGGGGGACCCCTTGCCTGAATGCAGCAGACATGCTTCATTCAGTGCTGTAATTAGATTACCATGCATGGTTGGTGACAGGTCCTCTTTAAATGACTTAAAGATGGGAAATACTGTAAAATAAACAAAAAAGAATCCATACTCACATTTTCTTTCTGACCCTTGATTTTTCTGTCTCTCTTGCAGTCTGCCAGGGCTGCAGCCAATCAGTGACCACAGCAGTCATGTATCATGCTACTAGCATCATAGCTTTGGGCTGAGCCGCGATGCCAGCAAAGTGGAAAACTTTTATATTATGTCAATTATTAGTATTATTATTATGTGCATCTAAATGTTTGAAGTATGTCTTATATTTTGAAAAGATATTTAAATTAATATAAAATTCATGACACATTGGGGTCATTTATTTAAGACTGGCATGCAATCTAATGAATTCAGCACCTCGTAATGAATTTGCTGCCTTTTACTCCAGCAAGAGTGTGGTGTGCTGCTTCAGAAATGCTGCTCAAGTTAGGAACTACAGACAGTTTAATGAATTTAACAAGCAGACCTGGCCATTCTCTCATCCTGCCTTGGCTCCATCCCATCTCCAGACACAGGGGAGGTGATTTAAACTTGTGTGAAAATTGTAAAAAACTAAAATCTTGTGCAATTTTTTTTTTTTTTAAAGATTTTACATGAAATTTTTGGCCTACTTTGAAGAACCCACAACTTTATCTTTTGTGCTTATAAGATTGCAAAATATCAAACTTGACATTTTATGAGCTGCTGTTGGACATATATGTATCTTTAACTTATATAGGTGGCGCCATTATCAAGTGGACAGGAGGCTTGATTGTATGCCCCTGCCAGCGCACACAGAGGACAGAAGGAGGTCTCTCTGGTATCCGTGTCATACTGTCACTCCTGATGAAACCCACGATCCATTGAGTGGGTGGAAACGCGTCGAGTGTATTTGGGACAGCGTGCAATAAGATAAGTTGTATCAACTAGTATATACTGTCGACATTTCCCATGGTGTTGTGAGGTGATAAATAATCCCTCAATGATCATTGTTATCCCTGCTTCACATAGGGGGATTATTAGTGGTTGGAGATATTTATGGTATGAGGGTGGAAGGGGTTGTGGCCCATTGAGTAGCCGGTCCACTCGTTATAGTCCTTTACAGATACATCGTGTACCCCTGTTATTACACTTTACTACAGGGGGCCCTTATGGTGACCGGGCTGGATGATACACTGCCTAATAACCTTATGACTGATAAGAGGACTATCTAATACAAGTAAAATACCATATCACCCCACTAAAGTATTAATCCCATTGATAGCAAGGGTTTGAAGGGACATTGGGATTTGACCCATGTCATCAGATAGCACCTTACTCTAGCATGGATGAATGTTTTGGCTGTGTCCTGTATATAGGTGACGCAATATAGGGACAGCCGTCGTGGTACGGGGACACCATATAATTTAGGTGTTAAAACTCCGTTGCTAGGCAGTATAAGAAAACAGGGCCTGACTAGGGATACATCCCACCCCTGTTTGATGTGTGTGTTTTATAGACACTGGGTGTGAAAACACTGTTTGTTATTTTAACAAATATTCATTAAAAGTTATATTTTAGAAGTGCACTTTAAGTAAGAGATACTGTTGGACATATATGTAACATATGTGTGTGCTCTTGGTGTATTTACATATAAAATTTAAATTGGCTGTGTGATTGTAACATGCCTTGATATGCATTACACTTACACATTTTTATTGTGTTAAGTAAGTTAATCATCTGATTAAGCTGATATTTATATTCAATTTTTATACACAATACCATTATTGTAAGTATATATACAGTACATTTCAGGAACATATTAAAATCCTATTAAAAGAATGAAACAGCAATTAAAACATTATAACAAAATTGGGATGATGTATTTTACTTTAAATTAGTGTTTCATCATCTGAAACAAATGAGATCACATTTTAGTCTAAAACTAAAGTTCCTCTATTATTACAGTTCAGTGTAGTGTTAAATTAAAATACAATGTGCAATTAATAAAGAAAATAGCATCATTGTGAATGGTTCACAGCACTCACCTTCTTTCTTTCTTCATGTTCTCATTGACAGGACAGCAATGTTATAATCACTGGGCATTAATAGGAGATCAATGGACATGCATTGAATTTACAAAGAATGCATTGAACCTAGGCATGTGACTAGGGCAGAGAGATAGTTTTGTGGTTGTTAGTGCATGTGTCCTAGGGATGATCAGAGGGCAGACAAGAAGACACTATGCCTCCGTCAGACCTTTAGATTCCAGGGCTAAAGCAGTGGACTAAATATTTGTTTTATGGTGAAGAGCAGTTTAGCTGTGCTTCTGGACTACTTTTATTTGGGAAAACTATTGTATTTCAGGTTCTATAAAAACACAACACTTTTTCATTTTCACCATCAACAATTATATAAATATAATAATATTCATATTTATCTACCTAATAATGAGTGAAAGGTATCAGTTTCTGTTTTACTTTTTTTTAAGGGTTGTCCATTTCCTTGGAAAGGTTTGCTATGGTTAGAGAGTAGCAGACCTGAACTGCAAAGTTCAGTGTTCAGTACTTGTCAGGAAAATATGATTTCTTGTAATTGTTTTTAAATGTTTGAAAAGACAGCCAGAGATTTTTTACTTCTCCGCCCCTTGTTAGTTCGTAAGTGAGATACATAGATCTCCACTTTGCTTCCCCCTAGTCAGGAATTTTTACAACTAGCCATAAAACTCTGAGATGAGCAAAATTCAGCTAGTCTAATCAGGTTTTGTCCCTGTGATATCCCTTTGTCTTAACTTACAGTCTTTTAACATCAAATTTCATAAGAATGGTTCATACCACAAATACATAAATCATATTTTTGTAATGTTTACCTTTTTTCAGTTAAGATGGTATATCTTTTATATCTATGTAACAATTATAAACCTGGGAAATGGGTTCTGTCCTTCTGAACATCAGATATATCATATTTGATATCAATCTTTGTGTAAATTCCTGAGGGAAAACATGATGTCCCTGGTTTTAACGCGGGAGTGGCCAAACCAAAGATATGAAAAATTGAGTTTTTTTGAGAAGAGGTAGGTTTCAGAGAACTAGCCCACCAGGGAGGTAAACACAAGTGGGAGTTCCTGGATTTTATGTCCTATTACGTAAAACCAAAGCATCCATTTTGGGCTCATTCCACCCTGGGACGTCAGACGCAGCACCACACTCGCTGCGTGGAGGAATCACACAACATTTCTGGGGAGCCATCCCCCCACTGAATCTGAGTTTGTCACCGCGTGGCACAGGTTTTGTACTTTTCTCATTTAATTCCTATTACTTTAATAACTGTTTTCTGAATATATGTAAATTGTCTCTTTTGTAATATCTTGTATATCTTTTGTAAACACTGCCAACTTTCTGGAGTAAACTTTATAAATTTGCTTAGTTTCGTTCTTCCTGTTCTATGACGAGCTGACACACTACCCCGTTATTTACATGTTGCCAAACAGGTTACCGATCCACCTGAAAGAGATCGGTGGTGGCAGCATAATTTTTGTATTTATGTGATATTGTGGGCCTGACGGTGACTGAATTGAGGTATATATACGTTCCTGGCAGGAATTGGTGGTATATATACATCCTGTCGCTTCACGTGCCACAGTAGACGACATAAACTAGAGCAGCTGGGCTCGTTTTCTTATCCTTTGGCAATACCAGGGTTGGCCAGCAGGATAAGAGGGCACAAGAGAGCTGCAGGTCCTGACTACGTTTTCATGATAGTAGCAAACACTTGGTGTCTGGTTCTGAACCCCAAACACAGACTTTTCACTGGATGTCCGCTTCCTGTTCGGTTTTGTCATCCAAATAAAGTTAGTGGAAAGGCTACAGCATAGCCAATCAAGAGTAGCTTTTAGGTTGTGGGCATTTCTGGAGTCATCACAGCCAGGACAAGTATTGGCATGACTATGACTGGCTGCAGCACCTTGTGACTCGGCCTGTGTAAAGGCCAAATCACCGGGTGCAATACCATTTTGCTTTAACGAGGGTAAGGATAGTACACTGTTGGTGTGAGGAACAGTGATAGGTGCAATTCATCCAAAATCTGATACAGTGTTGCATTGTGCAGTTTACTGTAGTGCTCAAAAACAGCTGCATGCAGGTAGTCTAATCTGACTATTGTCTTAATCTCCTAAAAATCGTAGCGTTCAAAAGTCAGCTGTATGCAGGCAGTGTTATCTATTTGCTTATTAGTCTACCAAAAAGCGGAAGGTGTTTTGCGTAACTTGCTGTGTGAATATCTCACAAACGTCACACAGTGCTGCATCATGCAGCTTTGCGTAGCACTCAAAAAACAGCTGTAAACAGGCAGTGTAATCTATTTCCTTAATCTACCAAAAGGCGAGGGTACATTGTGACTTGCTGTGTAAAGCTCTTACAAACCTCATACAGTGCTGCATTGTGCTGCTTTGTGTAGCACTCAAACAACAGCTGCATGCAGGCAGTGTAATAATTGGTCTCTGAATACGGGACATCTAATAATCTGAAATTCTTTGTGTGCCAAAGAATGATGAGAACATTGAATAGTGGACTTGGGTGTGGTGGGGCTGCTGGTGGTGTAGCTGCTTCAGTACAAGGACTTAGTAAATCTATGCCTGCTACACTCCAAATTGAGCATGATATGAGGTAAAAAGGTATGATAAAATGAGCGCTAGGGACAGAAACAGGCACTGGGCTCTTATCGATTATTACCTTTCAAATTTATTGTGAACAGTAGAAGTTATAGGTCTCCTCGCCACAACATGTTTCGACACTGAAGGTGTCTTTCTCAAGTGAATCCACTTGAGAAAGACACCTTCAGTGTCGAAACATGTTGTGGCGAGGAGACCTATAACTTCTACTGTTCACAATAAATTTGAAAGGTAATAATCGATAAGAGCCCAGTGCCTGTTTCTGTCCCTAGCGCTCATTTTATCATACCTTTTCACCTCATATCGTGCTCAATTCCTCCCTTTGGGGAGTGTGGTTTGAGAGCAGCTCTGGGACAGGACTTGGTCAGCACAGAGGATCTGCCCTTCTCTGGACTCGAGATCTCTGGGAGAAACGTTACAGTTCCATAAGGAAAAGCTTCTTTACACGTAGCAACGGATTTATGCCTGCTGTTAAATCTCACCGCAAATCTTTAACCTAGTTGTGCAGAGGGCGCAACTAGAAAAGGTGAGTGAAATATTAATATAACCCCTTGCTTCGGCTAATTTGCACAGTGTGGCGCAACAATTTTCTTGTTTTTTTCCCATACACTCCAAATTGAATAACCTTCCTCCAGTGCATGCAGACCACAGACTGGACTTCAGCAGCTCTTAGGCCAGAGGACCGGTACATGAATAGTGAGGCCGGAAAATAATCAGGTGGTTTTAGATTATATAGCTACCAGTGCCTCCTGTGCCTTTGCATTGTCTTCCACCCAGTCCACAGATGAAAGCTCAGTTTGGTTCCTGGCTCAACAGCAGGCATTTTCCCAACTTTGCAGCCAGTTTCAAGGGAGGAGGAACCATCTGGCCAGCAGGATGGTCATAACAATTCATCACTTAGCATGGCTGGGGTGATGTAGAGGAGCCAATCCAATCACTTACAACTGAGGACAGCCTGTTGTTCATGCTGGCCAACTTGGCACACATGAGCTAATACATGCTGTTGTGCCTGTGCAAAGACCCTCAAGTTGCAAGGATTCCAACTAGAATCAATTATTGGGTAGTGACCCTGCTGAATCGACACTACAAAGCCAACATCACTACTTTCACAACTTGAATGGGATCAAAAAATGCACGAAAATAAATCCAGTCTCTTTAATGCTCTACTTATGGCATTCTTATCAGACAGCGATAACTCAGTGGAACAGCAAGGGGATGCACTTAGTAAAGGATGTAGCAGGATGGCTTTGTTCAAAGTGTGATATCTCACATATTTTCAATGCTAATAGGGCCACAGAGAGATGCAAGATCCCGCTTTTCATGCTGGAGTCCCATAAACCAGAATTTCAAGCCCGATTTTTGCTAGAAAATTGGGCACTCTCGAACAGCATTTTTTTATTTTATATGTTATTCATTAAACTTGCACATCTTACCAACACTTTAGGCAACTTCCAAAGAATAAAATGGAGATAGTTGTACCAATATATGGTAACCTCTCTATTTAGTCTCCATTTTGTTGCATAAGGGGCCTTAAAGGGAACCTGCCAGGTCGTTTTTGCCTCCAAACCTTTCACTGCCTGTCCCTGCACCTTCCTAGTTCATCCCTAACCATCCCTGTCTGACCTAAATCTATCCTATAAAGGTTGTGAAAAATGACTTTGATACTTACATTTTTGCATGTAAGTGAAGCATCCAGTCATGGTTTGTAGATTGATTAGGCGGTCTCCAGGGCTCTGTCTCCTCTGTCGCTGCTGTTAGCACGGTCCGCTGGGTGTGAAAATTCCTTCTCCGGTACACTCCCAGTTTGAAATTCCTGCATCGTTCTTCCTGGTATGACGTGGCGGCTGAACATCATTTCCGGTCTGGTGCATTGTGGGTGAGCGAGCCAGACTTCATTTCTGGTCATACGCATTGCGCAGTCTAGTTAGCTGCCCATCGTCAGCTTCATCCTGTGAACTGTGCATGCTCTGAAGGCGGCAATTTGGCCACCGAGTGATGCTGGGGTTATCCCAGTTCATGGATGAATGTGAACTGGGATAGATTTTCACACAGCAGTCAACACCTGGAGCCCAGCTGTAAAGTGAGCGCTTCTCTCACTTAGGCTAGGGTCACATTAACGCTAAACAAGGCTTGCGTTTAAAACATAGGTTTTGGCAATATAAACATGGTGCTCCCACCATGGTAGCAACATGTTAACGCTGGAAATGTTACCTTATGGAGACGCGGCCTGTAGCGCGGCTCCAACGCGGCCATATGATTGAAATATCGCTTATTTCCTAACGCAAGAAAATACGTTGTTGAAAGCATCTTTTCTTACGTTAGGAAATAACACAAGATTTCAATCTGATGGCCGCGTTGGAGCCGCGCTATGGGCCGCGTCTCCATAGGGTAACGTTGGCAGCGTTAAAGGCGGTCCTACCATGGCGGTAGCACCACGTTTATGCTGCCAAAACCTATGTTTTAAACGCAAGCCCCATTTAGCATTAATGTGACCCAAGCCTTACGGCTGTGCTCCGGTGTCATTCTATGCCTGCTCATCTCTGTCTCTAAAAGAGTAGTGATAGGCTCACCTCCTTGTGGGTGCTCTAGAAAAACACGCTCAATATATTAAATTAGCTAGTCACACCAATTACTTATAGAAATTTTTTTTTTCAAAAGAAACAGTCTCATATATATTTTGTTTAATTCTTTTATTTGTTACTTTCTCAAATCAAGTATTTGAAAACAAATACGTTAACGTTTCGGCTCTTTCGGCCTTCATCAGATATCTATATGTTAATCACTACACTTCCACCATATGCCAAGTTCAAATGAAAAACCAACATGACCTTGAAAGTCATATGTGGTGTACGTACTAAGTTTTTAACCCGTTTGTAGTTAGTTCAGTGCACACCACTTTGGACCTCAGACTGAACACATTAGGTTCGCTGGGCATTTCCCTAAATCATTGAGACTGAACTACAAACCACCGGAGGGTTAAAAACTTAGTACGTACACCACATATGACTTTCAAGGTCATGTTGGTTTTTCATTTGAACTTGGCATATGGTGGAAGTGTAGTGATTAACATATAGATAACTGATGAAGGCCGAAAGAGCCGAAACGTTAATGTATTTGTTTTCAAATACTTGATGTGAGAAAGTAATATATTGCTCATCTCTGTCAGCAGACATATTTGTGACCCTACCCAGGGTAGTGGGATACCTGGTTCCAGGCGTTAATTTCAGGGGGGATGTGGTCTGTGCCCGATCCCGTGGCCCTGGCGGTCACTGAAAAAGGGGTTAAATAAAAATAAAAGATAAAGAAAGTTTGTGACACCACCTACTGTATACGGTAATCATACCGGAAATGCTGCAGACCTCCGGGGATGATGATGAGGCAGCTAGTTTGTAACGCTCCCTGTAGGTGGAGCGGGATCCTCGGGGCAGTGATGGATGAATAGAGAACTCACACAGGGAGGCAGCTTGTCAGGTGGAGATGTAGGCTGACAGTCTGTGGGAACAAGAGTATGGCTCCTCCGGCGCAGGCTAATAAACACACCACACAGTCTTTGTCTCTGAACCGGGCTTTTCTGGTGACTCAGGCAGCAAACAGTCTTTACACACAGTCAACGGGTACCGTTGGCCTGGGTAGTCACCAGAGAACTAGAATGTTTTCCTGGGGACCCTCGGTGGTGTGCCTGTCTAGTCCTTTCATCTGTCCTTACTGCGCTCTCCCCGTTCCTTCCTTGCTCTCCTGCACACAGAGCCCTCAGTCTGTCCCCACGGATCCTTGTAGATGGTCCTCATCTTGAGGCCTCCGGATCCTATGTGGGGCCTTAGGTGAATTATGCCAGGTGTTGGCCGCGACTTCTGAGAAGTCCGTGCCCTACAGTTCTGCGGCTCGGGGATAAACACCCGCATTGCCTCGGAGTCAGTCCTCTGGTTTTGGACCGGATCCTTCTGGCCAGGAGTTGTACCGGCACGGATTCGGGTGCACCTCAACACCCTAGGATCCCCTTCTTTCCCTAAGCCAAAGTACTGAGGTGCCCTCCACTGCGCTTCTCACAGGGTCTTCTCCCAACCGACTTCTCTTCCTGACTGACTTTCCTGCTCTCTACAGCTCACCTAAGCTCCTCCCACTGGGACCGGTTCCTTAGCAATGGATTAACTTATTGGTCTCTTGACCTAAGGTGTGTGAATGCATGTGGTGACGGTCCCCTATTGACATCCCAGTCCCCTGGTCACAGGGATACTACACACTCTGGTCTGGATGCAGTACCCCTGCGTGGCGTCCCGACCAGTGGGGCGCCAAATTTGTCTGATGGCAAATATGTATCAGAGCTGAAGACAGAAGACGTGGATTACGTCAGAGTAAAGATTCTTTTTTTAATAAAGATGGAGTCCCTAAGTGTGTTTTGTGTTTTACTTTTAATAAAAAAATATTTTCGCTGTGTTTTGTTTTTTTCTGTTTATTAGAAATTCATGGTGGCCATGTCTAATTTGGCGTGACGCTACAAATTTCGGGCTTAGTACCAGCTGCTAATACAAAGCTGGTAATAACCCCATTATTACCCAGCCTGCCACCCCCACTAAACCTGCTGGAAGAGCCGGGTAAAGCACTTGGAAATGGCGCTACGATGAATCTGCCATTTCCAGGGGCGGCTGCGGGCTTCTGTTTTCAGCATGGGGGCCCAGAACACTTGGGCCTTACCACGCTGAGAATTCTAGCCCCCAGCTGCCTGGTTTTACTTGGCTGCCATACAAAATATGGAGGGAGCCCACACAATTTTTTAAAATTATTTATTTAAATAATAAAAAAAAATATTGGGCTTCCCTGTCTTTTGACAACCAAGGAAAAGCCAGGCAACTGGGGTTGGCAGCCCATAGCTGTCCGCTTTATCTGCGCTGAGAATCAAAAATACTGCTGAGCGCTATGTCATTTTTTTTTAATTATTTTTTTATTTTCACACTTCTATATGTGTGACAGGCCCAACAGCCAATCACAAATGCTGATACAGAGAATGGGCATCTGTGATTGGCTGCTGGGGTAATCTGAAACCAGCCCATACATTGTACCATACTAGAAAGTATGGGCTGACTGTAGAATATTTGAACAGCCAATCAGAGATGCCCCTTCTCTGTGTCAGCATCTGTGATTGGCTGTTGGGCCTGTCTCACATATAGAAGTTTTAAAATAAATGATTTTTATAAAATTACTAGCACTTTACCGAATTTTTGAAAAAATCCTCCCTCTGACGTAATTCCATGTCTTCTGTCTTCAGCTCCGCTACATCTTTGCCATCAAACAAATATGTCGGCTGACAGAGATGAGCAGGCACAGAATGACACTGGAGCACAGCCGTAAATGAGAGAAGCGCTCACTTTACAGTGGGGTTCCGGGTGCCGACTGCTGTGTGAAAATTTATCCCAGTTCACATTCATCTCTGAACTGGGATAAACCCAGCATCACTCGGTGGCCACATTGCCACCTTCAGAGCATGCGCAGTTCACCTGATGAAGTCGACGATGGGCTGCTAACTAGACTGCGCAATGTGCAGGACCAGAAATGACGTCCGGTGCATTCACGCACAATGCACCATGACATGCCCACTCCAGGGTTGGGGGTACTCAGGAATCGGGCAGCTTGTTGATCTTCACTTCTCGGTTCTTTTAACTGGAACAGTAGGGTGGAGGAGTCAGTTAGTACCTTGGCAGATGTTCATTAGGTCATCAGTACACTGGTGTCTCATGCGGCCTCTGTGCCGGTGGTTGCCGCTAAAGAAAGTCTCACACACCACAGCTGAAATTCTGTTGCTTTTACTCAGTTGTTTCACCATGGCCGCCGGGTACTTCCTTGCCAACCTCTGGTTCAGAGTTGTCTCCAGAACCGGGTCAGTGCAGTCAAGCCTTGATTGGTGTCCCTCTCTCTCTCTTGCTCGGTTTTTCTATTTCTGGTGGTTCCCTTGCACTATAAGCTAGTCTTGCCGCTGCTCACTTAGCGCCTCCGCAGCACAGAGCTCAGGTACCGACAGCCTCGAGTGCTTATTTGTACCACCTCCCAGTGCACTGCTCTCTAGTTCAGCTGCCTTCCCTAAGTTGTGTCAGGTGTTCAAACTTTGGGGCCTCCGGTTCAATGGTTCAAACTTGAAGCATACGCGATATGTTCAGAGCCGGGTCCCTGTGTCGTCCACCAGCCCATCTGTCTCACCAGAACGGGCGTGCTGGGATCTACGTCTCGTTCTGTACCCCAAGGGCTCCATTGCTCTTCAACACCTGTCGGTCTTTACCTCTCGGGTGACCGTGGTCGTGCTCCATCCGGCAGGAGTCGGCACCACACCGCCCCCACGCTCCCGGCTTCCACTCCTCTCCGATGGTCTCTCCACTCTTTTCTCTTTACTACACCCCTATTCTCTTCCTGCACTTCACTTTTCCCTCCCAGCTATGCTTGGGTCCTTCCTCTGGGTCCACCACCTTCTAGGGGTCCTAAGTGTTGTGTGTGTGTGTGTGTGTGTGTGTTGTGTGTGTGTGTGTGCAAAGCTCAACTGCACCTTCCCAGTACCTTTTAATGACTGATCTCTGCCACACTTCCTGGGAGAACCACCGTGACATCCCCTGAACTGTTGAGCCCTGGAGAGTCGAGTACCCTGGACCATGGCTTCTGCATTTATAGGACAGTTTTAGGTCACACAGGAATGATTAGGGATGTGCTAGGAAGGTACAGGGACAGGTAGTAATAGGTTAGGAGGTGAAAACGACCTGACATTTTCCTATTAGTCAGGTGACTCAGGGTCCATCACAGTTTACACACACCGGTATGGCTCCTAGAGATGAATATGCATCTATCTAGACTTTATTCCATATCCAGCAACATAAAACCTGATAATGCTCTCTCTGTGTTGCAGAAAAGCATCAGGATGGAGGACATTATTAAATAATGAGGCCTAGGATAAGGGACATTACAGAAAGGAAGGGACCAGAATGAAGGACATTATTAATGTTACATTTACACTATATACAGAGCTCCTGTGTATCATGCGGTCACTGTATTACTAGTACACTGACACTATATAAAGAGCTCTAATGTATATTGTCTCTGGTGATTACTGTATTACCTGTACACTATATAATATATACAGAGCTCCTGTGAATAATGTCACTGGTGCTGATATTAGTGTTACTAGGATTGTTGTTTTTATTAATGATCAATATTGTATTATTCTGTCACTATGTGGTGGTAATGGTGTGGTGGTATTTTTCACTTGTATTTGGCATTATTCAGTTGCTATGTGGGTACAATATGTGGTCTGATCATAGTATGATGTTATGTGTCCCTTGTATGTGATGATATTCATCACCATGTGGTGGATGTAATAAGTGATCTGGTCATGGTGTGGCAGTATTTCTCCCTTTTATGTGGTGTTATTCGGTCACTATGCACTAGTATTATATTGTCTGGTTATGGTGTCACTGTACTCCGCACATATTTGGCCTGTGGCTGCTAAGGCCAGATATTAGGTGCAGCAGACAGTTTGAGTGGCAGATGGACAGGAGGTCATCCTTTCCAATTTGAGCAGGTTTCCTTTTAGTACGAATTTTTACAATTTGTAGAAAACCATTAAATACTATTCACCACACTAAGAAGTGACTGACAGTGACTAGGACAATGTGGACCTGACAAGAGGCAATGAGACTGTACGTGAAGGTACAAGTAGGGTAGGAAAGAGAGTTCTTTTACTTCTAGGCACTATTACTTGTATTTTGTGGTTTAGGAAAGTGTGTGTATAATGAAACGGGTGTGACTAGCACAAAAGCGTTTTTAAATGGATGCTTTACCTATCATAAACATGGAACCTATTGTTAAAAATTTGAATCCCACCTATGCATTGA
Source organism: Allobates femoralis (assembly GCA_033576535.1). NCBI lineage: Eukaryota > Metazoa > Chordata > Amphibia > Anura > Aromobatidae > Allobates > Allobates femoralis. The sequence continues at coordinate 306,661,977 of JARQOC010000005.1, read as the reverse complement.
GGTCATCTTGCTTGCAGAGAAAAGTAGGCCTTCAGCAAAAAATAACATATCTCCCAACTTTTACCAAAGAGAAAGAGCGAGAAGCCATAATATATCATGCCACAAATTTTCCATTTCTTTCTACCCTTTCAGGAGGATAAGTTAGAGGAGAAGTAGGAGTGAAGGACATTCAGCAGACAGCCGAGACTGCAGGATGTCGACACAAAGAGACTGACCACTGTATCTGGGAGTGGATTGTTGGGACAAAAGATAAGTGGATCAATTCATGAGAGTCCAGGTCATTGGTTCCTTCTGGCATCCACAGGACAGCCTTTGTTTAGCCAGGTCGTCTATGACATCATATGAATATCATGCTAATCTCTTATGGCCCCTTTACACGCAGCTACAGGTGACAGGTTTTCCACAGGTAACTTACTGGCTGCAGTGAAATCATGGAGACATAGTTCTATCTTGTTGCTGTGTACAAATGGAACTATGTCTCCATGATTTCACTGCAAGCCAGTAAGTTACCTGTGGAAAACCTGTCACCTGTAGCTGCGTGTAAAGGGGCCATAACTGGGACCTTTGGGTTTATATTTTGTACATTCATAGACGAAGCAACTAGGGATGAGCAAAACTGAACTGTAAAGTTCAGGGTTCGTATTGGAGACCTAGTGTCTGGTGCTTGAGCTTGAACATGAACTCCTCCCAGAAGTTCTTGTCCAAATTCGTAGTTTAATGCTCAATAAAGCTTGTTGAAAGGCTACAGCGCAGCCAATCAACAAGCATTTTGACTGTGGGCACCTACGCAGCCATCACATGCTGAGCACTTGCATGTCTGTGATTGGCTGGCCACATTGTGTCATTGGGTCAATAGAGGACTGATGGGTGATGCTCAGCTCACATTGTCATCTGGCAGTTGACAGAAACAAAGTTTCCGACTCTTTTCCTGATTGGGCTGTTACAGTGGCAATCAGAGTAATATTTTTGGGGTTGATATCAGCTGTGGAATGTCATCTGACATCAAGTCCAGGGATTGTTAATCGAGGGTTGTCTATCAGACACCCCATTAGTAGCACGGTAAGTGTAAATAAAAAAGCACAAACAGGAAAAAATATTTATTTGAATGGAGACTCACCCACTACCACGTTGACCAATTTGTTCATTTGAAACCAAAATCTGACATATTCTAATGGTGTAATGTCCGATGGCACCCATAAAACTTATGGAGCCTCATTCCAAGAAACAGGCTCCACAGGTCACAGGTCATGGTCAACACCATGCATGGCTTGTGAGAAATTTCATGTCTGCCAGTGACTGCGAGTGACCTATGGATTCGATGGGCATCATCGGACATTACACCATCAGATTATGTTGTAATTTGAAGGATTTTTTAAATTAATAAATTGGTGAACAAAGTTATGGGGGAAATCTTTACTCAAAAAAACTTTTTTAGTGTGTGTGTTTTTTTTTAATTAATTTACACTTACTAATGGGAGTGTCTGATAGATGACTGTTGATTATTAACCCCTTGGGCTTGATGCCAGCTGATGCTACACAACTGACATCAACCCCAAAAATATTATCCCAATTGTTACCACATCAGGGCACACGGGAAAAGCTAAAGCAAAAGCCAAAATCGGCACATCTAAAGGGTGCGATACTTCTGGGGCAGCTGCGAGTTGCAGAAAAATGGCTGTGCTAATAGTGTATTTCTTTGGCTGCGGATATGATGCGTTTTTGTATTACTTGTCCTCCAGTGTCTGCTAATTGCTGTGGATTGGTGGGAAAATTTTTAGTGTATCCGTACCAATAATTGACATGCTGTAGCTTTTTCCGCACTAAAAAATGCAGCATATCTGCTGCAGAACAAAACACAGCATTGGCACAGGACTTCAAAAATCACATTCTCTATGCTTACACTATCCTGCAGATTTGGTGCAGATCTGCTCCGTATACGCACAAAATACGCGCCAAAACCTGCACTAAATTCGCACCGTGGGCACATAGGCCTTGTTCACATCTGCCCTCAAGTGTGTTTGGCAGCATTGAGATAGTGCAGGTGGTAGCGCAGTGCAAGTGCAGCCAAGCACATTGCAGCACAAATGATCTGCATTGCGCTAACACCTCCATTAGCTTGTATGGGCGAGCGCAGTCAAACGGAACCTGGAAGCGCAAGTGTGAAAGCGGCTGTGTCACAGCGCATTCGTTAGTCCTGACGCACTGAATATGCATCACACATACACACATATTTTGCCATAAACATAGTGCTGAAGTACACATATTGCCCTGGCAAGAGTCTCACAGAACATTATGTGTGCTACAGGACACTGAGTATATTTACGATGCGTACACGTCGCCAAATACACTTCTACATGACGCTACCTGAAGCCGGACCTAATGTGCACAAATATCAGCCAACATGTGTGTACAGCACACAGAAAATAATGTCTAGGAGTTCTCAATAGCATGTGCACCCACGTTACGTCTGTCCAACAGAGAAATTGTGAAGACACACTACTAGCTCAATGCACATTCCAGTCGGGGCAGGTGTTACGCCCAACCACGGCTTATTTACACACAACATCAATCACAAAAGCACAATTTTGCCGAAAGAATGGTCCCACCTGCGTACTCCCAGGCGGCTACGTAGACTACAAGACGCTGCTATGTTATGATTGGTTGCTTCACATATAAAATGCTCTCAAGGCCAATGTGAGACACGCTTGCTGCCCAGAGTCATTAAGTAAGTACTGATGTGCAAACATGATCTGTGATGTGGGTGGTTTTCCTGTACAGCCCCTTACCATTTGGGTTCGCTATTGTGTAGTCTCGGTGATGCCCAAGTGATGGGATATGTAGTTACAGAATGTGCCCTAAGCCACCATGTGGATCTGTCACCAATGTGCATCTGCATGTTGGTCACACTGCAACATGAAGGTGTCCCAAACACTCTTTAGTCATCCAAATGGTGACGGCTATAGTGGTCCTTGACCTGTGTGTTTGCAAAAAATAGTTGTGTCCTGTCCGCAAAGGTAACAGCAACATAATAATGCGATTTGGAACACCCACATGACACCTTGCAGCACATAGGGTTGTGCCCGACCATAACCTTTTACTGTACCGTTCACGCCGTCATGACATTCATACACACACCCTAGTTGTTTTCCCTATGTTGTGGTCCTTGGCTTAAATCGGTCTGTGTTCATGTTTGATATTACAGATGAGGATGACTCCGCGTCTGTGGAGGCTCCACAGTCCCAAAGGCCACCCGGGACACCCCACCACCTTCCCCGAGGGCCCAGCCAGTCCCTCTCCACCAGGGAGTCCAGGCGCAGTGGACCCGGAGGGACCAGCCAGTCCCTCTCCACCAGGGAGTCCAGGTGCAGTGGACCCGGAGGGCCCAGCCAGTCCCTCAACACCAGGCCCCAAAGCCTTGGCTGCTGGCAGCCCTGGACGCATGGCAGCACCAAGCCCCATCCAGTGGCCACACACCCAGAGCCCAGGAGCAACCCCCCCAGCATCTCCAGCTCCCGCCTGAGCCCTGGTGTGATGTGGTCCCCACACCCTCACCTTGAGCCTGCTGGTGCTGTGTATGGTGGTAAGTGTCTGCTAAGGCTTACAAGCTTGCTAATGTACTTAGTGTTGTGTGCTCCAGACACCAGTATGTGAGTCATGTTTTTTTATTTTCCATGAAGGAGAATGAGCACATGCTGCATCCTCCAGATGGCACCCGAGTTGGTGATGTGCTGCGTAAGTATAATCACTAACAATTCCCTCAAACACCCACACACACCTACACCACTCACTAATGTCCTTCTTTCCCATACAGGTGTACCAACCATTGAGGAGCTACTGCTGGCTCACCAGGAGGCACAGCAGCACATGGAGAGGGCACACCAAGAAGGGCAGCAACACCTTGCCCGCTTGAATGCCATGATTTATGCCCTCCAGGCAGCCCAGTCCACCAGGGCCCCTACTCCATCAACCCCCCCAATAATGTGACCATAGTCACCTAGTAATTGTTGTCCATGTTGGACCCTTGTTGTTTTCCCTGTGCCATGTTGGCACCTTAGTTTGTTAGGCCATGTTGACCTCTTTTCTTATAGTGTCCCACATTGGGAAAGTGGGTAGTGATTGTGTTGGCACTGTTTGTAAAAAATTATATGCTCAAATAAAATTCAGCCCAGCTACATCCTGGGTCATCCCTTGTTGCAACACACACAGGGTAACGTTTGTGAAGTTACATTTGACCAACCACACTGGGCCACGGTCTTCCAAGAGGTATATGGTGTCACATGGCAAACATGTCACCATACTGGACGATTACAACCGCCTTGCACCCCTATATGACATTAATGTCTACTATATGACACCCACAGTAACAAACACACACACACAAACATACTGGTCAATGTCACACAGATATGGACAGAGTTGTGGGTAAATTACATTTTTATTTTTATTTTTTTGTTTAAATGATTAAAATTAAAAAGGGGCCAAGCTGCCCATTAAAAAAGTCTGTCTGTATGGCAACCTTGTGCATTGGCTAGTAGCGCTCCTGTTCTTCCTCCTCCTCTGCTGGCTCAGACAATGGGGTCTCCCCCTCAGCCTCATACAACCACCATCCATGTGATGGGCCATCATTTTGCCTACTCCTTACCATGCGTCTTGCGGGCACAGTGGGCCATGGGGTGGTCTTCCAGGGAAATGACCAAGAGGCCCCCCATCGCAGGGACCCATCAACGCCCGCCTCCAGGACACAAAAGAAGGCCCTCTCGGCGATGTCACATTGCTTTGGCTCCATGCGGGCCAGCATCTTGCTGGTGACGTACCCGATCCCAGAACTGGGGGTCCTCTCTCGATCTAAGAGGACCCGTTTTGCCCAGGTACCCAGCTCCGTGTTTGGTGAGGCAGGTGGTCTTCTTCAGATTCAGAGCGGGGCCCTGGGCCCGGCCCCCCACCACTGGTCTCAGGCACAGTCTCTCCTGTGGATGTTGAGAGGAGAGCCTCGCCAGCTGCTGGCTCCTCATCACTGGAGCCAGCCTCCCGAGGGGACCTGAAAAATAAACAAACAAAAAAAGAAAACATCAGCCACATATTTCTATGTAATTGAAGCTAATCCCACAACCAAACAAAACCCCAGACAACATAGAGCAAATCTCACCAAGGCTAACACCAAAAGCCACAGGAGCAGAGTTTGGAAACCAAAAGACCAAAGAAGTAGACCAGTGCAGTATACTCACCTGAGGCTCCACATTGATATGGCAAGTGACCACAAATAACACACCACAATCTGTGATAACAGCCACCACAAAACAGGTAGAAAATAACAGTGAACGAGATTTGTGAAGGAAATGCACAATGGTGACTTCCACATGTGCTGCAAAACCCACATCAGTGGAAGGAACAAGCTGGGTAGATAGATCACACAAGCACAATTACCCACCTCCTGCGACGGGGCAGGGTCTTGGGCTGCGGCCACAGTTGGTTGCGGGCGGCGCCTGCTGCACCGTGTTCCCCGAGTCCCCTCCTGGCCCAGGCTGAAGGTGAAGAGGTCATAGTACCACAGACGTGGCCTACGGACCTCCTCAGCGCCAGCCCCAGACCAGGCGTCAAGCCAGTTTTTGTGGGTCTTGGTGAACACGGTGCACAGGAGTTTGATCTTCTCCGCAACCATGGCCGCTGTCCAGTTCTTTGTGGGTTGGAGCCGGTTCGCCAGCTCCACCAGTGGCCTGTATGCTGCAGCCCTCTCTGCCTGGTCATGATATTCAGGCAGCGACACCCGCCACAGGCATTCGTGTTCCTGGTACAAGGTGAGGAGCTGTGTCACAAAATCGTGATACTCAGCCATCTGAAAAACAAACATATAAAATTGTGTCATGCAAACAAATACGTGGCCATCACAGGTGACACCCTACTCTGTGTGGCCAGCCCATGTCCAGCAATAGTAATTACATGTGTTCTGGTAGTCAGCTTGGCTATGCAGAATCATTAATGGCCTTAACATGTCTCCATACATGGGGCATGCAGGACATGCCTGTTGCTATATGTATTTTGGGCCACTGCAGAGAAATATGGCAAGGTCTGTCATTACAAATGCCACACATGGGCTTACAAACTACATTAAAACACACACTCATGAGATACACACATATTTTTGTATAAACATTGTGCTGTAGTACACATTGTCCTCTCAAGGATCTCCCAGAATATTGTGTGCTACAAGACACGGAGTGTAGTTACGATGCGTACACGTCGCTGAATTCACTTCTACAGGACGCTACATGAAGCTGTACTTAAGGTGCCCAAACATCTGCCAACATATGGGTCTGCAGCACACAGAAACTAACGTACAGGAGTGCACTATAGCATGTCCCGTTACTTACTGTCTGTCCAACAGAGATCTTGTGATGAGACGCTACTAGCACAATGTACATTCAAGTAGGAGCAGGGTGGCGCCCCAGCATGTGCATATTTAAATACAACCTGACCAATCAAGAAAGCGCAATGGCGCATAATCATTGGTCGCACCTGCGTACCCCCAGGCGGCTACATTGAATACAAGACGCCAATGTTGTCTGATTGGTTGGTTACCATATAAAAAGCGCTCACGACCGAGGTAGGCTAAGTACTGATGTGCACACATGAACTGTGATTTGGCTGTGTTGCGTTTAAAGCAGCTTAGCATTACGGATCATTATTGTGTAGTGTAGTTGATGCCCAAGTGGTGAGGTATGTAGTTAGTCTTGATGTTGTGTTTCAAAAGGAGGTAATCCAATTCTATGGTGGCCGCACTCCCCGTGGTAATGATTTTAAGAACTTCTTGTCCACAAAAAATATTTTATTACTCAAACCATGCGAGAATATAATAAACGGATACAACACATTTCTTAATTGGAAGCAGCCATAACGATGGAAGCGCTAGAATACCATGGGGAACGCAGCCACCATAGAATTGGATTACCTCCTACTGAACCTTTATGCCTGTGGGAATCCGTGGCAGGACCCAACACAGGATCAATTCAAGGCAAGCAGCAGACCTGGATAAATATCCAAAGCGTGAGGAGGCTTTGGAAAAACCATATGGCTGAAGTTTTATGGCAAGAGGTGAGTGCATAAAACTTCATTAAAAGGGCACCAGAGAGTTACATTGGTAACGCGCTTAGATTGGCGCTGCATGTTTGTTTTTTTATATATACCCTACTGCGAATCACCTTACTTCATATTTTGATGTTGTGTTTGTTAGATCAATTGTGTACTGGCAAATGGATGCATGAGTGTTTTGACAAACAAAACACACTCCTCATTGACAAGCCATTTTGCCTTTGCCATACAGGATCATGTTTGAAGGATGTGTGTGTCTTTAGTTGTGTGGATCATCTGAATTATGACCACATAGTACTGTCGTTTACCACACACAATGGGACTATTCTGGCCAAACTAAGATGTGGAGTGGGCCATGTGGCTTCAGCGAATGTCTGCCTCTGAAGATCCGGCGTTCACAACACATCAGGGATGTCTCTTGGACATGATGAGTATTCAATAGTCTGCTACATGGCCTGATATTTGTGACTAACACACAAAGGCTGAGGTACGTGTATAATTTAATTGTCTAGAGTTGGTAACAACCATGATTTGAGAAATGTGACCAATCTCTTTGGGCATGCCTTGTGGTCATACGTCAACATTATGGCCAGAGATATGGGGTTATGCTCATGATGTTTTGAATTTGACAAGGGAGATGTATTTTTACAGGAGGGCCAGGGGTGTAGAGTGACCAGGTTTGGTTGTCAGGCAGTGCAATGTTGTGTTTGGGCCTTGAATGGTGCTATATATGTATGTGGGTGGTCTTATCAGCAAACTTGGGTCGAATGTTGTAAAGTGGCTAGGAGATGTATAGGAAAGAAGGTGGTGAGTGTTGATGATGTGTAATAAGCATTCTTGTACTGATGTTTCTTTTCCTCACATTTGCAGGGGTTGGTACGTGAGATGATGTTCGACCCTGATGGAGATGCTATCGTGGCTCTTGCCTTGGTGGAAGAGGAATTGTGGCTGGAGGATAGATATGAGAGGTTGCGGGCTCGCAGACCACAGCATGTGTGGGCTCGGGATTGGCTTCTGCCCAGGGACACCCGCAGCCATATGTGGCTGGTCCGTGAGCTGGAGGATCGGAGCCCGCATGATTTCAGGAACTACCTCCGTATGTCCGAGGACTCTTTCACATTCCTGTTGGAACGCTTAAGGCCATTGATAGCCCGACAGGACACTGTGATGAGTCGAGTTGTGCCACCTGAGGAGCATTTGGCTATAAATTTGTGGTTCCTGGCAACAGGTCGTTCAAGGACCGTCCTGCAATACTGTTCACGTGTATACTGTCCCTGCTGAGCCGCCTGATCCCTGAGACGTGGGAGGCCATCTGGAGTACTCTGCTGCCATTCTATATGCAGTTTCCAACAAGCCACTGGCAATTTCCAAACTGCGGAGGTGCATTGGATGGTAAGCACGTAAGGATCACTAAAACCCCCAAACTCGGGGTCTTGTATTACAATTACAAAGGATCCTGCAGTGTTGTCCCTAGTGGACGTGAACTATGAGTTCCTCTACGTGGACGTTGGAATGAACGGCATATCTCAGATGGGGGTGTGTTCGCCCACTGCTCCTTGGCCCAAGACCTAAGGACAGGTGGGCTGAACTTGCCCTTAAATGATGAGACAACCCATCATCTCTACTTTGCGTTTGTGGGGGATGAAGCCTTCCCACTTCAGGCTCACCTACTATGGCCATATCCCCAGAGGACGCTAACTTCTGAGCAGCGCATTTTCAATTACCGGCTATCCCGGGCCCGCCGTGTGCTTGAAAATGCATTTCGAATCATGGGCAATACATTCCGGGCTTTTCATACACGTCTGCATATGAAACTGGAATGTATTGATTTGGTGCTGGCCTGCTGAGTGCTGCATAACTTCCTGCATTGTAGGGATCGATCATCATACACGCCAGCAAGTTATGTGGATTCAGTGGACCCCACAACAGGGGAGCCTCGTCCTGGGGATTGACGTGCTACCAACCATGGTGTGGCGCCACTCCAGCCGTTGAGCCAGGGTCGGACTCGGCAGAATGCCAGGAACAGCAGATACGCATACTGCTCCTACTTTAATGGCCCTGGGGCAGTGGCCTGGCAGCACAAGCAGGTGTAGGGTGGCTGGTGTTGTGAGGCAGCAACATGATGAGGAGGGTGGAGTCACCAGGGTGGCTGTACCATGAGGATTGGGGTTGTGTTTTGGTGTGTCAACATTAGTTAGTTAGTGTTTTTGGGTATTTACTTCGAAATGTTTTTTTTACATTATTTCGCATCATGTTGCATTTCTTTGTGTGTTGTGAACAGTTGTGTTTATTTTTATACTTATTTTTTTTGTGCACAAAAATAGAAACTAAAACAAAAATTAACCAAAAACAAACCTGTGTGTGTTGTTACTTTTGGATACAAGACATAGCTTTATGCTGTGCACAGAGGTATGTGATCCGTAAAATGGTATTGATGGGTCCGTAAAACATTGTGTGGTAATATGCAGTAGACAGGTCTAGCCCTTTGGGCAACACTGTATGGCGCAACTGTGTGTACATATCCATTATGATGTGTTCGGCCCACAGGGGCACGTGTCCACACACATTGAGCAGGCAATGGTATTTGTGGGGGATGTAGGTACAGTCCAGTACACACTCACAAACATGTGTACACACATAGTTCAATTCAGCCATGGCAGCTGTGCCACGGCATGGACCAATGTAGGCACATATGGGCATAGTGTTGTTTGTATGTTCCCACCATCAGCTACAGACACACACATAGCAAGCCATTGTGTAGTGTAAGCCACTGTCCTGCACAAAACCGCTCCTGTGTGACACTTGAGCGGCTCGAAAGTGTCACACAGCCACTTTCAACGACACGAGCATGTATTCATCCCAAACTCCGAGACAATGGCGTCAGGAATTAGCCAGCCTTCCAGCACAGGCTGGCCAATCATGACGCTATTGCCTTGTCCAATGAGCGTGTTTGGGGCTTGGTGTAAAACAATTTGGCACGCCTATGTTCTCGCCGCGCTGAACATGTACGTCCACATTCCTTTGGGGACTGCGGCGTGTGAAGTGGTGACGGGAGTCTACCAGATGTTTCCCGCTGTTGGCGTGTCGACTTCTGGGGCGACACGTCGCCTTAGATTGAGGGTGAAATTGCGGCGTGTAAAAGCGCCATCGGTGATCTGAGGCTACCATGAAAAACGTGCCCACGCACATTAGATCGCCTCCGTTCGCCACCAAAAATTGCAGCGTGTAAAGGTACCCTAAGGCAATCTATATACGCTGCTAAATGCGACGTTAGGGAATCAGTACCCAAAATAACGGGTCGACTTGCGGAGTTTATGATGTTTTTGAGCATTTTTCAGTAAAGGATAGTAAAATGCCAAGTTAGGGAATTTCATGAATAAAATTTTTTTTCTCAGACTTATTCAGAATACTAGACATAAAAGCACTCTGAATCATTTCATTATATTCTGTTTTAGCTTGATGGTATTTCTCCATTGTCACAATTTGGTAACTACTAGTAAAAGATAATATATGGGTAGCCTCAACTAATATAGCCATCTTTGTTCTGGATGACTATCTTCCCTTGTCTGCTGGTATTATTACGATATCCTTGTTATCTCTAATGGTACCTTTACACGCCGCCACAGCAGGCTGGATACATCCCGCTACTTCACGTGCACGAGCACGCTCAAACGGTTACAAACGGTCAACGCACCCTCTTTACACGCCGCCACAAGGTGCGCTACGCCACGCTACATCTATAGCTAGCTACATCGCCGGGTGTCTCAAGTAGCCAGCTGTAGCTCATTTACACACCGCTATAACCAGCTACTATGGGCAGACCTGGTGCAGCAGGGACAGCACATAGGCGTGCTACAATTGTGGAGTACAAGCCGTCCGTACGCTGATAGGACGAAGCAATAACATCCTGATTGGGCAGGCATCGCAGGAGGCTGAGTAATACAGCACGCTCGAGCGATTGTGTAGTGTGACTCGTCAGCTCCTTAAATATGCCTCCCTATGCAGCGACTACCAATCGTCATGCAGCAGCTTCCACCAATGATCGCACATGGGGCGCGGTAACATGGAGCCAGGGTCACGCCTTTGCTACATTGCAGCTACATCGCAGGCTGTCCCGAGTTCCCTTCCGTTGCCTCTTTACACGTCGATACAGCTCGCTACCATCGGCGATATAGCCATCTGTTTTCGAGCAGAGCCCATAAACAGATGTATCTGTCGCCGGCTGTAGCGTCGCGTCTTCAGACGCCGCTACGAGGGGCTACATTGACGCTACAAGCTACATTTGTAGCCTGTAGCGGGATGTATCCAGCCTGCCGTGGCGGCGTGTAAAGGTACCATAAGGTACCTTTACACGCCGCAACTATCACTGGCGATTGGTAGCAACCGAACGTGCATGTTTTTAACGGTTGCTAACGATCGCCGATGCCGCATGTACACACCACAATTGCGTAGTCAACCCAAGGTATCGTGGTTCCCCGGAAGTTGAAACTGATCCTGCAGGAAACATCCGTTGAATCCCGACGCCGCTTCACACGCCGCAATCAATTGGGGAATGTGGGCGTACATGTTCTGCGGTGCCAAAACATAGGTGTGACAGACTTGTGTATTCCGTGACGTTAACACACTGGTTAGACAACGCAATAGCGTCATGATTGGCCAGCCTGCGCAGGAAGGCTGACTAATACATGACGCCATTACAATTGTGTAGTGTGAATGGACAGCTCTTTAAATATGGCGCCCTGTGAAGGGACAGCCAATGGTTACACAGTAGCCCCCACCAATCATCGCTGATGGGGCGCGGTATCCATCACGCTCGTAGGCACACCCCTGGGAAATTACTAGGCAACGCAGATTCCATCACTATCGCCCATTTACACGCCAATACCAGGGCAATTCACCATTTGGGTTGCCTGTGATTTTAGAACAATGCAACCCGGAGCAACTGCAAATTCCCGATCACTTTCCCCATTTACACGCCGCAACTTCGTAGCAATTTCGAGGCAACCATGACAAAAATCGCGATTACCTGGCAGTTGCTAACCCGCAGGGTACCTTTACACGCCGCAACCGAGGAGACATTTTTGGCGGTGATATTTCTCGCTGGAATTATCGTCGTCAAATTGCCTCCTTATTGCGGCATGTATTTCAGGAATTTGACAGCAATATGTCGCCTCGTTACGGTCGCCTGGTTTTGGAGCAGTGCTGTAAAATCGAAACCAGGCGACATGGGTTTTATCGCCGCCAAATTCACAAAATACACGCCGCAATAAGAAGGCAATTTGGCAGCGATAATTCCAGGAGAAATATCGCCGCCAAAAATGTCTCCTGTGTGTAATACTATTGTATAGGTTTTGAGGAGTCTGATCGCTTAAGGGCAATGAAGAGCAGAGACGGGTTCTTGGGTGCAAAGTATTTATAACACACAGCAAAACAAGGTGAACTTAGTACACAGCAAAAGCACACAACATAATACAACTCCAATATATATATCGTCGAGCACAGTCCTTATGGAAGCAGTCCGAAAAACCAATAGTCCAAAGCAGGTAAATCCGGATGCATGTAGTCCATAGCACAAGTCCTTGTACTGGAACGACCGGAAGATATAGTCCGTGGCAAAAGGTCCCCACACCCGGATGACCGGGTAACAAGTTTAAACACAGTTCTGAGTAGGTAATGAAACACAAGTTCCACAAAGCACACAGTACATATGATAATAACCGGGAAGTTGCTTACAAACTTGAACGTCCGAACCTGAAGGTAGAAGCAGCGGCACCAGAAGCACGATGCAGGAAGCTGTAAGGTGAACCAAGATCTCACAGAGCTCCAGGGAAGTGAGAGGATCAAGGAGAACAGCTGAGCTGGAGCAGACCAGGAACCAGTATACTCAAGCAATGAATGCTCACCTGAGCCAGGTCTTTATGTAAACGAGACAGGAAGAAGGGCAAACAAAACAATGATCTCCATGCTGACTGAGGGCAAAATGGTCAAACGGCAAGCCGGAAAACCTGGAATACTGGCACTGTGGTTGTGGCGTGTAAAGGTACCCTTACACATCGCAACATTGCATGCAATTTTACTGGCAATTTGCTGGTTGCAGTGAATCATGGACACATTGCTCTATTTTGTTGCTGTGTACAAAATAGAACAATGTGTCCATGATTTCACTGCAACTAGCAAATTGCCAGTGAAATGGCTTTCAATGTTGCGAAGTGTAACGGTACCCTTAATCTCTTTACAGCCTCATTCTCTGAACGTTTTAAATTGCGATTAGTCAGTTTTTTGGAACTCTCCAGTTTTTTATATCCTGTAGCAACATGTCATTGAGGGTACCGTTACACATCGCAACATTGCATGCAATTTCACTTGCAACTTACTGGTTGCAGTGAAATCACGGACTCATTGTTCCATTTGTACACAGCAACAAGATAGAACAATGTGTCCATGATTTCACTGCAACCTATAAGTTGCAAGTGAAATTGCATGCAATGTTGCGACGTGTAAAGGTACCCTGAAGGTCTTAATGTAGTGACCCCTGCATTCCGTGGGATAAAATTTGGATTCAGCTTTTAATCCAGTATGTAAAATATGATCATCATCCAGGTTAGTATTTATAAGTACAGTGGGGGAAATAAGTATTTGATCCCTTGCTGATTGTGTAAGTTTGCAAACTGACAAAGACATAAACAGCTATCATTTTAAGGGCAGGTTATTTTTAACAGTGAGAGATAGGATATCAAAATGAACATCCAGAAAATCACATTGTCTAAATTATATAGGTATTTGCATTTTACAGAGAGAAATAGCCGTGGTCCTGAGCTATCAGCGGCAGCAGCTGCATGCGGCTGCACACTGGACCAGAGGGCAAATTAGCCCTCCAGTTCTGTGTGCCGATCCAGTCCGGGGCTGTCAGGTTCATCCCTGACAGCCTCGGACCGGACCTGACTGCAGTATGAAGCCGCCCTTGCTAATTTAGGATTATACTTGGCTGGTAATCAGGCTATGGGACAATCATACCTATAATGTAAGTGGAGAGTTGACAATTCCCTATGTACCATTGAGGAGATCAATTCTAATGACAGTGCACCAAGAAGATTCTGAAGAGGCTTTTTATTCTCAAAATAACTATTTTATTGTTCATTAGGATTTTTTTTCATTCATACTAAATCTTTTTTTATTATATTTGCATGTGATTGCTACCAACCACAGCATCATGTGCATAGATTACTTCTGTTGAATGTTTTTATTCAGATTGTTGACTATATTTTAATGTACCATATATACTCGAATATAAGCCGACCCGAGTATAAGCCGAGGCCCCTAATTTTGCCCCCAAAAACTGGGAAAACATATTGACTCGAGTATAAGCCTAGGGTGGGAAATGTTTTAGCTACAGATAAATTTCAAAGTCTTGCTGCAAATGATACATTATGCAGCATATGCGGCAAAGCTACCCCCATTCATTCCCTATGGGACTTGCAGTCATGTGCGGCAAGTGCGGTTTTGCACTTGCGGTGAGCCAAAAAAATGCTGCTAGTAGCGTTTTTTTGAGCTGCCGGAAGTGCCGGATTTCCCAGATCCGGCAAAACCGCACTAGCCACACATGATTGCAAGTCCCATAGGGAATGAATGGGGGCTTGTTGCAATCTTACCGCAATTGAGCCGTTGTGCAGCAGATGCGGCAAAGCTGCTGGATCTGCCACAAACGTGCAGAAACGCTGATGTGAAAGGTGCCTTATGCTGCTTTCACATCAGCGTTTTCTGCTGTTTCGCGGCAGAACCGGCAGCTTTGCCGCATCTGCTTCATAACGGCTCACTTGTGGTAAGACTGGAGCAAGCCACAATCATTCTTTATGGGATTTGTGGTCAGCTGCGGCAAGTGCAGTTGTGCCAGACCCAGCAGATCCGGCACTTGCCGCACCTGACCACAAGTCCCATAAAGAATGATTCATTATGCAGCAGATGCAGCAAAGCTGCCGGATCTGCCACAAACGGGCAGAAACGCTGATGTGAAAGCTGACTAAATTTACGGTACCTCAGTATTAATATTTCCCTCACCATCCAGTTACTATAATCTTATCCCCTCTATTATTACTTTCCCTCAGAATCCATCTTTCCCTTGCTCTATTCATCTTTCCCTCCCTATTTCTCTTTCCCTCACTATTCATCTTTCCCTCACTCTATTCATCTTTCCCTCACTCTATTCATCTTTCCCCTGCTCTATTCCTCTTTCCCCAGCTCTATTCCTCTTTCCCCTGCTCTATTCCTTTTTCCCTCACTATTCGTCATTCCCTCACTATTCAGCTTTCCCCTGCTGAACTGTAATTATAATCCCCTGCTCAGTGTGGCCATAGGGGATTTATTTTACTGTGTGCAGCGGAAGGATCTGAATATGCAAATGCAGTCCGTGGAGCCTCAATTAAGAGTCTCAAACACGGGACTAGCCAGATATCCCTCCAGGGAAGGACCTAGCCCTGGGGTGGAATCCTTACGGAGACCACCATAACCACCATATTAAGTGGCCCTTTCAGTCAATATCCCACTCAGTTACGAGTTAGGATATGACAAGGGAATTAACAGAGCTAGGTATCCATCCACAGACAGCTGTTTCAGGGTATTGCCCTTCATCAGTGTGGAGTAGGATTCCACACTGATGAAGGGCAATACACCGAAACAGCTGTCTGTGGATGGATACCTGGCTCTGGTAATTCCCTTGTCATATCCTTAACTTGTAACTGAGTGGGATATTGACTAAAAGGGCCACTTAATATGGTGGTTATGGTGGTCTCCGCAAGGATTCCCCCCAGGGCTAGGTCCTTCCCTGGAGGGATATCTGGCTAGTCCCGTGTTTGAGACTCTTAATCGAGGCTCCACGGACTCCATTTGCATATTCAAATTCCCAGGGGGCAATGCATCATGGATTTCACTGTGTTTGAGCGCTTTAGCCGGCTGCCCGCAGTGTTTTCCTTGACTGGTCTCCCTGAGATCAGTGAGTGCTTTGTGACATCAGAAGAATCTGGCACAGAGACCCTGAACGGCAGCACATTACAGAAGAAGAAGCAGGAGGGATGCAGTGGAGGGATCTGGCCACAGGGTCCCGGGACGCAAATTACCGTAATGAATGCTGACAGGAGGAGGACTGAGGTAACCGGTAGGGGGAAGAGAGGCTGGGCGCAGGGTTCTGGGCCACAAGTTAATGAATGCTGACAGGAGAAGGAGGAGGAGAACGGAGGTAACCGACGGCAGGTGGGGAGAGGCTGGGCGCAGGGATCCAGGCCAAAAGTTAATTAACGACAGGAGGAGGAGGACGACGGAGGTAACCGGCGGTTGGGGGGATCTGGGAGCAAGCACTGATGTCATAAAAATTAGAGAAGGACAGAGGGAAGCGGGGGGGTGGTTGAGGGACGGTCTGGGAGCAAGCGCACACTGACAGGCTGCTGACTGACTCGAGTATAAGCTGAGGGAGACTTTGTCAGCCAAGAAAAAGGGCTGAAAAGTCGGCTTATATATACGGTATATCTCTGTATGTTTATAAATTCTTATTTTTGCCTATAAAGTTATTGGAAAAATATCGCTAATTCTATTTATTTTTTGCAGTATTTTTGCTTAAAGGTGTTGCAGCCTCTGTGGCCTTTCAGGAAAGTTGTATACAGTTGTGCTTAAAAGTTTACATACCCCAGCAGATTTTTTGCTTTCTTGGCATTTTTTCAGAGAATATAAATGATAACACAAACACTTTTTTTTCCACTCATAGTGATTGGGTGAAGCCACTTATTGTCAAACTACTGTGTTTTCTCTTTTTAAATTATAACGCCAACAAAAACCACCCAAATACCCTGCTCAAAAGTTCACATACCCTTGTGATTTTGACCTGATAACATGCACAGAAGTTGACTCAAATGGGTTTGAATGGCTAATTAAGGTTACATCCTCACCTGAGACCTATTTGCTTGTAATCAGTGGGTGCATAAAAGCTGAGTAAATTTCTGGGATCCAGACAGACTCTTGCATCTTTCATCCAGCCACTGACATTTCTGGATTGTGAGTTATGAGGAAAGCAAAAGAATTGTCAATGGATCTATGGGAAAAGATATTTAAACTGTACATAACAGGAAAGGGATGCAAAAAGGTGTACAAGGAATTGATAATGCCAGTCAACAGTGTTCAAACTGTGATTATCAAATGAAAAATTAGGGGCTCTGTAAAAACCAAACCATGATCAGGTAGATCAACAAATGTTTGGCCACAACTGCCAGGAAAATTGTTTGAGAGGCAAATAAAAACCCTCAAATTACATCAGGTGAAATACAGGACTCACTGAAAACTAGTGGTGTCGATGTTTCAAGATGGACAATGATGAAGCATTTGACGGAAAATGGGCTGCCTGGCCATTACTGTGCAAATGCCACAAAGTATCTCGCCGACAATATGCCAAACAGCACAGAGACAAGCCTCCAAACTTCTGGAACAATGTAATTTGGAGTGATGAGACCAAAATTTAACTTTTTGGCCACATCCATAAATGTTACATTTGGAAAGGTGTCAACAAGGCCTATGATGAAAGGAACACCGTTCCTACTGTAAAGCACGGAGGTGGATCGCTGATGATGTGGGGATGTGTGAGCTACAAAGGCACAGGAAACTTGGTTAAAATTGAAGGAAAGATGAATGCAGTATATTATTAGCAAATACTGTAGGCAAATTTGCACTCATCAGCCCTGAAGCTGCCCATAGGACGTACTTGGACATTTTAAGAGGACAACAATCCAAAACACAAGGTCAAGTCGACCTGTCATTGGCTGCAGCAGAGCAAAGTGACGGTTCTTGAGTGGCCATCTCAGTTTCCTGACCTCAATATCATTGAGCCACTTTGGGGCGAACTCAAGCACACAGTTCATGCAAGAAAGCCCAGGAATTTACAGGAACTGGAGGCTTTTTGCAAAGATGAATGGCCAGCTGTACCATGTAAAAAAATAAAGAGCCTCTTGCACAACTACCACAAAAGACCGTAAGCTGTCATTGACATTAGAGGGGGCAATACACGATATTAAAAATTAGGGTATGTGAACCTTTGATCAGGGTCATTTGGATGTTTTTGGTTGTCATTGTAATTTGAAAGAGAAAACACAGTAGTTTGACAATAAATGGCTTCATCCAACCACTAACCATGAGTGAAAAAAAACAAACATTTTTTTGTTATCATTAATATTCTCTGAAAAAAAGCCAAGAAAGCAACAAATCTGCTGGGTATGTAAACTTTTGAGCACAACAGTATATACTGGCAGACCATGTGACACTTAGATTGCAGACCGTGGACTCAGACTGCAATTGCTTGCACCAATAATATTTTGGGGCTTCATAGTTTATGACCACTTATAAAATGTGTTCAAACTACTGTCCATTGTGTTGAATTGTCAATGCAACTCTCTTCTCCCACTCTTGACACACTGATAGCAACACCGCAGAAGAAATGATAGCACAGGCTTCCAGTATGTGTTGTTTCAGATGCTGCACAAACGTGTAAATAACTCATGAAAGAATAAAGTGTTGTTAAAACCAAGCACACCATTGTTTTTCTTATGAAATTCTCAATAAGTTTGATGTGTCACATGCCCCTCTTCCCATTGAAAAACAAAAGTTGGATACAAAATGGCCAACTTCAAAATGGCCACCATGGTCACCACCCATCTGGAAAAGTTTTTCCCCTTCCAAATACTAATGTGCCACAAACAGGAAGTTGATATCACCAACCATTCCCATTTTATTTAGGTGCATCCATATAAATGGCCCACCCTATAGTACTATGAGCCCTCACATAGCCCCCTATATATAGTGGAACCCCTACATAGCTCCCTGTATACAGTATGAGCCCCTACATAGCTCCCTAAATATTAGATGAGCCACTTCCTAGCTATTTAAATAGAGGATGAGCCCTCACATAGCCTACCAATATACAGGATTTGCCAATCAAGCAAGTTTAAGGGTGGCACAAGGAACCTTTAAATTATAGAGTCGTCTCATGAATCAGGTTCCTTTCCCAGGTAACTGGCCAGGCTGGGACTACAAGGTAGCCAGGAACCTACACAAAAAGCTGTTCACTGTAAAATAAAAAATAAAATGATAAATCTCCATTTTTGGAATGTAAAACATTTGTTTTCACAAGTACTTATCAGTTTTTGAACTTGAGACAACCCCTTTAATAGAAAATTGTAATTGATTAACTCTATATTATGCATATCCTTTTTAAAGAAAAAATACATCAAATCATATATTATTCATGGATTTCATATTAAGTTGCTAATTACACATTATCTGTGTTAACACATCATAAAAACTAGCAGATGGTTTGTTTTGGCAATTTCATTTAGCTTATGCTGTCACTTAGTTAATTATTATTCATTCATTACATTATATTTCTAAGTAGTAATTTCCAGCTGACATTATTATCTGAGCAATCAGCTTAAATCATTGATAATGATAAAATCACATGGTGGGCGCACTGCAGATGTGACACCATTAGTCATTTTTTATATTCAATTTGTACATTTGTTTGCTATAATATTTTATACCTTACATGCAAGGATGTAACCATAATGGGTGAAGAGGTTGCAGTCACACCCAGGCCCAGGAATCTAGGGGTCCACAAAAAGTCATTATGACCTATATGAGAAGGGCAAGGTGTAATGTTTTGCATTGGAATCTTCAAGTTACGCTAAGGTTTACAACTTGGTCATTTATATGCAGTGCTTTTTTTGTAAAAAAATATTTCCTGGTACGCATACCCGAGGCGAGAGCGGGGGGGGGGGGGGTGGTGATGGTTGCTGTCTGGCGCCGGCCGAGCTTGAGGAGTGGGGGAGGGGTGCAGCCCTACATCTCGTCATTCACTTCTGTTGCCTATATGCCCCTGTTCCCTCAATCCCCCTGCTCCTTCCATCCTCCATCCCCCTGCACCTTCCATCCTCCATCCCCCTGCTCCTTCCATTGTCCATCCCCCTGCTCCTTCCATCTTCTATTCCCCTGCTGCTTTCATCCTTCATCCCCCTGTTCCCTCCATCCTCCTGCTCCCTCCATTCTTCATCCCCCTGGTCTCTCCATCCCCCTGCTCCGAGTCCTTTCAATTCATCCTTCATCCCCCTGCTCCTTCCATCCTCGATCCCCCTGATCTCTCCATCCTCCATCCCTCGTCTCAATTTCTCCATACCCTGCCTGTCTTGATCTCTATTTCCCCTGCATCCTCTCCCCCTGCACAGCCTGCCGCCCTCTGCACTCATCACAGTCACTGTCGCTGACAGTCTGTCAGTGCTGTTGTCACATACCCTGCACTGCAGCCTGCACAGCATTAGTCGTCCTCCTCCATCTTCTTTCCCTCTGGGCATAAACTCCGCCCACCCGAGTCACATGTATGTGACATCATCGCAGGTCCTCTGGCGCTGAGGGAAACTGTGCTACTAGTACTACACACAGCCTGTGACCCAGCAGGTCAGTGCTGCTCTTTAGATTTTCCGGTACGCCGTACTGGTATGTACTGCCGATCTTCAGATTTTCTGGTACGGCGTACCGGTATGTACCCTCACAAAAAAATCACTGTTTATATGGAAGAAATCTATTTGACAGTATTTAAATAGCTCACTAGTACGCTGTTAATATTTTGGACTTTTTGGCAGAGCCCAAGCAAAATGTGACCTCTAAAATTATAAGTGGAGGAATGATCAGTGTTTTTTAAAGGACATCAGAAAATGGAACTATTGTATTCTACTCTATTATATAGTATGCAATGTTTGGCAAAAATGTAGCTTCAAAAAGAGCTGTTGGTCTAATACGCAGTACTGGAACAATGTCCTGCTTTCTTTCCCTATGCTTCAGAAACTTTCCCTACACAATTTCTGGTGCCCCTGCAGTCTGGATGCCACAGAGGTACTGCACTTAAGCCATAGTTGTGGTATCCCACTCCCAGGTAAGGCGAAGACATAAATTCGAGACACATGAAACACCTGCACCCAACACCCATCCTATCCCCTGGCAAGGAGATCTTGGGTGGAAAATATGGAGGAAGGGCCCCATCTTCTGGCTGGGGGAGGGAGTAAGTAGAATGGGTGGGGAGAAAACAGTTGAGAGGAAGAGGAGGAGTTAGTGAATTTTAGTGAGTCAAGTTGGAGAGAGGGAGTCGTAGGGGACACAGGAGTAGAGGATCCACTTGTGGGGCCCCAAATCTGGACGCAACATGAGTCAGGCGGAGGGACTGGTTAGGAATGCTCAAAGGTTCCACCAGGAAACCGGAGGCTGTTGCACCTGCATGGGCAGTGGCCACTAACCATGCTTATTTGCTGAAACGGTGGCTAGACCTAGGGTCAGGGGACGGGTCACCCGTCACCCAACAAGACCTGCAGCCACCTGCTTGGGACACAGTGCACAAAGACCCTGAGCAGGAGAAGCGAGTAGCCAGCATAGAGAGTTAACCAGGAGAGGCTTAAGACAGAGTGTCTTGGAGGAGTGGACCCAAGATTCTTGGGAGTTGGCTGGATCTCAGACCAGGAGGAAACGGTGCCCCTTCTGGGCTAGACTGCTGAATTGAACTGTGAGTTAACATTTGAGAACAGCAATCCCGGTGTCCTCCAGTCATTCCCTCGCTCTCCTGCACCATTGCACAATCACCATCACCAATAGACTGTAACACTAACCCTGGGGCCCCGCTCCACCTGTATGGAGTGATACCATCCCGACTGCTGCACCATCTGCCCCAGAGTTTTCAAATCTGCAGTGTCAGCCATCCTTGGCTGAATACCACAGGTGGTGTCACAAATATCACCTGTAAATAACTCCTTCACTGCACGGCCAGGGCCACAGAGTCGGGTGACAGCCACCGTGACTTCCCAAAGAACCAGCTGGCCTGGCTACTGAGTACCCTTCGGCCCTTACGGCTGTTGCATTTGGTGTCACAAACAGGATCTGAACCCCCAGAAAAATTGGGTCCGATGTGCCTAAAGACTGTGTGTAAAGACTGTATTAAAAATTACTTGTGTAATGGCGATTGCCATATACTGATGCCATGTGCTTGCCAAGGGGAGTGACGCAGCCTCCCATCATGTGACAGGCCAGCCAAGAGCACCAAAATCCATGCCCACCCAGCACAGGGATTGCAACCATAAAGGACTTGCCAATAACTTAGACTACTCCACCCCCTGGTGTGGCTAATGACTTGAAAAGCGGGAAACACTCATGAAGGAGTGGGGAAGAAAGAGGAAGTGCTGCAGAGAGAGCAATGCGGAGCTGCTGGAGCGTCATGGCGAGAAGCGGAAAAGAAGCACCCGGGGTCGAGGAGACAGACTCCCCCATTGGCTGGTGGATGTCCCCAGCTCCGTTGCCATCCATGGATCCAGAGCTCCTGAGAACAGAGATGGAGGAGCTGAGTCAACAGCTTCTCAAAGTACAGATGACGGCACTCAACAAATGGAGGAGGGCCCTATTGGAGAAGACAGCCCATCCACTGTCTGTGTCGCAGCCACCATCCCTGGCTCTGGAGAGACCCAGCGCTGGAGCAATAACTGTGAATGCAGGTACCGCTGCCACCCTAGAAGTTGAAAGTACCCTGCCTGGGCTTCTGAAACCCCCTCCAGACACAAAATTTGGCCGGGTGTCCAGAGACCTGGGTTGGAATAGGAGCGTGGCCTCGGGAGGCAGGTTACCGGCCCTAGTGCAGCCTGAGCCCTCACCCAACAGAGAGACGACCCAGGCAGAGACAAACCTCTTCCACTGGGTGTGCTGGGAAGATGAGCTGATGGGGTTCCCCAGGGAAGCCGAGGCAGAGGAGGCCCACGTAGTAGATATACTGGAGATCATCCCCGAGGAGGAGTATCGCCGACAGCGGCAGGCTCTAGAGGAGGCAAAGGAACGGAAGTACCCAGCCGGGCCCATGAGGATATGAGCCTCAAAGCTAAAAGACAGACTCGCAAGTCCTAGGCCACCATCCGACCTGAACGCAGAAGAGGCTCAGTGGTGAACTTTAACCTCCACAAGAGGTGGGGTTTTATCCAGGAACCACATATGATAAACAAAATTTTCTTTAACTAGAGGGATGTGGATTCACACTTACCAAAAGGGTCTCCCGGCCGAGACCTGTACACAGGAGAATGGGTCAAATACATACGGCATGTAGGCCATCGTGGGTGGTCTGCCCTGAACGTCAAAAAAGTGTTGGCTGAGGTGCCATCTCCAAACCCTATGGTTCCTGAATCTACAGCACCATCTGCAGCATCAGCTCCAGCTCACGGCATCTGCCCCAGTCACGCCGCTGTGGCTGAGGTATACTTTGTTCCAGTGACTATGGAGATGGTTTGCAATACTCCCTGGCAAAGGAGATTGCCAGTTGGCAAATATGTTGCCTTGGAACTACAAGGATTAAGGATTGAGTATTGCATATATGTAAATGTATATAGATAATTATTGCGTAATCTGACATAGTTAAGTAGTATTACCTGGATAAGTTTATTAGTGTTTATAAGTGTGTATAGCTACTATGAAGTAAATAGTAAGTTACCTGCCTAGGTACTAGACTTGTAAATAGTAGAATGTAGATAGCATTTTCGTTAGCCGGCTAGGCTCATGTGCATAGTCATTTATTATGATGGACAATTTGATTATGGATGATGACATAATCAGGACTTCACCTGTAAATAGTTGCACTTCTCAAAGTGCCTCTTGTTGGTTTTCAGGCCAACATGGTAAGGTGCATTGTTGAAATTTACTGCATTTTACCCAGACAGAATTTGCACTAAGAGAACCAGGCCTTAAAGGGATCCTGTCACCTCCAAAATGCCTCCTAAGCTAGCAAAACATGTCCCTGCAGCATATTATAACTAATCCCACACTCCTTTTGTCTCAGAAAAGCATGTTGTGAAAGTGGATAAAAACGTTTTATAACGTACTCATTAGCGATGTTAATTAGCAGGGGCTATATTCTTTAGCTCCTAGGGCGGGCCCTCTTCGTCATAAAATCACGACCTAATAGGCGTGATCTTCTATTCATATTGTATTCAGCGCCTCCCTGCTCTCCATGGCCCTGCCTGGGGTGTAATGACGCGAATCGACTCATTTCCGGCATCGGGTGACATCAGTACACCCGCGCTGCTCTGTTAGGCGTCCAGCACGCATGCGCAATGCGGTGCTTGAAGCCCACAGAGCAGCGCGGGTGTACTGACGTCACCCGATGCCGAAATGACGCGATTCGCGTCATTACACCGCAGGCAGTGCCGTGGAGAGCAGGGAGGTGCTGAATACAATATGAATAGAAGATCACGCCTAGTAGGGCGTGATCTTATGACAAAGAGGGCCCGCCCTAGGGACTAAAGAATATAGCCCCTGCTAATTAACATAGCTAATGAGTAAGTTATAAAACATTTTTATCCACCTTCACAGCATGCTTTTATGAGACAAAAGGAGTGTGGGATTAGTGATAATATGCTGCAGGGACATGTTTTGCTAGCTTAGGAGGCGTTTTGGAGGTGACAGGATCCCTTTAAATATAAACCGTCGGCATGGCTGAAGAGCCAAACGAGGCCAACCACTATTGAGTGCCCTGTAGCCATGCCCAGAGCCAAAGCAGACGTGGGTTGGGGCGGTTCCCACCAACACACTTTAACCTGGCAAGAGGACTCTCTGCCTTGGTGCCCTTGCAAGACTGTGTTGAATGTTTGCGTTTGTATAATGTTTTGTATTTTTATATAACTACCAAATGTCGTGGAGTAATATTTAAGAGAAGTACCTCCTGTAAAAAAGAAACGGTTATTGCTGATGTGTACGCATGAAAAAGAAAAACAATTTGCATGTTCTTTGTGAACACCTGTTTAACACCTCGTATTGTCTTTCCAGCCCGAGGACGTGCTGTGTTTAATGGGGGGGGTATGTGGCACCCCTGCGGTCTGGTCACCACAGAGGTACTGCACCTAAGCCATAGCTATGGTATTCCACTCCCAGGTAAGGAGGGGACACAAATCTGAGACCCACGAACACCTGCACCCAACATCCATCCTAACCCCAGGCCAGGGGATATTGGACGGTTCCTATTGCGGAAGGGCCCCATCTCCTGGCTGGGGGAGGGAGTAAGAAGAGGAGGTGGGGACAGAACAGTCCATAGAGAGAGAGAGGAAGAGGAGAAATTAGTGAATTGGAGTGAGTCAAGTTGGAGAGAGGGAGTCCTAGGGGACACGGAATGGAGGATCCACCCGTGGGGCCAAAAATCCAGACCTGACATGAGTCGGCTGGAGGGACTGATTGCAAGAGGCGACTGGTCCTGATCTGGTGGGAATGCTCCAAGGTTATACCAGTATTCCGGAGGCTGCTGCACCTGCATGGGCAGTGGCTACTAACCGTGCTTATTCGCTAAAATGGTGGCTAGACCTAGGGTCAGGGGACAGGTCGCCCATCACCCGACAAGGCTCACAGCCACCTCCTTGGTGCACTGTGCATGAAGACACAGGGCAGGATAAATAAGTAGCCAGAATGAGAGAGTCAACAAGGAGAGGCTTACGACAGGTGGCATCACGAATATCCCCTATAAATAAACCCTTCACTGCACGGCCAGGACCACAGAGCCGGGTCACAGCCACCGTGACCTCCTAAAGAACCCGCCGCTCCGGCTAACAAGTACCCCTCGGCCCTTAAGGCCGTTGCATATTCTCATCTAGTTGAGACTAGATGCAGCTCTTAAAAGAGCTGTTGATCTAATATGCAAATATTGGAATGCTACTCCACACTATTCTGAGGTAGATGAGACTCTATGTAGCTCGTAAACGGAACCAACTAGCAGGTTTTAGGGCTTTAAAGTAAAGGCAGTGCCTTAAAGGCTCTGGGATACTTAGTGCAATCATACCTTTACTTCAATGATTACATGTATGATTGCAGAGATAAGTATTATCAAACACCGGGAAAACAGTGCAGCCAATTAGCATAAGTGCAGCACAGCATCACTATGAGGGGCTGGGTTTCTTTTTATTACTCTGCTGTGGGTTAAAGCCAAACCTTCCCTCCCCTCTAACTCCTTCCCTGTCAGTATATACCAGGCAGTGGCACAGGATGTCTGACATCATGCATCGGCCAGAAGGATTCTTACCAAATGATGTTCCAACTGATGCAGGATGAGGATCCTAATTCACTGTGCCTCTGAATATTGGCTTCCCGGGTAAAGCCCGCTCCATGCATGCTAATTCATGCTCATCGAACAACTCCATCAGGCGAGTAAAGTATCATTATCTCTTATAATTTAAACCCCAAAGCCTACACAGGAGCACTTTTTTATTTTTGTTTTATTAGTATGAGTGAAATTTGCGGCAAAAACACTGAAAAATTTCCATACTGTAGATTTAAATCAAATAAAAATTTGCAAGTGAAAAATATGCAACATGTGCGTTAAGGCCGCTTCACACGCTAGGATATGGTTAACGATATCCTTAGAACGATCATGTGACAGTGATCATTCCGACATCGTTAGTGTGTTCTCACACACAACGATATCCCATTTGGCAATGCACCAGTTAAATAGGAGAGAAAGGACTGAACGATCTTTTCAAGTGGCAGGAATAGGAGATTTTTGAACGACATAGTTCATAAAGGTGTCACACTGAACAATGTAGCTTCTTCCAGCAGTGTTAATTGGACGGCGAACGATAGATTTGAGGTCAGGATCTAATTTTTTGGATCAACGTTCCAACGATTTTTCAATCCTACATCGTTCGTTTACATGCAAGGACGCACTAACGATATCATTAGAACGTTCACAAATCCGTGACGTTTCAAGGATATCGTTCCTAGCGTGTGAAGCGGCCTTTAGACTTCAGGAATCTCATTGACTTTGCTGGGCTTAGGAATTCCTTCAGGTTTTGTGACAAATCTGCGCTACAAAAAACAAAACAAATCCAAGAACCCGGAAAACAACAAAGTGTACAGACATTATAGTCACTAAATAATACTGTGAGACAAAGTATGAAGAATGCTGCTGTGGCACCCTGGCACCTTGTTGGGCACCACAGAACTCCTTGGGGCACGATTGGAGCAAGTAACAGCAAAGCAATACTCACAAAACACCTAACAACACTACAACACCTTAGAACACCTGGTTTCACCCCGAGCCTCTAGGGGGAGCTCCACTGGTCACTTTGAGCCAGTTCCCCCTATAAATAGAGTCTTGGAGGGAGAAACTTCAGAGTGTGTGCAGTCGCTACAAGAGCTGCCAGCCTGTGTGTAACCTCCATCCTATGAGGGACACACTAGGCCCAACCAGCCAGCTAGCAAGTGAGGAGACCCTTGCAATTGGGGTCAGAGGAAGAAGGAGAACACCTCTCAGGGACACCGGAGTTACCTTAACTTCTTCCCTTACCAAACCGGTTACTGGAACCGAAGCTGTGAGAGCTACCCAGCCACCACAGAGAACCAGCTCATCTAACAGGAGGTTTAGCCACCTGTTCCAGCTGAAGCACCTACCTATGAGAGCCCAGGGAAGAGTACTGATCCTGCTCAAACCCTTTTACAGTGCCCTCAGTGCTGTTACCCA
The DNA here is from genome assembly GCA_033576535.1 of Allobates femoralis. Taxonomy (NCBI): domain Eukaryota; kingdom Metazoa; phylum Chordata; class Amphibia; order Anura; family Aromobatidae; genus Allobates; species Allobates femoralis. The sequence continues at coordinate 306,634,352 of JARQOC010000005.1, read as the reverse complement.
GGTGAAATCAAGTTCCATTGAACACACTGCCCGGTCTGGCTGGATTCCACATCCACCCGACCTTAACCAGAGAAATAGAGAAAGGAAGCCTACTACAACTGCTTGCTGTGAACCTCCAGGAGTGCTGACTTCACTATCCCGGTCTGGCGTACCTGATTACCACCAGTAAACGTACCTAAAAGACTCTGAAGTGTCCGCGTCTGATTCCTGAGCCTAACAGCAGTATAACCGCAGCTGCCTCACAACATCTTCCGTAGCTCCTGGCCCCGGGGACTCCCGCTCATCCTGTGGGGAGAGTTCCATCTTGCTGCCTAACATCCCCCGGAGGCCTAGCAGCACGGTACAGTTACCGGAACACCCGCAGGTGGCGTCACGAAGACAATCAATCCCTTACTGTTCAGCCATCCCCCCTATTGATCTGGACCACCGGGCCTCACAGCTACAGGCGCGGTTCCGTGACAAGAGGAGAGTCAACGCCAGCGACGTGAACACCCCGGCTACGGTGAGTCACTGCATTGCTCAAATTAGATATTTACACTATTTAAATATAAAAGCTTATTAATACTAAGTAACACTGCTGTAACATAAATAATTATCACCATACTGCAGACAGATACAACAAAAACAATAAATTAAGTGGAAGTATTTTCTCTTCTGCACTACATTATCATTAGCCTACTAAGAGTAAGCTTCCACTAATATATTTCTTTAATTGTTAATATCTTCAGTTTAGATAGTTTGTTGTCTGATTTAGAGTCTTAAAAAAGTAACTTAGATTTCGCCAAAGTACATTGAGGCCAAAAGTTGTAAAACACATTAATGAGGTCATGATGTTTTTTCCCAACACATTCACACAGACATTCCACCGTAGGAAAATTGTAAGAGAATCTAGATTCCAAGTTCAGACAAAAACTATATTGTTAAATATTTAATCAATGGGACAATTACCCACAAAACCGTCTCCCTGCTTATTTTGCTTTGTAGGAAATATTTTTTGAGACTTGCAAAAAAAAAAAAAAGAGCAGCAAGTCTATACATATAAAAACTAGCCTATTGAATAAAAAAGAAACTGCACTCACCGGTTTTCAGTGTATTTTTTCAGAATAGGGTTACATCGGTGCAGGTAGGGGGTACGGGAGCAGGACTACGGCTTGCCGTTACAAACTTGCACCCCCTCCCCGAACCGATGTAACCCTGTTCTGAATAAATACAAAACCGGTGAGTGCAGTTTCTTTTTTATTCAATAGGCTATTTTCTACATATAGAAAAGAAGCACTTTGACATAACTAGTTACGTAAAAAATGGCAAAAAATCGTCACATTTCTATAAGGTAAAAAATGTTTGTACTGTGTTAGCCAGTAGATAGAAAAATATATATTAGAATCTGAGAGTCCTCAATTGTTGATACCTTTTAATGGCTAACTGAAAAGATGGTAAGGAAAAGCAGAGCAAACTTTCTATGGCCTATTTATCAGGCTTAATAATGATACAACTTCTGGAGAAAAACATATATATATATATATATATATATATATATACTAGCTGTGAGCCCGATGCAAATGCATCGGGATTCTAGAACGTGGCAATATTATTTGCATTAATAGCATTATTATTACCATTAATAGCATAATTATTAGCATTAATAGCATAATTATTAACATTAATAGCATAATTATTAGCATTAATAGCATTAATAGCAATATTATTTGCATTAATACCATTATGATTACCATTAATAGCATAATTATTAGCATTAATAGCATAAATATTAGCATTAATAGCATAATTATTAGCATTAATAGTATTAATATTAGCATTAATAGCATAATTATTAGCATTAATAGCATAAATATTAGCATTAATAGCATAATTATTAACATTAATAGCATTAATAATAGCATTAATATCAATATTATTTGCATTAATAGTATTATTATTACCATTAATAGCATAATTATTAGCATTAATAGCATAATTATTAACATTATTAGCATAATTATTAGCATTAATAGCATTAATAGCAATATTATTTGCATTAATACCATTATGATTACCATAAATAGCATAATTATTAGCATTAATAGCATAAATATTAGCATTAATGCATAATTATTAGCATTAATAGTTAAATATTAGCATTAATAGCATAATTATTACATTAATAGCATAAAATAGCATTAATAGCAATATTATTTGCATTAATAGCATTAATAGCAATATTATTGCATTAATACATTATGATTACATTAATAGCATAATATATTAAGCATAATTATAGCATTAATAGCATTAATAGCAATATTATTTGCATTAATCATTATATTACCATTAATAGCATAATTATACTATAGCATAAATATTAGCATAATAGCATAATTATTAGCATTAATACAAAATATTGCATTAATAGCTTAAATATTAGCATTAAATATAAATATAGCATTAATAGCGATATTATTTGCATTAATAGCATTATTATTACCATTAATAGCATAATTATTAGCATGATAGCAATTATTAATAAATAGCATTATAATAGCATTAATAGCAATATATTTGCATTAATAGCATCTTATTACCATTAATAGCCTAATTTAGCATTAATAGCATAATAATTAGCATTAATAGCATTAAATATAGAAATAATAGCAATATTATTTGCATTAATAGCATTATTATTACCATTAATACATATTATTAGCATTAATAGCATAATTATTAGCATTAATACATATATGATTAATAGCAATTATTACATAATGCATATTATAGCATAATAGCATTATTAATAGATTAATAAATTAATAATACAATTAATAGCATTATTTATTTTATTATAATTTTTTAATTAATATTATTATTATTATATTATTTTTAGATTAATATTAATTATATTAATATTATTTTTATTATAATTATTATTATTTAATTACCTGAGTATGACCATTCTTATTGAAGCTATATTAATTAGCATAATTTATTATTAATTATATATTATTATATTTTTTTTTTTATTATTTAATATATTTTTTTATAATTTATTATATTAAAGTAGCCCTAGGGGACCAGTTCTTTTCTAGTCGCTGAAAGGGTGATATAATATAGCATATAATTTAATTTTTTATTATTATTTTTTATTTAATTATTTATTATTTTTTATTTATTTTTTGTATTATTTTTTAATTATTTTTTAATTTTTTTTTTATTATTAAATTTATATTATTAATGAGCTGAGCTGAGACCCAGTTCTCTTTCAGGTCCGCTGAAAGGGCTGATATTAATTAGCATATATTTAATTTTTTTATTATTATTTTTATTGAATTATTTATTATTTTTTATTTATTTTTTTATTATTTTTTAATTATTTTTTAATTATTTTTTTTATTATTACATTTATTATTTAGGCTGAGACCCAGTTCTCTTTCAGGTCCGCTGAAAAGGCTGATATAATTAGCATATATTTAATTTTTTTATTATTATTTTTATTGAATTATTTATTATTTTTTATTTATTTTTTTATTATTTTTTAATTATTTTTTAATTTTTTTTTTTATTATTAAATTTATTATTTAGGCTGAGACCCAGTTCTCTTTCAGGTCCGCTGAAAGGGCTGATATAATTAGCATATATTTAATTTTTTTATTATTATTTTTATTGAATTATTTGTTATTTTTTATTTATTTTTTTATTATTTTTGAATTATTTTTAAATTATTTTTTTATTATTAAATTTATTATTTAGGCTGAGACCCAGTTCTCTTTCAGGTCCGCTGAAAGGGCTGATATAATTAGCATATATTTAATTTTTTTATTATTATTTTTATTGAATTATTTATTATTTTTTATTTATTTTTTATTTATTTTTGAATTATTTTTGAATTATTTTTTTTATTATTAAATGTATTATTTAGGCTGAGACCCAGTTCTCTTTCAGGTCCACTGAAAGGGCTGATATAATTAGCATATATTTAATTTTTTTATTATTATTTTTATTGAATTATTTATTATTTTTAATTTATTTTTTTATTATTTTTTAATTATTTTTTAATTATTTGTTTTATTATTAAATTTATTATTTAGGCTGAGACCCAGTTCTCTTTGAGGTCCGTTTATTTTTTATTTATTTTTAATTATTTTTTAATTATTTTTTAATTATTTTTTTATTATTAAATTAATTTGTTCGCATTGAAATACATTAGCGGTGTGTCGGCGATTTTATGGCCGCCGACCTGGTTCTATTTGTCGGGCCTAAAATCGCGGACACACCGCTAATGCATATCTATGGGCAGTGAGCTCGAGAGAGCGACCAATCAGAAATCGGGCTGACTGCCCATAGAGATGCATTAGCGGTGTGTCCGCGATTTTAGGGCCGACAAATAGAACCAGGTGGCCGGCCATAAAATCGGCGACACACCGCTAATGTATTTCAATGGGATCTGAGGTGCTCTTCTGATTGGCTGAGGGCATTAGAGAGCGACCAATCAGAAGAGCTCACATCTCATTGAGATAGAATGGCGGATTTTGCGTCCATTGTATCTTAATGAGAAGTGAAGAGGACGTCGGAGATGGAAGTTGGCGGAAAGAAGACAGAAGACCCCGGGGGCCGGACGAAGAGCCGGAGATGGCGGAAAGAAGAGAGAAGAGCGGCGGGGCCGGAGGAAGAGGACGGCTGGCCGGACGATCAGATGACTAAGAAGGCATGTAAGTGATCGACGGGGGCGTTAGGTTAGAGGCCGGCGGGGGCTTCGGGTGTAGGGCCTTAGGTGTTAGTGGCGGGAGCTTAGGAGGCGGCGGGGCTTAGGGGATAGGGGCTTAGGTGCGGCGGGGCTTAGGGGGCAGGGGGGGTAGGGGTTTAGGTGCGGATTCGGGGGTAGGGGGTTAGGTGCGGCTTAGGGGGTAGGGGCTTGCGGCAGAGGGTAGTGGCTGCGGCGGGGTAGTGGGTTAGGGCGGCAGGGGGTAGGGGCTTGCGGCAGAGGGTAGTGGCTGCGGCGGGGTAGTGGCTTAGGGCGGCAGGGGGTAGGGGCTTGCGGCAGAGGGTAGTGGCTGCGGCGGGGTAGTGGCTTAGGGCGGCAGGGGGTAGGTGCTTCGGCGGCGGGGTAGGTTAGGGCGGCAGGGGGTAGGGGCTTGCGGCAGAGGGTAGTGGCTGCGGCGGAGTAGTGGCTTAGGGGGGTAGGGGCTTCGGCGGCGGGGTAGTGGCTGCGGCGGGGTAGTGGGTTAGGGCGGCAGGGGGTAGGGGCTTGCGGCAGAGGGTGGCTGCGGCGGGGTAGTGGGTTAGGGCGGCAGGGGGTAGGGGCTTGCGGCAGAGGGTAGTGGCTGCGGCGGGGTAGTGGCTTAGGGCGGCAGGGGGTAGGGGGTTCGGGTTAGGGCGGCAGGGGGTAGGGGCTTGCGGCAGAGGGAAGTGGGTGCGGCGGGGTAGTGGCTTAGGGCGGCAGGGGGTAGGGGCTTCGGCGGTGGGGTAGTGGCTTAGGGGTTAGGTGCGGCAGAGGGTAGTGGGTGCGGCGGGGTAGTGGCTTAAGGCGGCAGGGGGTAGGGGCTTTGGCGGCGGGGTAGTGGCTTGGCGGCAGGGGGTAGGGCCTTGGCGGCGGGGTAGTGGCTTAGGGGTTAGGTGCGGCAGAGGGTAGTGGCTGCGGCGGTAGGGGCTTCGGCGGCGGGGTAGTGGCTTAGGGGTTAGGTGCGGCAGAGGGTAGTGGCTGCGGCGGGGTAGTGGCTTAGGGCGGCAGGGGTAGGGGCTTGTGGCAGAGGGTAGTGGTTAGGTGCGGCAGAGGGTATTGGCTGCGGCGGGGTAGTGGCTTAGGGCGGCAGGGGGGTAGGGGCTTGCGGCAGAGGGTAGTGGCTGCGGCGGGGTAGTGGCTTAGGGCGGCAGGGGTAGGGGGTTTGGGTTAGGGCGGCAGGGGGTAGGGGCTTGCGGCAGAGGGAAGTGGGTGCGGCGGGGTAGTGGCTTAGGGCGGCAGGGGGTAGTGGCTTAGGGTTAGGTGCGGCAGAGGGTAGTGGGTGCGGCGGGGTAGTGGCTTAAGGCGGCAGGGTGTAGGGGCTTCGGCGGCGGGGTAGTGGCTTAGGGGTTAGGTGCGGCAGAGGGTAGTGGCTGCGGCGGTAGGGGCTTCGGCGGCGGGGTAGTGGCTTAGGGGTTAGGTGCGGCAGACGGTAGTGGCTGCGGCGGGGTAGTGGCTTAGGGCGGCAGGGGGTAGGGGCTTGCGGCAGAGGGTAGTGGTTAGGTGCGGCAGAGGGTGGCTGCGGCGGGGTAGTGGCTTAGGGCGGCAGGGGGTAGGGGCTTGCGGCAGAGGGTAGTGGCTGCGGCGGGGTAGTGGCTTAGGGCGGCAGGGGGTAGGGGCTTGCGGCAGAGGGTAGTGGCTGCGGCGGGGTAGTGGCTTAGGGCGGCAGGGGTAGGGGCTTCGGCGGCGGGGTAGTGGCTTAGGGGTTAGGTGCGGCAGAGGGTAGTGGCTGCGAGGGTAGTGGCTGCGGCGGGGTAGTGGCTTAGGGCGGCAGGGGGTAGGGGCTTCGGCGGCGGGTTAGGGGGCTTCGGCGGCGGGGTAGTGGCTTAGGGCGGCAGGGGGTAGGGGCTGTAGTGGCTTAGGGCGGCAGGGGGTAGGGGTGTTTTAGAGCATGGCGCTGTAGTGTACAGCGCGATGGTATACTACAGTCCCATGGGCATGCGCGTGTCGGCCCTTAAGCGCCAGCGGACATTGCGAGTCGTTGGCGCTTAGGTTTAGGGGCGGACAGGCGTATGGGCATGGGACTGTAGTATACTATAGCGGTGTACACTACAGTCGTATGCGCTTTTGTGGCTTGGTTAGCGGTGGGTGGCAGCGACTCGCAATGCCCGCTTAGCGGGCATTGCTTCGCGAGGCTACAACGACTCGCAATGCCCGCTTTGCGGGCATTGCTTCGGGAGTCGCCGTGGACGCTACGCGGCCACGGACAGAGTCCAGGAGAGGCACCCTGGACTCGCTAACCAAGCCACCGGAAGTTGCGCCACTCCGACGGAAGTCAGTTACGGCAATTATATAATAGATATATATATATATATATATATATATATATATATATATATATATATATATACAAATGCAGAGTGGGATAATGCAATACATAACACAGGTGACGTGAAGCATATAGTGGTCAGTTGGAAGGGGTTACTCCTGTCAAGACACAAAAGCAGCTAATTGTGTCATCAATCTTTCGGATTACAAGCCTAACAAAGTAGAACTTGCTGTGCTTTCTCGGGGACTCTCATTTTGACCTACTAAATCTCTGGATAAAACTGAACTGTGTAGCGACATGGAAGTTTACTTCAGGGACTACGCCTGAGGGAATTTTACAGTGACAAAGAGGATTGCGAACCCAACTGGGCTGAAGGAAGAAGGATCCTGACATACAAGAAAAGGTCAAACTGGACACCTGCAACCAAGGACAAAGGAGATTAATAGGTTTGTGCTTTTCAAATTAACCTCTCCTGTCTTGTTGCCATAGCACTCCACTAACACAGCAATTAATCTCCTTTACCCTTGGTTGCTGGTGCTCCCTACGGGGAGAGAGGTTGAAGCTGCTCCTGGCCACTCTCAGTAATCGAAAGGACCTGCTGTGACGTCACCGCGGAACACCCACAGTGATCACGCGGCTTGGTCACATGACTGCCGCTGGCAAAATCTCCTCAGCAGCGGTGGTTCACAAGCATCTCCCCAGCATAAGCTCTCACCTGAAGGCTTAAACCTTAGTTGTGCAGGGGCTACAGCACAACTTCCTCAGGGGAGTAGCCTGAAAGCCTAATCTTTAACCCCCCCTGTTACCTCACAGGTCCTCACTATTGGCACTCTGTATCTTTTGTTATATGAAAACTGTACACTTTCAGACATTTGGTAAAATCCACTATATTAGATACACACAAGAAGCAACTGTGACGAAATGGACCCCTTTAATATATAATGTAGGAGGATTTCTTATTCATCCCGACAATATTGTATTTTGGTTTGCAAACTTGTAATATGCCACTCATGGGTAACACAAGATTTTTAGGAGCCTGCTAGTATTTAAAGTGGGTAATGTAATTATCTACCTTGTGATAAGCAACTCATTGTAAATACAAGTCTTGTAGACGGTTGGTGATGTAGATGTATGTAATGCAATTATCTCTCCTCTGTAAGGTGAGAGAAACTTAATCCTGTTAGAATGCCATTGTATTACGATGTGGATTGTTGACTCTATGTAAATGCTCCATTGTTTAATGTCATGGATTGCAGACTAAATGTATCCTGCTAGGTGCTATGTCAATCAGTATGTGGCTCTCCCTTGACTGGACTGCAATACTAGTAGATATGTTTTAGGCTTGAGATTCAGCCAATGAGAAGACAGTTTTATTCCAACGAGCGTGAAGTCCCCAATATCCTGCAATGAGGGCTGAGGGTATATAAGGAGACCTGTTTATTAACCAGGGAAAGTTTTGGAGATTCTGTCTAGTGCCCTCAGTCTAGGGATTTCGGTCCCGGATAGAGGTGCACTAGATTGGATACAGACAGCTAATCTAGGATCTTAGGGTCTGATTGGCAAGCCATAACCCAAGGCCTAGGCATTTTGGTGCTGACCAAGAGGATCAGAACCTGGATTATAAAATCACAAGGACTTCAGCATCGAATGCGGCTGGGATAACAATGACTGCATAAGAAATCCACCCAGGTTGGGATGATCCAGTCACCTGGCTACAGACTTTGCTGTGCTATATTCTAATCCCTGGTGAGCCAGCGGAAGGGTGAGACTTTGTTGTCTGTTACAGTTTGTTTTTTGCTAGTTATGTGTTATATGCGGTTAACTGTTTGGAGGAAACAGCCTTAATACTGTTCCTTTATAATAAAGCCTTAATATTGGGATTCCCTCACCCTGTGTTGTCTGAGTAGTGTTCCGCCCAAGGAGCTCAGGCGCTCAGTTTGGGGATGAGCCCTGGTCCAGGCTGTATTGCTAAAGGCGGCTGGGCCAGCGGAGAAAAGCACCCACTAACCCCCGTGTCTCCACAATAACCATCCAACATCAATGCCCAGGAGAGAAGAGCCATACAGTCTTTGAAAGCCAATAAAGAAGTCATCATTAAACCTGGAGACAAGGGTTGTGCAATGGTCATGATAAACAAATCAGACTACCTGACGGAAGCAAACAGACAACTGATGGACACACACTACTACAAGAAATTGGAGCCTGACCACACACAGGACTATCACAAGGAATTAAACAAGCTGGTCTCTTGTCTACCTGACATATCCTTAAGACAGTTTTCATCCAAAACACATGAAAAACTCTATTATGTACAGCCAGGCCATCAGATACAATTGGATATGTTCCAACCCTTTAAAGACAATCACCTTGAGGGCCTCAGAAATACCTTTTTGAATTAGGGCTACCATCCAAGAGCAATTAAAAACCAGATTACAAGAACCACCAGAATATCAAGAAATCATCTCCTACATTACAAAAGTAGAGAAGAAAACAACCGGGTCCCTCTTGTAGTCACCTACAATCCAAATCTGGACGTGTTAAGAGGAGCTGCATGGAAACTGCAACAAATACTACAAAAAGATGCCCGACTAAAATCAATATTTCCGTACCCCCCACTTCTGTGTTTTAGACAACCTCCGAATCTAAAAAGCATCATTGTCAAAAGCTCTCTGTCCTCTCCAACAGGAACAGGTACCCTCCGAATCTAAAAAGCATCATTGTCAAAAGCTCTCTGTCCTCTCCAACAGGAACAGGTACCTTTCCCTGCAACCAGAACAGGTGCAAATCCTGTTCATTTATAATGACAACAGACAAGATAAAGATTCCTAGCACAGATCAGGACTACAAGATACCGGGTAACTTCAGTTGCACTACAAGCAATGTGGTGTATTTAATTATATGTACCAAATATACAACAGGGGGTATGTATGTAGGTGAGACAGGATACAAATTTAGAACAAGAAGGAATTCTCATCGCCACACAATAAAAGAAAGATGTATGGATCTACCTGTAGCCAAGCATTTTTGTAGCTCTGACCACAATGTGGTGTATTTAATTATATGTACCAAATGTCCAACAAGGAGTATGTATGTAGGTGAGACAGGACAAAAGTTTAGAACAAGAATGAATTCTCATCGCTACACAATCAAAGAAAGACGTAAGGACCTACCTATAGCTAAGCATTTTTGTAGCTCTGACCACAGTAAAACAGATATGAGGCTGCTCATTTTAAAAAGTTATTTCAAATCTCAGAGAGAGAGAAGAAACAAATTGATAAAGACCTTTGACACAGTCAGAGAAGGAATGAACATTTCACATGGATTAATGTCTTTTTTAACTTAATCAAAAGGGCATTTGAGGGTATCATATCTTTGAACAGACCCAAGTTAGAGGACAATAAAACTTTGACACTTCTTACGTGAACTGTTACCACCATCATTTCACCACGTCTCATTCCTGTTCTTGGACCAACCACTAATCAAAGGACAATAAAACTGTCTGTGCCTCTTATCTCTGATCTCTGATTTTACTGCCCCAGCTGCTCCTTTCCCCCCTCCCAAATGATCAGTATATGCTTCCCGTCACCTGTGTTATGTATTGCATTATTCCACCCAGCGTTTGTGTATATATGTGTCTCTCCAGAAGTTGTATCATTATTAAGCCTGATGAAGGGGCCATAGTGTCTCGAAAGCTTGCTTTGCTTTTTCTTACCATTTTTTCAGTTAATTAAAAGGTATCAACCACTGAGGACTCTCAGATTCTTATATATATATTTTTCCACATTTCTAAAGATTCAGTTTTATGGGCCCTGTAAGTGCATAAGACTTGAACTGTTATCTATTGGTAATATGGCATATAATAGAATAAAAATAAATAAATTACAGTAAGTATAAAAAAAATTGAATTTCATAGTGGATATGATTCAGTGCTAAGCTCAATGGTAGCAAGACCCTGACATCTAGGAAAAGCCTACTATTCACAAAATAAGTAAAACAATTTGAATAATTATTTTTGAGTTAATCTCATAGTTTGGGTTTTAATTGCACTTTTCCAGGGAATCGTCTGTAAGAAAATATCTCACATTTGCCAAAAATGACTATAGTGATTCAGAAACATGTAATGACATATGTGCACATCATTAACTAACAGCTAATAAGCAAAATGCTGTAAAATTGCATGCTTCATTCAGGAGGGAGTCCCTCTATATTTAGCTATGATGTGCCTTTTGGCTTTTAACTCACATAATATTTAATTCCGTTTACTAAGGGATCCTAGCAATATTTCCTGTGAGGAACTTTCTATGTAATGCCGTTAGACATTTCTCATATTAATAAAAGCAAGTATTATTATATAATCACCAACCATTTGTTTTATGAGGTTTGCATTTATACTGTCATCAGAAATCCTGATTAAGAATGCTCAGAGACATCTTTTTCCTATAACATCTTGAAGTATTTGAACTTGCTAGGCTCTAAAATGAAGGAATGTATGAACACAAAATAAAACTTATTTTATATTTATAGTACAGTGACATTTCATTCCTGAATACAGGGCTGGACTACTACAAAGAGCACCAACCCATATCCTATAACATCCTCCCCCATTGAGGTACAATGCAGGGGGCAGTGACCTTTGCTTCATTTGGTCATGCCACTAACGGGGTTGTTTGAGAAGTCACATGTGAATGCAGCTGTAGGTCGCATGATTGACTACTGGTTTCACAGGCACCTTAATCCCAGTTATTGGGATTGGTGGGTGGGGGGGGGTTCAAACCTGCCAGACCTCCATTGATCAGGAAATGATCCCCTATTTCAAAGATAATAGAGGTCTGGGAACTTGCTATCAACCTTAGGCGGCCGTCACACGCTACGATCTCGCTAGCGATATTGTTAGCGATCACGTGCACGCGCGATCGCTTACAATATCGCTCACATCGCTGGTGAGATGTCACACAGACAGACTCACCAGCGATGTGGACCAGCGAGATTGCTGGTAACTATGGTACACATCGGGTTACTAGGCGCCGCGCATCGCTTAGTAACCCGACGTGTACCATAGTTACCATCTCCCAGCAAAGGCTCTGCCGCTGGGAGATCGTTCATCGTGGTGTTATACACCACGATGAAGCTGTTTGTAAAATCGTTGATCGCAAAATCTGAGGTCCGGAGCTCAGATCTCGATCTTGCGATTTGAACACTTCTCGCTCGTCGTATCTTGCCGTCACACGCAAAGACATCGTTCACGCGATGTTTAATCAGGCGCGTTCAAGCGATATCCTTCAAGATATCGTAGCGTGTGACGGCCGCCTTATGGAGACATCGAAGTAGGTGAGGAGATTGTAGCCACTTCCCTCCTCTCAGATATATGCAAATTTGCACTTCACTAAGGAAGTGGAGAAACTCCAGTGCCACATTTAAGCAGCTCCTCAAAGTCATAACTAGCTGCTTGAGAAGCTGCTTAAATGTAGCACTGGAGTTTCTCCACTTCCTTAGTGAAGAGCAAATTTGAAAGATAATAGATAATTTCCAAATTTGAGATAAATCTGAACAACGTGTTTAAACCAAGGAAAAAATGCCAGTGAGCATGGAAGAGGGGATACCAGATGTATTAAAAGCTTGTATTTATTTTGGTATCAGGTTACAAAAAAACACACAACACCAGAGCTCCCCATATCCCCCAAAAACCACTGACACGTTTTGGCAACATAGCCTTAGTCACCATCGGTGGTTTTTAGGGGATGTGGAGGCTTTGGTGTTGTGTTTTTAAATAACCTGATGGCCAAATAAATGCAAGCTTTTAGTACATCTGAAATCCCCTCTTTCATGCTCGCTGGGATTTTTTTTACTTGGCCTTCTTGTGCCTTTTTCAAGTACAAGGCATTGTGGTAGGGGAGACATATTTATAGGTGGATGTAAAGACATGATAATTGGAAATTTATAAAAGTCACATACATTTATGCACAAGATATGAAATAACATTATATTCCAAAAGTGAGTGAATACATCTATAAAAGATGCATTGCTCAAGATGAAATCCAATGTGATGTCTTATATTGTGACATTAAAAGATAGAGCCACTCCAAGTCTTTCTAAAGGAGACTCTGTGCCGCATAATCACTCCGTTGCTATATAAGTAGCTTGCCCTTTATCATTAAGATGCAATATGATCATGTTTTTTCTCATGCTTTCTCTATATGTGCATCTTGCAAGCACATCAATTATCAACTAAGATGCGCCCACATGCCCTCCTACCTACTGCACATGCGCACACTTTCACTTGAATGCATGCCCCGCTGTCTCTTCCGGACATGCACAGTTGCTGGCTCAGAACACCAACATACACATTGTTTACTTTTGGCAGCCATTAGGGTGAGTCATTCAGGCTGGGAATATTATTTCTAATTTAATATATTTTATATATTTCAAAGGTGCATCTTGTCAACATTGATTAAAAACGTTTATCTGGAACACTTATAAGAATATAAAAGGGTGGGGGACAAGAGGCGCAATAGTGCCCTATCATTAGTGACACTACAGGATGTCAAGGTGGTGCTGTGGAACCACTCACCTGGTACAGTTGTGATCCCCACAACTGGTTTGAAGGCGTATAATACTCCAAGCTGCTGCAGGACCTCCACCAACCACTGAGCAGTGGTGATAACCAGAATGATGATGGAATGAAGGTGTGTCACGGTCCGCGCTGCTCCAAGCTTAAGAAAAACTCACAAATGAGTCAGAGTTTCAGCAAACAGATTTCCATTCTTTTATTCTCCTTCCTCCAACGCGTTTCGGTGCCCCACCTGGCACCTTCCTCAGAGATATTACATTCATCAGAACAGTGGGGTTTTTATAGCCCCAAACATTACAAGAAAAGGGTGTTGTTTGTTTATCAGTGATGTCATTATCATCATCAAAATGGGAGGATCTCCACATTTTGGCGCAATTTCTATAAAAATTACAACCACAATTCAAAATTATACTTTAAAGTGCATACTGCATTCATAGAACAATTACTTTTGCCCTCATAATCAAATTTTAAAGAAATGATGCAGAAAAAAGCAAAAATAATTGATAGAACGATATCCCTGATACAAGTTTTTATATATTAAAAAGCTTTCTCATTTCTTTATATGGGGCTAGAACCCGGGGCTCCATAAGTGTGGATATATTAAGGTGTTTAGTAATAGGCACCACCTTATATTCTGATAGTAAGGCTATACAAATAGTGAATTCATTGTTGTGGACACAATAAATTACTACCAAAAAATATATAAATGATAGAATGAATAATATACCCAAAAATCAATAAAATAGTTGGAGTAAAAAAGAATCGAAAACATTATAAAAATTAAAATTCTTTTTGTTTTTTAAAAAATATATTTACTTTATTAAAAATTATATTTAAAAACATACATCTATGTATTTATTAGGACATGTTAATATGAAAAAAATATATGGAAAAATATGTATATAATAAAAAATTTATAAGAAATGGAATAAAATAGATTTTGATAAGAAACATTAGAGAGGACCTGTCACCAAACCAGGCATGGTGATCTAATTACAGCATTGGATGCAGCATGTCTGCAGCATGCAGGCAAGGGGTCCCCCAGCACTTGAGCAGCCCTGTACCCCGAGATAATACAGTTAGAAAACTTACATGCTCCAGCCACTAAGGAGGTGGCTAGGGGCTGCAGCCAAGGGCAGATTCACACCCCCGGCATGTGTAATCTGCCCACCGCTGCCAATCATTCTCTCCCTGTCTGCAGCATTGAAACTGAGTTTTTTTTTTCCTCTCCCGTGTAGCCCCACCCCCCTCAGTTTGTGCAAGTGTCTCTCTTTTTTAATCAATTAGTAAAAGATCCTGGAAAGTTTCTAAAATATGACCTCTACTTTCCAGCGGGTAAAATTTTGATTTTACTTTAAATAATTCTTCAAATTTGTCATCATTATTGGATTCAATGGATTCCATATCCTTTCCATCAGTTTTTGATGCAAAATGTCTCTTCAGAGTTAGTCTACGTATGAAATGGTGTATGTCAATAAATAAATCGAAATTGTCGGGCAGAAGAGTAAACCTTTGTTTAGTAATAGTATTTCATCTTGTGAGGGTGTAAGGTTTGACAAGTTTATGATGTTGTTATCAATATTATTTGGAGTTTTCAGTCTGCAAAGCTGATCTTCACTTTTTTTCTTTTTTCCTCGCCCTCTTTTTCCTCTTTTTTTCTTTTGCCCCAGCATTTCTACTGATGAGCTGATATAGTCTTAATGTTTCTTATCAAAATCTATTTTATTCCATTTCTTATGAATTTTTTATTATATACTAGGGATGGGCGATTCTACTCGCTAGGACTCGTTACTCGGCGAGTAGTAAGGGACTCGCAGGACTCGGTACTCTGCGAGTTTCCCAGCGTTTACTCGCACGAGTCCAATGCAAATCAATGGCAAACGCTGACAAAACTAGGATTGCCATTGTCTTGCATTAGACTCGGCTACTGTGCCAGTGATAGCAGGGAAACTCGCAAAGCAGTTACTTTGCGAGCCGAGTCCAGCTGTCTTCTCTGTACAGGCTGCCGCAGCTCCAGGGTCCTAGAGCCCGCCTGCTCACAGAGATGATGTAGCAGTGCTGAGATTGTTCTCATTCTGCTCATTCCCTGTGCATAGACATCTATATCTATGCACAGGGGATGTAGCAGAGTGGACATCGCGTTTTGGACTGCGTCGGACGGAAGAGGATTTTTTTAATTAAAGATGGAGTCCCTAATGGCTTTTTTTTTTATTTCTAATAAAAAATTTTCTCTGTGTTCTGTTTTTTTTAAAACAATTTAATAGAAATTCATGGCGGTCATGTCTAATATTGGCGTGACCGCCATAAATTTCGGGATTAGGGCCAGCTGATAATACAAAGCTGGCCCTAACCTCTTTATTACCCAGCGTGCCACCGCCACCAGGGCCGCTGGAAGAGCGGGGTTCAGCGCCAGAGGATGGCGCTTCAATGAACGCGCCATCTTCTGGGGCGGCTGCGGGCTTCAATTTGCAGCGGGGGGTGCCCAGAAAGCTTGGGCATCCCTGCGCTGCGGATTCCAGCCCCCAGCTGCTTAGCTGTACCTGGCTAGACATAGAAATTGCGTGGAGCCCCACGCATTTTTTTTTAATTATTTCATGAAATTCATGAAATAATTAAAAAAAAGGGCTCCCCTATATTCTTGTGTCCGGCCAGGTACAAATAGGCAACTGGGGGTTGGGGGGCAGCCCGTTGCTGCCTGCTGGATCCGGCTGGTTCCAGAAATACGGCGAAGCCCACGTGAAATTTTTTTCTGGCAAATCCATAAAACAATGTAAATAAAAGGGACTGAATCTTTATTAACCCCTGGACCATGGGCGAGGGTTTAATAAAGATGCAGTCCCTTTTTTAGGATTGTTTTATTGATTTTTCAGAAAAAAAATTACATGGTCTTTGCCGTATTTCTGGAACCAGCCGGATCCAGCAGGCAGCGACGGGCTGCCCCCAGGTGCCTATTTGTACCTGGCCGGACACAAGAATATAGGGGAGCCCTTTTTTTTAATTATTTAATGAATTTCATGAAATAATAAAAAAAAATGCGTGGGGCTCCGCGCAATTTCTATGTCTAGCCAGGTACAGCTAAGCAGCTGGGGGCTTGGATCCGCAGCGCAGGGATGCCCAAGCTTTCTGGGCACCCCCCACTGCAAATTGCAGCCCGCAGCCGCCCCAGAAGATGGCGCGTTCATTGAAGCGCCATCCTCTGGCGCTGAACCCCGCTCTTCCAGCGGCCCTGGTGGCGGTGGCACGTTGGGTAATAAAGAGGTTAGGGCCAGCTTTGTATTATCAGCTGGCCCTAAGCCCGAAATTTATGGCGGTCACGCCAATATTAGACATGACCGCCATGAATTTCTATTAAATTGTTTTAAAAAAAACAGAACACAGAGAAAAATTTTTATTAGAAATAAAAAAAAAAGCCATTAGGGACTCCATCTTTAATTAAAAAAATCCTCTTCTGTCCGACGTAGCCCAAAACGCGATGTCCTCTCTGCTACATCCCCTGTGCATAGATATAGATGTCTATGCACAGGGAATGAGCAGACTGAGAACAATCTCAGCTCTGCTACATTAGGCAGCAGGCGGGCTCTAGGACCCTGGAGCTGCGGCAGCCAGCACACAGAGCAGACAGGACTCTTATCTGTGCGAGTTTCCCAGCGATTACTTGCAAAGTAAACGAGTCCAATGCAAATCAATGGCAAAACTAGGATTGCTTCAGGCTGAAGCTTCCGAGACACATCTGTGATTTGTAAATCGCACACTACTCGCTATTACTCGCTTCCCCATTCATTAACATTGGACTCGCTAGACTCGCAACGAGTAGCGAGTCCTGGGCTCGAACTCGCTAGAGTCAAGCGATTCTGAGTAATTTAGGATTCGCCCATCACTATTATATACATATTTTTCCATATATTTTTTTCATATTAACATGTCCTAATAAATACATAGATATAGGTTTTTAAATATAATTTTTAATAAAGTAAATATATTTTTTAAAAAACAAAAAGAATTTTAATTTTTATAATGTTTTCGATTCTTTTTTACTCCAACTATTTTATTGATTTTTGGGTATATTATTCATTCTATCATTTATATATTTTTTGGTAGTAATTTATTGTGTCCACAACAATGAATTCACTATTTGTATAGCCTTACTATCAGAATATAAGGTGGTGCCTACTACTAAACACCTTAATATATCCACACTTATGGAGCCTCAGGTTCTAGCCCCATATAAAGAAATGAGAGAGCTTTTTAATATATAAAAACTTGTATCAGGGATATCGTTCTATCAATTATTTTTGCTTTTTCTGCATCATTTCTTTAAAATTTGATTATGAGGGCAAAAGTAATTGTTCTATGAATGCAGTATGCACTTTAAAGTATAATTTTGAATTGTGGTTGTAATTTTTATAGAAATTGCGCCAAAATGTGGAGATCCTCCCATTTTGATGATGATAATGACATCACTGATAAACAGACAACACTCTTTTCTTGTAATGTTTGGGGCTATAAAAACCCCACTGTTCTGATGAATGTAATATCTCTGAGGAAGGTGCCAGGTGGGGCACCGAAACGCGTTTGAGGAAGGAGAATAAAAGAATGGAAATCTGTTTGCTGATACTCTGACTCATTTGTGAGTTTTTCTTGAGCTTGGAGCAGCGCGGACCGTGACACACCTTCATTCCCATCATCATTCTGGTTATCACCACTGGTCAGTGGTTGATGGAGGTCCTGCAGCAGCTTGGAGTATTATATGCCTTCAAACCAGTTGTGGGGATCACAACTGTACCAGGTGAGTGGTTCCACAGCACCACCTTGACATCCTGTAGTGTCACTAATGATAGGGCACTATTGCGCCTCTTGTCCCCCACCCTTTTATACTCTTACAGTGTTCCAGATAAACGTTTTTATTCAATGTTGACAAGATGCACCTTTGAAATATATAAAAGATATTAAATTAGAAATAATATTCCCAGCCTGAATGACTCACCCTAATGGCTGCCAAAAGTAAACAATGTGTATGTTGGTGTTCTGAGCCAGCAACTGTGCATGTCCGGAAGAGACAGCGGGGCATGCATTCAAGTGAAAGTGTGCGCATGTGCAGTAGGTAGGAGGGCATGTGGGCGCCATCTTAGTTGAAAATTGATGTGCTTGCAAGATGCACATATAGAGAAAGCATGAGAAAAAACATGATCATATTGCATCTTAATGATAAAGGGCAAGCTACTTATATAGCAAGGGAGTGATTATGCGGCACAGAGTCTCCTTTAGAAAGACTTGGAGTGGCTCAAATGTTATTAGAATGTGTTATGATGAAAAGGAAAGATCCAGTGCTGTGAGCTAGGTAGAGGTTAGCAGTGTGCATAAGCTTATATGACAGGGCAAGCCCTAGAAAGGGCAGAGACTAGCTGCCATAGCACTTATATAAGTCTTATAGTGGGAAATCCCTGTCATTCCAAAGGGCTATAAAGTGTCAATAGGGTGCGATGCCAGACTGCCATTCACAGCCTCATATAGTGACTCTAAGGGTATGTGCCCACTGGAAGTTTTATAGTCGTTTTTTAAGCGAAAAACGTCGTCGTTTTATCATAGGTTTTATTTTAATTTATGCTAATTCTTTCCAGCGTTACGATTAACATGTAAACCTATGGAAAGTTAAAATCGCTGTGCCCACTCTGTCGGTTTATTTTTGCTCATCTCCATCGCTTTCAACGTTTCTACAGCGTTTATTTAAGAATGAACATGTCAATTTTCAAAAGCGTTTTTACAGCGGTCAAGCCAGAAAAGTGACTCGTTGTAATCAATGTAGTTGTGCGCGGCCGCCGCAAAACCGCTAACACCGTCGTTTTATTGACAAATTCCGTCCAGAGGGAGGAGTAGAATCCCGGAAATAAAAGCTGTGCACTTGTTTACTGCAATGGCGTGGTACAGGCGAATGAAAATTGATGTCCCCCGTCTGCTGACCCTGGTAGGAGCCCTAGGCAAATGCACATTGTCCCCTCTGTACTCTGCATTTACCACACTGCTGCCTTGCTTGCTACTGTGTGCTGGTCATGCTGTCCAGTCTACACAGAATGTTTGGACTGTGACGTTCTGCACCATGTGCCTGCATGTTTATTCTCGATTGCTGCCTCTGGTGACTGACAAAGTACATAGGAGTCATGATTGTGAGTATATAGAGGAGGCATGATTGTCAGCACAGTATACTGGAGGCAGGATTGGCAGCACAGTATACTGGAGGCATGAGTGGCAGCACACTGTACTGGAGGCATGAGTTGCAGCACACTGTACTGCAGGCATGAGTGGCAGCACACTGTACTGGAGGCATGAGTGACAGCACACTATACTGGAGGCATTATTGGCAGCACTCTATAGTGGAGGCAGGATTGGCAGCACAGTATACTGGAGGCATGAGTGGCAGCACACTGTACTGCAGGCATGAGTGGCAGCACACTGTACTGATGCATATTGCAGCACTCTATGTGGATCATGCACACTCTATAGTGGATGCATGATTTCAGCACTGTATACTGGAGGCATGATTGTCAGCACAGTTACTGGAGGCATGAGTGGCAGCACACTGTACTGGCAGGCATGAGTGACAGAAACTTACTGAGCATGATGACGCACATATACTGGGCATTATTGGCAGCACTCTATAGTGGAGGCAGGATTGGCAGCACAGTATACTGGAGGCATGAGTGGCAGCACACTGTACTGCAGGCATGAGTGGCAGCACACTGTACTGGATGCATTATTGGCAGCACTCTATAGTGGATGCATTATTGGCAGCACTCTACAGTGGAGGCAGGATTGGCAGCACAGTATACTGGAGGCATGAGTGGCAGCACAATATACTAGAGACACGATTGGCTGCACAGTATACTATATGTGGCCCGTATGGTTAATCATAACATAGCTTTCATTAAAGAATGCAATTTTTGTCAATTTTTCACTTCATTGTTTTGTCTTTTGATGTCACTGTGTCTTGGTGGGGTTGGAGTGATGTAATCACATGACTATTGCAAATGCCTTGTGTATATCTAATGTTGATTGTATTTTTTTATATGTAATTTCGAGATTGAAGCCCATCCAGAAATATGGGATCCATCCAGTGAAGGTTACAGTGACCGGAATAGGAAGAGTTTGTCTTGGACATCTATTTGTCGGCAGCTGTACCATGAATTTGAAGATGCAAATCGTGATCTCCAATTCATAGTTGGTAAGTGTATTCCACTTTTGGAAATGTTGTTGCAAATCTGAATCTTTTGGTTTTATGACGACACTGTTTTATTCCATAACAGAAGATGATGTGAAGAAGAGATGGAAGTCTGTTCGGGACGCCTTCACTAAGTTTCTTGCAAAACAGGAAAAGAGTGGCTCCTCACCATTGCGGAAGAAATGCCCTTTTTACAACGAGATGCAGTTCACGCTGACCGGTCGAAGTCTTCGCCCGTAAGTAAACAACAATTTAATTTAGTATACATCCTATGGTCAGCAAACGGCGCTGCTTCAGTGGCTGCGCACCCTCGACTGTTACTTCATGTGATGCGGTTACAAGTGTTTGTTTCTATATCGACAGAAGGTCGTCAATCTGTGTCAGACCTCTCATTACCTAAAAAGATGACATTCTATTTACAGTTGCGCAACCTTTTGTAATACATTAGAATTAAAAAATAGTTTTCGTCTAAGATTTGGCCTTAACTCAAACCACTCACATTTATGTGTCCCAATGTCTAAATGATTATTCTTGCATTGCAAGTTATGTGTAAGCGTGGCATAGACAATTAACTTTATTTTTTTTTTTTTTTTTTGTGCTTTCATAGAACGGAAGGAAATATTCCCAGACGTCCAACAGTCGATGAAATAGGCGGGAATGCAAATGAAGAAGAACAGCTAGCTGGATCTAACAACAACCTTTTGGTTCCTGAAAGATCTAGCAGTGTTTCTACAGACATTAATGTGGACAGTCCGACCACTTCTACTGATGTAGAAAGTGCGTGTGGTATATCAGGACGTTCGGCAGGCCTCAACATCCGTTCACCAACCCCATCACTGCAATCATCAGGGCGCCGTGTTCCACGAAGTCAGCAAGGAAAGACACAGAATACCGTCCTCGCTCAGGAGGCTCTGAGCATGCTGAAGCGGTCTGAACAAGAGGATCGTTTCGATCATGTATGTCTTCATGTGGCAGCTTGCCTCAGGGAAATGCCTAGGGAGAGGGAGACATCTTTTTTGATGGTGTTATACGGTCTAATAGAGGAATACCGTTCAAGAGAGCACATTCCAAGTGCCTTGACCATTCTGAACGGTTTACACCAATTGTTTCAAAGACATATGGCCAGTATAGGAGTAAATGCTCATGGCCCTGGCCTAGTTCGTCAGCCTCAGGCCTCGGGAATGCAGCATGAGCAACCTTTAATTCGGCAACCCCATTTTGGTCAATTGGACAATTACACTTCTTTTACGTCTCAATTGACATCAGATGATAGTTCTGCAAGTGTTGAGTTGTCAGGTCAGTCAATGTTTGGAGGAGATAATGTGACCCGCAACTTTACTACCTTGCATTAAGTATTACCTTATTTGGTTAAATTTCTCTTTAATTTTTTTTGCTTATTTTTTCTTTGGAAAAAACTCGCTAATGCGATAATTCTTCGCTTGATGCTAATGCAGCTCAATGTGTTGGTGGATGCCTTCACATGGAATTGTACACTGAGTTAATGTTTGTATAATGTTTGACCTTTTTTTTTTTTTTTCATTTTTTTTGACCAATTTTATAATTGGTTTGAAAGGCCGCATTTCATAATTTTTTCCCATTATTTTTTGTAAAGTTTATTGTTAACTTTTTGAGAAATGTACATTCTACTGTAGCCTAACCACATTTCAGTGCAACATTCTGAAACCCTAGTCAATTGTAAAGAAATTTGCAACATTTTATTGTCCAAATTCTGTAAATTTATTATTTGATTATGCAAATAAAAATTTAAGATTTGCAAAAAATATTTTTTTTCTTAAAGCTTAGAAATGTACACAACATTGTGTTATCATGTTATAATGGTTAAAGTAGTAGTCTTCAAGCGACTTAACATGATGCTTGTTAGCAGTGTAGTCTCCAACCCCCAGCCAAGGCGCATGATGCGCAGGCAACACATAACAGATACTGCCACAATCACATACTGATCACCCAACAAAAGTGGAGAACGGGAGACAACAGTATGAGCCTTGGTATCCGGGAATAGTACACCTCATCTGCAGTTTAGGGTAGGTGGTGCACATGACTGTACGGGTTTTGCCATGACACGGCACCTTCAGGTGTCAAGAAGTAGTCAGCAAAGGTATCTCGCACCAGAGCGGCTGAAGTTGGTGGCCGACCCGAACCCCAATTGATTGCTGTCCTGAATAAAGGCAGCTGCGACACTTCTATCGGGTCAGTTGTATAATCCCGTGCAAAATTGTGAAGGACGCAGCATGCCTTTATGACAGCATCAATTGTGGTTCGGTTCAGTTGAATAGCTGAATGGAAGACCCTCCACTGACTACTCATGATCCCGAAGGTGCATTCCACGAATCTGCGTGCCCGGCTTAGCCGATAGTTGAAAATCCTCCGCCGGTCATCCAGTCCCCTACGTGGGTATGGGCGCAGCAGGTTGGGCATCAATGGAAATGCCTCATCCGATACCATCACGTAGGGGACTGGATGCATGGAACCGGGCAAAGGTGTATCGGCAGGTAACGTGTTGTTATCTTTGAGCACTTGCATACCAATTTGGGAGTTTCTCAACACACGAGAATCCCCAGTGCTACCATAGGCACCAACATCGATGGCAACAAACCGGTAATTAGCATCAGCCACCGCCATCAGGACCACTGAAAAATACTTCTTATAATTAAAGAAGCGGGATCCTGATCGCGGCGGCTGTTTCACTCGGATGTGTTTGCCATCAACTGCACCTATGCAGTTAGGGAAGTTGGCCACAGATTGAAAGCCTGCCGCTACCTGCAGCCAAGTCTCCTCGTCTGGAGAAGGCATCACAATTGGCTGCAATTGCTCCCAAATGACAATGCACGTCACCCTCACAATGGTAGAAATTGTGCTTTTCCCCACCCTAAACTGCAGATGGAGGGATGAAAAGCTCTCTCCAGTAGCCAGGAAGCTGAAAAACAAAAAAAAATAAAGGAAGAAAATTTAAAACCTTACTAAAAATGATTTTTAATATTACAAATTAACTCGGCCGCACATCTGATGTTTCTAAATGCACGATTTTATGATGTCAATGCAGTGGAAGTAGAAAAAACATTTCATTTTAAGATTACATTCTGCCGCTCTTTTCTGCCTAGCCGTAGTTTTGAAGTGAACTGTACAAGTCACACACGTCGTCATCTTCGGCCATGATTGAACAGCGAACCCCGCCATGTTAGAGCACAGCCCACCCAGCAGCGCTATGACATCATAATGAGGGTGACATCGTATCTGTAAGCATACCCCGCTGCTAATAGCCTGGCAGATGGGATGATCAATTCAAAAAAAAAAGGAATTGCTGGATCCTACTTCCACACAGAATGTCAGACGTTTTGAACAGCATTTTACTGCTTTGTTTTTTCGGGGAACAGGGGAATGGGAGTTAGGTAGAGACAGCTCCCTGCGAACATATATCAGTGTGACAGCTGACAGCGATGATAATAATCCTCCACTGGTGCAGATCAAAGTATGTATATGTAACAAATGATTGTAGACAATTGGTCGACTTACCGCAGTGTGATCAGCAGCCTCTCCTCAGCTCCAATTGCGTTCCGCATATTCGTGTTCCGCAGTGTCAGCTTGCTACGAACAATTTGGAGAAGATCATCAAATCCCCTGATGCTGAGCCGACAGAAGGTCACAAACTTCTCAGGGTATCTACAAATAAAATGTAAACACATTAATATTTCAAGTGATTAATATATCTCCAACATCAAAGATATCACGACAACATAAGTTCTATTTTTCTTAACACATAATGTTTTTTTTTTTACCTCCGTAAGTCCTGATATAGGTTGACGAAGTGACCCCTCGTTTCCCTGGTCTGTAAAATGGGATGAACCCACATTCTGGGTGGTATCTGAACCTGTGGGTACGGAATGCAATGGACAAATAGGTTACAAGGCATCATCATACTTTGTCCTGCCAAAAGCAAAGCATCAAAGGCCCCCATCTACAGCACACCTCCTTAGCCAAGTCTCTCTGCAATGCCGTCATGGCCTACATCACATGACCCCATAACCCCTTAACCCCCCTAACCCCTCAGCCCCCATTGTACTCTGCTCTTCAGAACACTCAAGCAGATACACCATATACACCGTACTTATATTTAAGTACCTTCTGTACAGACAAAACTCTACTATTTACTAGCGCTTTCAAATGCAATTCTTCATAAAAAAATCCCTCCTGTTGCTAGAGCATAATGCATATGTAGAAACATATGTACTGTATTACAAAAGTAAAAACAGTCAACAGACATGTATGTGGGTAGACACATACAGATATCTTACCTCATTCTCCTCTTCCTCATCACATTGCAGAAGATAAATGATTGTGCGCAGCAACAGCTGTTTATAATGTCTCCGCAGGCGCAAGGACCGGAGTGACGGCATGTTTGATCGAAAGACAGGAATCTGAGGATTGATCTAAAATGTGTTTTTCGCCTACTTTGTTTTTTTTTTTTAAATAAACTTTATGGAAATAGACAGGAAATCAGGCATAGACATTTTTTTTTTTTTTTTTACAGATTTTTTTAACAACAACTTCATGTACAAACTTTCAGCTTACAAATGGACAAGAATGAGGTCAAAAAAACTCTGTGCAAACGCTGGAAAAACGCTATTAAACCGCTAATAAAACGCTTGATAACCGCTTGAAAAACGCTGAATAACGCTTCAAAAACGTTAGACTCTTCAAAGCTCTGGACTGTAGGAGCCAATAAGTTCTCCACCGGTTTTCTGACGGTCAGAATGATGCAAGAACCGTCCAGTGGGCACATACCCTAAACGTAAAGGACCATAGGAGTAAGTGAAAGCCCTGAGAAGCTAAATAAAGGGAACACCATATCCCAATATGTGTATAGTTACCAGCATAAGTGATGTAGTAATTCATGTATGAATATAAAGACAAAACCAGGGTGAGTCTGCTTGTTCGTGAGGGATCATCCGAAAAGGAGATGAAGAGTTTAATAAATATAAGGCATAACATTGTTAGGACTAGACATGAGAGTGTGTTATCATTCTAGCCCATTTACACCATGATGATAAGAAGAACATAATCAATGAAACAAATTGTGTGTATCTTGAAATTCACATTAAATCCATGAGGTTTAAGTGTTTTCAACCTACAGTATATATGTGATTACCACCCCTGCTAAGGAGAGGAATATGGTCAATGATTCTAAACCATAGATCTTTTTCAGGGTGGCCGGCTTCCATAAAATGTTTGGGGACGGGGAGATCCAGCTTCTTCTTCCTTGTGGTGTATCAATGTTGATTGATGCAGGTTTTAAAATCAAAAGTGGTCTCACCAATATACCATAACAAGCAAGGACACTGTAGCAGGTAGATTACATATTCAGATGTACAGGTTAAATAATGGTGGATTTTGTAGATTATACCTGTATATGGGTCGACGAAGTCAGAACTTTTTAGCATTAGGGAGCAATTGACACAGGATAAACAGAGATAGCAACCCATTCTGCGTGTTCCAGTAAGGGAAGTTTGGGTGCTATACTTAAGAGAACCAATATCAAAATGTATCAGAGGATCACCTAAGTTCTTGCCACGTCTATAAGAAAACAGAGGGGCATTGTTAAATTCAGATACAATCGAAAGGTATTTGGACAGTGTCAGCCAGTGTTTCCAAACAATACTGGCAACTCTACTGCTTTCCTCGCTGAAAGTGCAAACTAGAGGAATACTGTCGATAATAATAATAATAATAATAATAATTTTATTTATATAGCGGCAACATATTACGCAGCACTTTACAATTCGGAGGGGACATGTACAGATAATATGAGACAATACAGAGTAACAAAAATTCAAAAACCATGAGAAGTGAGGTCCCTGCTTGCAAGCTTACAATCTAGAGAAAATAGGGGAGGTACAAAAGGTAACAGTAACAAATGATGTCATACATGGTCCAGCCATCAATATAATAATTAGGGGATTCATGTAACGCTGCATGAATCGGTCATCGGTCAGGATCTCTACAAGTACGGATAAAGTGCTATATTATGCATGGGGGACAGACAGTCTGCAGGTGTAGACAGATGACACGAGAGGCCAGATTTGGAAAAGGGAAGATAGGAATAGTTAGACAAGTGAGGTGTGGTGATAGGCCAGTCTAAAGAAATGTTTTTTTAAGGCTCGCTTAAAACTATTGGTATTGGGAATTAATTGAATTGTTTTGGTAATCCATTCCAGAGAATTGGTGCAGCGCGTGAGAAGTCTTGGAGATGGGAGTGGGAGGTTCAGATTGTAGCTGATGTCAGTCTTAGGTCACTTGCGGAGCGGTGGGCACGTGTAGGGCGATAGAGATGAGGGAGGAGATGTAGGGCAGTGCAGAACTGTGGAGGGATTTGTAGATGAGAGTGATAATTTTATATTGTACTCTATAGCGGATTGGCAACCAGTGCAATGACTGCCCCAGGATAGAGGCATCAGTGAAGCGGTTGGAGAGGAATATGATCCTGGCTGCTGCATTGAGGATGGATTGGAGAGGAGAGAGTTTAGTAAGAGGGAGACCGATTAATAGACAATTGCAGTAATCCAGGCGAGAATGAATAAGGGCAACGGTTAGAGTTTTTGCAGAGTCAACAGTAAGAAAAGGTCGAATTGAGGTGTAGGTAACATGAGCAAGCGAGAGACCAGATGTGGGGAGTAAAGGAGAGACCCAGGTCAAATATAACCCCAATACAGCTGGCGTACTGCTGAAGAGTAATGATAGAACGGTCGATAGATTTTTTGTTGAGATTTCTGTAAGAAAACATCACATTTAATTAGGTTCACTTTTTGTTTGTGCTGCTCTAAGAGGTGTTGAGGGTAGCCCTTTCCTCTAAACTTCTCAATCATAGAGTCAAGTAATTTTTGTGAAGAATTTTATCGCTGATGATACATTTCACTCTGAGCATTTTTCAAAGAGGTTTGTCTTCCACTATTTTTCTCGGATGGTGGCTGGTATAGTGTAAGATGTTATTCCTGTCAGTTGGCTTAGTGTATAATTGTGTAGTGAGTTGGTCACCTGATTTCACTATTAGCACATCTAAGAACTGAATGCTATTTTCTAAACTGACCATGGTGAACTTGATGGTGTCATTGATAGCATTAAGGTAAGAATGAAAGTCATCAAGTGCTGTTTGTGTACCTGACCAAATAAGTAAGATGTCATCTATATACTGCCAGCAACTCCAGACCTTGGAGAAATGGTGACGTGGATCATGAGCTTAAGTGTCTTGGCCAATACATGAACCAATACCTCATCTATAAGGTTTTTTGTTTATCATATAAAAAACTTTTTGCACTTTTTTTTATCATTTTCGGGGTGCAGCTGGGCCCCATGGAGCACTGTTTAGTGGTGCAGAAGCATCGTACTGGGCAGCCCATTGTTCAGGTGGCAGAGCCAGTGGGTAGCTTTCAGACACTCTGCATCATTTTGTATCAGTGTGAATGGTGTCCTAAGCAAGCCCATTATGTGCATGGCAGGTCGCCTCCCACACCTTGTTGTAGATAGAGGTGATTTTTATCAGCCTGCACCTGGTGCTTGCTTCACATAGTGGGGTCTGACTGCATCCTGCAAGTGTAGTGTTGGTTTTTGGATGTGGCATGGATGGTACGGTATTGAGAAACATAGATGCCATCCTCCTCATGATATTTGAATATGAAGATGCCATCTTGGCACCCATTGCTGTCCACCACTGTTGTACATAGAATTCATCTCCAAAAAGAAAATAATTACACCTAAGTACCAAGCTTAGTAGATCAATTAAAAGGTGTTTAGCTAGATCAGAGAGATCAGTGGAGTCCAAGTTGTTTTGCACTGAAAAAATGCCTTCGCTGTGACAAATTGAGGTGTACAGGATAACAACATCAAAAGACACTAGGATAAAATCCATAGGGATGTTTACGTGCTTAATTTTCAGTAAGAAATCAGTGGTGTTTTTTACTTATGGAGGATAATTTTTGAGTGATAGGATGCTTGATCTAGAAAAATGCTGATTTGACTGAATGTAGAGTTTGTGCCCGAGACGATAAATCGTCCCAAGTGATTATATATAGTACATATGCTTGTGTGTATATATTTCTGTAAGTGCTTGTGTGTATCTACTTACATAATTACCAGTTTTTCATTTCCGGGCACTGTGCCACTATCCCAGCATGCATTGCGGCGCTGCAAGCGATGGCGCGCATGCGCCATCGCAAGCCGTCGCTTGCATTGCTGGATGGCGCCGTAGCGGCACACTGCCCGCAAATTAAACACTCGCTGACTAATGTTTATTCTTCCCGCCCGCTCCTAGCAGTTCGCCTGCTAAACCCCCACCCGGTCCCCGCACTCCTACTCGCTTCTGCCCCCGCCAGCCATCCTCCCCGCCACCAATAAGCCCCGACTTACGGGATCTGTGGTGACATCTGTGCCATGGGCGGAGCCACGTCACATGACCATGACGTCACCACAGGTCCTTCTGCACCACACGCACAACACATCGAGAAACAGCCAGGTAATCGTGCTGCATCCCACACAACCGTCAGCCCTGCATTTATCCCGCACTCTCCCTCACATTTACTCACCCTCCACTCACTGAACCTCCACTCACTCAAGCCACACTCACTGTGCCCTACACTCACTCTACCCCTCCCTCAGCCCACACTCACTTTGAACTCACTCAGCCCACACTTACTCTGCCCTGCACTCTCTACATCTCACTCAACCCACACTCACCCTGCTTTCACTTAGCCCACACTCACTCTGACCTACACTCACTCAGCCCACACTCACTCTGCCCTGCACTCTTTACATCTCACTCAGCCCACACTCATCCTGGACACACTCAGGCCACACTCACCCTCTTCTCACTAAGCCTACACTCACTCACCCTCCACTCACTTAGTTCACACTCACTCAACCTTCACTCACTCACCCTGCACTCACTCAGCCTCCACTCACTGAGCCCACACTCACTCTGCCCTGCACTCACTCTGCCTTGTACTCACTCTGCCCTGCACTCACTCTTCCCTGCACTCACTAAACCCACATTCACTCTGCCTGCCACTCACTCGCCCTTCACTCACTCAACCCAAACTCACTCTGCCCTGCACTCTCTACATCTCACTCAGCCCACACTCAACCTTCACTCACTTAGCCCACACTCACTCTGCCCTGCACTCACTCTGCCCTGCACTCACTCTGCCTCCACTCACTCACCCTAAACTCACTGAGCCCGCACTCACTCTACCCTGCACTCACTCTGCCCTGCACTCACTAAACCCACATTCACTCTGCCCCCTCACTCACTCTGCCCCTTCACTCACTCTGCCCCCTCACTCATTCCCACATTCACTCTGCCCTGCACTCACTCACCCTCCACTCACTGAGCCCACACTCACTCTGCCCTGCACTCTCTACATCTCACTCAGTCCACACTTACCCTGCACTCACCCCACACTCACTCACCCTTCACTCACTCACCCTTGACTCACTTACCCCACACTCTCTCACTCTGCACTCACTCACCCTACACTCACTCACCCTGCACTCACTGACCCCACACTCACTCTACCCTGCACTCACTCTGCCCCACACTCACTAAACCCACATTCACTCTGCCTCCTCACTCACTCTGCCCCCTCACTCATCCCCACATTCACTCTGCCCCACCACTCACTCTCCCCCCACACTCACTCACCCTGCACTCACTCTACCCACGCACCCTGCACTCACTGTGCCCCACGCTCACTATACCTGCACTCTGCCCTACCACTCATTCAGCTCCCCACTCATCCAACCCCGCGCTCACTCTGCCTACACCATGGTTACCCTGCACTCACCCAGCCCCCACTCACCCAGCCCCGCACTCATTCAGCCTACACCATGGTTACTCCACACTCACTCAGCCTGAACTCACTCTACTCAGCCCGCATTCATCCCACTCAGCCTGCAGCCCGCTCACCGCACTCACCTCGCTCACCTCACTCACCCTGCACCAGGCTGAACGAGGAACTGCGCCAGTTCCTCATCCCACCATCCTCTGTCGCCACATTACACAAAGCACACAGGAGGGAGCCAGAGACCGAGGGCCAAAATCAACACGCACGGGACACACTGCACAAGGTGAAGTGACAGCTGCTACCCCCAGTGACAAAGAGCCCGCCCCCATCTTCATGTCACCGCACTCCCGATGCGATAGCATCGGGCCTTTTTACTAGTATAGTATATTTGCCTGTGTGTATATATTATATGGGCCTGTTTGTGTATAGTATATGAGCCTGTGTGTATAACGTATATATGCCTCTGTGTACTGTATAATGTATATGGGCCTGTGTGTATATATTTGTGTATGTGCCTGTGTGTATATAGTACAGTGCTGTGCAAATTAATTGGGACAAAGCAAAAAAACGCATACTTTTGAATATTTAATAATAAAATATTATAATGCACTGTTACATACTGATTTTAGTAAGAAATATGTCCTCCTTTAGCAGGTATGAGATTTTCAATGCGTTTGGGCATTGATTCTACCATGTTTTTGCATAAATTCTTCAATTCTTCATCATGGAACTACACTTGTATGGCGATTTCTCTTACAGTCAGACTTGTATATTCATTAAGAGTAATAATTCTAGACCTCTTCCGTGGAGTAACATCCATTTTTACAGGCACAAATCACACTGAGAGAAAAAGTACTGAAGCTGAGGGGGCAGCCAACTGTTATTTTCTGACTAAAACCAGTCAAACCACATTTTGTTACTCAAGGTTGTACACTCACACCTGTTCAAAGCAGTTAAAACTAGTTTGAATCACTGACTGGTAACCTGCTTACGATTTTACTTAAAAAAAATGCTTTGTCCCAATTAATTTGCACAGCACTGTATATATGCTTGTGTGTATATACTTGTGTATGGGCATGTGTGTATATATTATATGAGCCTGTGTGTATATGGTACAGTTGTGCTCAAAAGTTTACATACCCCGTCAGATTTTTTGCTTTCTTGGTCTTTTTTCAGAGAATATCTACTCTATAATTGCCGTAGGCATTTTCATGTCGGCCCCCGACGTGCCGTGGCTATGTCACACTCTGTGACGTCATCACGCCGAAGCATTGGCCGCGAAGCGGCCATTGCGAGCCGTTGCAATGCCCGCGAAGCGGGCATTGCGACCCCTCGCCGCTGTCATCCCCTTTGTCCCTGTGCCATCCCCTGTGCCCCTGTGCCTCAGTGCCCCTGTGCCTCCCGCTCCGAAGCAGCTGCTGTCAGCACATGCTGACACAGTGCTCCGGAGCCTGTGCCCCTGTGATCCCGCTCCGCCTCTGTGCCTCTGTGCCTCTGTGCCCAAGTGCCCCAGTGCCTCTGTGCCCCTCTGCCTCTGTGCCTCCTCCTCCATATGCCCGCACACCCCCTCCTCCATATGCCCGCACACCCCCTCCTCCATATGCCCGCACACCTCCTCCTCCATATGCCCGCACACCCCCTCCTCCATATGCCCGCACACCCCCTCCTCCATATGCCCGCACACCCCCTCCTCCATATGCCCGCACACCCCCTCCTCCATATGCCCGCACACCCCCTCCTTCATACCTTCATATGCCCGCACACCTCCTCCTCCATATGCCCGCACACCCCCTCCTCCATATGCCCGCACACCCCCTCCTCCATATGCCCGCACACCCCCTCCTCATATGCCCGCACACCCCCTCCTCCATATGCCCGCACACCCCCTCCTCCATATGCCCGCACACCTCCTCCTCCATATGCCCGCACACCCCCTCCTCCATATGTCCGCACACCCCCTCCTCCATATGCCCGCACACCCCCTCCTCCATATGCCCGCACACCCCCTCCTCCATATGCCCGCACACCCCCTCCTCCATATGCCCGCACACCCCCTCCTCCATATGTCCGCACACCCCCTCCTCCATATGCCCGCACACCCCCTCCTCCATATGCCCGCACACCCCCTCCTCCATATGCCCGCACACCCCCTCCTCCATATGCCCGCACACCCCCTCCACCATATGCCCGCACACCCCCTCCTCCATATGCCCGCACACCTCCTCCTCCATATGCCCGCACACCCCCTCCTCCATATGCCCGCACACCCCCTCCTCCATATGCCCGCACACCCCCTCCTCCATATGCCCGCACACCCCCTCCTCTATATGCCCGCACACCCCCTCCTTCATATGCCCGCACACCCCCTCCTCTATATGCCTGCACACCCCCTCCTTCATATGCCCGCACACCTCCTCCTCCATATGCCCGCACACCCCCTCCTCCATATGCCCGCACACCCCCTCCTCCATATGCCCGCACACCCCCTCCTCCATATGCCCGCACACCTCCTCCTCCATATGCCCGCACACCCCCTCCTCCATATGCCCGCACACCCCCTCCTCCATATGCCCGCACACCTCCTCCTCCATATGCCAGCACACCCCCTCCTCCATATGCCCGCACACCTCCTCCTCCATATGCCCGCACACCCCCTCCTCCATATGCCCGCACACCCCCTCCTCCATATGCCCGCACACCCCCTCCTCCATATGCCCGCACACCCCCTCCTTCATATGCCCGCACACCCCCTCCTCCATATGCCCGCACACCCCCTCCTCCATATGCCCGCACACCCCCTCCTCCATATGCCCGCACACCCCCTCCTCCATATGCCCGCACACCCCCTCCTCCATATGCCCGCACACCTCCTCCTCCATATGCCCGCACACCCCCTCCTCCATATGCCCGCACACCCCCTCCTCCATATGCTCGCACACCCCCTCCTCCATATGCCCGCACACACCCCCTCCACCATATGCCCGCACACCCCCTCCTCCATATGCCCGCACACCCCCTCCTCCATATGCCCGCACACCCCCTCCACCATATGCCCGCACACCCCCTCCTCCATATGCCCGCACACCTCCTCCTCCATATGCCCGCACACCCCCTCCTCCATATGCCCGCACACCCCCTCCTCCATATGCCCGCACACACCCCCTCCACCATATGCCCGCACACCTCCTCCTCCATATGCCCGCACACCCCCTCCTCCATATGCCCGCACACCCCCTCCTCCATATGCCCGCACACCTCCTCCTCCATATGCCCGCACACCCCCTCCTCCATATGCCCGCACACCCCCTCCTCCATATGCCCGCACACCTCCTCCTCCATATGCCCGCACACCTCCTCCTCCATACCATACCGCAACCGCGCGAGCACTTGCGCGCGCGGTTGCGGTAATCCCCATAAGGATTACCGCAACCGCGCCGCATTGCGAGTCGCTGGCTGAGTGCGAGCACTTGCGGCGCGGTTGCGGTAATCCCCATAAGAATTACCGCAACCGCGCCGCAAGTGCAAGTTGCGGCGCGGTTGCGGTAATCCCCATAGAAAGTATAGGGGGACTTGCGGCAGGTGCGGCAAGTGCGGTTTTGCCGCACCTGCCGCAAGTCCCCCTATACTTTGTATGGGGATTACCGCAACCGCGCCGCAGATGCGTTTTTTTAATAAAATAAAAAAATTTTAATACAAATAAATTCAATTAAAATAACAAATAATAAATACATTTAATAATAATAAAAATAGTAAAAAAAAATATAAATAAATAATAATAACAAAAAAAAAAAAAATATATTAAAATATTGGACCCCCCAAAAAAAGTATTGGACCCCCCAAAAAAAGTATTGGACCCCGCCAAAAAGTATTGGACCCCCCAAAGTATTGGACCCCCCAAAAAAGTATTGGACCCCCCCCCCAAAAGTATTGGACCCCCCCAAAAAAGTATTGGACCCCCCCAAAAGTATTGGACCCCCCCAAAAAAGTATTGGACCCCCCCAAAGAAGTATTGGACCCCCCAAAAAAAGTATTGGACCCCCCAAAAAAAGTATTGGACCCCCCCAAAAAAAGTATTGGACCCCCCAAAAAAAGTATTGGAACCCCCCCAAAAGTATTGGACCCCCCAAAAAAAGTATTGGACCCCCCAAAAAAAGTATTGGACCTCCCCCCAAAAGTATTGGACCCCCCCAAAAAAGTATTGGACCCCCCAAAAAAAGTATTGGACCCCCCCCCAAAAGTATTGGACCCCCCAAAAAAAGTATTGGACCCCCCAAAAAAAGTATTGGACCCCCCCCCAAAAGTATTGGACCCCCCAAAAAAAGTATTGGACCTCCCCCCAAAAGTATTGGACCCCCCAAAAAAAGTATTGGACCCCCCAAAAAAAAGTATTGGACCCCCCCCAAAAGTATTGGACCCCCCAAAAAAAGTATTGGACCCCCCCAAAAGTATTGGACCCCCCCCAAAAAAAGTATTGGACCTCCCCCCAAAAGTATTGGACCCCCAAAAAAAGTATTGGACCCCCCAAAAAAAGTATTGGAACCCCCCCAAAAGTATTGGACCCCCCAAAAAAAGTATTGGACCCCCCAAAAAAAGTATTGGACCCCCCCCAAAGTATTGGACCCCCCAAAAAAAGTATTGGACCCCCCCCCCCAAAAGTATTGGACCCCCCAAAAAAAGTATTGGACCCCCCCTAAAAAAGTATTGGACCCCCCAAAAAAAGTATTGGACCCCCCCAAAAAGTATTGGACCCCCCAAAAAAAGTATTGGACCCCCCCAAAAAGTATTGGACCCCCCCAAAAAAAGTATTGGACCCCCCCAAAAAAGTATTGGACCCCCCAAAAAAAGTATTGGACCCCCCCCAAAAGTATTGGACCCCCCAAAAAAAGTATTGGACCCCCCCCCCCAAAAGTATTGGACCCCCCAAAAAAGTATTGGACCCCCCCCAAAAGTATTTGACCCCCCCAAAAGTATTGGACCCCCCCAAAAAATGTATTGGACCCCCCCCCAAAGTATTGGACCCCCCAAAAAAAGTATTGGACCCACCAAAAAAAGTATTGGACCCCCCCAAAAGTATTGGACCCCCCCAAAAAAGTATTGGACCCCCCAAAAAAGTATTGGAACCCCCCCCAAAAGTATTGGACCCCCCAAAAAAAGTATTGGACCCCCCCAAAAAAAGTATTGGACCCCCCCCAAAAGTATTGGACCCCCCCAAAAAAAAAAGTATTGGACCCCCCCAAAAGTATTGGACCCCCCAAAAAAAGTATTGGACCTCCCCCCAAAAGTATTGGACCCCCAAAAAAAGTATTGGACCCCCCAAAAAAAGTATTGGAACCCCCCCAAAAGTATTGGACCCCCCAAAAAAAGTATTGGACCCCCCAAAAAAAGTATTGGACCCCCCCCAAAGTATTGGACCCCCCAAAAAAAGTATTGGACCCCCCCCCCAAAAGTATTGGACCCCCCAAAAAAAGTATTGGACCCCCCTAAAAAAGTATTGGACCCCCCAAAAAAAGTATTGGACCCCCCCAAAAAGTATTGGACCCCCCAAAAAAAGTATTGGACCCCCCCCAAAAAGTATTGGACCCCCCCAAAAAAAGTATTGGACCCCCCCAAAAAAGTATTGGACCCCCCAAAAAAAGTATTGGACCCCCCCCAAAAGTATTGGACCCCCCAAAAAAGTATTGGACCTCCCCCCCAAAAGTATTGGACCCCCCAAAAAAGGTATTGGACCCCCCCCCCCAAAAGTATTTGACCCCCCCAAAAGTATTGGACCCCCCAAAAAATGTATTGGACCCCCCCCAAAAGTATTGGACCCCCCAAAAAAAGTATTGGACCCACCAAAAAAAGTATTGGACCCCCCCCAAAAGTATTGGACCCCCCCAAAAAAGTATTGGACCCCCCAAAAAAAGTATTGGAACCCCCCCCAAAAGTATTGGACCCCCCAAAAAAAGTATTGGACCCCCCCAAAAAAGTATTGGACCCCCCCCAAAAGTATTGGACCCCCCAAAAAAAGTATTGGACCCCCCTAAAAAAGTATTGGACCCCCCAAAAAAAGTATTGGACCCCCCCCCCAAAAGTATTGGACCCCCCAAAAAAAGTATTGGACCCACCAAAAAAAGTATTGGACCCCCCCAAAAGTATTGGACCCCCCCCAAAAAAGTATTGGACCCCCCCTAAAAAGTATTGGACCCCCCCCCCAAAAAGTATTGGACCCCCCCAAAAAAGTGTTGGACCACCCAAAAAAAGTATTGGACCCCCCCAAAAAAGTATTGGACCCCCCCCCTCCCAAAAAGTATTGGACCCCCCCAAAAAAAGTACCCAGCTATAACTATTATAAGCAAATGTATGCACGTTCTAGAATCCCGATGCATTTGCATCGGGCTCACAGCTAGTGAATGATAACACAAAAACTTTTTTACCACTCATGGTTAGTGGTTGGTTGAAGCCAATTATTGTCAAAGTACTGTGTTTTCTTTTTTTAAATCATAATGACAACCAAAACATACAAATTACCTTGATCAAAAGTTCACATACCCTGGTGATTTTGGCCTGATATTATGCGCAGAAGTTGACACAAATGGGTTTGAATGGCTAACAAAGGTAACATCCTCACCTGTTACCTGTTTGCCTGTAATCAGTGTGTGTGCATAAAAGCTGAGTGAGTGTCTGGGATCCATACAGACTTTTGCATCTTTCATCCAGCTACTGACATTTCTGGATTATGAGTCATGGGGAAAGCAATAGAATTATCAATGGATCTACAGCAGGGGTGGGGAACCTCAGGCCCCAGGGCCACATGCGGCCTTCGATGACCTTTTTGTGCGGCCCTTGGGCAGATTCCTGGGGATGGCCATCCTCGGGCTGGCAGACGCATTTTGCCAACTTCCTGTCCATTAACCCCTTCATGACCCAGCCTATTTTGACCCTAAAGACCTTGGCATTTTTGTCAATTCTGACCAGTGTCCCTTTATGAGGTAATAACTCTGGAACGCTTCAACGG
Organism: Allobates femoralis; assembly: GCA_033576535.1. Classification (NCBI taxonomy): domain Eukaryota; kingdom Metazoa; phylum Chordata; class Amphibia; order Anura; family Aromobatidae; genus Allobates; species Allobates femoralis. Next base: position 306,596,749 of record JARQOC010000005.1, on the reverse strand, counting down.
TTCCCAGCAATTCTGAGAAAGTTTTTTTTTGTGACATATTGGGCTTCATGTTAGTATTAAATTTAGGTCAACAATTCTTGCGTATATTTGTGAAAAAATCTAAAATTTGGCAAAAATATTCAAAATTTTGCAATTTTCAAAATTATAATTTTTATTCCCACACGTCTACTTTACATCAGCATAATTTTGGAAAAATTTTTTTTTTTGGGAGGAAGTAATAAGGGTTCAAAGTTCATCAGCAATTTTTCATTTTTCCAGCAAAATTTACAAAACCTTTTTTTAGTGAAGTCCCTTGGTGGGGTGTAAATGACAGAAAACACCCAAAAATGACACCATTCCAAAATCTGCACCCCTCAAGCTACTCAAAACTACATTCAAGAAGATTATTAACCCTACAGGTACTTCACAGGAACTAAATCAATGTGGAAGGAAAAAATTGACATTTTAATTTTTCTAACAAATTTTTTTTTATCCTCAATTCTTTCATTTTCACATGGGAAACAGGATAATTTAGATCTTAAAATTAGTTGGGCAATTTCTCCTGAGTACACCGATACCTCATATGTGGTCATATGTTTCAGCGCATGGCAGGGCTCAGAAGGGAAGGAGCACAATTTGACTTTTGGAGCTAATTTTTCATTCAAAAAGTGAAATGGTGCGCCTTCACTTCTGAGCCCTGCCGTGCGCCTAAACAGTGGTTTATGACCACATATGAGGTATTGGTGTACTCAGGAGAAATTGCCCAACAAATTTTAGGATCCATTTTATCCTGTTTCCTATGTGAAAATGAAAAATTAATGTTTTGTGAGAAACATGGTGTCCGCTAACAACTTGAGCTAATTTTCCATTCAAATTGTTAGCAGACACCATGTCGCGTTTGGAGAGCCCCTGGTGCCAAAACATTGGTGCTCCCCCACAAGTGACCCCATTTTGGAAACTATACCCCCCAAGTAACTTAACCAGATGCATAGTGAGCACTTTGAACCCCCAGGTGCTTCACAAATTGATCCGTAAAAATGAAAAAAGAAAATGTTTGTGGAAAAAAGTACTATTTCATATTTAAGGATCAATTTGTGAAGCACCCGGGGGTTCAAAGTGCTCACCACCAATCTACATAAATTCTTTTGGGGGTCTAGGTTCCAAAATGGGGTCACTTGTGGGGGAGCTCCAATATTTAGGCACACAGGGGCTCTCCAAACGGACATGTTATCTGCTAACAATTCCAATTGTTAGCGGACACAATGTTGGCATGGAGAGCCCCTGTGTGCCTAAACATAGAAGCTCCCCCACAATTGACCTCATTTTGGAAACAAGACCCCCCAAGGAACTTATCTAGATGGGTGGCGAGCACTTTGAATCCCCAGGTGCTTCACAAATTGATCTGTAAAAATTAAAAAAGAAATGTTTTGTGGAAAAAAAAGTAGTTTTTCATTTTTACAGATCAATTTGTAAAGCACCTGGGGGTTCAAAGTGCTCACTATGGCATCTAGATAAGTTCCCTTGACGGTCTAGTTTCCAAAATGGGGTCACTTGTGGGGGAGCTCCAATGTGTAGGCACACAGGAACTCTCCATATGAGACATATTATCCACTAACAATTCCAATTGTTAGCGGACACAATGTTGCTATGGAGAGCCCCTGTGTGCCTAAACATTGGAGCTCCCCCACAACTGACCAGTTGCCCTGGTGCTGGTGGCAAACTGGGTAATAAAGGGGGTAATGTCAGCCTTTTTATTGGCACTGGCACTAAGCCCAAGATTCATAATGTTGGGCCAATATTAGACCCGGCCATTAACAATCTCTAGTAAATAGTCCAAAAAATACGCCACACAGAGAAAAATCTTTTTATTTGAAAAAAAAAACACAACAAAATTTGGACTCCATCTTATTATATAGATCCGACGTAGTCCACAACGAAGGTCCCACGACGCTCGATCGCCTCCGACGTAGTACACAACAAAGGTCCCATGACGCTCGATCGCCTCTGCTACATCCAGAGACTGCAGCAAGGGATCAAGTGTCCTCTTGTTGCAGTCTCTGGTGTCATAGTGATGATGCACTGTATGGCAGATCATTGCCATACAGTGCAGCATCACTGTGCATACCCAAGTCTCAGATATCACATGAATTCTGAGGCTTTGGTCAGATGACTCGACGTTGCAGTCACGTGATCTGACAGCCCTGGCACAGTAATCACATAATGGCCCGGGCTGTCAGATCGCTACTCTGCAGCTTGTTCCCCCTGAATGGGGATCGAGCTGCAGAATGCAATCTGACAGCCCCGACGCAGTGATCCACATAGTGGATCAATGTGCCCCGGCTGTCAGATCACTACTCTGCAGCCCAATTCCCCTGCATGGGGATCTAGCTACAGAAAGCGATCTGACAGCCTGGGCACAGTGATCCACTAGGGTGCAGTGATCCACATAGTGGATCACTGCGCCCAGGCTGTCAGATCGCTACTCTGCAGCCCAATTCCCTGCATGGGGATCTAGCTGCTGAAAGCAACATGACAGCCCCTGCATAGTGATCCACTAGGGTGCAGTGATCCACATAGTGATCACTGCGCCAACTGTCAGATCGCTACTCTGCAGCTCATTCCCCCTTCTTTGGGATCAAGCTGCAGAAAGCGATCTGACAACCCCGTGCAGTGATCCACTAGGGCACAGTGAGCCACAAAGTGGATCACTGCGCCTGAGCTGTCAGATCGCTACTCTGCAGCCCGGGTGCAGTGATCCACTATGTGATCACTTTGCCAAGTGATCACGTAATGGATCACTGTGACTGGAAGGGATCTGACAGCCCAGGCACAGTGATCCATTATGTGAACACTTGGCACAGTGATCACATAATGGATCACTGTTCCAGGGCTGCAGAGAAAGGACCTGTTAGCGGCGGGGAAGTAAGAAGCAAAGGACCATCACCGAAATCAGGAGGAAGACAGGAAGTGGAGGACCCGACACGAGGACGGCAGCCGGGAGCACCGGAGGTGAGCAGGAGTAGGTGATCAGCGGTGATCATCGCTGTGATCACACCAGTGATCAGATAACTAGATCACCGCTGTGATCCGGTGATCAGATCACCGCTAATCACCGGCGCACAGGGGAGAGACTAGCGGGGGGCAGGGGGGACTAGCAGGGGCAGGGGGTGACAATGATGGGAAGGGGGGACTAGTGAGGAGGCAGCGGGTGACAGTAGAGAGCAGAGGGGTGAAGCGGGGGGCAGAGGAGACCGCAAAATTTCAGTTGCGGTAATTTGCGGTTTCTCTTTGAACCGTGAATCCCCGCAACTGTAGCCTCAGGGAGGGGGGAAATCCACCCCCCCTGGGGTATAGTACATGTCCTCATGTTCCTGCAGCTCGAGTGACAGGTCAGTGACACCCTCACTCGAGCTGCCGGAACGGAATCCCTCTATGGCACAGCGTATGCGTCATAGCTTGGGAACGCACTTGTTTCCATGGCGCATACGCCGTGTCACGGGTCGGGAAGGTGTTAAATCCAGCTCCCGAGTGATCTCTATTCCCCAGCCTCAGCCTCCCTAAAGACGTATATGCTCCTAGCCTATCATGTGATGTGTAAGGTACTAGCAAACCTGAAAACCAGTTGAAAAGCCCATGATCAATATCACCTAACATCACAGCCACGCAAAAGAGAAGTGGCCCCAGCCATCACAGTAGGCGAGTTCATTGTTAACAAATATCAGTTTTCAATTCAATAATTTTGTGCGCCCTTGAAGGATGGTAGAAATTTCCAAATGGCCCCCGACAAAGAAAGGTTCCCCACCCCTGATCTACAGGAAAAGATAGTTGAACTGTATAAAACAGGAAAGGGATATGAGTGAATTCCATGGTCAGAGATGCTCAGAGACGCTCAGGCAGACTGACTCCACCTAGCCCCGCCCAGTCCCACCTAACCTGACGCGTCACCATGACATCAGCGGTGACGCAACTCAAAGCAGAAACCAGGAAGTGCACCACAGCGTGCACTCCTGGCTACAGACGAGCTACAAGCACGGGAAAGGAGACAAAGAAGACGCCGAACAAATAGCATCCAGAGCACCCAGAGCTCAGACAAACCACCCAATAGAAGGTAAGTGGCAGGTACTTCACAGTGTTCGACTACAGTAAGAACTGAGAAGGTTTGCGGCACACCTGGGAAGTAGCATTAGCTAGATACAAGTTCACAATTAAGCCATTGCCAAAGGGTACTGGTAGCTCTGGGCCTAGCCTAATTTTTGACTCTGTTTACAAATTGAGGAGGAATTAAGCATGGTAAATCCTCCAGCCTTCTAGCAGCTGAAACCAAAAATTGTTCTATAAAAATATAAAAATCAACTTTAAGGAGTCATACAGACCACTCAAAGTCCCCTACATTGACTAGCTCCAGTGGTAAACAACTTATCACTGAAATACAGGACTCACTGAAAACTAACTGTGTGGCTGTTTTAAGATGCACAATGAGGTGACACTTAAAGAAAAATGGGCTGCATGGTCGAGTATATAGAAGAAAGCCATTAATGTGCACATGTCACAAAGTATCTCACGGCAATACGCCAAACAATACAGAGACAAGCCTCCAAACTTCTGGAACAAGGTAATTTGGAGTGAGGAGACCAAAATCAAACTTTGTTTACACAACTATAAATATTACATTTGGAGAGGTGTCAAAAGGCCTATGATGAAAGGAACATCATTCCTACTGTTAAAGCACAGAGGTGGATCACTGATGATGTGGGGATGTGTGAGCTACAAAGGCAGAGGAAACTTGATCAAAGTTGAAGGAAAGTTGAATGCTGCATGTTATCAGCAAATACTGAAGGCAAAATTTCACTCATGAGCCCGGAAACTGTTCATGGGACGTACTTGGACTTTCCAACATGACAACAATCCTAAACACAAGGTCAAGTTGACCTGTCATTGGCTATAGCAGGCCGAATTAGTGTGACTGCAGCTTTGGGCGACACCTCAAAGCCCTTAATGGACTCTGCCATTAATGGTCTTTGTACCATTGTAATGGAGTCTGCTGATCCCTGTGGGATCCTTATATATTCTGTGTGTATTGATATATGTGTCTTTGAGAGTTATTATGGTATAGTGCTACAGTAAAGTTTTTTTTTAGTTCACTCCTTGTTTGCTGAACTGTTTCTGCAAATAGGTTCTTTGATACTGCCCTACAGAGACTGGAAAACAAGCAGCAGGTCTTTGTGTGGCTCCCCACTACGTAGGTGCCACAAAAGGGTACTGCACCCAGAAAAGCGGTGTAGTACTCCCCTGCAATTGGGACAATGGTCACAAGATGGAGCCCTAGAGATGCACCCACACACACACTAGAGATAGTGGGGGAGGAACCCAGGGAGGGTCTTAGCGACCTCTAGAGGGAACCGGAGAGCTCAGATAGTTGGAGTTGGAGTCTGAAGTTGGAAGAAGTCGGAGGAGGAGGAGGTGGAAGGAGCAGGAAGACAGCCTGCAGGAACAAAGAGGGCCATCTCAGAGAGACCCTGACAGAGCACAGATCCCGATAAGTGACTAAGAAAGCAAGGAAGCTCAGATTGGCAGAGTTAACTTGAGTGGGGAAGTAAGTAACGGATAGAGTTTGACCCATAGAAAGAACTCGGGTACCGGAGCCCGCACCTGTGAGTACTCCAAGTCTCACAGAAAATCCGCAAAACAGGGATATTAGAAATACGGCCCTGACTCCCAAGGTCCCACTAGAGGGAAGCCAGAAGCGCAGAAGCCACTGCGGCATTCACTAGAAGGTTAACCGACGGGTACAAAAGGGAGAGGAGACAAAAACAAGTAACAGCAGGAAGCCAGATCATCTCAAGAGATTAGACTTCACATGGGAACAGAATAGAAGGAACGGAAAGGAACTAGAAGGAGGGTTCCATCTCAAGCCAAAATCCCAATTGCAGCCCAGAGCATTCGCCATTTAACATCTAATGAACTGTTGCACTGTAAAGCTGAATGAGAGTGTTTCAGTAAAAGTTACCCGGTGAAGTGAAGCTTCGACTCTGCTGCATTCATTCTATACATACTGTTTATATTTACAGCATTGCTGCCTCGGTGGTCCAGTCCTGCCTGCAGGGACTATTCCATCCAAGCCACCATACCTTGACCACCGGAGGACTGTGGCGGCACAGGTGAACATCACCAGACTCAGCAGGTGGCTCACGACAAGACAACTTGCAAATAATCCCCTGTAAATAATCACCCCTTTCAGTTGACCCCCAAGGGTCCACGGCCTCGGAATGGCCACCCGTGACATCCCAGACTTGAATGAAGAGAGTCCCGAGAGCCGAGTACCCCACGGCCCTAGGTGAGGGCGCGTCAACTTCTGGCGTCACAAACAGGATATCGTGCCCGGTACCACGGGTACTGTGTGCTTTGATTTGGACTTAAAAGTGACTTTAATTGACTCTTTCCGCCATTGCCTGGTGCCAAGATAGATTCCCGCCATTGCCGCGTGGGGACACAAGATGGCGCCGACGCCATGGAGTAAACAACATGTGCAGGCCCGGGGAGTGCCTTAGCCCCTAGAAGAAGGAGGGCCTGGACAGAGGCGCAAAAAAAAGTGGCCGCCCCGATTGCCATCAATCAATCAGGGGGTGGCCCACAGGAAGTTCCAGGGGAATGCCCGCCCATCGCTGTACAAACCGGAAGAGAAGGACAGACGCCATCAGACTTCTACGTACCCGGCAGCATGGCAGCACCCCGATGGAGAAATGTCATCCGCGAGCTGGAGGAGCAGGCCCGCGCCGAGCGAGGTGATCTGGCAGCTGTGTCCCTACTCATGCTGGAGGGGGATGCAGACTACTAGCGGAAAGCTTTCACCTGGTTCCGGCAGGAGATGGAGCAGACCATAGCTTGGGTATGCCGGAGATGGAGTGCGGAGAGTACGTATGAGTTGTCGGAAGCAGAAGTCGCCGTCAGAGCTGTAGAAGAGTACAGAGCCTCCCTTCCACCGCCAGCAGAGACCCGAGATGCGGGGACGCAGATGGAGCCCCAGGTACTAACACTAGCACCATCACCGCCCGAAGTCGGCAGTAGTCCCCGGCCGGAGACTGCATTCGTGTCTGCACCAGAGCGGATCCTGCTAGATGTCGACGAAGAGGAGCTCTATGAGGAGCCTGAGGAGTGTGACAACGATGAAACTACGAGGAAACGGCTGGAGCCTCAGGAACAAGCACCCCAGAAGCAGCCTGGTGGACAACATGGCAGCAGTTTTGCCAAGGACCCCCCGCCATTGCAAGCGCTGCGGAGGTATGTGTGTGCGCAATTCCCAAACACCATAGACATAGTCCATCACCACCCCCATACCTATCCCTGCCAAACACCGGTCAGCCATAGAGGAGAGGAGCCAAGTAGTCAGGCATAGAGAAAGGGAAGAGTGGTATCAGCGAGAACGCACAACAAAAGACTTAGAGATGAAGCCCGTGCACAGCCCCCATTACACATTGAACTACATAAATTGGGTACAGTCATTTCTGTGTACCATAAGGATGGATGGGGTTTTATAAGAGAACCAGGACTACTTGAAAATGTCTTTTTCACCTGGAGCGATGTTGAATCATTTTTAAGACAAGGACACCCCCAACGTGACTTATATCGTGGCGAGCAAGTGACATACGAGAGGTATCCTGCCCCACTTGGTTGGTTCGCCATAAGAATTTCAAAATCAGACTGATGATAAAATAATGGACTCCCAAGGAGAGACATTGCTTTTCCCCTGTATATACCCCTTTTATCTTGCTGCAACCCTTTGAATGAAGAATGTGTCCCGATGACCCTTGAGAACTTTTTATTGAACTGAACCCCCGTTATGTGTGATGATATGAAGAGCGGTCCAGCGGTGATAATGCACACTGGACTGTGTAGGACTAGAGGTTACCGCTGGGCCCGCATGCGAAGTAGGTCCCGTTGGGCCAGAGTGTAATAATGTGTGTTATATGCAACGTTCTAAGATATGCACCTCCCCGGATGGGGAAAAAACCTAAATATTCTTGATTGTATATAGTTTACCCGTTGATGTTGATGATTACAAAAATATAAAATAAAATGTTTTCACTTCCCGAAGGGCGAGTGTGATGCTCGGGGACGAGCATGCTTAACCAGGGGGGAGTGTGGCAACCCGCTACGTAGGTGCCACAAAAGGGGTACTGCACCCAGAAATGCGGTGTAGTACTCCACTGCAATTGGGACAATGGTCACAAGATGGAGCCCTAGAGATGCACCCACACACGCACACTAGAGATAGTGGTGGGAGGAACCCAGGGAGGGTCTTAGCAACCTCTAGAGGGAACCGGAGAGCTCAGATAGTTAGTTGGAGTCTGAAGTTGGAAGAAGGAGGAGGAGGTGGAAGGAGCAGGAAGACAGCCTGCAGGAACAAAGAGGACCATCTCGGCTGAGAGACCCTGACAGATCACAGATCCCGACCAGTGACTAAGAAAGCGGGAAGCTCAGATTGGCAGAGTTAACTTGAGTGGGGTAGTGAGTAACGGATAGAGTTTGCCCCATAGAAAGACATTCGGGTACCGGAGCCCACACCTGTGAGTACTCCAAGTCTCACAGAAAATCCGCAAAACAGGGAAATTACAAATACAGCCCTGACACTCAAGGTCCCACAAGAGAGAAGCCAGAAGCACAGGAGCCACTGCGGCATTCACTAGAAGGTTAACCCGACGGTTACAAAAGGGAGAGGAGACAAATACAAGTAACAGCAGGATGCCAGATCATCTACAAGAGATTAGGCTTCACACAGGAACAGAATAGAAGGAACGGAAAGGAACTAGAAGGAGGGTTCCATCTCAAGCCAAAATCCCAATTGTAGCCCAGAGCATTCGCCATTTAACATCTAATGAACTGTTGCACTGTAAAGCTGAATGATCTTGTTTCAGTAAAAGTTACCCGGTGAAGTGAAGTTTCGACTCTCCTGCATTCATTCTATACAAACTGTTTACTTTTACAGCATTGCTGCCTCGGTGGTCAAGTCCCGCCTGCGGGGACTATTCCATCCAAGCCGCAAAACCATCGACCACTGGAGGACTGTGGCGGCGCTGGTGAACATCACCAGACTCAGCAGGTGGCGTCACGACAAGAGAACTTGTAAATAATCCCCTGTAAATAATCACCCCTTTCAGTTGACCCCCAGGGCCACAGCCTCGGGATGGCCACCCGCAACATCCCAGACTGAATGAAGAGAGTCCCGAGAGCCGAGTACCCCACGGCCCTGGGTGAGGACGCGTCATTTGGCCTGATGGTCTGAGGTATGTTAATGCACGTAACTAAACATTCCTGTAGAACGGGGCTGGCCAAGTGTAGTCCTCAAGGGCCGCAAACAGTGCATGTTTTCAGCAGTTACTTAGCATTGCACATGGTGCTAGAATCATCACCTCTGCATGTGATGAAATTAGCATATGTGCAATGCTAAGGCAATTCTGAAAACTTGCACTGTTTTCAGACCTTGAGGACTGTAATTGGCCACCCCTGCCTTAGAAGTCTCTGTGGAGGTAGGCAGGGAGCAAGAGAAATCCTTGAGGCCTTTCACCACAATTGCAGCTCTCCCTGGACCAACTTAGGCAAACTGTGCATTGCTTGATGCTTTTTTTGACACACATTTTGAAAATCTGCATCAAAATCTGCATGTCTATCCTGAGGCCAGCAAAGTCTATGACAAGTCAGAAGTGCTGTGTCCACATTGCTTTTTTTCCTTGCACATGTGCTTCAAATTTCTTTTTTTTTACCCAAAATGTGCACCAAATCTGCAAGGAAAAAAACATGTTGGCAAATCATTTCTCAACTCTCCTAGACTTTGCTGCCTTTAGGATAGACATGCAAATTTTGTTGCAGATTCTCAAAATCTGTTTTAAAAGAACCATCAAACTGTGTACCATGGAACGGGACCTTACATAAATATGGTGGGGTCAAGTTCATAGAAAGCATCCTCCATATGCTGTGAGAACAGGCACACATGAGAGTGTGACAAGTGGCGCCAACACATTACTGCAGTTTAGACTCAAGGGGTCACAGGCCATGTTCACACACATGCGTTTTTTTGACCATCTCTGCGTTTTTTGGTGTGTTAAAAAAAAACGCAGGTGCGTTAACGCAGGGTACATTTGAGTGTACATGCGTTTTTCACCTCCACCTGCGTTTTTTTTCCCTCAGTCCAAAAAACGCTGCATTTAGCGTTTTTTGGGTGCTGGAAAAAAATGCAGGTGTGGTTTTCCAAAAACGCATGCGTTTTTTTAACATGGGCCCCTATGGGAAACGCATGCATTAACGCAGGGCACATATAGGCACCTGCGTTAACGCATGCGTTTCCCATAGGGCCCCATGTTACAAAAACGCATGCGTTTTCTAAAAAAACGCATGCGTTTCTATAACATGGGGCCTTATGGGAAACGCATGCGTTTTTAAATAGCACATTTAAGCACCCTGCGTTAATGCATGCGTTTTTGCCTGCGTTTTTGGGTAAAAAATGAAAAAGTTCAAAAATGATTAAAAGCCACAAGGGACATTTTTTAGCACTCTTAAAAAAACGCATGTGGTTTTAGGAGTGCTAAAAAAAACGCAAACTGTGTGTGAACATGGCCACACAGGGGCTCTCCTGCACTGCACTCCCTGACATCACCTCTCCTGACATGCACTGTCTCACGATACTGGTGAGATATATCCGCTACATCTCGTGCAATATCGCAGCTCTCATGAGACAGTAATAGATAGTGAGATATGAGATAGTGTTATGAGCACTGTCAACACTGAGGTTATCTTAAGTCACACAGCAAAATTCCCTACTGATGATACCTGCTGTGGAAGCTTTGACAACCTCAGAGTAGTCATGGCTTGTTACACAGCCGAGAACCGTGCAGTGCCTGCTGTCCCAGCATATGGGGAATGCAGTCACTGATCTTTTCCCCATATGCTTGGACTACGTCAGCATTTATTTGGGTGCATACATTTTTTCAGAATCTTTCAAATAATTTTTTACATCCATTTGTTTTTTGCGGGGGGGGGGGGGGGGTGGCTGGAATGGGAGACTTTCAAAAAATGGATTTGTAGAAAAAAATGGTGAAAGAGGAAAGTATTGGGGTTTATTATGAAATAAAATATTGATTGGACTGGTTATTTGTGTCCCTACTGACATTGTTAGTAATATTGACGCCTTGACATTACTAATATCTGCACTTGCTGCCAGCTGACATTGCCCAGCATCAACTTCAAATACCCTCACCCTAATGGCCAACACAACTGGGCGATGAGAAAAGCTTTGGCGAGGTGCCAATGGGTGCGCCACTGCTGGGGCGGCTGCGGCCTGCTAATTTTTTTAAAGATTTTAAAATCTTTTAAGATTTTAAAGATTACTCAACTTTTCAGCTGTTCAAGTGTGGTGATAGATGGATGGATAGATAGATGTAAAGTAGAAAAAAAAAGCAAAATACAGGAATCAGCAGAAACTTAAGCAAAAAAGAGGGGGTGCAAAACTTTCTGAAAACTACGGTGTTCCAACGTGATTGTATAAATACAAAAAAAACTGGCAGCGCTCCAAGTCAGGAAAAACTGGACACCTTTAATGCAGCCCTCAGTGGCGCAACGTTTCGACCTGTATAGTATTGGTCAAGCCCCATACAGTGCTTGACAAAGCACCAAAAGTGCTTGACAAAAACCATACAGGTCTAAACGTTGCACCAGTGAAGGCTGGATTAAAGGTGTCCAGTTTTTCCTGATTTGGAGTGCTACCTGTTTTTTTGGATTTAGAGATTTAAAGTAAAGATAGATTTACAGATGGACAAAATAGATAGATTTACATAAGACAGATAGCTAGATAGATAGATAGATAGATAGATAGATAGATAGATAGATAGATAGATAGATAGATAGATAGATAGATATCAGACAGCTATATAATGTCACACACCCTTATATATTGTAAATTTGCATCCTTCAGTGCCTTTCTTTCTTTGCTCTAAAGGGCATTTTAACCTGGTATATAGCTTTAAAATCCTAATTAATAAAAAAAAGGAAATAGAGTACCCCCTATTTTGCTTTACTAGCTGTGATACAGTAGACAGCCGCAGCCTGCAGACCACAACTAGTAGCTTTATCTTGGCTGTTATCAAAATTGGAGGACACCCCATGACAATGGCTGCAGGCTGGTAAATTTAGCCTGGGAAGGGATAAATAACCATGAACGTTCACAAACTGGCAATACCAGCGGTCTACTTTACCTTGATAGGTATCAAAAATAGGGGGGACCCTGCACCATGTTTTTTCAATTATTTTACATACATCATTTAAAAAAAACTTTGTGGGATCTCCTCTATTTTTTAATAACCAGCAAAGGTAAAGCAGACAGTTTTGCTTTAACTTGTATGGTTATCAAAAATGACGGGAACCCCAAATGTTTTGAAAAAATATATTTTTTTATTTCCTAGAGTGACCTGGGAGTCAGAGATGAATCCAAGCATTTTTCCGTTGCTGTTCCCATTTAATTTCACTGCTCCTATGGTGAGGGGGGGATCTGCCAGAAAAATGCTTGAATTCCCCATCGACCCGCTCGATTAGAGCAGGGGTGGGGAACTCCAGTCCTCGAGGGCCGCAAACGGTGCAGGTTTTCAGGATTTCCTTAGTATTGCACAGGTGATAACATAATCACTTGCACTGGTGATGATTCCAATCCCTGTGCAATACTAAGGAAATCGTGAAAACCTGCACTGATTGCGGCCCTCAAGGACTGGAGTTCCCCACCCCTGGATTAGAGTAACGAACACTCGAGTACTTTAGTTCTTGCTCATAACTAGTAGTTAATTTAAAATTTTATTAAATTACTTATTTAAGGTTTGATTAGTAAAAAGTGTTTGTCTATCACACCTTTGTCTACCTGACTTAGAACTTGTATTTAAGTTTTTTGATGGTTTTCTACACCTGTCCTCCATTCATTTATTATGGCAGTCTACCTGATAAAGGGCACGGACACACTCATCTGAGTTTGACGGAGGAGTCTTGGAAAGGGCTGGAGCAGTGACCCTGAACCTGTCTGTCAGGACGGGGAGTCTGGAGCTGCACAAAAACACAAGCAGCCAACAGCCCCGTCCAGAGAGGGAGAGGCTGTTCAGAGCCCTCTCCGAGACTCCTCCGGCAAACTCGGATGTCTGTCAGACAGTGTGTCCCTGCCCTTAGACCATTTATTTCGGGAGTTTAATGGGTTTGTACACCTCTTTTCTATGGGCACTTGTGCTCCAATCATTCAGTATGGCACTGCTGGAAATAGACAAATGTAGTTATTGGATATTCCTCCATAGTTCCACAGAATTCCAGATAACCATGGCACTAATACAAAGTATTAAAAGGATTTTTGTAATTTGCTTTATTCATGCTTTCTAGACAAATTATATACTCTGCTGTCATCATCACCTGTAGTTCCTCAGTAAGCATACTTGTACAATTATTTTTCTAATTTTGGTTTCTCTGCCTTCTTTTATTGTGTTCTTTTGCCATGTATGATTATCACTGTTCAAAAGTCTCTTGTCACATCTCACTTTAATCACTGTTTGGCACCAGAGAGGCCAGAGGTCTCTGAGCTGCAGCTGGACAAATGAGGTAAGTTATCAATTGTTTTAATATACCGTATGCTTCTGAATAAAAAGTGAATGAAAACAACACAACTCTCCCTTGATATGCTGCTTCACTCTAAGGGCCGCTTTACACACACCAACTTCTGTGACCAACTTCTGAACAGATCATTGGTTGCAGTGAAATCATGGACACATTGTTCCATTTTGTGGCTGTGTACAAATGTAATAATGTGTCCACGATTTCACTGCAACCAGTGATCTGTTCAGAAGTTGGTCACATACGTTGGTGTGTGTAAAGCGGCCCTAAGACTACCTTTACATGTCGCAACATTGCATGCAATTTCACTTGCAACTTACTGGTTGCAGTGAAATCATGGACACATTGTTACATTTGTAACAAAATAGAACAATGTGTCCATGATTTCACTGCAACCAGTAAGTTGCAAGTGAAATTGCATGCAGTGTTGCGACGTGTAAAGGTCCCCTTACAATAGTCTTTTCATGACCCTTTCAATGATCAAGTTTCTGAATACATAAACCATTGTGGGGTCACATTTTATTTCATGCTCAGTTTCACATCCCCTAAATATTGCTTTAAATTAAAAAGGGAAAAATATTGGAATAATATTTCAAATAATAATATAGTAATATTAGGAATGCAAGTAAGCAACAATACAGGGTTATGTTGTTTGGTCTGCCAGTGCAGTCTAGCTACATTCATTCTTGATACCTGATATCGCTGTTAAAGTCTAGGAGCAATGCTTGAGCACTTTAGGTTGTCTCTAGTAATCACTTTCATAAGAGCTGAGAGAGCAGTGTAATATAGTACATGCCATGAGTGTGTCAAAAAGGAATGTTTGAAGTACAAGATAGGAACATGATGTAATGTGTCTCGGTACAGCCACATGCCCGTCTGCATATCATACATCATCTCTAAGTAAAGCCGTAGTTACTTAGTAAAAGATAGAAATATGATGCCTCTCTGTGTCATAAAATGTATTTTAAGATGTTAAGAAAACCATTTAAAAAGCCTTTCACATGAGGATTAAATATCTTGATTAACCTGGTGGATCAGCTTCAGTGTCTGACACACTTGCTTCATAGGAAGTATGTAACTGAAACATGTTCTTTACACTTATGGAGGAAAATACATGACCTATTACTGTTCATTTGTTGCGTAACCAAAGCAAATCATACAAACGATATTCAAAATTGTAGGTGTGAAAAGGAAACTGTAATTTCCTAAAGCTGTTAGAAAAGTTAGAAATTTCTTCTAAAAGTTAGAAGAACACTGCTAGCACACCTTCAATCAGGTGGGGTTGCAGTAACTGGACCCCCATAGTTCCAGCTCTCACTCTTCTGTATGTCTGCTGGCTGTCAATGAACAGGATATTACAAATGAGCAATCAGAAGAAATCCTCTGCACCCTGTAGGCATACCTCCCAACTTATACAGAACAGAATGAGAGATACACCATGCATCAGAGTCATTTTGACTTTGCCCCTAGACACACCCCAAGCCACCCATATTCACCATTTCTATTTAGCTTGGCAAGAGATGTCTGAGGGAGCAGAGGCAGCATATTCCTTGTAAGCAGCGCCTTCAGGGTGTAGTCCCAAATTCAGAAGTGTTCCGCTCTATCTGGGAAGGATGGGACTAGAGATGAGCAGATATGTTCATGGGCTCTGGTTCCACGTTCAAGTTAGGCTAGGGTCACACATAGGAATCCGTTTTTGGAAGTGATTTCCATGACCAATCCGTTTTTTTTTGGGTGCTTTTTGAGCCTCCTGTACCACTGAACGTTTTTCGACTTATTAATTTTTTGACCAAGATTCTTGAAAAAACGGATCCGTTTTTCCATAGGGCCCATGTTAATTTTTTTTTTTTTTTTTTTAAACGGACCCCAAAAACGTTGCTAGCAATGTTTTTAGGTGCAGAAAAAAACGGATAGGTTGTTTATTACATCTAATCTGTTTTTCTATCAGTTTTTGGACTTAGACAAAAAAAATCCAAAATCTGATGCCGAAAATGGACCAAGGGCTTATGTGTGACCCTAGCCTAAGTGGTACCTTCCAGCATCCCAGACAAGACACATGATTAGCCAAGGCTAACGCGACCTCATTTGTTCCTAGTTGGGACCTTGATTTTGAATTTTAACGGCCATAACTATTTCATTTTTACATAACTGACTTCTGGATTTTTTGTGTCTGTAAGAACATTGCAGAATTACTGTTGTGCTTTTTAGTTCCAGTACATGTCCACACCAAACTTCACAATAAAAATCTTGTGTGACTATTGCCTTTTGTATGCCTTTTCCCCTTTATTTCACTGTTGGTGCATATTTGAAGACATTTTTTTAAGAGTTTTTTAAGGTAAAGAAAAATTTTGATTCTGCACTTGAAAAAAAGTAACTGCAGATTTTTACATACAGTCTTTAAGTCTCCATGTAAAAGCCTACAGAGAAAAAAATGAATCTAAACTACACAGTTCAGCAGTGTCTTTAGACACAGCGTGGGTCAAATCTTCATTAAATCATATTTAAGCCCCGTCACACTAAGCGAGGTTGCTAGCGAGATCACTGCTGAGTCACAAGTTTTGTGACGCAACAATGACCTCAACAGCGATCTCTCTATGTGTGACAGGTAGCAGCAATCAGGCCCCTGCTGTGAGATCGCTGATCATTACAAACCGTTCTGGACCATTTTTTGGTCATCACGCTCCCGCTGGGCAACATGCATCGCTGTGTTTGACAGGGACAACGACCAACAATCTCAATACTACGCCAGAGAGTGACAATTCCCAATGACCGCCGTATCATTGCTGCGTCGCTGGTGAAATCTGACTGTTTATAGGGTATAATGGTGTGCACACCGCGTAGGTGATGAGTGGAGGTGCCAACTAACAGGATTTCTTCAATCCCAGTAAATACAAATATGGATACAAAGTTGCACACTCCTTTAGATGTTTTTGATGCAAAGTTTATTATGAACAGTTAATGACCACAGATGTCAACGCGTTTCGGCTTTAACCAAAGCCTTGATCACGACAATTGGCAGGTGTAGGTCATGGAATGTTCTAGGATAAGATTGGAAAGAGGCGTCTTTCCTTGGTGGCGAACGCTTGATTAAGGTGGTTTGCTATATTTCAATAATTTCCAAGTTTTTCAGCACGGTCCTTCTTTCAGTGATAGGTCCGCCCCCGTCAGGGTCCTGATAGGAATGAGGCTCAAGTATACATTCCAGAATGGTGTCTATTTGGTAGCCCCAACTATATTAATAAGAGACTGTGAATAGAAAATTCTATTCACACTTCTCAGCACAAATTTTGAATAACATTTTGAATGACAGTCTATACAGGTTGAATAATAATAATTTTTATTCATATAGCACCAACATATTCCGCAGCACTTTGCAATTCAGAGGTTCATATACAACAGTCATAAGTAAACAATTATAAAAAATACAATAACTAAAGCAAAAATAAAGATGACCCTGCTCATAAGAGCTTACAATCTACAATGAGGTGAGGGTGACATAAAATACATGTATTTATTTACAATGATGGTCAGCCATCTTGAAGAAATGGAGGGTTGGTAAATGCTGAATGAGTAATCTCCAGCCAATCTGTGTTTGGTGGAGTTTAACGGAGAGTCATGTTCAGAGAAATAGTGAATGGGCTAAATATAAAGGACTTTGATTAGGGAGCGTGATAAGCCACCTTAAAAAAATGTGTTTTTAGGGAGTGCCTAAAACTATGGAAATGGTTGATAGTCCTAATTTCTTGGGGTAGAGCATTCCAGAGAATTGGTGTAGCTCAGGCGAGGTCTTGAAGTCGGGAGTGGGAGGTTCGGATTAGTCGGGATGTTAGTCAAAGGTCACTTGTAGAACATAGAGAACAGGTAGGGTGATAGATATAGAGAAGGGAGGAGATTTAGTGAGGTGCCACACTGTGAAGAGCTTTGTGGGTGAGAACAAGGAATTTGAATTGGATCCTATAATGTATGGGCAGCCAGTGCTGGAAGCGTCCGAGTAATAGTTAGCTAGATAAGTGACCTTGGCTGCTGCATAAAGGATGGACTGGAGAGGGGAATGTCTAGTGAGGGGGAGGCCAATTAATAGAGAATTGCAATAATCAAGGTGGGAGTGGATTGGGGTCACACTTAGAGTTTTTGTTGTTTCCATGGTGAGAAAGGGGCGGATTCTAGAAATGTTATTAAGATGCAAGCAACAAGAGTTAAGGTGGTGTCTCACGTGGCGATCTGGCCTGCAATGTCGGAAGCGATGTGCAGGTGCACGCTCGCTTCCGACATCGCAGGCCAGCTGTCACATGGCACGACGTTGCCGGTGTTGCGGCGGCGATGTGAGCGGAGCCATCGCTCGCTGGGCTGGGCTCAGCCCAGCAAGCAACTGCTCAGGAAAGCTGCGATATAGGCTGGATCGCGCCGCCAACAGTGTCAGACGGCGCGATCCAGCCTAATCGCTGGTTACAGGTTGACAGGTTTATGAACATGTTCATAAACCTGTCAACCTGCGACCAGCGATAATTTGCAGCTGCGTCGCTCTGTCACACAGCACGACGCATTTGCAATATCGCCCGCAACATCGCTGTTACGTCACTTTTCGGCGATGTCGCGGGCGACATCGCCACGTGTGACACTACCTTAAGTGAGACGTTGTATATTGAAGGGGAAAGATAGATTGGTGTCAAGCATAATAGCCAGACAGTAAGCCTGATGCTTAGGCATTATCGTGGTATATAGAAGGGGAAAGATAGATTGGTGTCAAGCATAATACCCAGACAGTAAGCCTGCTGCTTAGGCATTATCGTGGTACCGCACACTGAGAGTCTGAGTCGCACACTGAGATGTCAGATATAGGGAGGTTAGTGTTGCGCCCAGGCTTTGGGGTACTCGGGTGTCAGGCTGGGTTAATGCTCCTGTTGTCACTGGGAGTGGTGGCCGTGCCTGACCCTGTGTCCTGGGCCTATCTTCCAAAAAAAGGGTAATATTTACAGGGGAGTATATACAGTTTGTCGTGACACCAACTGTAGTTTCTGGTGAGGTGTCACCAGCGCCGCCACAGTCCGCCGGAGGTAGTTGGTAATGCGGCTAGTGTAGTAAAGTCCCTCCACAGGTAGGACTGGACCTCCGAGGCAGTGTTCCTGTTTGGAAGCAAGTTAATTCGAATGAAAACAAGCAGAGTCAAAAGTCACTTTTCTCCAGGTACTTTACTGTCATTTGCATTGGTCGCATACAAAATCACAGTTCAGCACTCCGGATGGTATGAGGACAGGTACCTTAACGGGTGGCTGCAGGCAGATCCTCGGTGGTATGGTGGAACCCTCGGTGTGTGCCTTAGTGCGCTAACCCCGTCTGTTCCTTCCTTCTCTCCAGTTAAATTGTGAAGCCTGACGATTTGAAATCTGTCCGACCTCCTTGCCTTCTCTCACCCTTGCCGCTGTCGAGTAACCCTCTGCTGGCTGGCCGCTCGTTCCTTCGGCGGTGCCGGGTACCCTCTTTCAGTCTGCTCAGGTGCCCTGGAGAATTGTAGACTCAACGGGACTCCGGATTCTCTGTGGTCCTAAAGTATCCCACAGGTGCGGGCCCCGGTGCCCGGTAAGCTGTCTGGGATAAACTTCCTCAAGTTCCTCACTCCTTTAGGCTGTCTGCGCCTGGAGAAGCTTTCTTTCTTTAAGCCCTTTCTTCTTCCTCCATCTCTTCTCCTGGTCCCTCAGCCGAGTGACCTCAACAACTGTTACTACAACTCCAACTACTACTCCAACTCCAACTCCTACTCCAACTCCTACTCCAACTCCTTCCCCCTAGAGGTGGTTTTTATTCCCTCCTGGGTAACTTCCGAACGTGTAAACTAGCGTGGGAGTGCTGGTTATGGGTCCCACCCACCATCCTAGGGTCCCCCTTCAGCTGGAGTATCTGCACCACTTTTACGGATGCAGTACCCCTCTGTGATGCCTGCTTGATGGGGCGCCACATACCCCCTTGACTGAATATACTCGTCCGCGAGTATCTGTACCTGTTTACTGGAAAGTGAAAAGCATTTTATATTCATCAACATCAACGGGTAACTATATACATTTAAAAATATTTAGATTTCTTCCCATTGCAGGCAGGCACTTTCTTGGAACATTACACATTTACACACGGACATTGCAGTAGATAGTATTATCAGACCCCACGGCCCTCGGGTCACCTGTCGGCAAAGTTCTAACTCTCTGGTTACACTATCTGCATATAAAGACATTATCTAACTTGGCCCAACGGGGATCGGTAGTAACTACGCGGGCCCAGTGGTAATGTTTCGTCCAGCCCAGTCCAATGTGTGATATCACCGCTGGGCCTCTGCTCACACAGCACACATCATTAAACAGGGGAAAAGTTCAAATAAAAAATCTGAGTCTTCAGATTCAAACAAAACTCTGGGAACACACTCATTGTTCAGGTTTGCAAAAAAAAAGGAAAAATGGAAAGGCAAAAATATAGGGCATGGTTGCTGGAAAGGGGCTATGTACATGGCAATGTCTCAACACTGGAGTCTATTGCTTGTTCAGGGTGTCTACGTGGGAAATCCTGATGGCGAACCAGCCTAATGGGCCGGGGTATCGCTCATATGTGACCTGCTCACCTCTATAAAGGTCTCTGTCCGGGTGTCCTCTTCGCAAGTAGGATTCGACATCGCATCTGGCAAAGAATACATCATCTATAAATCCCCAGCCTTCGTCCTGGTAAGCAGAGATGACAGTTCCTAGGCGGCGTAACTCTATTGGAAGCGGGGACTTCCTCAAGTTCCTCACTCCCTTAGGCTGTCTGCGCCTGGAGAAGCTTTTTTTCTTTAAGCCCTTTCTTCTTCCTCCATCTCTTCTCCTGGTCCCTCAGCCGAGTGACTTCAACAACTGTTACTACAACTTCAACTCCAACTCCAACTCCAATCATTTCCCCTAGAGGTGGTTTTTATCCCCTCCCGGGTAACCTCCCACCGTGTAAACTAGTATGGGAGTGCTGGTTATGGGTCCCACCCACCATCCTAGGGTCCACCTGCAGCTGAAGTATCTGCACCACTTTTACGGGTGCAGTACCCCTGTGTGATGCCTGCTTGGCTGGGTGCCACATTAGTGAAGGGTGAGAGCAGAAGTAGTTCAGTTTTGGAACGATTGAGTTTCAAATAGACAGTGGACATGATGTTTGAATCTGTGGGTAGACAGACATTGGCATTCTATAATTGAGTGGCTGTAAGGTCAGGGAAAGAAGTATATAGGTGTGTGTCATCAGCATAAAGATGGTACTGGAGGCCAAATTTGCTGATGGTTTTCGCAATAGAGGCTGTGTTGGGTCATATGAGGAGAGGGCCAAGGACAGAACTCTGAGGGATCCCAATACTGAGTGGAAGAGGAGAGAAAGTGGAGCCAGCAAATGATACACTGAAGGAGTCGTCAGAAAGATAGGAAGTGAAGCAGGAAAGAGTGGTGTCCTTTATGCCGATTGCGTGGAGCATAGTGAGTAGAGATGGCAGTCAACAGTGTCAAAAGTTGCAGAGAGGTCAAGAATAAGTAGATAGTGGTCACCATTATGTTTTAATGAAAAAAGGTCACTTTAATGAGAGCAACTTCTGTAGAATGCTGGAGACAGAAACTAGACCCTAGATCTAGAAGACAGTGAGAAGAGAGGTAACAGGTGGAGTGGGAGTAGACCAGGGGGTTCAAGAGTTGAGAGATGAAGGGGGATTGGAGACTGGGCTGTAGTTATTTGTGCAGGATGGGTCAAGAGAAGTTTTATTTAATAGTAGAGTAGTGTTGAAGTGTTTGAAGGAAGAAGGGAAGATTGCAGATTTTTGTTAAGGTGAGTAGTGACGACAGAAGAGAGAGTCTGGAGTAGGTGTGAGGGAATGGGGCCAGTGGTGCATGTAGTACAACGAGAGGAAGAGAGGAGCCTGGAGACTTCTTCTTCTGTGTCTGGGTCAAATGCAGAGAGGGAGCCAGCGGAGATGTGGGAGGGATGGGCGTAATGACACTTCGAGGCCTGGAGCTGATTTGCTGGTGGATGTTTTCTATGTTCCCTGTAAAGTAAGAAACCAGATAATCAGCACAGAGGTCAGTGATAAGGGCCTGTACTTTGGAACTGAGGAGAGAATGAAAGGTGTCAAAGAGTTTTTTTGGATTGTTGGATAGGGAGGAGTTCAGGGTGGTAAAGTAGGTTTGTTTGGCTTGGTGAAGGGCAGAGTTGAAGCTAAATTTATAGTGGATAAAGTTTTCTGGTGTGCAATTTGTCCTCCATAGGCATTAGGCACTACTAGAGCATCGCTGGAGAAATCGAGTTTACGATATAGCCCCCGTCACACTAACCGAAATCGCTAGGGAGATCGCTGCTAAGTCACAAATTTGGTGACACAACAGCAACCTCGCCAGGGATCTCGCTATGTTTGACACTTAGCAGCGACCATGCCCCTGCTGTGAGATCGCTGGTCGTGTCACAGTCACCTGAGCCATTTTTTTGATCGTTGGGGTCCCGCTGGGGAGCATACATCGGTGTGTTTGACAAGGACAATGACCAATGACATAAATACTAGAGGTCTGAGAAACAGGGTCCCAATGACCTCCGTATCATTCTGGATCGTTGTTGCGTCGCTGGTCAGATCTCTGATTGATATCTCACCAGCGATCTCAACAGCGACACATCAGCGATCCCTACCAGGTCGGATCGCTGGTGCGTCGCCAAATGTAACGGTACCCTATGAGCCAGGGCTGTTTTACTCTGTGTTTGGCAGTTCTGAGGGTGAAGGGTGCTACTTGGTCCAGGGTGCTTCTGAGAGACTCATTGTAGTGATTCACAGCCATATCAGGTCAGGAGAAGGAGGCGAATGGTGACAGTGACGAGTGTAGAGAGTCTGTGAGTGTATGTGGGTTAATGGCCTGTAGATATCTGAATGTGTGATAGGTATGAGTGTGCTGGGGTGGGCAAAAATTTGTGAATGTAAAGTAAAGAATGTTGTGGTCAGAGAGAGGAAGAGGTGAGTTATATAAGGAGGATGTTTAACAGAGACGGATAAAGACCAGATCAAGGGTGTAACCGTCTTTGTGTATCTTAGAGGTTGCAAGCTATGAGAGCCCAAGAGAAGTGGTTAGAGATAGAATCTGGATGCAGATGGAGAGGTGGGGCTATTTATGGGGATGTTGACATTTTCCAGAATAAGGGTTGGTAATACTGAGGACATGAAGTGTGGCAGGCACACAGAAAAATGGGCGAGAATGTACATGGGTGAATCCGGGGGGGGGGTATACTACTGCTACTCTGAGCTCTGAGGGGACGGAAGAGTGTAACGGAGTGGATCTCAAAAGAAGGGAATGAGAGTGATGACGCTGGGGGGATGACCTGGAAAGTGCATTGTGGGAACACAAGAAAACTCCACCACCATTTCTGTTCCCAGGTCTCATGGAATGGGAAAAATGTAAGCCGCCATGCAGAATTGCGGCAGGGAAAACAGTGTCAGAATACTGGATCCAGGTTTCAGTGAGGGCCAGCAGATTGAGAGAGTTAGTAAAAAAGAAGTTGTGAATGTAAGTTAGCTTGTTGCATACAGACAGTGGATTCCAGAGTGCTTAATTAAAAAAGGGAGTTGAAGGTGTGCAAGTAATGTTAATAAGGTTAGTAGGGTTTCTATGTGAGGTGGGGGAGGGGTTGAAGTTGGCAGAGTTGGACCAGGATTAAGAAAGATATCATCTAACAGGAGCAGTAGTTGAGAGAGAAAAAGCAAATAGTTTTGGATTTGTGACATGGATTGTAATGCAATCAGATAAGACATAATGGACTGAGATTCTTTAGCTAGGTGAAGAGGACATGCGAGTTGTACATAGAAGGGTAGGAGGAGGGGGATGGTGATGAGTGGTGATGGAGGGGGGATTGGGTGGTGAAAGTTAATAACAAAAGCACATAGGAAAACAGATATTGAAACAAAGGACATAGTTAAAAAATAAAGGGAAAGAGTGTGGATTACATGACTCCTGCCCTGAATAACTACCATTGGAGTAACTGCAACGACAATTAGCAATGATGACACTTAGTGTAAGAAGACACATGCATGTACCCCGCACATGTGCACCCCTAAAAATACTCTAAATTTATAGGGCTGACTATAGCATTATTGAACCCTTTGAAGACCTAGCTGGGTGAAACGGTGACTGTTTTCCTACCCTGCTGTCCTCCCTTTTCTGCACCTTTGTAACCCTGTTTATCAGAATGGAATAAATATGTACACTGCACAGAAGATCCTGGTGAGTGCCGCTCATTTTCTTCTTTGGATATATTCATTTCTTATACTACAATTGAGCAACACCTGATGACCCAGAAGTCAGCCACATAGACTGTGCTTTAAATACCTGTGTAAGGTGACTAGTGCCCTGTTTTCTTTTTCTACCAGCTAAAGGACAATAAGGATTAGGTAAGGAGAATTGAGGAAAGTTAGGTGGTTTAGGTAATTAAAAACTTGTTAACACAGCAGGGGATAAATTGTTGATCAAAATTTACATATTAATATGCCAGAGTCTTGCATCAAAGTGTAAGGCCGGCTTCACACCATGTTTTTTCGGGTCCGGGGCTGTCCAGTGTGAACCTGACAGCCCTGGACCGATTTTGGACATATGTAGCCCTATGGTGCCAGATGTGGCTGGATGGCAGTGATTTGCCATCCAGTTTTGTCCCTGTCTGGTAGCATCAGGCTGCATTCGATTTTTGCCCCGGACACAAAATCTGAGCTTGCAGCATTTTTGTGTTCTGGACAAAAATTTAAACAAAACCGGATGCTCCCGGATCTTCCCGGATCCGGTGCGATCTGGCACCCAACAACATGGGGGTCTATGGGCGCCGGATCCGACAGAAAATTGGATGCGGCCGACGGATGCCTGGTGCTAAGTTCAGCGGCAGCCGGCGCTGAACTTCAGCACTGGAGAGCTCCAGACTGAGATTTCAGAACCATGCTAGCAGCAATTCTGACATTTCAGCAAGGGACAGCTCCAGCAGTCTGCCGATTCTGACAGAAAACAGGACGGAGGGCATATTTTCCCTCTTGTTCTGTTTGTCCAGAGCTGTCAGGCTGTGTCCGGTACTTCCTGCAAACACTGGACACAACTGACAGCTCAAAAGTCATGGTGTGAAGCTGGCTTAACAACTTCCATCATCAGAAAACATTTACAATGTCAAAAATAGATAGTCATATATTGGTGAGTATTGAATATACATATGATGACATATAGGATAGTTTACAACAAATGAAGAGGTAAGTCCCATAAGAGTATTTGAATGGTTCCATTCGTTCTGCTTTCAAACATGCAACAATTACACCTATCTTAAAGAAGACATCCCTTGACCACACTTCTACATCCAGCTACCGGCCCATATCCCTGCTCCCGTTCGCTTCCAAACTTCTTGAAAAACATGTCCACACTGTACTCTCATGCCACCTCTCATCCAATCTCTCTTTGATGAAAGGAAAAGAGGGATAAGCGGTTGTAGGGGCGCACAAAGGATGAGGCTGGAGGGGGAATCATTTGTAAAAGTACTTTCCTTTATTCAAAAAAGGACCCTTTTTTGAATAAAGGAAAGTACTTTTACAAATGATTCCCCCTCCAGCCTCATCCTTTGTGCGCCCCAACAACCGTTTATCCCTCTTTTCTTTTTATATGCAATCTGCCTACGGGCAAGCGGTGGGCACTGCACTCCGCTGGAGGCTTTGCTATTAACAACGTTAAAGATCACAGGACCTGTCGTGACGTTGGACCCATGTGATCCCTCACGTGACCATTCTTCCTCCTGGAACCCGGAAACTGGATCACACAGAGCGGACACGCTACACAATTCGCTGTGAAGCTGGGTTATGCCGGCAGCATAACCCGACCAGGTGAGCGACCCCTCACCTGTACAATACATCCCCTGCCGTCAGTAATACAATAGGAGCGCCCCTCCTTGTTTCTTTGTGTCACACAACTCTCTCTTTGATGACCTTCAATCCAGCTTCCGCCCCATCACTCCACTGAAACTGCCCTACCAAAATTACTAACGACTTACTAGCGGCCAAAGCTAACAGACAGTTCTCCGTCCTCCTCCTCTGCATTTGACACAGTCGACCACTGCCTCCTATTACAGATCCTCTCTTCCATTGGTATCACTGAAACTTGCCCTCTCCTGGATCTCCTCCTACGTTTCCAACCGCACATTTAGTGTCTCTCACTCCCACACAACCTCCTCGCCCCATCCCCTCTCTGTTGGGGTCCCTCAAAGTTCTGTCCTGAGGCCCCTCCTTTTTTTCAATCTATACCCTTGGTCTGGGACAACTCATAACGTTCCATGGCTTCCATTATCACCTGTACACTGATGACACTCAAATCTACCTCTCTGGCCCATTCATCACCTCTCCTCTCCTGTCCAGAATCCCGGAGTGTCTATCAGCCATATCTTCCTTTTTCTCCTCTCGCTTCCTAACACTTAATGTAGACAAAACCAAACTCATCATCTTTCCTCCATCTCACACACCTTCCTTACCAAACCTATCTATCACAATGAATGAATCACACTTTGCCCTGTACCTGAAGTCCGCTGCCTCGGAGTAACCCTTGACTCTGCCTTGTCCTTCAAACCGCACATCCAAGCCCTTCCTCAAACCGCAATCTACTAAACTACTAGTGCATGCCCTCATCATCTCCCGTCTCGACTACTGCAACCTCTGTAGCCTCCCTGCTAACACTCTTGCACCTCTCCAATCTGTCCTTAACTCTGCTGTCCGACTAATCCACCTCTCTCCTCGCAATTCCTCCACTTCTCCTCTCTTCAAATTCCTCCACTGGCTCCCAATTCCCCAGCGTATCCAATTCAAACTACTAACATTGACTTAGAAAGCCATCCACAATCTGTCCCCCCATATATCTCTGAACTAATCTCCCGATATCATCCAACTCATAATCTTTGATGCTCCCAAGACCTCCTTCTTTCCTCCACACTTGTACGTTCTTCATCTAACAAGACTTCGCCCAAGCATCCCCCATTCTCTGGAATTCTGCACCCCAAAACGTCCGACTGCCCTCCACACTCGGAACCTTCAAGCGGAACCAGAAAACCCATCTCTTCAGAGGTCTACAACCTGCAATGACAACAATGCCACCTCACCACCACTTGACCAGGTACCCACCACCACTGGACATGGCGCTCCACCACCATCGGACCCGGCACTCCACTACCATCGGACCCGGGGCTCCGCCACAACCAGAGCAGACCCAACCTACTGTCTCTCTCCCCATTGCCCTATAGAATGTAAGTTTGCAAGGGCAGGGTCCTCTCTCTCCCCTCTGTATCGCTCTGTCACTGTTAGTTTGTTAATTGTATTTTTAACTTGTTTGTATGTATCACTTTCTCATGTACAGCACCATGAAATAAATGGTGCTCTATAAATAATAATAATATATAATAAGTAGGATGCGTTTTCAGTGGAAATCTTTTCAGCATGCAGAGCATGTACCATAAGAGTGTTTGAATCAGGATTAATTTTCAATGGAAATCATTACAGCAAGTAAAGCATGTATCATAACAGTGTTTGAATCAGTATGAGTTTTCAGTGGAAATCCTTACAGCAAGCAGAGCATGTACCATAAGAGTGTTTGAATTAGGAGGAGTTTTCAGTGGATATCTGTCACGCTGGGAGTGGGGAAGACACCCAGCGTAGGATAACGACGGGGGGGGGGGGAATAAGAGGTCCCTACTGCTAAGGGCACAAGAAGGAGACGGTGACCCCTAGACTTACTAGGGCTGACCCTGTCTGCCCTAACGTCCCTGTACAGTCTCCTCAACTGTCGCCGACCACGAACCTCGTCCCTCTCTGATCCTAGCACTATCTTATCTAAGGATCAGATGGAGAGGTGCACTAGACCCCTCCACTAACAACTAAAGACAAACACCAGGGAAGACAGACATTTGGGGAAAAGAAACACTTATCTTTCAGCAGACCACAGCGAGCTCACAACCTCAGCTTCTGCTGGAGCAAGGATAAAGAGTCCACAAGGAAATATCACCTGCACTGAGGAAGGGTAATGAACCTCCTTATAAAGGTAGAAGGAATCTGCTGGGTCCTAGAGACCTACAATACAGGTGGATACAACCAGACCGAGCACAAGACCTCCACAGCCGTCTCCCCAAAATAGAGAGATCTCATCACACCTTCTCTTCATCTAAACAGAAGGTAAATGCCCCTGAAAGAGATGGACCATCCTCCACCATTATGGCTGGTGGGCCAAACGCTGAGATCGTCTGCGCGTGGCCTCCACCCTGTCACCCGCGCCACCCGTGACAGTACCCCCCCTTCTACGAGTGGCCCCCGGACACTCAGGACCAGGCTTATCCGGATGGGAACGGTGAAAAGCGCGGACCAGCCTAGCGGCGGACACCTCCGACGCCGGCACCCACATCCGCTCCTCAGGACCGTACCCCCTCCAGTGCACCAAATACTGAAGAGAACGGCGCGACATGCGAGAATCAACCACCCTCGAGATCTCGAATTCCAAATTCCCCGCCACACAGATGGGCTCAGGAGGCAAAGGAGACGGGTCAGACGACGGCACATACGGCTTGAGGAGCGACCTATGAAACACATCGTGAATCTTAAGAGCAGGAGGCAACGCAAGACGAAACGCCACGGGATTGATCACGGCGGTTATCTTATAGGGGCCAATAAACCTGGGCCCCAACTTCCAAGAGGGCACCTTCAACTTCACATTCTTGGTAGACAACCACACGTAGTCATTCACACATAGGTCCGGACCCGGCGCACGCTTTCTGTCAGCCATACGTTTGTACCTGTCACCTAAGAGCTTCAAGCTACTCTGTACACCCCGCCAAACCGAGGAGAGGGACGAGGTTAAAACGGTCCTCCTCCGGAACTCCGGAAGGACTCGTACCACTAAAAGTACCAAACTGAGGATGAAACCCATATGCACCGAAGAACGGTGACTTGCCAGTGGACTCCTGAAGACGATTATTAAGGGCAAATTCGGCCAAGGGCAAATAACTTGCCCAAGTCTCCTGATGGTCAGAGACAAAACACCTCAGGTAAGTCTCCAAGTTCTGATTCACACGTTCGGTTTGACCATTAGACTGGGGATGAAAAGCAGAAGAAAAAGACAACGTAATCCCCAAACGTGTACAAAAGGCCTTCCAAAACTTGGAGACAAACTGAGTACCGCGATCAGAAACCACATCGGAGGGAACCCCATGAAGCTTCACAATCTCACTTACAAACACCTGTGCCAGAGTCCGAGCATTAGGAAGTGCGGGCAGTGCCACAAAGCGAACCATCTTACTGAACCTATCTACTACTACCAGTACCACCGTCTTGCCCGCAGACGCCGGGAGATCGGTGATAAAATCCATTGACAAATGTGTCCAAGGCTTCTCAGGAATAGACAATGGCATGAGAGACCCAGACGGACGGGTATGCGGAACCTTAGCACGTGCACACACACTACAGGCGGATACAAATTCCGCTACGTCCCTCCTCAACCCCGGCCACCAAAAGCGTCGAGACAAGAGATCGAAGGTGGCCCTGCCGCCCGGATGCCCTGCCAGCACAGAGTCGTGATGCTCTGACAGCACCCTGAGACGCAAAGAGAACGGCACAAAAAGCCTCCCAGAAGGACAGGAGGCAGGGGCGCCCCCCTGAACCTTCAACACCTCCCCTCTAGATCAGGACAAAGAGCAGAAACAACCACCCCCTCCTGCAAGATGGGAACGGGACACTCCTGAGTACTACCACCCGGAAAACTACGTGACAATGCATCCGCCTTCACATTCTGAACCCCCGGACGGTAGGTGACGGTAAAATTAAATCTCGTAAAAAACAAAGACCACCTGGCCTGCCGGGGATTGAGACGCCTGGCGGACTCAAGGTAAGACAGGTTCTTATGGTCGGTAATAACCGTGACAGGATGGACAGCCCCCTCCAGCCAGTGCCGCCATTCCTCAAAAGCCAACTTAATAGCCAATAGCTCCCTATTACCGACATCATAATTCCTCTCGGCCGACGACAACTTCTTGGAGAAGAACGCGCAGGGCACCCATCTTCCAGGCGAAGGGCCCTGCGACAATACAGCCCCCACCCCCACCTCAGACGCATCCACCTCTACAATAAAGGGCTGAGAAAGATCGGGCTGGCAAAGGACAGGCGCGGAAGCAAAACAACGCTTCAGGGAGGTGAAAGCCTGGCGAGCAGAATCAGACCATTCAGAAAAATCCGTCCCTTTCCTAGTCATGTCCGTAAGAGGCGTCACAAGTACCGAATAGTTCTTAATAAATTTACGGTAAAAATTGGTAAACCCCAAAAACCATTGCAAAGCCCGTAGATTGTCCGGCTGTTCCCAGTCCAGCACCGCCCGGACCTTTTCCGGATCCATCCGGAAACCCATCGGCGACAAGAGGTACCCCAAAAAACGAACCTCCTGAACGGCGAAAACACATTTCTCGAGTTTTGCATACAGTTTGTTGTCCGTAAGACCTGCAACACCTGTTTGACATGGGACTGATGCGTCTCCATATCGGGAGAATAGATCAAGATATCGTCCAAGTAAACAACTACGAATCTACCCACCAGATGATGGAAAATATCATTGACGAAATGTTGGAAGACCGCAGGGGCGTTAGTGAGCCCGAACGGCATCACGAGACTTTCAAAATGGCCGTCCGGGGTATTAAACGCAGTTTTCCATTCATCCCCCTCTCTGACCCTAATCAGGTTGTAGGCCCCCCTCAAATCCAACTTGGAGAACCATTTGGCACCCACAACCTGACTAAACAAATCAGGGATCAGAGGGAGGGGGTATGGATCACGGACAGTTATCCGATTCAATTCCCGGAAATCCAAACAAGGACGGAGGCCCCATCCTTCTTTTTCACAAAAAAGAAACCAGCCGCCACCGGCGACGTGGAGGGCCTGATGTGACCTGTCTCTAGACTCTCTCGGAAATGAAGTCCTTCATTGCTTGTCTTTCAGGACCGGATATAGTAAACATTCTAGCTTTGGGCAGTTTAGCTCCGGGAACAAGGTTGATCGGGCAATCATATGCCGATGAGGGGGCAAGTCTCGGCACCCCTTCTCCGAGAACACATCCTCATACTCCGATAGGAATGGGGGCAGGGATGCAGCAGACACCACCGACAAGGATGTAGCCAAACAATTCTCACAACAAAAATCACTCCATTCCACAATGTCCCGGGACTGCCAATCTACTACGGGATTATGTTTAATCAACCAAGGCAAGCCCAGGACGATGGGAGCGGGGAGACCGTCCAGAACATAGCAAGATATCGTCTCCTGATGTTGGGGTCCAACCGTCAACTTAATGTCATGTACGATATGCGTGAGACAACCCTGAGCAAGAGGTGCTGAGTCGATGGCATAGATACGGATGGGGCGAGACAATAAACAGCGGTTAAGCCCATGAGTGTGTACAAAGCGAGCATCCACCATGCTGACCCCCGCACCACTATCCACAAACACAGAAATGCCTTCCGTTTTGCTCTCTAGCGCCACCTCTGCACTCAGGAGAAAACGGGAAGTACAAACGGAGGATACACACACCTCCCGCTCGACTACCCCCACACCCCCCATAGTCACATGAGGTCCAGGCACCCCCGTCCGTTTAGGAGCGTAGGGACAGGCCCCGATAAAATGGTCTCCTTTCCCACAGAAAAAACAGACCCCCTTCCCCCTACCCCGGGAGGCACCAGAGGAGAGCCTCGAGGCCGCCGCTCCTCCAAGCTGCATAGGTTCCTCCCCCCTCGGGAGAAATGACTCACCCTCCGTGTGACCACCTGGCAACAAGGAACCACCACGAGAAGGACTCCCAGTTGCAGGAGGTCTACCCCTCCGCTCCTGGAGGCGTCTATCCATACGAATAGCCAACGACATAGCCGCCTCCAGGGACGGAGGGGTCTCATACACTGCCAGGGCATCCTTCAGCCTTTCTGAAAGACCCTGGCAAAAAATGACTCCTGAGAGCCGGATCGTTCCACTTCGTGTCCATAGCCCACCTGCGGAACTCAGAACAATATGATTCCGCCGACCGAGTCCCCTGGTGGAGATGGCGCAATTTGGATTCAGCCAAAGAGACACGGTCAGGGTCATCATATATGAGGCCTAGGGCGTCAAAAAAATCCATCCACAGACTGGAGACAAGTAGAGTCCTGTGGCAAAGAGAAAGCCCAGGATTGGGGATCCCCTGCAGCAATGATATAATGATTCCTACACGCTGCTGCTCCTCACCAGTGGAATACGGCCTGAGCCTAAAGTATAATTTACAAGCCTCTTTAAACACCGTAAATTTATCTCTGCCTCCTGAAAACCTGTCAGGGAGGGCAACCTTAGGTTCCGGTCTGGCCAGACCCACTGCTTGATTCCCCAAGACACCATTTTGCGGTTGTGGTCCCTGCAGCGCCGACCGAAGGTCCGCGACCTCCAAAGACAAGGTCTGCAGCTGCTGGGCCAAAGCCGACACAGGATCCATAAGGAAAGGAAGAAAAATCGAATCCTCCCCTTCCTTCACTTACAGTTATGGCAGGTGATAATGTCACGCTGGGAGTGGGGAAGACACCCAGCGTAGGATAACGACGGGGGGGGGGGAATAAGGGGTCCCTACTGCTAAGGGCACAAGAAGGAGACGGTGACCCCTAGACTTACTAGGGCTGACCCTGTCTGCCCTAACGTCCCTGTACAGTCTCCTCAACTGTCGCCGACCACGAACCTCGTCCCTCTCTGATCCTAGCACTATCTTATCTAAGGATCAGATGGAGAGGTGCACTAGACCCCTCCACTAACAACTAAAGACAACACCAGGGAAGACAGACATTTGGGGAAAAGAAACACTTATCTTTCAGCAGACCACAGCGAGCTCACAACCTCAGCTTCTGCTGGAGCAAGGATAAAGAGTCCACAAGGAAATATCACCTGCACTGAGGAAGGGTAATGAACCTCCTTATAAAGGTAGAAGGAATCTGCTGGGTCCTAGAGACCTACAATACAGGTGGATACAACCAGACCGAGCACAAGACCTCCACAGCCGTCTCCCCAAAATAGAGAGATCTCATCACACCTTCTCTTCATCTAAACAGAAGGTAAATGCCCCTGAAAGAGATGGACCATCCTCCACCATTATGGCTGGTGGGCCAAACGCTGAGATCGTCTGCGCGTGGCCTCCACCTGTCACCGCGCCACCCGTGACAATATCATTACAGCAAGCAGAGTATGTACGTGAATGAAGAGAAGAGGAGATGGATGTTAGTCAGCTGTCACTGGAGTAACTGCACACTTTACAATGATGACACTACGCGTAAGATGACATGTGCATGCACCCCGCACACGTGTACCCCTAATCACTTATCTACATATCTCTGCTTATATATACAGGGCTGTATGTAAACACTGATGGTATGATTTAAGCCTATTAGTTTTCCTTTTCTCTTTTTATACAGTACTTCTCACTAGTTTGATGTAATGGTATTGCGAGTATCGTGACTTGCATTTACTCCATTCAGGAGTTATCCCGTCTTTGCAATAGATTTCAATCTCAGTATCATTTCCATTATATACATTTATTTTAATTTACCCCCAAACTAATGATGCGGCCAGGGCTAGG
Organism: Allobates femoralis; assembly: GCA_033576535.1. Taxonomy (NCBI): domain Eukaryota; kingdom Metazoa; phylum Chordata; class Amphibia; order Anura; family Aromobatidae; genus Allobates; species Allobates femoralis. Next base: position 306,563,507 of record JARQOC010000005.1, on the reverse strand, counting down.
GGTACTTAGACACCGGGACTGATGGTTTCTTGGAAAGAGGAATCACGGGTGGTCGGGATCCCAATTCTGTGCCCTGGTTATCATTTGTTAGAAGGTGGGAAGGGAGTATTTACAAAGGAATGTGACGCCACCTTTAGATCCCAGTAATATAGGTACCAGCGCTGTAAGCCGGCCGCTGAGGTGATGGTGGGTGCAGCAGAGAATGGGCAGCGGTGATTGAGGATAGTAAGAGGAAGATGAGGGGAGTAGTAGTTGCTGATGTTCATACCCTCTGGTGAGATGCTGGTGTTAGTGCTGCAGCCCTCCGGGCACCGGTGAGGAGAACAACAGAAGCAAAGTCGAGTTTAACTCCAATTTACTGGGTACCAGCAGGTGTTAAAACAGAACACGGTACAGTTTGGTTTACTGGATGGATGTTGCCAGCTCACGGTCCCCCTTATGTAGTCTCTAGGTGGTTTCTCTCTTAGTCTTTCGGGGTCTACTTTATTCTTCTCTGCCTCTACCACCTTTACAGTGCTCTCCCGCAAGTTCTATAGTCTGTCACTAGCAGATCAGGTTTGTCCCTTACCGGTACGGACGGGAGCAGCAGGAGTGCACAATTTCTCCCGCCACCGGAATTCAGTCCGCAACCACTAGTGCCCTCAACCGGTTTCAGTCCTAAGGGGATGAGATGTCTTTGTGGTGCTAACGGCAACCCGATTACTGTGGGCCCGCAGCTCGTCAGTCTGCGGTCAAAGGTGAACTGTTGACCGCCTCGGCTTCCCGAGTTGCCGGTGTTTTCCCCCAACGTGACCAGCCGGCCCCAACCAGTCCTGGTCCGTTGCCTGCTGTCTTGGGCCCCCACGTAAAGATGGGGATCCCTCCTGTCAGTGGCACTGTCAGGCCTGTCCTTCCTGACTGCCTTCCCAGCGCTCTCTGATATAATCTATCACTCTCTCTCACTACTCCCCCCTAGGCTACACCCCTTTTGGGACCTACTAAATTACCGATCCCCCCTATTCTAGGTGGCCTAATCCTAGGTGTGTGTGCAAAAACAGACTCCATAGGTTAAACCCTGAACTGACAACTTACAGAGATTTTAAAGTGGTTTTAAAGTGCAATACCTCCCTGTGGCGCCTAGCTAGAGGGGCGCCACACTAAAATCGTCGAACAAACAACTTTTGAATGTAAACTGTAGTGTTAGTTAAATTTTGTTTATATTGAGGAATGGCTCTCTACATGAGGCCGGTTTCACACCGCGGCACCCCATCAGGCGGGGTTGTCCGATGTACACCAAACAGCCCCGGACCAGATTTTGCCATAATTCAGCCCTATGGTGCTGGATGGAACCGGATGGCAACTATGTGCCATCCAGTTTCCATCTGTCCGGGAGGATCTGGGAGAATTCAGATTTTTCTTCCAGACACAAAAACATTGCTTGCAACGTTTTTGTGTCTGGGGCGAAAAATCTGCCCAACTGGATCCAGGGCAATCCGGTGCTCCCTAACAAGTATCCGAGTGGATCCGGGAACCAGACGCCGGGTGCTCGGGTTTAGCATTGAGCGCTGCTAAACTTCAGCACTTCCGACTTTCCCCTGCACAGATTTCAGAACTGTGGCTTGCTCCCCACTAGCCGCAATCTTAAAATTTTAGCAGCTACAGCTGCAATTGAGGACTCCGGTTGCAAACCGGACCGGAGGCCCTCTGGTTCTGTATGCAAATTGGGTCCGGGGCTGTCAGAATCACATCGGACAGTCCCGGACCGGATCACACCGTGGTGTGAAACCGGCCTAAGTGAAGTGTTGGATAAACTGTTTCCAAAAATTGGGCTGAAAAGCACCCCCTCGGCTTATACGCGAGTACACCAACGCAAGTGCCGCCAAACCGCCCGCCCGCCACCATGAGTATACATGTGCCCCCCACCCATCAATATCCAGGGCCCCCCTTGCAGGCCAAACCTGTAAAGGAAGATCCTTATACTTACACCTGCGCCCGCCGCCGTCCCCGCTCTGCACCGCGCTCCTCCATCTTCTTCCGTCTTCCTCCTCGGTCGCACAGGCAATGACGTCATTGCCTGTGCGAGTCATTGCCTGTGCGACCGAGGAGGAAGACGGAAGAAGATGGAGCAGCGCGGTGCAGAGCGGGGATGGCGGCGGGCGCAGGTGTAAGTATAAGGATCTTCCTTTACAGGTTTGGGCTGCAAGGGGGGGCCCTGGATCGGGGGGGGGGCGCATGTATACTGATGGTGGCGGGCGGGCGGCCAGTATACCCCTGGGGCTGCTGCCGTGTATACCCCTGGGGCTGCTGCCGTGTATACCCCTGGGGCTGCTGCCGTGTATACCCCTGGGGCTGCTGCCGTGTATACTCCTGGGGCTGCTGCTATGTATACTCCTGGGGCTGCTGCTGTGTATACCCCTGGGGCTGCTGCTGTGTATACCCCTGGGGCTGCTGCTGTGTATACCCCTGGGGCTGCTGCTGTGTATACTCCTGGGGCTGCTGCTGTGTATACCCCTGGGGCTGCTGCTGTGTATACCCCTGGGGCTGCTGCTGTGTATACCCCTGGGGCTGCTGCTGTGTATACTCCTGGGGCTGCTGCTGTGTATACCCCTGGGGCTGCTGCTGTGTATACCCCTGGGGCTGCTGCTGTGTATACCCCTGGGGCTGCAGTTGTGTATACCCCTGGGGCTGCTGCTGTGTATACCCCTGGGGCTGCTGCTGTATATACCACTGGGGCTGCTGCTGTAACACTGCTGGGGCCTGTATACCACACTCCTGGGGGCTGTATACCTGTGCTGAGGTCCACCCTCGGCTTATACACGAGTCAATAGGTTTTCCCAGGTTTTGGGGGCAAAAGTAGGGGGGTCGGCTTATACACGGGTCGGCTTATACACGAGTATATACGGTAGTTAAATATAATCAGAGACAATAATGCAGATGCACTATTCAAAGTTATTGATTGTGATTATTGTCTGAAAGCAATTATCAGATCATTATAAGGGAGCGGTGTCCAAAAACAACCAGAAATAACTGGGGATTAATTCTTTACAGTAACTGATTGTTGTGCATTCTCTGACCTCTCTTGAAAAGCTTTTGAAAACGCACCATTAAACATTTGATTGGGTTTTTCTTTACCTTTAATGTTTCATTAATCAGAGTGTGTGGTCTTTTGCTTCATGATGTAAAGCTGAGAAGGAGTTCAGAAGTTAAAAGATGAAAAACTGAACTGTAAACATTGGATCTTTACTTTAAGGTTGAAAAAGTCATAGGACAATGTGAAGTCCTAGTTCTTTGAAATTAAGTTAATGTCAACCTCTAGGATTAGATTCAAGCAAAATAGAAAAAGAAATCACCATTGTTTACCATGTTTTATCTTTATAGTGTTACTTTTAGCTAATTTAATCACACTTCAGTGTGATAAAATTGACAGAAAATATTGCAATATAACTAGGAAGGTTTAAAATGCATCTAAAATGCATTTATACAAATTATTTTGTGTTTGTTCTAGTTTCTGTTCCTTTTTCTAAGTAGTTCGTAAGGCTGGTTTCATATTTGCGTTGCTGTCTGCATGCGGAGGGCATGCAGACGCAAACGCAGGGCAAACACTGCCATAGTGATGTGATGTGATGTGAACGCAGCAGAGATTCTCCACATGCGTTCACATCAGTATGGTGCCCAGCAAGCAAATCAGCTATCTCGGCGGCGGCAGGGAGGCGGACATCAGTGGCACAGATCTACTCCTCCCAGCTGCCGCTGATCTCCCGATCTTGTCTGTGCAGGAGATTTGAAGAAACAGCTGGTCTGACTGCTGTTTAAATCTCCCGCACCGACAACGAAGAGGTGATGTCGGCGTGGGAGATTTAAAAAGCTCTCAGATCAGCTGTTTCTTCAAATCTCCCACACCGACACCGCCGGGAGATTAGTGCTATCCGGCTGATCTCCCAGGGGCTGCCGCTGATCTCCCAGGAGATCAGTGGCGGCCACCAGGAGTGATTTCAATGTGATCCGCAGCATTCTCCTGCACTGTCATGCGGAGGACACTGCGGATCCATTGAGATCCATGCATTTTTTGTGCGCTTGCGGGTGCTTGCTGATAAAACAAGTGCCCTGAACGCACAAAAAATGCAACAGGCTGCATAAGGAGGGTGGAGGAGGGCGCACAAATTATATGCATCCTAAAACAACCGCAACCAAACACAGCCAAACACAGGTATCATGCATTCCCATGTTAAACATAGGAACGCAGCGCGCATGCATTTGGCTGCGTTCGGTTACGCTGCATTCCAAACGCAAATGTGAAACCATCCTAATATTCAGTACTGTGCAAAGGTTTTAGGCAGATGTGGATAAATGTTTCAAAGAAAGGCCTCATACAGATGTCAATAATTTTCACGTATGCAAAAAAATGGTGATAGTGTCATTAGTATTTTGGCTCAGTATGGCTGGTTTCACACTACGGATTTTTCAGATCTGATGCTGTCCGATCAAAATCGGACAGCATCGGATCCGAATTTGGCCCCATGCAGCCCTATGGGCATCGGACCAAATCGGATGTGCACTAAATGCCATCCGATTTGGTCCGATCCGATTCTGTCCGATTTTATTATCGGTGCAAAAATCGGAGCCTGCTCCGATTTTTGCACCGAAAATAAGATCTGACAGAATCAGATCAGACCAAATCGGATGGCATTTAGTGCACATCCGATCTGACCCGATCCCTATAACATGGGGCCCTATGGAGAAGGGTCCGAGGAAACATCTGATGTCTCCTCGGACCCGATTTTACTGTACTGAGCATGCTCAGTACAGTAAAACTGCTCCTAACTGCACAAGGGTTAAAAAAAAATAAAGTTTATGCTCACCTCCCCCGAACCCCCGCCGTCTCCAGCCGTCTTCCTGTAGGCTCCCGGTGGCTCCCGCAGGCTCCCAGTGTCAGCAGGAGGTCTTCTTCTGCTGTTCAGGACCTGCGGTGATGTCACTGTCACGTGACACCAGGTTACACCATGGTAACCCGCGGTCACATGACTGTGACATCACCGCAGGTCCTGAACTACAGAAGAAGACCTCTGCAGCCACCGGGAGCCTGCGGGAGCCACCGGGAACCTCCAGGAAGACGGCGGGAGATGGCGGGGGCTCGGGGGGAGGTGAGTATGAACTTTTTTTTTTCTTTTTTCCAGACTGGAGGCTACGATTTAATGTCGGAATCGGATGCCTATTTGGCATCCGATTCCAGGCATCAGAAGGGAGCCAATGCTGTCCGAATTTTTCGGACAGCATCGGCTCCCTTCAAAATCGTAATGTGAAGGTAGCCTATGTCATCAGTAAATGGTCCACGTGTCCTTTTTTACCATCAGTCTGTCATCAGTTTCATAGGTGAATAAATTAATTACAAAGCTTCTCCTTTCCTTTCCAATGATAACCCTTCACACCCAGGCAATTTACCATTTTTTGTTTTAGTTTATTCCTCTCCTTCTTCCATTAGCCTTAACTTTTTTTATATTTCCATCAAAGTAGACATATGTGGCTTGCTTTTTCTGGGACGAGTTGTACTTTTGAATGACATCATTCATTTTACCATATACTGTCCTGGAAAATGGGAAAAAATTACAAGGATGGAGAAATTGCAAAAAAAAGTTAAATTCCACAATTGTTTTATCTTTTTTTATGCACCTTGTTCAATATATGGTAAAACTGTTCTGTTGACATTATGTCGGTACAAGTTCAAAGATACCAAAAATATATACCAAATATGTGAAATTTTTTTAACAGTATTATTTCCAACAGGGCAAAAGGGGGTGATTCGAACTTTTAGTTGATGTTGTTTTGTTTAAGATTTTTTAAAACTTTTTTCAGTTTTACTTTATTTTACATGCCCAGTCTTTTTTACATTGCAGAGTACTTCTCTGCACTGCAAAAAGGATCATCTCCTGCGAATGCCGATGTTCACAGAAAGTGAGTCATAACAGTGATAGAGGTCATCATCTGACCCCTCGCTGTAATAGCAACATATTGGCACCCCATGATCGCTTCACAGTGTCGCCAAAGGCAGCGGGGAATAGCACAATCCCCACCACAGCGTGTTAAGATCTCGCTGTCATGGCCACGTTACACACACCAACTTATCTGTCCAACTTCTGAACAACTCACTGGTTGCAGTGAAATCATGGACACATTGCTCCATTTTGTGGTTGTGTACAAATAGCACAATGTGTCCATGATTTCACTGCAACCAGTAAGTTGTTCAGAAGTGGACAGATAAGTTGGTGTGTGTAAAGTGGCCATCAGTGTTTGACAGGGTTTACAGGAGCAGATGGATATCCAATGCACCCACACCTGTTAGCTGCACATGTTGGGTGATCAGATCAGGGAATAATGCTAGCACAGTGTGAGAGCTTGTATCAAGGCAGGGAACACGAGTAAAGATGTACATATATGTCAATGCTTGTAAAGGAGTGTAATATAAACAGCAAACAGATGGTACATGGATGCCATCCCTGTACTGTACATGTTTTTCATGGAACCAGAAACATGTATTGGCCCTTCTCACCTGTACTGACATTTCCATGAGTTTTGGACACAATCTGTGTCCAAAACTCTTTTTTCAACCTATGTAACTAAATCAGTTTTTTCTGCATATAAGCTGCAGCCACCACAAGTAAGTCCTCATATACAGCATTCTGGAATGCTGTATATAAGTTCCTGGTTGATCTGTGTAACGCAAAAAAGCAGCTTTTATTATACTCACCTGGGTGGCGGTCTGGTCTGATGGGTGTCACAGGTCTCAATCTGGGGCCTCCTTTCTTCTCCTGCACAAGCACACGTTTATTTGCCCTATTGATAGCAAAGCAAAGTATGTGCAGGCATGAGGAAAAGTCAAAGAACGCCCGTGCTTGCGCACTACATTTTTTACTTTTCCCCGCACATGTGCATTACAGTACTTTATTCTGCCCTCAGTAGCATTTAGAGAAGTGCGCTTGTGCAGGAGCACAACTATCCAACTATCCAGATACAACATAAAATAGCTGTTGTGTTTCCCGCTTCAATTTTTATAATGCTAAAATATTCTCTCCTGATTGGCTATGTTTTTACCATATTATTCAATAGCTGAAATTAAATATGGGGAAGCCCATCTGAGGTCATGTCAGCTCTCTCTGGCTGATATAATCTTCCACAGTCTGTAAAATGGTGCAGACATTTTAGTCCATTTATATAAACAAATTGCATATTGTGCGAGTTTGACAGGTTCTGGAAATTTCTCAAAATGTAACATATTTCATATGGAATCGAGTCACTTATCTTTAGAGACTAACCCTACTTATCTCCACTTGCTTTTACAGTCGATCTCCATTTTTCTCCAGGGCGGCTTCATATAGGCCCCACATCTGCCACACATATCCATCACTTGGTCAAACCTGTCAGTATGGATTTAAAGTATATAAATGCATTTCTTTTCTGCAGATTTGTCTTGTGTATATAAGAACAGGAGCACTTGTAGCCAAGTTCCAGAACTCACTCACTGATATACTTTACAACTTGTGAGTGTCTAGTGTGCTTTGTCAATGAACTTCCTTTGTTACGCTCAGTGAACCATTTAGCAGCTTGAGTGGTTCTATTACGCTATATAAAGTGAGGATATTTCCTTAAAACAACATATTAAATTCACAAATATAAACCAGTGACCCAGTACATTTACAGTATTAGAGTGTGTAGTCAGGTATAAATGCATTCTAATATTAAGGCACTGATGGGTCATAATCCATATGATTGCAGCACAATTTTGTTATTTCAATAGGTTTTAAGATGACTGTTTTTATGTCTGCATATTTTGCCAAAGTAAAGACTAGGAAGTGACTCTATCCATATGGGATCATCACTACTTCAGCTAACTTTCCAGCTCAATATAATATGAATTATTTCTCCGTAACAGGTGAAAAATTGCCTAACTATCCATATGACCTAAACTTGTTAATCTATATTTCAGCTTTCTTGACCTCTAAAGTCACAAAATATTCAATGAATGACTTCACAGCGGTGTCTGAAATATAATGAAGGCATGAGTCCTTGTAAAATCCCTCATGGTTTGTTGCTTGGAAATTGTACACAATTTGCTGAGAAATGTCTGTTACATTTTTTACTAATTTTTTATTTATGCTTTCAATCAAAATCTTTTTCAATGCTTAAAATGAGTGGAAAAGAAAATTCTATATAGTAATGTATATAATGTAAAATGCATGTTTGATGTGATAGTACAAAATATTTGCAGAGGTATCATGTTTAATGGGGTTGTCCCACAGTTAAATATGAATTTACTCTTTTAGATCACATAAAAAAAGAATATTCTCCAATTTAAACCACACAATATCCCCAGATTGACAAGAAAAATAGTATGGTAAAGAATTCTGCAGTATAATTATTTTCCTAACGCATTCTTATTAGAGTTGATTTTGCTGATAACCTGCAACACACACTGTCAAGTAACACAACTGGGTCATTCCATGTCAAGTGATCCAAAAATGAATATTTTTTTTCCCTGACGTCCTCAGATTTTTTTAATTTTTTTTCTATATGAAGAACAACTTTAGTTAATTACAAAAAAAAAGTTTTGAATTTTTTTCTTTGTCAGTTAATTTTTTACAGATTTTTAAAGTTTTAAAAAAGTGCGAATTTTGGCCTGGTATGGCTTTACATTTTCTATCATATCTCGGGCTAGAAATAAGATACAGAAACAAAATAAACACCAATCCACTCAGAACGGTGCAGGCTTTCACCAGATATGTCACAAGAGGATCTTTTTAATATTTTACCCATGTGATCGCAAGCGCAAAACTTTAAAACGCATTTCCGAAACATTCGGCGCGCTTTAAATATTTTAAAAACTGCCCATGTGTCTGCTATGCTCTTAGCCACATCTGTACCAAATTTCAAGTTGGGAACGCGATGGGATCATATTTTAAAATATTTTAATATTAATAGCGTCAATGGGTCATTCTATATCAAGTGATCTAAATATGAATATTTTTTTTTACCTGACGTCTTTAGATTTTTTTTATTCTTTTTCTTTATGAAGTACTACTTTAGTTAATTACAAATTAAAAGTTTAGAATTTTTTTCTTCATCAGTTAAGTTTTTTACAGATTTTTAAAGTTTAAAAAAAGGGTGAATTTTGGCCTGGTATGACTTTACATTTTTTTTATCTCAGGCTAGAAATAAGATAATGAAGTGGGAGAGGCATCATTTTACTCAGAACGGTAACAGCTTTCATTTGATATGTTACAAGACTATGTTTCTTTAAATCAAATTCAAACTATTGACGGGCAATTGTGAAAAAATGACTGATTGTGTTCTTGGTTATATTTGTGCAGAGATTCAACTTGGGACCTGTCAAATTTATATAATTTTTTATTTTATGGTTGTATGAGTTATCACAACTTATTGAATAAAACATTTATATGCAACAAAAAAGAAACACAAAAAAACAAATCCCATGAGTGCCAGGATAAATACATCTTAATCATCAGAACACAACGCTCAGCATTTTCAACTTGAATGTATTGAACAAACCAAAAGAAGAAAGGTGATCATATCCTCAAGTTTGATTAAACAAGATTAAAAGAACCAAAAATGTTAACCCCTATTTATACATATAAATTTTGTTTTCTATTCTATCACTAAACATGTGATTTATGAAGTGTTTAATAAGAATAGTACAGTAGTTAAATCATCGTTCTATAAATTATGAACTAATCAAACAATTAATAGTATGTTTTTAAAGTGGCATTTTATCAATTTGTCCCTTCTAGTGGGTGAAATGTAATCTTGTCCATAAACGCTTACTAGCAATCGCCATTTCCTTGTGTGTCAAAGAGTATGTCCGGCCTGTCACGGTGTTAGGCTCCGCCTGAGTTAATATCTGATTTTTGTGCACTTTTAAAATGTCTGGCTTTCTTGGATACACAAAGGATGGCCCTGGACCAGAAGGATGCAATAAAGTCAATTCTACTTCTTCATTTTCACAATCTTTGGAGAGTACAGTAGCCAGCCACCAGCACCAATCATATTCATATTTTTTCAAAAGGATTGCAACAGTGTCTATGATAAAATGCTGTTTCTTGAGAAGTAGCAGCCATTGCTGTGTGGGAAAAATACAGTTAATATTAAGTAAGGAAGATAGGTAATAAAAATAAAGATTTACAGTACACTTGAGATAGAACTGTATTACTATAAAGTGAGATTTAGGGCTAGCGAGCACAGTTTTTTCTGTCTGCAGATACACGCTGCAGTTTTGGCAGCTTGTTTTTCTACCAAGTTTTTACCACGTATGCGCTAGTGAAAAAAATGGCAGTTTTTTTTATATAAATGATAAATGCTGCGTTTATTGCAGCGATTAAAAAGTAGTTCAAGCAGTGATTTACTCACTCTTGAGTGTTTCCAAAAACACTGCATGTGGTGAACCCCATAGAAATCAATGGGGCTGTTTTTCTGAATGATTATCCCTAAGAATAGCACTGTGTGTATTGACCCTTAATAATAAAAGCATTAAACTATTAATATATTTACTCACCCATATTTTAGTACACAGCCTTGATGGCTTTGTACAGACTATTGTTTGTTCAGGAGTGAAGATGTCCAGACATGTCAGGACATAAAAGGTCTGAACGAGCTGTCTTACTTCCTGAATGCAGTGGGTAGACACTTAACATGATTGACAGAGCTGCTGGCCTATCATCTCCTCTGCATTCACTGTCTATCCTTGTGCTTTCTCAGGTTGAGCCCTAACAAAGCTTTTACCTATATGTCCTCTCCTGCTTCTAAGCTGTAACATATCAAAATGATACAGTAATGTCTAAAAATAATGGATTTGATAAATATAGACCCCACGCTTTTAGACCACAGGTTGAACAGATCTGAATTCAAGATTTTTGAATTGACACTATAATATTTAAATATTTTAAAATATGATCCCATCACGATCCCAACTTGAAATTTGGTACAGATGTGGCTAAGAGCATAAAAGACACATGGGCAGTTTTGGAAAATTTTTATTTAAATGTTTTTTTGGAAATGCGTTTCAAAATGTTGCGTTTGCGTTCGCATGGGTAAAAAATTTAAATTAACAAATATACTCTTGTGACATATCTGGTGAAAGCCTGGACAGTTCTGAGTAGAATGGTGTTTATTTTGTTTCTCTATTTTATTTCTAGCCCAAGATAAAAAAATGTAAAGTCATACCAGGTCAAAATTCACACTTTTTTTAAACTTTAATAAATAATCTGTAAAAAATTAACTGATGAAGTAAAAAATTCTAAACTTTTAATTTGTAATTAACTAAAGTAGTACTTCATAAAGGAAAAAAAATAAAAAAATCTAAAGACGTCAGGTAAAAAAAATATTCATATTTAGATCACTTGATATGGAATGACCCATTGACGCTATTAATAGTAAAATATTTTAAAATATGATCCCATTGCGATCCCAACTTGAAATTTGGTACATATGTGGCTAAGAGCAAAGCAGACACATGGGCAGTTTTTGAAATATTTAAAGCGCACCGATTTTTCGGAAATGCGTTTTAAAGTTTTGCGCTTGCGATCACATGGGTAAAATATTAACAAAGATCCTCTTGTGACATATCTGGTTAAAGCCTGTATAGTTCTGAGTAGAATGGTGTTTATTTTGTCTATCTATCTTATTTCTAGCCTTAGTTATGAGGAGAAACGTAAAGGCAGGCAACAGCGAAATTCGCACTTTTTCCGAACTTTGAAAATCATTTAAAAAAAAAAAATTTTTTTTTAAATTTTTCTCTTTACATTTTGCATTGTCTGACATGCTATTATCAAATAACAAAATCTCAAAAGAATTAAAAATATAGAGGTAATAATCATTGGTTCACTTGACATGGAATGACCCAACTTGGGAATCATATATTAATGCATTGTCCTTATATTGCTTCTGTCGTGTTGCAGCTATACGCTTATGCTGCCAGGCCAACGGTGATGCTAAGTGTCCAACGGTAAGAGGGGACCCACTGAACCACGGGATGGAACCAGACCTAACCGGATTAAGGAAGGGCAGCGACTGGGACCTGTGGCAGTTGAGCAAGTGGGCAAGTTGGTGAACACATCAGGGCTTCAAGACACAGCATGACTTCAGGTTAAGAATATTAAGTTTACTAACACAAGGTTCAAAGACACAGCAGGATTCCACAAACAAGAGAGGGAGGCCGGTACCAGGGAAGACACATGGAAAGGACGGATACAAGGACAAAGACAGGATCATGATTACATGCAACATTGGAGCTGATAACAGGCTGATTGGGAGCAGCAGGCTACTTAATAAACCAAATATAAAGCTCCTGCAATACCCAACATGGAAGAGGAAACTTAAATAGCAGATGCCCACAGCAATAGGTTGGAGATACTAATTTGAGGTGTACACACCACCCCTATAAAAGCGAGGAAGGTGTTACCATACGTACCCTAGGCACAAACAGAAACCGAGCTTACACAATACAGGGACTAATGCCTAGGGCATGTGGGAGTGGCCACAATCCTAGCACACATGGATAGATGTGCCACTCAGTAGAGGAACTCGCAACACATGGAAGGCACTGAAGCAGAGCAGCCAGGGACCACACACGTGGATAGTCATACAGCTCAGCAGAGGACCTCAAAACACATGTACGGCTACACAGAACAACAATGGACTGAACAACATCCTTAATGGTAACAGACAATGGTATCCCAGCTGGATATGAGTAAGGAGCATAGGGACAGAACACTAGCATGCACAGTAATTCCTGGAAAACAAGGGACAAACAGACCAGCAATACAGTATTCCACTCCTCAGGCCCCCTCTTCTGAAGACCCAAAAGAAAAAATTCCCCCAAACATTCAGTTGGGCTTGGTGGTAAGTCCCAGATTTCTTAAAGGGTCAGCGGAGTCCATCGCTTGAGCAATCCGATCCACTCAGCAGGTGTGGCTTGAGCAATCTGGAACGCTCACCAGGTGGGATCCGAGCAGTCTAATCTTCTTAATAGGCAGGGCTTGGAGGAAGTCCTGCAGTCTAGACATGCTCAATGGAGTTCAAAGCCAGAGTTTTCCTTATGCGTTTGCGTCCCCATGCCAATGGCGATGATGAGCGTCCAATGGGAAGAGTGGACCCATTGGACCACAGGAGGGAACCGGACCCAACAGGATAAGGGAAGGGCAGTTACCGGGGCCTGTAGCAGCTGAGCAAGTTAGGAAGGTGGTACACACGTTAGGGCTTTAATACACAGCACGACTTATGATAAAAAAACACACACACCCCTATAAAAGTTGGGAAGGTGTGGCCAGGCGCACCCTAGGCACAAACAAGAACCAAACATACACAACACAAGAACTAATACCTAGGGCACCTGGCAGTGGCTCACTCACCAGAGGACCTCACAACACATGGATGGTTCCACAGCAGAGCACCCAGCTACCGCACACATGGATAGTCATGCAGCTCATTAGAGCACCTCCCAACATGGGGATGGCTATGCAGCACAGCAAGGGATCGAGCAACATCCTTAAAGATGATAGACAATGGGATCCCAGCTGGACAGGGGGAAGGAGCATAGGGAAAGAGCACTAACATGTATGGTAACACCATGGAAACAAGGGACAAACAGACCAACATTACAGTTGCTATTCAATAGGTTTGCTTTTTAGACATTTGTCTTTTTTCTGACCCTGTATCTTCTCTGATGTCAGTAACCCCTCGCTTCTTCCTTATTTGGTGCCATGTTAGAAGTTCATGTCTTTGCATCCCTGGTTCAAAATAGTCCCTTTTATTTTCTTTAATTGTGCATAAATACAAGACTTCATTTGAAAAATACACTTCTCCTGAATTCTTCTTATATGCCTCTGCAGTTGAGTCAAACTATCTGATGAAGTCTCTATGTGTGAGTAATGGTATGAAAGACGGCCACAGAAATTGTGTCTCAAGCGCCCCACACTCGCAGCCTAGTTGTAGAGTCAGAATAAGGACCACCCGAAATTTGTGCTGCAGTAAACTAAGTAGTGTTCTGCTCATTGCTCATAATAATAATAATAATAATGTTATTACTATAGAGCCAAAATATTGCACAGTACTTTACAAGTCAAAGGGGACATACACGTATGTGTAAAATAATAGTATTCTGTTCAAAACAACTGAGAAAAAGCTCAATTCTAATAATAGCATTGTCTTCCATATAAACAAATGCACTGTGACCCCTTTCATATGAAAAATGAACTAAATATACATTTTTAAACAAAAAATTAAATAAAAGAAATACGGTAATAGGCTGTTCAAAAAAAAATAGCAGTCTCTGTATTCTCATTTACAAACTGGAAAATTTACCATATAAACTAAGATTTGTTCACAGATTTAGCTTTTCTATACACTGCGTGCAGAATTATTAGGTAAATTGTATTTTAGAGGATTATTTTTATTATAGCTGTGAGCCCGATGCGATTGCATCGGGATTCTAGAATCTGTGTATAGTTTACTCAGTATATTTCAAATATGGCGGCATAGCGGCCGCCGCGATTCCGATTGTTCGGCGCGCTGAAGGCGGCAACCAATCAGAAGAGCGCCGCGCTGTATGGCGCCATGCTTCAAATACATGGAATATTTTGAGTTTCACATTTACCGCTGTAAGTGAGGCGCTATTCTCATTGGTCGCTGTGTGCTGCCGGCGACCAATGAGAATAGCACCTCACTTTCATCGGTAAATGTGAAACTCAAAGTCGTCCATTATATGTCTATGGGAAGTGAGGCGACCAATCAGCATAGCGCCTCACTTTCAGTGGTAAATTTGAAACTCAAAGTCGTCCATTATATCTCTATGGGAAGTGAGGCGCTATTCTGATTGGTCGCCGGCAGCACACAACGACCAATAGGTATAGCGCCTCACTTGCCATAGAGATATAATGGATGACTTTGAGTTTCAAATTTACCGCTGAAAGTGAGGCGTTATTCTGATTGGTCGCCGGCAGCACACAGCGACCAATGAGAATAGCGCCTCACTTCCCCTAGAGATATAATGGACGACTTTGAGTTTCAAATTTACCGCTGAAAGTGAGGCGCTTTGCTGATTGGTCGCTGTGTGGTGCGCCGACCAATCAGCATAGCGCCTCACTTCCATAGGGATGCATAGCGGTGTTTAGAGGAATTTATGGCCGGGCCCTTGGTTCTATTTTCGGGCTCGGCGCTTGTCGGTCGTCGCCGGGACGGGAGCCCCTGCAGCGGCTCGCAATGGCCGCTTCACCATAGATAGATATAGATAGATATAGATAGATATAGATAAATAGATATATATATAGATAAAGATAGATAGATATAGATAGATAGATATAGAGATATAGAGATAGATAGATAAATATGGATAGATATAGATAGATATAGATAGATATAGATATAGATAGATAGATAGAGATAGATATAGAGATAGATAGATAGATAAATAAATATGGATAGATATAGATAGATAGATAGATAGATAGATAGATAGATAGATAGATAGATATAGATAGATAGATAGATAAGAAACAAAAATTCACTGCTGCACTCAATCTAACCAAAAGTGTATGCTAATAAGCAAATGGTTTGAGAAAAAATTGAAACATCCGTTTCTTTCTAAAAAACTCAATACTCACTTTTTTATTAAAAACCGGGGCTCTTGGTACACCCATTGGCCAATGTATGCCTGCCCTCCGGCCACTTCTCGGCGGCCCCGGGGTCCGGAGGGTCCTGCGCTGACATCCCTGCCAGATCCTTGTCCGTGGACTCCCTGGTCCTTCTGACCTCATCCTGATCCCTGAGCACCTGGGCCGGTGGGGTGCAATCTACAGCTGGGTGGAGCCAGCCATTCCACCTTGTCTGATATATACTAGGGAAAAAAAACTGCAATGCACTCGCTACATTGTGCGAGAGGTGCAAGCTGTGTCGCTGGATCAACAAGAAACAAAAAATTCACTGCTGCACTCAATCTAACCAAAAAGTGTATGCTAATAAGCAAATGGTTGAGAAAAAAATTGAAACATCCGTTTCTTTCTAAAAAAACTCAATACTCACTTTTTTATTAATTACTTTTTTATTAAAAACGGGGCTCTTGGTACACCCATTGGCCAATGTATGCCTGCCCTCCGGCCACTTCTCGGCGGCCCCGGGGTCGGAGGGTCCTGCGCTGACATCCCTGCCAGATCCTTGTCCGTGGACTCCCTGGTCCTTCTGACCTCATCCTGATCCCTGAGCACTGGGCCGGTGGGGGTGCAATCTACAGCTGGGTGGAGCCAGCCATTCCACCTTGTCTGATATATACTAGGGAAAAAAAACTGCAATGCACTCGCTACATTGTGCGAGAGGTGCAAGCTGTGTCGCTGGATCAACAAGAAACAAAAAATTCACTGCTGCACTCAATCTAACAAGAAAGACTTGCAGCACTCCAAGTTCTCAATGTGAAAAGAACTTTCTTTATTTGGACAGGCACAAAAAACATGCAACGTTTCAAGTCACAAAGACTTTTCCTCAGGCACAAGTGTCTCAACAGGAAATGCAGTTTATATATACAAACATTAGCATATTAAATTGACAACTAATTAGAGTCATTAAAAAGCAGAGAAACATCAATATTATATTAGTGGTTTTGCATAAATAAGTGACAACAATTAAAAAAATACAAAAAGATACAAAAAAATACAAAAAGACATTAGCAAATCAATCAGGTATATATGGACTGCATACAGTGTGAAAAACCTAATTTGAAAGGGCCATGCATAAGTGTACCATATTGCCATCATTATAGAGGCTTCATATGAATTTCTATATGAAATGGGGCCAGTGGTGCTGGAATTAAAGGAAGTGGTGCATCTCAAAAATATTAATAAGTGTTATGGCTCAAGAGGCCATCAATCATTTAGATTTGAATATTGTGCAAAATTGTGCAAAATGCAATATTAAGTTAAGTAGACTTTATAAGTGTAAAAAGCTTTTAGCGCCATCTAGTGGCTGTGCTATATCATGTGCCATAAAATGAGACCATTCAGATGTATGGAATAGATCAAGTAAATACATCAGTTCAGTGGTGTGTGGTTCTTTGGCTGAAACGAAGGGGATTTATATAAATCCTCAATACAAAACAGGGATTAAAACTGAACCAGTTTACCACTAAGATAAATAACATGGTCATAAAAACTAAAAATGTGTGTATATCATAATCGACAATACAGGTTACAGTGAAGTTGGTTCACACCAGTGCAAAAAATCATGTTATTAAACAAAAAATGGCGACCTATAAAACCGCAGAAGTGCAACTACAAGGTATATTATAAACCAACATCTTTATACGTGCACCACCAGAAAATTATCATTGATGAAGTAAAAAACAATTAGATAAAAAAAGGTATCACGCATGGCACTTGCAATTTCAGGGTGAGTCATGATAGGGTAGGTTTTTCGTCCATATGAAGTAGCTGGAAAAAAACAAAGATCTGTTTCAGTACTCAAGTGTATTCAATTTTAAAAAAGCATAATTGCTTATACAGTAATATGATAAAAAAACAGTGCAAAATAAAATATCATAAAAACATAAAATGGAGAAAGAGGTTTAACATCATGGTACAAGGATCTCAAATCTTTCTTCGGCCAGTTTTACTCATGGGGTTAATTTATGATTGTGTTTAATTTATAATCTACATTAAGACCCCCTGGTTTTAAAGTACCTAACTGGTGTATCCAACGTAACTCCTTCTCCATCAGCAGTTTGTTGCGGTTGCCATTTCTTCTCAAAGGGGGGACACTGTCTATGATTCTACATTTCAAATCACTCTCCTGATGGTCGGCTTCAGTAAAGTGCTTGGAAACGGGGAGATTAGGGATTTGTTTTCTTATACTATATCTGTGTTGACCCATCCTCACTTTAAACTCTAACGTCGTCTCACCCACGTAATATAACCCACAGGGGCAATCCAGAAGGTAGACCACATGGTCAGAGGAACATGTATGGAATCCCTTTATTTTGTAGGTATTCCCTCTTTGTTCAAAAGTATTACCCTTGCGCATATAGGGGCAGTTTACGCAGCCATAGCATGGGAAACTACCTGTTCTCTGTTGGCCTGTAATTGTAGATT